>SWKT01000022.1:0-590568 GCA_011058875.1 Neopestalotiopsis sp. 37M
TTTTTTTTCAAAAATAGGGTTGTTATAAACATACGGAAGCCACGCGAATCTGAAGGTTATGGCCGTTGAGCAGGTCGTTCAGATCGTCGTGGTTAGCCAAGATGCCACGGCGCAAGGCAATGACCAGAAGTCTGTGAGGGTTAGAGAAAATAAGATGGTCATAAGACCGAGTGGAGGGAACAGTGGCCGTGATAGTTCGGAGCGGCTCAGCCTTTTGCGCAGCTCGTTCCACGCCCGGAAAGCTGGTCTTCAGGGACCGAAAGGTGATAGTAGCTATGAAAGTATCCTTGTTGTCACGACGAGTGAGTCCAATGTCTCGCCAGGTAAGATACATCTTGTCCTTCCGCTTCTCACGGTCGGTCCACCCAATACTGCCTGGTCGTAAGCAGCAAATTCGTATTAGACACCAACCCAATCGATGCCCCTCTGCAACAGCGATCTCGGGAGTAGAGGTGAGATCGTGGTCGGTGAGTTGCCGTAACTCGGGCAACCAACCTCTGTTCTGTTGGAGTTGATGCTTCCACGGGTCATGCCACACTTCTTGGCTACGTACCGCATGTACTCGATTAGCTTGTTGTAGACAATATTGCGTGGTGGGCGTGGAATTCCTTGTCTGTTGCGGACGTGATCGACCTGGAATTTCATGGCCGATCGGTACTTGACAAGGCCCATGTATGAAAGATGTTCAGAATCGATGGACTTCCAAGACGTCTCTTGGGCAATGAAGATAACGAACGGACGGAGATACTCCAACATGTTCTTGTCTGGGGTGGGGAACATGCACAGGTCCTTGTCATTTTGGGTAGTGCATTTGTCTCGTCTTCGGAAGGCAGAGCATGCGCCAGGCGCAGGAAACGTCCATACACCTTCAGTATACGATTCTGCTTGTCCTGGGTAGCCAGTGCATGCCACCGGAAGCCGGCTGAGGCTCGCTCGTCCCGACGAATGCCGTCCATGAGCTGGAAGATAAATCCATCGCCTTCCTGTTCGATGCGATTGCTGCGATCGAAGATGCTCAGGCGCTTCTTACCGGGACGATAACTTGGGACCATGGTGGGCAAACCTTTGAAAAACATGTATGATGATGGGGGCTGTGTGAGGACTTTGGTCTGGTGTTCTGGTGGTCTGGAGCAGGGTGATGCTGTGAATGGTGATGTGTATGGTGATGTGACCTTCTTGAGCAGATAGTGGTGGTAGATTTGGAAGAGCTTCCAGGCATCAATGTGGGCAAAATGAAAAGGTTTGGGCAGGGAAAATACCAGTAAGTCAGGAACGAGTCCTCAGATCATATCACAACACTGGAGATGTAATCATCACTTACAGTCCTGGAAACGATGTATTAGTCAATGCGCATCTGCCCTAATACAGACCGTGGTCGATGAGTTGGCATAACTCGGACAAAGCAACCTCTGTTTGGGTTGGATTAAAAACTCCCAAGTGACATCCCAAACTGCGTTGTCACGAGTCACATGGAGTCGGGGCAAGACCGACGATCTTGTATGGAATGATAAAATTTCTAAGTGAAAGGTGTGCAGGAAAGATTGAGTAATTGGATCTTTTGGAGTGAAAACTTGATCTAGGCGCAGTCGATGGAACGAGCCTTCGAGGCACAACAACTATACGTTGTGTATATAGGAAATGAATATACGAGATATAGACAAGGGAATATCTACTGCGACCAGAATTTTGCATGTACGTATATCTCTAGGCCTCTATCTATGACTTTTGCTATAAGTGAATCATAGCAACGTGTATTAAGACACTTGGTACAGAGTTCAATCGATCGATTTCAGATCCAACGCTCCTCAAGGTTCTATTTCGCATTTCCAGTAACTTTTTCAAATACACCACTTTGGAATTTCTCGTGCAGAGCCATGATGGCCGGGTGCAGAGGTGGCAAGATTTGACACATGGCAGTCCCACAGACACCGGCCTCGTGATCAATGAACCAGACCGTACTCGGCACGCCCGCCCACATGGTTGTCCCCGAGGAGAACCTGCCCTCTTGTGCCTGCTTGGTCACGATGCCGGCGAAACTCCAGTTTCTCCTGACCGAGGCCGGCATGCCGAGGCCGAGCAGCATGGTGTGCACGGGGTCGAGCGCAATGTAGTCGTTGAGCGCCTGCTCCAGTTTCTCGTCTAGCTGCGGACGAAAGAGCTCCGTCCAGGACTCTGGCTTGAGAATACTCGAGTCGCGACGGAGGACCGCGGTCAGGAACGTCTGATAACCCTTTTGCGAGGCAAAGAGACCGGCGCCACCGAGACAATCCGTACCACCAAAGAGTATGTCAAAGGTGGCAGCATCGACAGCTGGTGCCTCACCCTTTTCGTTGAGCGTGCTAATGGTGGCTAGTCGGTCCTTCATCTTCTCGTTCTTGTGAGGGTAGAAGCTGATCTCGTCCTGGATCCCGAGCGGTCCCCAGATCCGCTTGGACATGAACTCCTCGAGCGTGGTCTTGGCGGCAATCTCGACGAGCTTGCCTGCCCAGTCATGCCCCGCACCATAAGCGAAGGCGGTGCCCGGGGCAAACACCAGAGGCAAGACGGACTTGTGCTCAACCGTCGGGCCGGTCCAGGGCTCTTCGTTGCGCGAGGCCCGCCACTTTCCCAGCAGCGGGCTCATCCAGTCGTACTCGTGACCCGAGGTGTGGGTGAGCAGCATGCGGAGCGAAATGGGGTCAGCGTTGGGCTCGAGCTGCGCCGAGTTGCTGTCGTCGGCGAAGCCGGTAATGACGCCGTGCTCCCCCATGCGCGGGAGAAGCTTCCGCGCGTCCGCGTCGAGATCCAGGATGCCGTCCTCTACGGCTTGCATCACGGCTACCGAGGTGACGAGCTTGCTCATGGACGCAATCGCGCAGACGGTTGAAGACGTAAAGGGGCTTTCGTCGTTTCCTCTCAGAGAGGCTCTACCCGAAGATCTAGAGTATATCACGTTCCCTAGACGAGTATAAGGATGAGCGCAGTCTTCTTGGGAGAATCACCATGGAGACTTACCTTCTTTATCTTCCGCTGCTAGTGAGTAACCCGGCAGCAGGCCTGATGCGACAGCATCATCGTATACTTTGTCTATGCTCTGCATTTTGATCGATGGAAAGATATTGCTGCGAACAAGACTGACGAAATAGCCAATTGCACGATATGATGGATACCGCAAAGATTAGATGAGGACAATGTTGGGAAATGTTCCATGGTACTGCATGAAAGTCGATGATATTTATATCCTACAAAGGGAGCATCGTACAGGGTAATGAGATCCAACAGCACATCGTCCCAGGTCAACCATTGGCCCAACGCAAACAGCCGCACCGTAAGACTGAGGGGTCAAGACGTGCGTGGCATCTATTCTAGCAACTACCCTAACGCAGATATCGTATATATATCTTTCCCATTACCTGATATTACGTTCCAGGAATTGGGATGCTGATACATTTTGAAAAGCCCATGAAAAGAGTGGATACTGTAATGGAAATAGCTAGAGCACTTTTGAAGGTATAAATAGTCAATTGTCTCGTGGCATTTCCTTTGCTTCACTGCTCCAATTGCCGCTGGGGTCGACAGTCAACTGGGCACTCCACATCTGCAGGCTCAACTACGATCTTGTGGAGCTACCGTCGGAATCTTGAATAATGGTTGGTAGGTATCAAGGATCCTTTCCCCCCTAGAGACTACATATAATGTCACAAGTGTCATCAAGTGCGGCGCTGCTATACATACAACAAGCCTACTTGCGCGACTTTGAGGATTGGTGAAGATGGATACATAGTAGTAGGCCCTGAAGTTCCGTGGCTGTCTTTGCATGGGCAATACGCAACAGCCCTAGACTAGTGATACTTGGCATTGATGGTCCCAACGTTAACAACTGAGGTGGGCCAACAGTCCAATCACAGAGGCGTCGATTAGCGCCCCCTTCATACTGCATGCTAGCCATACGACTATACAATCATACATGCTGTACAGCGTGCCCCGCCAACGGTCCAGGTGCATGAGATGCCTGCCGTCTAATATGCACTCTAGGATTGGTCTGGCAGCCCGTATACCTGGCCCGACGTCCGGACTCCTTGTCTTTGATTCGCCCATGTCTTTCTTCCAAGCTTGTGCTTGCCCAACCAACGTAACGTATTAAAGCTGTAATATATCGATTGCCGCTCCCTCTTCGTCTTGTCACTGACTCTCTTTCCTTTTCTCATCAAATCACGCGTTGTAGACTATTGCTATTGGGTCACAAGAGTCGTGTTGGTCGGTTGCAAACATGATTCTCTACGTATTACTCGGCCTGTCTCTTGTTGGGCTCGTTTTCTTGGCCCGGCGCAGTCTCTATCCCAAACCTTATCCGGGCATACCATACAATGCGGAATCAGCGCTACGCATCACTGGTGATATTCCCAATCTTGTTCCCATCATACAAGAGACCAAGGAATTCTCGTACTCGATATTCTCCATCACCACTCAGAAATTGGGCCAACCAATCGCCCAAATGTTGTTTCCAGGAATACGAAAACCATTAATTATACTGGAAGATCCTCGGGAAATCGAAGATATCATTGTTCGCCGCAATAAGGACTTTGACAAGGCGCCAATGGCTATTGACACCTTTTCTCCCATGTTCCCGCATGCGACACTAGCTCAATACACGACACCCGAGTTGAAAGCGCAAAAGCGGTTGTGGGCCGATGTCATGAGCACTGAGTTTCTTCGCAAGGCCGCCGCTCCCAACATGTACAAGTCCACGCTGGAACTGTTGGAGCTCTGGCGGCTCAAAGCCTCTACGGCATCCAAAGATCAGCCCTTTAATGCCTTTGAAGACTTTCAGAATGCTGCCTTGGATGCCATCTGGGTTGCTGTCGTCGGCGAGGAGCCCGGTGTTACGAGGCACGAGACCGAGAAGTTGCGAAGCCAGACGGAAGGGAAAGGAGATCTCCAGAAACCACCACCTCGCGGTGCCTTTCTCAAGGAAGAGGTATTTTATATTGGTGATGCGATTGCTCGCAACTCCAACACTCCAGTCCCCAAATGGGCGCAAAAGCTAGAGACCTACAAACCCCGGTTCCGTAAATTTCGACGTGTTGTCAATACCGAGATTGGTTTGGTGATGAATCGTGCAGTCGACCGGTTTCAGCGTCTCGAGGTTGGGACTCTGGAGGCTGAAGGGTCTGATACTTGTATGATGGACTTGGTCCTCAGGAGACAGGTTCTCGAGGCTAAGAAGGCCAAGCGCCCCATGACTGATCCGACAAAAGACCAAAACATGTTGGACGAAATGTTTGTTATGCTTGTTGGGGTCAGTATTCTTTCCAGAAACGAGATATTCCAGCTAATCATTGTCATCAGGGACTTGACTCCACTGCCAATGCCCTCACGTGGTTTGTCAAATTCATGGGAGCATATCCTGCGGTACAGGATGAGCTACGCAGGGCGCTGAATACTGCTTTTTCCAGCAGTGAGCCCTCGATCGAAGATATACTCGGTACAGATATCCCCTACCTCGAGGCCACATGCGAGGAAAGCTTCCGTCTTTCTGGTGTTGCCAAGGGCAATCTCCGCCAGGCGATTGTGGACACGGAGATTCTCGGCTGCAAGATACCAAAGGGGGCAGAAATTTTCATGAACTATCACATTGATCACGCTCCTGCTCCCGTGGACGAGTCAATGCGGACGACCAGCAGCAAAGCGGCTGCGAGCAAGCTTGGAGATGGAATTCAGGGTGCACCGGGCCGGGACCTCGGAGTGTTTGAGCCGAGAAGATGGCTGACGAAGGACGAGAAAACCGGCGCAGAGGTTTTCAGCCCGTATGCCTTGCCATCGCTCGCCTTTGGTGGAGGCTACCGTGGCTGCACAGGTAAGATTCGCCTCGATGAAGCGTGTTGCTCTTTTCGCCATAGTACAGGATTACTGACTGACCATGGATACTACAGGACGTAAACTTGCGACTATGGAGTTTCGCATTGTCGTTACGCTGCTCATTCTCAACTTGAAATTCCTGGATCTACCGCAGGACCTCCGAGCCATGAGCGCTACTGAGAAGATTTTCAGACAAGCTGACAAGCCGTTTGTGCGACTGGAAGTTCTGTAAAGAAGATTTTAATACCTCACTGCGCATTTCACCAATCAACGGACTTGACACTCCGCCTTCTGCGAAGCACCTTGACATGAGACTTATCCATCTTTAGATATTTTTCAGGGGAGATAGTCAATCGATTGAGGCAACGATGGAGCCAGAAACATTAATCCAGTATTCTTAAACAAATCAGCTGCCGATATATGGTCCATATGGAATCTTCATCAACAATTATTGTCACGTCAATATCGATTTTTATAGGTTATTAGCAGGATTGAAGAAAGGCTGTGGATGAACAATACATATAGCCAGACTCACCTTTATGGTTGACCAGTGGGAAATGCAATACCCAGCGGCAGCTTGTGGATTGTCCTGGCGCGCTAGGCAACAATAACAGGGTTTTCCAACAGATAGACGAGCAAACTGTTTCTGCTGCTGGCTTTGACAGTCACCATGGCCTCGTTTTACACCCAAAACGACAGGCTAGAAAACAGAGAATCAAAAACAAAATCTCCCGGCCGCTGCGATTCATTCCCACAACACAACAGCCATCATTTCCACCGCAACCAAAGCGTGTGTTCCAACACTGTGAGCGCATTCAATCTTTCGTCTATCTCCTACTAACATGACACCTAGAGGCTCAAGATGGCTGAAGACCATAACCCTGAGCCGTTATGCAATTGGAACGAGCTGGATATCATGTTCAAGTCTCTTCCAGGACCGGCCCGGTGTCATGACCCGACAATCATAACCGTAGACGACGAACGAATGGCCCAATTTGCCAAAAAAAAACTTCATTTTTTTGCACAGTGATTTCTGGCTGCTTCTTGCTGATGTCTTTAGTCTCTTTTTTCTTCGTGAGATCGGCAGAGCTGGCCAGAGATATGGAGCATCGGCGCAGTGCCAAAGTACTGCGAGAACTTCTCGGTATCCATTGTTGCCAACGTGACTATTGACTTTGCTCGTCACGCATGAGATCGAAAATGGTCTGGTCAACCCCCTTGACGAAGGGCCGTAGGCGACAGAGATCATCGTAGAAGTTCTGCCTGAGCCTGGATACCCAGTAGCAATGCCAGAAGACCAGAGCAGAGCACTGCACCCTCCATAACGTTGCGTCAATGAAGATTAAATGAAACGGTGGCGCACCGGAGATCAAAGAAAAGGCTCAAGATTTGAATTATGCGGTAGGAATTCCAATACAGACCTTCGCAGTTTGGTTGTGAGCCTGCCATATTTGACTCGGAGTTTGCTGGGCGTGGAAAACCTGCAAAAGCTTTTCTAAAAGAGAGCAGAGTAGCATCCTCACTCTCTACCTTTTTTTTTTTTTTGGGCATATTTTATATATTTTTTATTTTTTTCCAAACTCTCCCATTTACAGTCCACAATCTTTTGTACTACGACAAATGTGTCTTATGTGAGCTCTCAGAAGAACCTCGTAGTCCGTGTTATTCATACGTTCGGCTCACTTCTTAGAGCTTATTTAACTGCTGAACTCTTTCCAGCTTCATATTTTGACTTGCCTCGTCAAGGATTTGGTCCGTGATCTTGGGCGAAAAAGCAGCTAGACTTTATGACTTAGCTTGACGGTGTATTAAATTGTATACTCGTGCCCCACAGAGGTTAGTTTACGTCTTGAACCCATGATGAAGGCGATTAATAATGAGCTTTTTGCTCTTTCGTGGTGTTCACAGAGGGCTTCGTGCTCAACATCAAGGTAGCATTAAGCGGTGCTCTGTACAGTTTCACCAGGACTCCCGGACTGTACCTTATGCCCTCTCTGGGTGACGGAGGATTTTCTGGCGCCAATATTATACTTTGGAATTTTTTTGCTGGCACCATGGACTGATTCTAGAACGGTTAGATTTTCAAGCGTATGGTTGAGATGTATACGTAGTAGATAATGCGCACTTTGCATCGATATCGTGGAAGTTAAGTCTCTACCTACGGTCACAATTTTGACATGTTATATAACTCGAGTATTGTGGTTTGCTATAATTAGAAACATTATTCGCAACTCATTAGCTTTTGTACCTGTGTTTGTGATGATCCCATGTAAGTCAATACCAGGACCCATACCAAGGAAATTCTGGCCTATCAATCCAATAGCCCAAACGGCCCCGGAATCCTTATCAGCATGGAGTAAAAAGTAAAAAGACTGCGTAGGTCATCAACCTACGTGTGAGTCCATATTTGAAGCACATATGTGTGGTTCGCGAGCTTCTGGGCATGACACTGTGCCAAGGTGCCTCTCTACCTGGTCCGAAAGTGGATCCTATGCAGCTGTAAGCGGCTAGTCATTGTCAAACGTGGTATAAGGTGTAATAAGCAGCAAAACTTCATCAAGCAGTTGGAAACATTCCTTCTGCATCTGGCCGGCTGGCGAAATGGCATCGCGTCAGATTTCGGTACACCGGACTCCATTACTCTGAAGATTGCAGGTTCGATCCCTGCGTCGGTCGCTTTCTTTTGCTCTCACGCTCTTCGTGATGCTTTTTGTTGTTTCGTTGCTGTCGTTGGTGATGACGTTGTGTGCAACATCGATGTATAGTCGGATGCTCAGTATAATGCGCGATGTACCTTCCCGCGCAAGCCTGCCTTCTGCCAATCGCACCTTCCTTCGCTTTTTGTTATGCGACTGGAGTAATCCCATTTGGCAAGCACGCCACTTCCTCGTCTGAAATACATTCACTGAGCACATGCGCATCTGACATTTGTTTTGTTTTGTTCTGTTTTGTTTAATTATGTTTGCTATCCATGATTCTCGCAAATCCAATTTTTCGAGGCGGAGTCATATCAATAAATGATAGGCGATCACTTTTCAAGTTGCCGCGCAAAGCGTAACATGTTGTATTTTGCAGAAAATCATGGTGTTTACTCTGTACAACTCTTTGACCCAAGGTACGCAATTGGCGACGGCTTGCAGCGGTTCACAATGGCAGACAATAGCGGGGTTCTGCGAAACACACCAGCGACACCGGCCCGTTGCACTGCAAATAATTCAGAAATTGGCTGTGGTTGGGCCCCTTCACCGCCAGGAACCAATTGGACGCGACTGATTTTCGATAGCTCTGATAACAGTAGTAAGCTACTACTGCTACTATATTAATTTATCATCCCCAGTTAGTATCCCAATTCAGCGACATCAAGCACGCGACCCTGGATTGGGATTGGAGGTTCTCTACACATTCTTTTCTGTCCGCGTTCATTCCTTTGAACTTCCTCCGCCCCCCGGGAAACGGCAAAACAACATCCTATCTCAGTAGCGACACAAGCTGCAGGCATCATGTCGGCCTCGCTTCCTGGCAATCGGGAGCTGCCCGAGTCACAGTACGATCTCAGCACTTATTGGGGTCGCGTCCAGCAGACGGCTGGTATCACGGATCCAAGGTGAGCAATTCTTCTCAGGCGCAACGCTCAACAGCTTCTGCGCGCCTCAATTCGCCCTGCAAGCGATCTCCGTTCGCTAACGCAATGCTTCCCTGCACAACAGAACCCTCTTCGCTGGCAAGGCAGGACTCGATAACGCAAAGGACTTGCTCGTCAAGTACAAGAATGGCGAGATCAAGAGCATGACGCCTGAGCTCTGGCAGGCCAAGAAGATCGTGGACTCTACATTGCATCCCGGTACGAGAACAGCACACGACACGTCTGCTATGGGTGCAACATTGCGACCCATGGGATGAAATGCAGCATTTCTGACTGAAAGCTTTGCAATAGATACTGGCAAGCCTGTCCTCTTGCCTTTCCGCATGTCCTGCTTCGTGCTGTCCAACTTGGTCGTCACGGCCGGTATGCTCACACCTGGTCTCGGAGTATGTTCACCTTTGCATCAAAGTTATCCCTGGCTCGCGATTCCATGTGCTGACTACCCTTTCTGAATAGACAGCCGGAACGATCGCATGGCAGGTGGCCAATCAGTCTCTCAACGTCGCCATCAACAATGCAAACGCAAATAAGTCCACACCTCTATCGTGGGGTAAGATTGCACAGTCTTACTGCCTGGCAGTGGGCGCATCGTGCTCCGTGGCCGTTGGTCTTAACTCGCTTGTCCCCCGGCTGAAGCGCGTGTCGCCCGCTACGCGCACGATCCTTGGCCGCCTTGTCCCTTTCGCGGCCGTTGCAACCGCTGGTGCCCTCAACGTGTTCCTGATGCGTGGCGAGGAAATGCGCACTGGTATCGATGTATTCCCTGTGCTCTCCGAGTCTGACAAGGCCAAGCTGGCCACTGAGGGTAAGGCCGAGAACGACGTCCCGTCGCTCGGCAAGAGCAAGAAGGCTGCCACTATTGCCGTCTCCGAAACCGCTGTGAGCAGAGTGCTCAACAGCAGTCCTATCATGGTGGTCCCGCCCCTGATTCTCGTTCAGCTGCAGAAGACGGAGTGGTTGAAGAAGAACCCCAAGTTTACCACACCGGTGAACCTGGGTCTGATCTTGGGTATGAGCTACATTGCACTCCCGCTCGCCTTGGCGGCATTCCCGACCCGGCAGCGCATCAACGCCGATAAGCTGGAGGAGGAGTTCCACGGCAAGGGTGGCGCGGACGGTATGGTGGTGTTCAACCGCGGAATCTGAGCACAAGAGTCGTGGGGGATCTTTTGTGCGCTTGCATCTATCTGCATTGGGACGGCGTTCTTTTTCAGGACATTTCGGTAGGCTTCAGATGAGGCGTTTTTCGAGGTCTTTTCATAGCGACCTTGATACCTATAAGAACCCATATAGTCATGTTTGTTTCAATTGTTGGGATTCGTAAAAATATTTCACATCGCAATGCTTTGTTTAATTTTCAGCCGAATGTGTGCATTTTGAGGTCTGCCGTATTATTCAACATGATAGGGAATTGGTCAATGCTTGATGGTGACGAATAATGCTGACCTACAACAATATAAGACATGAATATAGCATCACGAACTGAATGCGGTGTTGCGCAATTTCGGGCAATATATCGAGAACCGCATTTGAATTATGATTCAGCACAGGGAGAATCAACAAGATCCATGACGGGACCAGGGTGCAGGGTAATTGTTCCAGCAGTGCTGTCTTGAGCCTTGGCACGTTGTATCCGATACGGAAAGAGCTCGCCGGTAATTGAGCCGTGCTATGCTTGCTTGTTCGTGGTCTAGGTGTGCAGGATATTAAAGACAAAGAGAAACGGAACCGAAATAGCAGATCTCCTCTGGCAAACGAACGCTAAGCACTTTACGGGCTGCATGGGATGACGAAAACCCACCGCACGAAGGAAGCGTTGGCACTGGACACTTTCGGGGTCATGCTTCCTGGCTTCCTGGGTTCGCCTGGCATGCACGTATGTACTGTATGGTATGGGTGAGAGAGGGTCGAGAGGCCTGGGCTGCTGGCTGCTGGTGGAGGCCACACACCAGAGACGCCAGACACACACACACACGATATGCGAATCACACTGGTTTCTCCGCAGCAAATAGCGTACTTTGGCGGTCCCGTAGATTGCTCCACAATCGCTGGGCTGACTATGGCAGGTGACGCTCGGCTTGATGAATTGCTCCCCGGTGGAGTCTCTATCCGGCGGCTGCGAATACCTACAAAGGCTGGCTGGGGTTTTTCGATTGTCGCAATATGACTTGGGGGCCGGCAAAAGTTCAGCTAACAACAGCAGAGTAATAATCATGGGATGAGACTGAAGAGGATGTGATCAAAGAATCCCGGAAATCCATCATCAGGGAAGTGACTGGTGAGTATGCAGTAATCCCCCCGATTCCATCTACAGGTAAGCACGCCCAAAGTTGAGAGTTTGGCACACATTAAAAAAAGTAACGCTGGCGAGGCGAATTATGCCAAAAGAGCCAGCCCGGACGTCGGTGATGTTGGCCAGAAATGGGACCTCAAAAGGGGCCTTGCCAAGTGCGTCTACCCAGGTATTCATCCGAATCGAGCCAAATGTATGTTATTACATCTGGTAGGCAGGCAGGCAGGCAGTTTGCTCCCATGAGAAACAAATGATTTCATCATCCCGGGTCTACATAGCTGCGGCCGTGAAGGAAAACGGGACGTAGTATTCTGCTTGTCCAACAGCGTCAACATTTCGCTACACTAGAGAAATGGGAACCACACCCCCAATACGTGAGACTCGCCACCTCTTCTTTCGATAGTCAAAAGGGCCAATGTAGTCAAGTCACTTGAACCCCTAATAAGGCGGGGCTCGTTAAGAAACAGGCGAGTACAGTAGGCACTTTTTTTCCTGGAATAATTTGACCACCGTTAACGACCAGGTCAAAAAAGACTGGGCATGGTTACCGTTGTGCCCGCCAAAATCACCAATTGTGTGAATATGCAACCCGGCATCTAAATAAGTGTTTCAAGGATTGCCCAGTACACGTGAGAGCGGGCAAGAAAGCCAGGCAGCCAGCTAGAGCCCAGGCGAAAAGGACTGTTAAGATGCCGAGAGAAAATTATGGAGATCTCGGGGTTAGAAATCTGAAAATAAGAAAACATTACAGTGTAGGATTGGTTTGGAAGGAATCTGTTGCATCATGGTGAACCAGAAGCGCCACACTGGGCCCCCCGGAAAAGGTACAGAGTAGAAATGAACAGGGCCTCCTCAATGAGGGAGGGTTTTGTTCTGTTTTGGCACCCAGCAGAGAATAATAAGGATACGGGGACGAAACAAGTCAGGCAAAGAGAGCAGCAGGGGGGGATCTTGTCCATATTAGTTACCCTGGATCGTAGTCGTGCCGGAGGCCCGTCGTCACAAACATTGGGAACGAACAAAAAGAGAACTCTCAGGTTCGTCGTTGTGGTGGGAGAATCACTATTAGAGTGCACATACACACACACATACACATGTGTGAGCCCATCTCGAAGCACTGTCAGACGCGAACTGACCGGCCGGCCTGGATATCGGTGATACGTTGTCAAACCTGTCCCGACTCGACTGGAACATGCAAGAACATCAGAATTGGGGACTAGTGTCTCTTCTAACATATCCTTTTTTACCTTGACTGGTCCTGGTTCTAATAAGTCTTGTTTGAATAATAAGTGTCTAAATGCTTTCTTTTGAGGGGAGACAAAAGACAGACAGAACAGACTATTCAAGATTCAAGCAAGTCTGCTCGAGTCATCCAGCCCAGACATTGACCCGATTTGGGTGACCACCCCCCTTCCAAAAACACACCTCCCAGAACCCGGGCCCATGAGAGCGAGCAAGGGAACCCGGGAACGCCGCTTACTGAGGGTTGACAGAAATACAGTGACTTTTAAAGCCTTGCAAATTCACAAATGATGAAAGTATACATTCTTCATTACGAAGAAAGCGGGCAAGTAACCAGGGAGACAGCAGAGGGACAAAGGGAACAAAATGCACCGCGCCGACGGCAGCGCAGCGCAGAGCCAGGCAAGCCATGTGGTGATGGATGGCGACTACTGCAAGACCTGCATAGGCGAATGTTTTCGACAGCATGATTCGGCGAGGGTCTATTGCGCGTGTTGCCCTTTCATTGTTTCTCTCTGCAAAGTCCGGGCATGGGCATTTCCATGCTCACATCCAACTCTCACATCACATCACTCTGTCACTTCATTGTTGGGTGGCAGCAAGCAGCATCAAAGAGTAAGTAAGGCATATTCATGTACTGTACGTCAGGTAAAAAAGTGACTACGCAGTAGCAGCAGCGAGTAAAGTGACCACTGATCGGGGTGTTGAAAAAGAAGATGGTGTCGTCCATTATCACGATTTCTCAGGGTCTTAATGGTCCTAAGCGACTCTTGGTGCCGCGTAGGGTCCCTCTAGCCAGCCAACCAGCAAGGGCCAGGCACGACCTTTTGGGTGGCGTGAGGGGCTACTCGGGGAGGCGCTGATCCTCGACCTCTTTTGTGAGATCGCGAAAAAAGTGGATTTTGATTCGAACTGAGCACCAGATTGTAGCGGGACAGGGTTCGGCAGACGGACTTTGGCTTCTACAACAGGTAATGTACCCTTCGGCGTCCGTGGTCTCGTTGGTGGTTTCTCTGTCTGTGTGTGAGTGTGTGTTGTGTGTGTGAGTGTGTGTTGTGTGTGTGAGTGTAGGAGTATGTGCACACACGGCTTTGGCGGCGCGCCCAGAGAGACGGAGAGTAGGGAGAGACAATAAGATAAAAAACGACAGCGGCATGAAAGCTAGATAGAAGAAAACAAGTAGTAAAGTTCACACGAGTTTTGAACACGATTAGAGTGTGGCCTGTTCACTTCGCACACACACACACCGATAAGATTTGTTGTTGAGATGCGGTCCTAGGGCAACGGCATACTATGTAGATCAAGGCTTGCTGCTCACGCAGACGATGATACTGATTTTAATAGCGGGGTGGTTCCTGATCTCTGTGAACCAATCTGCCGGGGAGCCTTGCACGGTGCACTCACTTGTGTGTGGTGCCAGACGGGCAACGACAACAGTAGCAAGCAGCCATTTGGTGCGAGTATGGCTTTGATGGATCCAGCTGACGGATGGGTTTTCTCAAAGGCAGGCACAACATCGAATAATCCAGGTTGCCTAATGTGATGGGATCCTGTCCTACATAAGTAGTATTACACCAACATGGGCATATCACATTGTTTGAACTGTGACCGTGAAGAATGTTGGGTATCTTTATCAACAAAAGCGCCCTTAAGTCCGTCCGTACAGATTACATGTGTGCAGATTCGCTGTCCAGGCTCACAGGACTCGACGTCCAGACTCACGTAGCTTACCTCAAGCTGGGCAGTAGCACATTGTCGGGGGCTGCATGTCTGCACTGTGAAGCTTTTTGGCGCGGAGTGAACCTGAACAAATCGCATGCTAATTCCCACGTTTTGGACGCAGCAGGAATATGTATATAAGTGCCTGCTACTGCACAAGACTCAAAAACCACATCCCATTGACTAGAGTCACAAAAATCACTGTAGGTTTGTTTGGACAAAATTAAATGGGATCGGGGGATCCTCTTCTGAAGGCGGACTATGGTTGCGTGCAAAAGATGCACTGACCGTGCTGGGACTTCAGCTTGTGTCTTCGGTAATGAATGGTAAGGATTGAAGAAGTGATGCACCAGAAACCAAAGGGGAAGAAAATTGGAATGCAAAACCCATAAATTTGAGTGCTGGGAAAACTGTAGTAATCGCCATGCCTCGCGCACTGTGTGGCCGCAGACTTCAACTAGACTCCACTTGTGCGCAGCCCAGCTCTCGCTCTCACGCCTGGGGTCGACTTTGAACTGACTGACGACGAATCCAATGATTTGCAACGTGAGGATAACAGACCAGAACAGTACTTCGCCTCCTGTGGTCTCTCTGTTCCGTGCTCTGACAAGACGACGCTTCATTTCGTCCCCTTTCGTCAGAGTTCTCTTTCCCACAACCCACAAGCCCACGACGAGCTCCTGAGGAAACAACATCTTCGACTCTGTTTTCGGCCAAAGCGGAATGATCTCGCCCTAGGTTCCGTTTACTGCTTTTGCAGGCTCTTTTCCTCCAATCTACCGCCAGGTACCTTGCCCTCCCACGTTGCTGAGCAGCGACGGTCTGCCATTCCACACACCAGCGAGAAGAAGCAAAAAAAGAGAGAGCAAACGCTCCCTGCTTTGACCGGCAAAACCTCTCGAGGATCATTCAAAAGATACCGTCGTCGAAGCTGTTGATTTATTGCATGCTTTGAGTGCTTGCCAATATCGATCATCACCGACCATTTTCCTGCGATACCCCATACAAATTCTCGACAGCCGAATCGCCTTACCCGGGACTTCCCAACTGGCAACGAGTGCAATCCACGTTTTGACCGCCTGGGACGAACCTTAAGCTTCCCTTTCAATATTCGAAAAGCAAGAGGTTGCACGTCTTCTTCTCGCCCTGCAAAAGGCAATTACAACCACGACCCGACAGCCCAAATATACACGTGCAAAAATTATATTCACCTGGCCAGGTCAGATTCGAACGAGAGTCTTCGCATAGAGGACTTGCAATTCGATTTCTTCGCTGGGAAGAGCACCGTGGAGACCTGTGCTTTTTGGTCGGTACCTGCTGCTGACTGGAAGTTTGAGGTTCTAGCGCCCCATTGGTACCTTTTAGCTGGGTTTTGCAGTGCATAAGACCTGCAAGCACCACTGTTTCGTGCCGCTGCAGCGCTAAGTCACCGTGGTAGCCCTTCTGACTTCCTCTGGAAAAACACGCGAACGCCGGTGAAGTCATTGGCCTCCACCACCAGCCCAGAGTGCTCCTACTCTTACCCCCGGCGCCCAGTCCTCCTCTCCCCTACCTTTTTGCACCTGTAGCCCAGGGCGCCGTGACGAAAAAAGGCGGCAGGCTTAACTGGGAAGGCCAGCGACCCATCGTCGCGACAACCCCCGGATTTTCAATAATCTAGGCCTCTTCTTCTTTTGCCTGAGGGTCCTTGGGTCTCGTCGCCTCGCTAGTTTCGTTGACATCTACTACAACAACAATGTCAACGCCCACAACCGCGACGGCCACTTTGCCTCCCCAGTACCGTCACCCTCACCAGCACTCTCATTACCCGCCGTTTTTGCAGAACAACGGCCACAGCGCCGCTTATCGCGCACCCGCCGTTCCAGCCGTCGCCCCAGCAAACCCTATCCTCCCCACCTCCAGCGCCTCCGTGGTGTCCTCGACAGCATCAACTCGCTCGATTCCTGCCTCGTCGTACACGTCGGCGAGCAATTACACCACTTCGGCCTATGCTGCAAGTCAGCATCCATACAGGACCCCAACGGCAAATGGGGCCACTGCCCATCCGGTGACCTCAGCCTCTGAACGGACTCAGGACTACGCCAGAACTGATTCGGCTTCGACCACTCGCTCTGACGCAAACTACTACGGCAACATGCCTGCTTCCGCTTCATCGACGCAATCGCACCTGCAACAGGGCGATGCTCCATTGCGGAAACGTAGAAGATCAAAGGAGCCTGACTGGGATAAATTTTATCAAAATGGTTTGCCCAAGGAGATCATTGTAATTGATGACACGCCAGAGCCCGAGGCCGACGCCAAGGACGTGTCGTCGGTCCACTCCTCGAGGACATACACAACTGGCATGACGAATGGCTCAGACACCTCGCGCCATGCGGCAAAGAAGCGCAGGAAGGAAGATGCCTACCCCCACACGAATGGCAGAGTTGTTAATGGATCGCATATCGCCACGCCGACTAGCACTTCGACGTCGACAGATCGGACCACATCAACACACAACACGACTGCCCCAACTTCTTTGGCATCACTGTCGTCGAATGGCCACGAATACGAAGCATCATTGACGGGCCAGAAGAGAAAGCGAACTACACGACAACAGCTGGCTCAAGAGGCAAAGCGTCGAGAAGTCGAAGTTCTCAACGACTCATATCAAAGCTACAAGCCGCCGACAAAGCCAGTCAAGAAGTCGGGAGAGGTTGCAGTTCGAGTAGTC
This sequence comes from Neopestalotiopsis sp. 37M, assembly GCA_011058875.1. Lineage (NCBI taxonomy): Eukaryota > Fungi > Ascomycota > Sordariomycetes > Amphisphaeriales > Sporocadaceae > Neopestalotiopsis > Neopestalotiopsis sp. 37M. The sequence continues at coordinate 17,449 of SWKT01000022.1, forward strand.
AATGATGTAAGTCCAACTTGTTGCCTTTTTGATCCGATTCATTGCTTACACCACTTGCTCAGAGATATCAAAATGTCAAAGTTGATGATGACGATGGCCATTATATTGTCGTTCCCGATGCCGAGCTCACCACACAATGTAAGTTGAGGCTGGCCACCACCATCCTGGGTCTATGATTAACATCGCGTGCAGATCAAATGATCAAATTGCTCGGCCAAGGAACGTTCGGAAAAGTCGTTCAAGCCAGAGACCGCAAAAGAAACAAACTCGTCGCCATCAAAATCATTCGCTCCGTTCAAAAATACCGTGACGCTTCGAGGATAGAGCTACGAGTTCTGCAAACCTTAAAGGCAAACGACCCCGAGAACCGCAACCGATGTATACACCTGCGGGACTGCTTCGACTACCGCGGCCACATTTGTATCGTCATGGATCTGCTGGGCTCAAGTGTCTTTGATTTCTTGAAGATGAACAACTTCGTCCCATTTCCCAACAGTCAGATCCAGAGCTTTGCGCGTCAGCTCTTCACGAGTGTCGCTTGTGAGTAACATGCACGTCTTTGCCATCCTATATGCAATGCTAACTTTGGCCAGTCCTGCACGACCTCAACCTTATCCACACAGACCTCAAGCCTGAGAACATCCTGCTATGCGATAATGCATACCAGACGTTCACATACAACCGCAGGATGCCTTCTTCGTCTGCTGGAACGAACAGGCAAGCCAACCAACGCAAGGTTCTCTTGGATACAGAAATTCGCCTGATTGATTTCGGGTCGGCAACTTTTGAGGATGAATATCATTCTTCTGTTGTCAGCACTCGTCATTATCGTGCGCCGGAAATCATCCTGGGTTTGGGATGGTCATTCCCTTGCGATATTTGGAGTATTGGCTGTATCCTGGTGGAATTCTTTACTGGAGATGCTCTCTTCCAGACGCATGATAACCTGGAGCATCTGGCCATGATGGAGAATGTTTGCGATAGCCGCATCGACACGCACTTGATTTCACAAGTCTCAAAGATGTCCTCGCGGAGTGGCTCAAGTAGCAATCAGGCCGCCAAGTAAGGATTCTCACAAGCCAACGTTATATGATTGTCGTTTACTAACGGATTGCAGGTACTTTAAACGGGCCAAACTTGATTACCCTACGGCAGAGACCACCCGGGCATCCAGGCGATTCGTGAAGAACATGAAACGCCTATCGGTATGTGTGATGTACTCTAGTTGCAAAACAAGCAGGTAACTAACTATTTACTCAGGATATTATCCCGGCGTCCAGCAACTTCTTGAAGTTGTTCTTGGATCTTCTAGAAAAGATATTCATATACGATCCGTCCAAGCGAATTACGGCGAGACAGGCTTTGGAGCACCCGTGGTTCCGGGAACGAGCCATTCCAGACGACGGAACAGAGGCAGCCAAGATACGCAATGAGCGTATCAGAGCAGAGCCCGACTATGGCAACCGTTTGCCACCTTTGCTATAGAAAAGCACAGTTGTCAAACAGGAAGCCACACCAGATGACAACAATGTCAACACTCAAGCTGATTGAGATTATTCAGCAAGCCATGAGAACTTCGGAACATCCACATTGGATGCAAATTTGGGGTAGAAATGCCGGACAACACTGCACTCAAATCATTCACCACTTTTGCATTGATACCACGGCGCATGTGTATATTCGGACAGGAAGGATGAGGTCATAATCCATACAAACAAATCATAACATGACATGGCAACCTATTAACTGTGGTGGAATTTTTGTCTACGAATGGACAGGCGCTAGGTGATGAGGATAGGGATATAACCTATACACAGAGTCTCGTGTTCAGCACTTTCCTGCCTGTTCCAACCGCGAGCGATAATCCTTTGACATAGAACAAAACTAGGTTGAGACTTCAGGACCTGCAACAACTCGAGTACCGACGAATGTCCCTTTGTATATATCATTTAACGAGAACTTGAATCAGCATCAACAGCGATATCTGCATATCGCCAATACGTTACTGTACGAAACTATTTACGGAGTTCAGATGCATCTTTTTGTTCAAAGTGATGGAGTATAGGTTGTGGTCGCTGATCGGTGAGTAAAAACATCCTCAGCCGATATGACAGGTTGATCTGACTTGCAACACAAGCCGCTAGTCTCGAACAATGTGTACCTTTTGGCTTTGACAGATACCCGACACACCTGGGACAGCGTACTTATATGACCTACAACAATGGCCTTGTCTTGGTACGGCTGTCGAATCTCGCCGCCAGACGTAGATTGACAAAGAACGTGACACCAACGGTTCCGGCATCCTCGGCCCTGTCAAGGCTGATGTTTCTTTGTCCAGAAACTTCTTGTTGTACCGAGTCCGTGGGCACGAAATGCCTGCCGTGGGCATATTTATAAACCACACTTTTTTCAGGTAACTGCTCCTCAGTCTGGACCTGATACCCATGTCTAAGACTCAACAAAAGTCGAACATATTAAACCTTGTCAAATATATAGGTTCCGGGCCGGTTCCGGCAGTGAATATACGACTCCAAGACGAGACATAATCTTTAATCTTATACAGCAAAGAAGGACCACTGACATAGCCGGCCAAGACAACAAGATCTGTGCGGAATGAGACCGGCAATCGTGGAATTACGCGAGCTGTCCAAGAAGGACGTGCTACAGCTGACTGAAGTCCTCAGCCGTCGTCCGGACTATGGCATCGCGCGTCCATCAAACCGATGGCTCAATGGCCAGAAGGAGAAGGTGGATGGTCTGCCAAAGACGCTGCTGAACACCAAGAATAGGCTCCAACGCTTTGGCATCGATATGTTGACCAAGCTCGACAAGCATCAAGAGGATGAGGACAAGGTATTACCTCCGCGTGCAATTCTCTGCCACGCCCACGAGCGTCTGAACCAGTTTCTCATTCGCGAAATCTTCCTGGCTCTGACCAGTGAGGTGAGCGGTGACTATATGAGTGCGCTTCGCGAGTGGCCGGGCAAGAATCCAGCAATCTCTGCCTTTTTGACCAGGCTCGACTCGATACACGCATTCTGGGTAAGCCGAAAAGTCTTCGAGGATTTGTTCGGGACATCCCCCCACGACGACCGATTTGTGAGGATCGAGAGTAGCTGCGAGGCTTGTATCCTCGCCGCCATTGGTGCCAATGGTCAGATCTTGGCGGATCTCTTTGCCTGGGTCAAAGTCCGCATGGATGACGTCAGGAACTTCAACCGGGATGCCAAGGCGCGTGGGAAACGGAAGAGAAGACGTCCGGTATACTTGTACCGCGTGGTAGATTGTTGGCTCAGATGTCTCAAGGACAACGAGGCCGAAGTGCGTGGTCGGGCTGAAGGTGTTGCTGCAGAACTGGTGCAAATCTGGCCGTCGATCAGCAAGCTCAGCGCGGACAAGCAGAAGGCGGCAAGAAAGGGCAAAGGCACGTATCGACAGATGCTCCGTACCAAGGGAGACGACAGCGACCATGTAACGGAAGCGCGCGGCGCGGATCGAGGTTTCAATATCCGCTTGCCGCAGACGAATCTCGAATCTGCCGCCTTGCAGCGCAACATGGCCGAGCTGCACGACGTTTCCGATGCGGCCAGCGTGTACCGTGATGGAACCGTTGTCGATGTGAGAGGTATGTATACCGATTCAGTCATTGCCGACTTTCAGCGGCTCGGGCTAGACTTACAGAACCGTGCAGGACAAGGTACTGCGCGAACGGGCGCGCCCGCATCACCGGCCAATCCTCCTGTCAATCGTTCTGCTGCCGAGGGACAGCCAGCGGCACCCAATACCCAGCATCATGCGTCAAGGAATAACGACGACAGAAACGAACAGGACGATACTTACCAGCACGAGTACGACGAGAGGGACTATGCGGAGGAAGCGGCAAGTGTCTTGAAGGTCCAGAGTTGGTATCAGCAGCAGGCGTTCAGTACGACCAAGACCAACCTAGGCAACCTCGACACGGAAAGCGTTCACCCGGCATTTGCAACCAATCGATCAGCCCTTCCAGAAGCACTCGATATTAGGAGGGACAAACGAGCCGAGTCGTATCAGCCGGCACGCAAAGGCTGGGAACAACCAGTGAGAGAGGCAGAACCTGAGATACTGCATCCCAATGCAGATGCCCGATCCGAGTGGGAGGATGCTTCAGTCTACACGACGGCGGACGCCTTTGAGTCGGTCAACTTGGCAGGGCAACCACCAATGCCACAGATTCCATCGCGCTACACAGATAGTCAGAGGGGCAGAAGTGATCTCCCTCACGTTGACACGACCTCATCGGTGCCTGGTTTATCTTCCGTACCCAGCCTCTCACCCGATCGCGGGAGCAGCCGAACCTTTTCGCCGCACTCGTCCTCCCGTGGTGGAAGGGAAGATCCGTTCGAGTATGATGAACAGCAGCAGCGTCCGCCGCCACGACCCCCGATGCCAGGACCCGCAGACTTTGCCAGTAGGCCACCCGAGCGCCCGCCACAGACCAAGGCCGATCGTCGCAAGTACCTGTTCCATGACGACGAATCGGTGGCGGCTTCACATCTGACCATGACGAACAAGAAATACCTGCGCCAGAACAAGGGCAAGATCAAGGAGGTCCCCGTAGAGGCCAACCCCTTTGTTCGCAAGGAGAGCAAGCGTGTCAAGAGGGAGGGCGAGATGATGAGCCCGATCAGTCCTCGATTTGCAGGAAATGGTGGCATTAGCGGCAGCGGCCCTCCTCGGCCGCAGTACGAAGGCTACGCTGCACTGAATCGTGAAGCCGAGGAGCGTGCCAGGAGGGTTCATGATGAACCTATGAGCCCGAGGTCAGGAGGAAATCGGAGCAATACGTCATCCAACGCGCGACCGCGGTACGAAGGGTACGCAGCACTGAACCGCGAAGCAGAGGAGCGAGCTCGAAGGACTGCGAACAGATATGACGACGTCCCAATGAGCCCAAGGTCAGGTGGCAGTAGAAGCAATACGGGCGCGCATGGACGACCACAGTATGAAGGCTACGCGGCTCTGAACCGCGAGGCCGAGGAGCGCGTGGCCCGAGACGCCGCCCGAAGCCGGGGCCAAGTGTACCCTTACAGTCCCAACGTTGACACACCCCCGACGCCGCGGTTCGGTTCGCCACGCATGATGGACCAAGGGAGAGGAGGAGGACGGAACTGGGGCGACAATGCATCTGAAGTTCGGCCGATTGACTCGGCGAGCAATGTGGCGTGGAGAAAGGACTCGCAGGCGACGACGACGCTGGGTGATTTTATCGACAGTCACCGTAACCATGATCGGAGACGGTAAAAAGGTAGGATATCGGATACTCTGGACATTTCATCGTCTGTGAAATTTCCTCAATTTTCCTTGGGCAGCTGGATTTGCTGATGGAAAAGGTACAATAAACTGACATTTCTTGCGAAAAATCACTCTAGGATGCTGTTCGAACGTGTCAACCTGAAGAGAAGATTTTGCCTACAAAGGCTTTGTGAATAGACTTTGTGTGTGCTTCGACAACGGGCATTGTACATTGCATGGTGCTGATGGCCTTGTACTTGTCAATTCTTAGACTTAATCATATTATGAACAAGAAGAACCTTGTCCTCATGCAGCCGAACAAAGATTTCGATGGCTAAAACATGCTTAAATTGTATTTCGTAATTAACTTCCACTTATGTGTGTCTGCTTTCGTCTAGTATGACCCCTCGAACGCCATCAGCATCTCATTTTCCCAATCATCAATCTCGCACCCAACACCCAGCAAACCCCATCTGCGTCTTTGTAGGCTCGGTGAAATTAGCCTCTGCCGACTCCATGAGATACAGAGCGCAGTGCTCCGTATGCCCAGGCGAGGAGATAACCGTATCAAACGCCGACCGCCCCTCGTACAGGACCCAAAACTGCTTCTTCCACATGATGGCGCAGTGATTGACGTGGTCGCGAATAGAAGTATAATAGTGGTCCACTTCGGACATTTCCTCGACGCTGAGCTTTTGCGTCATGTTCTCGTCGGCGTAGGCGCCCCAGCTCAAGTCGTCGGTGTACTCGTCGATCCACTCCTGGTCGAAGCAGGGCGCGGGCACCCAGTTGTTGAGCAGGATGTCGTATTTGCAGTTGTTGGTGCGGGCTTCTTGCGGTGTGCTGCCGCATTGTAGGAGGCGCGCGCCCGTGGTGATGTTGTGGCGGGGCGAGGTCATGTCATTTGTGGTGGTGGGTGTTGTACTTGACGGCGTTGATGTTGCGCGGCAAAAGAAGAGAACCAGGATCCATAGTAGCGAGGTGCCTACTGCTACGCCGAAATGCGTTACCAGGCGGCGTTGTCGCTGTGGTGCTAGAAATGGACCATCTTCTACATTTGGTGATTCTCTTGGCGTCGGATCGTCAGAGTATAAAAAGGGCTGCGACTCGGGTTTTTCTGGCATCTTTTCAAATGTAGATCTTCGCAGCGAAAGTGTTACTTCATACTAAATCCAAAATTACCGGGAAATCATTCTCGAGAGATGTGCTGCAGAACTTATATCGATGCCTTCTTGTTTCGTCTGAAGTTTGTGCTGGTGGTGTCCAAGCTGAGAACGATCAAGTGCCTGTGCGCGCACTGGGCCGAAACATTGCCTGTAACGGAAACGAGGATTGCTTTGATCGACAGCCACTTTATGGAAGCCACCGACAAAAGTCTAAATCATCTGAAGTAATAAGCCAATGATATTCTGCGGCTATGGCTGACTTCACGTGTGACGATATGCTCAATTGCCAGAGCGGTCCTCCTGGTCGAAGCAGGCCTCACACCACAACTCGAACCACCAAACTTACGAGTGTACACACGAGAATTGGGTCAGCACTGGAGTCTTCTTGACCCATTCGATGGACCGTGGTTTCAACAAACTACTCATCTTATAGCTCAAATGTTTCCCACGGTACGGGTCCGGTTGGGTCATTCTTGACTGGATGCAATGGCACACTTGTCATTGCAAATCATCCTACTTGCTCGAAAAGTCTCCAACTCTTCAGGAGCCGCGATGCAAAGTACACAACTAATAGCGATGTGCGCGAAACTTTGTGTAGGGAGGTCTTGATCCACATGAGTTGCCTGGATATTTCTGCATTTACCAGGTCAAAGCAGGCAGTGTCGTCTTGTATAGTCGCTTTTGTTGCGTATCACACATGAAGATCGGCTCAAGTCGGGGCAGTTTTCATTATTGGGCGATCTCATATATGCGAACAGCAGATCATGCCAATCTGCAGCCAATACCTATAGTACAACGCCCCCTTCTTCATCGGAATCTTCTCTATCGAAATCTTCTTCATCGGAACCTTGTTCATCGGGATCTTCCTCATCGGAGTCTTCAGAGCCGGATTGCCGCTCGGTTTCTGCTCTGCGATCCAGGAGATCCTGAAGGTCACTTTCTGCCTCTAAAGTGCTCGGATGATTTAAACCAAGTACCAATTTCCTCGACTCGACCACTTCTCGTGTCATGACCTCTGCCTCATCATATCGCCCTTGGGATTCGAGCGCCCCTGTAATTATGTCCATCGTCTTCAGTGTGCTTGGATGTCTAGGGCCTAGCACTCTTTTTTTTATGTCTAGTGTTTGGCGAAGAATCCTTTCTGCCTCTAAATATTCACCTCGCAAGCAAAGCGAATGCCCAACATTGGTGGCGCTGATCAGTGTATCGGGATGCTCTGGACCTAAGACTCTTAGTTGCCGTCGAAAGCACTCTCGATACATTTCTCCCGCTTCATCATGTTTTCCTTGTATACCGAGAACTCTGCCCAGTTGGAAGGATGTGTCCATTGTATCTGGATGCTCTAGACCGAGTATTGATGTTCTCTTTTCAAGAACACGACGCAAAAGCTCTTCTGCTTCTGACAGCTTCTCTTGATTGACGAGATTTTTGGCTATATTGTTCATGGTCAATAGTGTCGATGGATCGTCCGGGCCCAGCTTTGCCAAGTCGTTCTCCAATACCTGTTGATACAGTTGCCCCGCTTCTTGGTACCTTCCCTGCTCGTCAAGCACGGCGGCTAGATTATGTAATAAATAATCACCCAATTCTTGTATTGCCTCCTTCGAATCGAGTAATGTGCGAAAAATATCTTCTGCGTCCCGATACTTTCCCTGCTCCCCCAGTGAATTCCCCAACGAGTTCAAAGTGCTCCTCACGTTGGCTTGCTCGTCTTCAAAGGGCGTTCGTAGCTCAATGGCACGTCGAAACATGTCTTCTGCATCCTTGTACCGTCCAAGATGGGAGTAGCTCCTTCCGACATAATAGGAAAGTTTTGCCACAGCAGGTTTATCTGTACAATAGTTTTGCTCGGTTAAAATTGTTTGAGCATGAGGAAAGTAGCTCATCCAAAGCTGCCGATTCTCGTGTTCTGGGTAAGGATAGACCAGGTCCATGTGTTGTATTGCTTTCGAACAGTGCATCTCCCATTCGGCCTTTATCCAATTTCGAGTCGCTAATCGTACCAGGCGATGGATATCAAACGATTGAGATTGCTCGCGCAGACTGATAAATGCGTAGCCTTCCAAAATTCCAATAGCCTCTGCTTCTTCTCTTTCGTCGTCTCCCGGAGGTAACAGAGATATCGGAATATCCTTTTCAGCCAAGAAGCAAATAAACTGGAGGAAGTCCACCGCTAATGGGTATGACTGCTCGAGGTGTTGGAATGAAATAAGCCACGTTGTTGTGATTGGGTTCGTGTTTTTCGAGTAACGCCATCGCTCTTCGAATTCAACGTTAAGGAGCTCCATTTGGGTGTCATCAGACGCAAGACAATACTTCAAGTACGCTTCTGTGGTCTCTCCAGTCTTTGACAAATATGCGGATGCCTGTTTGATGGCAAGTGGCAAATAGACCAAGTGCTGAACGAGATCCCTCGTTGCTTCAGGGCAGTTTTGGTACTGTCGAGGCTTGAGATTGTTCTGTAGTAACTCGAGTGCTTCGTCTTCACTCATCTCCTGAATTGTATATATATGTTTTGGTGGAATGTCGAGCTGCACGGCAACTTCATGATTGCGCGTGGTAATGAAAATCGAACCATTGCGGTGGAAGGGTAAATACTCTTGCAGGCCGTCCTGAGTCAGCAATGAAATGTCGTCGACATTATCAATGATCAAAAGCCACTCGGTGGTACTCTGTTCAAGTGCCAATTTGACTTTGGTCTTGACGTCCGTTTGACCGCCATCGAGATCTGGTATTCCAAGTGCGCAACCAATTTCTCTGTAAGCGTTCTCAAAGGACGTCATGGAAATAGCTGGGACCCAAAAGATGGAGCTTCTTGAATCTCGTCCATGGACGCGGTATGCAGCTTCGAGGGCGATTTGCGTCTTGCCGACACCGCCGAGGCCTTCGAGCACTGTTCTTTGACAATCGAATTTGTGCGCACTGGGAGTTATCCTGTTGACCAGCTGAGAGAGAATATCTTCTCGCCCCACAAAGTCCTCATTTTGCCCAAATGGGAGAATAAGATGGGATGCTTGTCTCGGTACTTGTTTATGTGATTAGCGATATGCATGACATGAGGTGAAGCATGCTTACTTGGCGTACCAGGGCCTTGTGAGCCGCCCATCCGTTTCTCAATAGCCTCTTCTAACCGGCTCATGGCGTTTTGCTCCCCCTCTCCGTATATAAGTGTGACAAACACATCAAAGATTCCAAAGAGACAGTAAACAATATCCTCTTCCTCTTTGGTTTGACGTCGCCGAGACCAGTTCATGCGCTCATGGATCGGAAATTGGGCGAGGGATGCTCCTTGAAGCGCCGCCACTTTGATCTTTGTAATATCATGAATCACATCCACCATTTCGGACTTGTCGCCTAGAAAGTTTTCTTCAACTGAATAGAACTTGACGGATGCAGGAGCCAAGAGCTCCTGAAGCGTCCATCCACGCTCAAACCATCTGCTTCGCCGGAACTGGGACTCCCACGAGTTGTTGGTCGATGTCGACACATCCGAGAGATACGCATAGCATTGAACGGCGTTTTGATACCAGCGAAACATGGAATTTAGGGCCCTCGAGAGTTCGGTGTAGTTCGCCTTATCGATACAGCAAGTGTCGACCCAGAAATAATCGAGGTCGTCGCGTTTCGCTTGCTCACCACAGAACAGAAGCTTCTTGTATCCTTTTTTATCCTTGCCTTGCTTCTGTATCAAGTCTTGAAAAGTGACTTCCTCAGTGTCGGCGCCCCAAGTATGCGAAAGTATCGCATATCTTGGCACCGCGCGGGGCGCATGATTGGTGAGGGTAAGCTCGCCATCGCGGAGCTGGAGCAGGCGCATGATTCCAACCGTGCGCACGCCTAGAACATCGTGAAGAAACCCCAGCTGGGAAACGAGTAGTCGGCTGGCTGCTCGCAAAGGAAGCAGTCTACTGTTTGCCGGTGAGTATCAACCATTCGGCTGCCTGCCTGCCTACCAAAATTGTTCAGCCTCGACTTTTGGGGCAGTGCTTACCGTCCCATGATCGGGTCGCGATGCAGGAGCTGGACCCCGCACATTGCGCACCAATCATGGACCCCTGTCGGAACACCGAGGCGCCAAGCAAGCCATGATCTGACACGCTGTGGAGTGTTGCTCATTGGGAAGAGTATTTAATGTATGGGTGCTCGTGTGTGCATAAAAGTAGTTCCAGACGGTTGCCTCTGAGCGAGGTTGGCTTTACACGAATGTAGTGTAATATGTGATTATGTTTCAAAGACATTTTGACCGAAAAGTAGAGATTCGGTGGGTCTTTATAGATGAAACTTAAAGTAACAGGTCAACGGAAACTTATAAGATCGCGATTTCTGGTACCCGTTTCCCAGTAAATGAGGTGTTCTTGGGTGCCACCGATGGACTTTTTAGAGGACATCGTTCTGTATCTCATGAACGCTGCACCAAATTGGCAGAGACTTATATCAACTCCATGAAGGTGGCCTGAAACAAACCGATCCTAACACTTGGTGACAAAGATTGGGATGACTTGATCAATATTCAGTCAGCTTGAGCCTAGTTCTGGCTCAATCAGCAGTACTTTTATAGGTCTAATCAACACCATTCTGACCATGGTTCGTAGGACGTTGTTTAGCCTACCCGGATCCGCACGAAGAGTTTTGAGAGCATACACATACTGCAAGTTGCAACCTGATTTGCTTCCCTTCTAGGCATTCTAGACGCAAATGAAGGATGACGATCTTGTCGGATCTCCACCGGTGTAATGCTGAACCTTTGGGTACATACAAATGTCCCTTTCAACCTCGACGCCGAGCCTATTTGTGCCAACGGCCCTCAAGACGTCGGGAGCTACACCCTTCTCCACCCAATCCACAATATCGTGCATGCCGAATTGGGGCGACGGCCCGCAATTGAAGCAATGGCCGGCACCCGGCGCCACAAAGAATCGATAATAGTCCTGAGCCTCGGGGTCGCGACTCAAGACGCGGTCGTAGTAGTCGGTGCTGCCATTAAAGGGAATCGCCGCGTCGACGGTGCCGTGCCAGAACAACATTTTGCCCCCTCTCCTCTTGAATACGGACAGATCCGGGTCTGAGGTACCTATGATGGAGTCATATTCGTTGACGGATGCACGGAAGAGCTCGTCCCATTCTTGATGGGTTATGCCGGTTATGTCAAAAAAAGGATTCTTTTTGACCCAGTATCTGACCCACGCTGTATTGACCTGAGGTTTACAAGAACCACCCTTATTGCATTGCACCTGGATGGGGCCCGTCGGTGGTGCCGTCAAAGGGGTTCCCATACTGAAACCATACCATTGAAACTCGCCCATTGCGCTTCGCGGTCCATCCCAGGTCTTTTGCACCACTTCTGCAGCGGCCGAAGTGATATCAATCTCAGCGCCATCGTCGCATTGAACCTTTTTGCCAACTATATCCCGAGCTTTGAAATGACATAGATCAATTCTGGAGATGATTCCGTCTTCCACACCATCCAACTTGTCGCAAGTCGACACAGCTGCGGCCGTGATGGCATCCACTTCACAGCTCTTAGGATATGTGCCCAGCTGATTCATGACAAAGGCCGGCCAGACACCAGACATCCAGAAGCGCACCCAGTTGATGGCCGGAAAGAGGGCAATGATGCCGTCATAGTCATGCGGATATCTCTGCGCGAGCATGTGACCTTGCCGACCGCCCGTGGAAGCGCCAAAGAAATAGGAATACTTCGGTGCAGTGCCGTAAAATGATTTCACCACCGCCTTGCCAATAGTGACCGTGTCGTGCAGGGCCACCGAGGCAAAGTCCACAAGCAACGGCCAATTGACGTTGCCAGGGCTAGTCAGGGCCCAGGCGGGTTCAGTCAGCTCCGGGCCGAGAACGTCGGAAGAGTGCCCGCCGTCGGTGCTGGCCGTGGCGGATCCTGTCGCCATAATGGGCACCATGTTGGACTCGGCGAGCTCCCCTCCGCCCGTGACCAGGGCGGCCCCGCCGACGCCCGTGAACCTGCCGTTCCAGTCGTCTGCGGGGAGGAGAATGTTGACATTGATGGTGTCGTGCCAGCCCGGGTGCGTGTAGGTGACGGTGACGTTGCAAAAATGAAGATTTGTTAACGTTTTGGCGTCCGGATAGACCGCGCTGGCGAGGGGACCGGGAATGTAGGTATAGTTGCGGTGATCTACTGCTTCAATTGCCAGCACGCTGACTCCCAGGATGTCAGGGAGGGAGAGTCCGGCCGGACTGCACCTCTCAGCGGAGCCGAGTGGCGTCTGAAGACCCCATGGGCTTGTCCAGCCCAGGGGATTCCAGTCACCTCCCAAAAGGTCCCAAGCCATGGTTAGAAAATGTTCGAGTATAGAAGACGTTGCGTCGTTGCGTCGTTGCGAATACCGAGATTCAGATCATATAGTACGCACCACCGATAAACGACAATGGATCGCGGATGAGAAGAATGTTTCACAGAAAGGGCTTGATTCTGAATGGATGTTTTTGGCGGAATGAAAATCATTTAAATAATACATGAGGCTCAACGATCATCATGTCTCACAAGCTCTGTATTCTATATTTCTGGCGCATCATAAGGCATTGGTATGATTCCCTATAAGCACTAATCATGCACCGAGAAGGCCATGCAGATTCTCGCTAATCCGGCAGCCATACCTGGTTTTAGTGCTATACACTTGGGAACTTTTGGGAACTTTTTACAGCCTTTTCTTACCTCGTGCGTTGGCGGTGTTGCTTTTTCAGGGGCCGCGGACTAGCAGGAAGCTTGTTTTCGAATCACTATGAATCATTGTGTGACAGAATGGTTGATCGCGGGCCTCCAAAAAAGACCGATTTCCTTGTATTGTGCCTCCCGAGTTCCGAATCTCTAGCTTTCATTCCGCCATCTTCGTATATGTCACTTTATCAATCGCATAGAAGTCTTGCAATACTTTCGTTTACTTGGGCTGCCGATGATCGGATCACAGAAGAAGTAGGCTGTCGAGCGCATGAGAATGGAAAAGAAAAAGAGAAGGAATAAGAAGAATAGATATATCTTATCTACAGATTGTCTGTACTCTATAAACCCTTATTCGTAATCTCAAGCGACAGTATCTCATACTCTTCGTCGACCATAATAAAGTCATGCTTGATAGCAATTTGAGAACGCGCTAAGGGAAAAAAGCATAGCGCATATTAGTTGTCCCGCGTAGCATAGTCCACATCCGTCTGCAACTATAAAATATGGAACAAGTCGAATCAAATTGGCTTGGCCTCTTAAGACGTATGCCGAAAAACTATCCGATGTACATTGGAGAAGCTATTTCAACATAAAATTTCTATCCAGCTTTCTTCAATCTCGCAGCCAACATGTCAACAATACTATCTACGAGTCTGTTGGTCATGTCCAAGCCTGGGTCATGATCAGGGTTGACTTCTGCAATCACCAGACCGGCAACCTTTTCACTACCTAAAATGACACCCAATGCTTGCATCATCTGGTCGAAATCGACGCCAGTGTAATTGGGCACGTTTGCCAAGGGAAACATTCTAGGATCGATGGAGTCGACGTCGAGGTGCACAACAATAACGTCGACTCTTTCCTCGAGGAATGTGAGAGCCGCTGTTGCTTGTTGGACGGGCTGCTGCGCAACAGCGGATGAGCTGATCACTCTGTAGCCATGATCAAGCAAATATCCAAGGTGCTCTGGCTTGTTGCTGGGATTCGACATGTTTATCCCAAACATGACCGTATTCGATGCATCACAGAGCGGCTCGCCAGTCGGCCGTGCAAACTGCTCCATACTCTTCAGCGCGCCCTGAGAGCGGATCAGATGTGTCATATTCATGCCTGCAAAGATACCAGTATTGTTCAGGTCATCAGGAGATGCCAGGTCCGTATCGGCATCAATGTAGAGAAAGCCGACACGCTTCTTAGGGTCGCCTAAAGCAGTGTGTTGCCAAAAGGCAGAGAGGACGCCTGGTGACATGCCACACTCGCCGCCGAGTATAAGCTGGAAGGGCGGCGAATTCCCATAACCAGCCGAGGCTAGGCCCTGCGACAGGCTTCTCTGAACTTGTTGACACACTTGGACGTTCAGATCTTCGTTGCGCACTTTGTTTGGTCCTAGACTTGAAATTTCATAGTTTGCAGGAGCTTCCAAGGCATGGTGCTCTGAGATGCGTTGGTAGCCTGCTTGTCGCAGTTTATCGACAATGTTTGCATCTCGGAATGCCTGTGGTGCTTTGGACTTGCCAGGAAAGACGGAACCGCAATCCGCAGGGACGTAGGTGATAGCAATTGCTGCTGTTTCGGCCATTTTATGAATACGCTAAATTTCTTGTATATTTGCAAACATGAAGACTAAGTCAACGAATGAGTGAAAAAAGATGTCCTGAATTTGTTCAAGATCTTGTTGGCGGCTTATGGGCCCGTTCCGTCCCGCGCCCTTCAGGTGTCATATATGATGCAACTGGCCTGTATTTATAGTATGAACCAGAGCTGACGCCATCAATGCAAGCCTGTTTTGATATGGGGCGACCAATGCTCAATCATACATTTTGGGACGCATTCTGCAGTATTGCTTATATTGACTTTAGATCACGCATTTGAAAGGTGAAAAAAATTGAAAAAAATCTGTCTGTTGCTGTAGCAGCACGGCCAGAAGTGAGGTTGGAGTTGAGAGCCTGGCGCTGGAGCTTTGGCGTTGGTCCCCTAGCGGGTTTTGTTCACTGAGTGAATACCCTACAGGCGGGGCCAGCGGGTGTGCAAGTATTTTTGTGTTAGCCCAAAGCAAACGCCCGTCCAGTTACGGGGACAGCTCTTTATTACAGCAAACGGGCTGTTATTCAGATCCATTTCTGAATATTGTACAATCCTTGGCGGACAAGAAGGAGAGATTGTCAATCAGGACAGTTGATCTTTCTCACCCAACATGGCTGAAAATACGTTGCACCCCGAGTGCCCATCGGCTCCCGTCCTTCGCCGCAATGGCTTCGAACTGCGCGGCCGGCAGTTTGGTCCCACGCAAACTACACCAACACCCGAACGACGCATTGAAGGATCACGACTGCTGGTGCTCTTCTACCCAGGACGACTGCGCTCGTGGCGTGAACAAGATGAAGCTCAAAAGACTGCCAAAGATCTTTTCAAGAGGTCATTCTTCGTTGCTCAGCTTCGTTGGTACGGTATCCCGTTCCGATCATCTGCACTGTCCTCGGAACTGCAGCAACTATTGAGAGATTCCGTCGTTGCTGGCAGAGTAAGTTTGTCTTTCCCATGACGGATGAATGATTTTCGGCAGCGAGATTCACTAATCATTTCTCAACTTCTAGTGTGAACAAGTGCCCATGTCAGTGGTTCAACTCGAACGGGACCTGAGACGAGACCATGAACCTGCCTTGAGAGCTTGGGACCGAGCAGTAGATGATTGGACTATTCGAATGGACTCCAGCCACCGAGAAGCCAGCAAGACTGATAGGTCGTGGTCGGCTGCCATGAGAGACCACGACAGACTTGTCCAGCAGGTGCAAAGGGACGGCCCCCGTGTTCACCGCAACAGCATTGAGCCGATCACTCTGCAGAAATGCCGCGGTTCCTACGTGATTCGATGTCATCAAGTCTCGAAAGAATGGCCGTCAATGGCACTATTCACTCTGGATGTTAGTCGTGGTGTTGCCCCGACTATCTCTGCCGGCAACTTGGATCTGGGCTATTTCGAGGGCACCATGCTTATTGCCCTGTCCGAAGATACACTTGAAGACTACATGAAAGATCAAAGCGAGAGCGAGAGTGACACTGAGGAAAACGATGATGAAAGCGACAGAAGTTCCGACAGGTACAGCTCCGACGACAGTCGTAGCGACAGCGATGGCGGGAGCCGAACATACAGCAACAGCGACCGTGATCGAGACAGCGACAGAGAGAGCCGAACATACAGCGACAGTGGCCGGCATAGAGAGAGCGACAGCGATGGCCGCAGATACAGCGATAGTGACCGTGGCGGAGACAGCGACAGCGACAGCCAAAGTGACAACTATAGACACAGGCGCCGCCATAGTGACAGCGACAACGAGAGCAATAGCCACAGCGAACAATACAGCGAACGCGAGATCGAGAGTTATGATAGCGATAGCGATAGAGATAGAGACAGCGATGATCACAGCGACGACCACGACGAAGAGGAGCCTCAATCGTACAGAGGCTTGGGAAGCAAACGCAAGCAGTTTCCGACCAAGGCCGAGTCTTCAAACATCAAGAGACAATGTGATCGTCCCATCAAGACAGCCAGGACTTCCGTTCGCCGAGTCTTTGTTCGACTGCGCGGCCGCGAGACGGGAGAGGGCGAGATTCAGCCTGACCCAGTCTCCGGATACTTGGATTTCAGCAATGAGGATTTTACTAAGTTTGTAGGAATGATCGACCTGCCATACTTGAGCGGCAGTGTCAAATTGGAAGGCTTCAAGGTTTCGACCACTGCAAAACGCCAGTACGAGTCCTGGAGTAGCTTTTCAGAAGCCGAGTATGAGAGGGCCCGGGTTGCTAGATGGCGTTGAGAATGGACACGACCTAGAAAAGGTTCTTGGATCAGTGCCGGTGAAGGTTTAATCATGGCATGAGCTGCTATGTGGCATTGATGAGGTCGGAAAGTCTCGACATGTATGCATGCCACCGGACGTGGACAATATCGAGTATACCTTTTTGCCTGTAACATGGATCAGGGTCAACTTTGCTATAGACTCAGGACTGAATCCATTGATAGAATTTACGAAGCAACGAAATTGGGCCCCCAACCACAGCACAGACTGGCCTTTCGATTGAACGATGGCTGTCGAGAATTTCAGCATCTCGCACCTTTTTATACCTGTGTACCGAGGACTGTCACTTACCCAGATGCCGATCATCGACAGCCATTGCCGCATCGTAACGGCCAAAAATGTTACATTTGTTGGGCTATAGTACAATACACTCATGAAAACCAGAAAATCCACAATTAACTACAAGCATCAAACGGCAATTAAAAAGCACTATTAAATTCTATAACGTTTTCTTCGGGTCCAGGTCTGGCGCTTGCGGTTCACATTCAACAGCATGATGTGGGCCCGATTCCCCCTTCGACTAGGTAGACCGTTCTGTCGAATTACACTCGGTAATTTTCCTCTAGCCGTAAGCATTATCACCACATTATCCTTCCAAGACAAAGACTCATGATAATAATAGCAAGTAGTGTCCTATGCACTACCCGATAGTAATTAATACAGACTACGTTTGCCTAGTAGGAGGCTTCTCAGCAGCTGGTCTAACTCGACTCTGGCCAGCAGCCTCGCCACTGGCCACTCTCTCAGCATTCTTTTGATATTTGTAAACAGTCCAATCAAATACGTAATCGTACTGAAAGCCTTCCCGTACAAAAAGATCGCGGAAGATCTTCCGCAGGTAGCTATAATCCGGCTTATCGTCGAAGCGCAGGGACCGCGTGTAATTTAGGTAAATGGCGAACTCGTTGGGAAACCCGCGGCACAGCACCTCTGTCGGCGTCGTCATCTTCTTCTCCATGATGCGGTCGTACTTTTGCTTCTTGGTGGCGGCCTTGAGGCCCTGCCAGGGCAGCGAGCCGCGGAGGAAGTAGAGCAGGACGTAGCCGAGCGACTCCATATCGTCGCGCCGCGCCTGCTCGACGCCGAGGTGCGTGTTGATGGACGCGTAGCGCGCCGTGCCCGTCAGGTTCTTGTTCTCGCGGTAAGGGATGTGGAAGTGCGTCTTGGGGTCGCGGTACTTCTTGGCCAGGCCAAAGTCGATGCAGTTGACCTGGTTGCCGCGCTTGCCGATGCCCATGAGGAAATTGTCCGGCTTGATGTCTCGATGAATAAAGGACTTTGCGTGAACGTATTCGGCGCGAGACAGGAGCTGGTCTGCCAAGAGAAGGACGGTTTTGAGAGAAAATTTGCGGTTGCAAAAATTGAACAAATCCTCTAGACTCGGTCCAAGCAGGTCGTACACCATGGCGTTGTAGTCGCACTCGGTGCCATACCAGCGAACAAACGGTATTCCAACGCCACCGGCGAGGGATTTGTAGACCCGAGCTTCGTATTCAAGCTGGGGGTGCCTCGCTTTTGTACTCTCTAGCTTGATTGCGATTTCCTCTCCCGAAATAATATTTGTGCCCAGATATACTTCGCCGAATGATCCAGATCCGATCTTACGGCCTATTCTATATTTATTGCCAACACGGAGATCCTGCAATTGAGGTTAACAGACTTGGCCTTGAGTAAGTCGGAGTTTATATGTGTTTATGGAGTACAGAAGCTGTCTGACTGCCAGCAACACTCGCAACACTTGATTATCTGCACTGTGGGTAATGAGAACGTACCATGGCTGACATATTGACGTAGATGAGCGAGCTTGGCTCCTCTCACTTAGATAAGTAACCTGAGGCTAGACAGATAGGGCAGCGTTCTAATCCTCGGCTTCAGGATGGCGAGAGGGGAAAGATTGGAGGCAAGTATTGGTTGATGAGAAGGGACTTGGATGGATTCTAAGGTTTCGCAACTTGATGGACTAAAGAGTGTTGGTCTTTTGATCTTGCGGCCGCACTCATGCAGCAACAAAACACCAGGGCGGTCGGCGTTGGTGGGGATTAGCTTCCCCGGCGAGTGCCGAGTGGCTTCTGCGAGGGGCTCGGGGCCGATCAAACTGACTCGTCGCTGTTCGGCCTTCGGTGAGCCCAGAGCTCATTTCGGCCTAAGGCTGTCTGCCAATTCGAACGCACAGACCAGACCAATGCGAGCAGTAATTCTGAGCTGTGACTTGTCCCATGGTGTGTATATTTGAAGCCACGTTTGGGATTGCATTATATTTCTTACGTGTATTTCAGCCTGATCTACAGCTGACGGTGTCCCCATCTACCCGTGAACAATTCAAGTTGTGCTGCCCATCAGCCAAGTAAATCGCTCGGACTATGCCCAAAATCAGCTGGCCACCCAACGTCCATATCGTCATCAGGGAACTCTGTCGGCCAGACCGAGCTACTATCGGCATCTGACCCTGGCCATATTTCAGGCATAGTCAAGCTGGTGACTTCGATTCCCGTGCCCTTCCTCTCTTCCAAGTAGAGTGATTGGTGTGCATCCCGCATTCTCTTTGCTTTTCTCATCAATTCTATAAGCGATTTCCACAATCCGTTCGCCGTTTGTGGCCAAGAGTGTGAGCCACAACATGCAAGGGCGACTTCAATAGCACCCCATCTTTTTTGTGCAATATCGGTCTTATTAGAATGCAGGCATAACTCCTCCAGAATAATTGAGATCGCGTGCCAATTGGCATGAGTCAGGAACAATTTACCCCAACACGACAACGTCGAAAGCGATACGATATCGTGGGCGCACGATATAGCCTCGATGGATGCTGCTAACAAACGGTCTACAGCACGAGCTGATAGAGTGGTCCGAAAGTCTGTTAACGAGACAGAATCGTACATGAGTAACGGCACCTCGGCAAAGAAAAGCCGCGTGTTCAGAGTGGTAAATCGTTGAAAGGAATCTTCGCTGGTGCAATCACGCAGAAATGTAGACTCGATTTTGGTCTTGCACAGAGCTGCCGCTTCCTCCATACCGTCCCACGCCGAAGCTGACACAAGATGTGGACCTTCTCTTCCGTAGTCGAGTTCAAATCGTCGCATTTTCTTCATCAACAATCCAAGTTCGTAATGGATCAGAGTCGGCGCCATGTCAGTCATTCCTTTTTCCGAACTTGGATATGCAGTGCTTCCGGTATCGAAATCGGCATCGTTCAAGTTCATGGGTAGCCCTTCAATAGAGGTTGCGTCCGGTACTGAAAAGTCCGACCCTTGGTCCAGAGCCGTTCTCAAGTCTAGAAGCCAAATACTAAGCCAGAGCCGTAGGCTAATCTCCGTGTCGTACGGCGACAGCGCGCCGCCTCGTCGAATGGTATGGAGCCCTAACCCTTGCGCCATCCGGAGAGCCAGAGCAGTCATTGTCCATGTGTATCGCGGATGCTCACGGTCTCGCAAAGAATTTAAGAATAAAACAAATGCCTGCAGCGTCATCAAGTTTGGGGCTGTTATCATCTCAGCTTTGGCAAGGGCTTTTTCCGTCGCAAGTCTATATTGTGCGATCAAAGCTTGTTTTTCGTGATTCAAGAGTTGTTTCACCTATCAGCGGTCAGCTCCTGTTATCCTGGAATATATATCAAGCATACTGACTTCAGTTGGGGTCATCGAGGTTACAGCGGCTAGATAGATTGAGAACATCAATGCTTCTTTGCATGGGCTGAGGAATTGAGTGTTGCGTTGCATATCTCTCACCATTCTCCCGGTAGACGGAATGTGAAATATCTTGATCAACGGATCAACATTTTCAACAAACGTCTGCCAATAGAAGGGTATTTGTGATGGCGAGGGATGCATGTCGTGCAAACTCGAGTCGATCAAATTATATCCAAGGATGAAGGCACAGCCATCGGGCCTGCTCTCAGCGCTTTGGAAGACTCGATCTACCGCAGTGACGCTGCCAGTATTTGAAATAGTTTCTATCTCTTCTTCGCCCGCCATGTCCGCATCCTGGCGTGGAGACGATACTGGTGGCTCTGTGAGCTTGGATTTGTTAGCTCAGAGCAAACAAGGAATTCGAGGAAAAGCACAAAAAACGAAAACAAAATGCGTATGTCTAATAGTGCGTGTTGCCTTACTAGGTCTGCCAACCGTGTCACCGACGCAATAGCGCGTTGACTTTTCGTAGACGCAGCCGGCCGTTGTTCAAGCTGGTAGTGTGACTTGGGTGGCCACACCCCAAAGTACAAGCATCGCTCAGCCCATTGCTCTATGCCCGGCTCCGGGATCCTCGCAAGTTGGGACTGGCGATCCATTGTCGTCGGGGCCGAAATGGATTGAGCTTCGCTGGGAGGAAGTAACATAGTTGAACTGGTGTCCGCTTGGGGTGCAGTGGTAAGGAGACTGGGGATCTGAGGTCGATACTGCCCGACTTCTTCAGACCATGTAGCGTTCCCTCGATCGAGGCGAAGTTCACCATCGTCACGATGCGACCACCCAGCTTCAGTCCGCTCTGTGCGCGGTCTTGGACGAGCCCGCCCAGGTGGTGGGAAGATACATGTGACTCCATTTCTCGTACAATTGGAGCAAGGAGTCTCTTTGTTACACTTGACCTTCCTCCGCCGACATGTTGTGCAGGACCGCCGACTTGGAGTCGCTCTAGCGTAAATGGAGCTCAGAGATAGGGAGACTGAGGCAGCCGCCTCTGAATTCAACCCCAGATATGACGGCGTGTCGGTATTTGAGGGGACCGACATGATTATTCACATTACGTCTCAGATCGCGCGCTGTATTGAGCATAACACGGCCTATTGATTGCGCAAAGTGCGCACGAGGTTGGGATTTTCAGCGAGTGTGCAGTGCACGGGTACAGAAGCACGAAGCGCTTCCTAGCAAGGGAAATCCTTTGCAACAGGCCATCTATCCGCTAACCTTCCCGCCCATGTTAGCAGGTCTGGCCACTATGGCTACCATGGTAACTTGTGGTAATTGTTGCGCACAACGACCCCTGCAGAAAGGCAGATATTGATTGGCGCTCAGAATTGGCGCGCCCCGCAATCAACCAACCAGCCATCGATGTCAGCTGCGATGCAGCTGGTCGGAAAATCAGTGCCCAAGTGTTGCGCTCCAATCTTGAACCGTCTGTATCGTCTCGGATTTCGCTATTAGCTGGGCTGTATAATTATTATTTTTATGATCAGTATAATCATTATTGAACAATGTGGTATTTATTTATTTATTTATTTTGTTTCTTTTAAAAAATTTTCAATAGTAATAGTCGTGTCTCCTAGTGATTTATAATAGGCACCTCTTTTCTTGACAAGATGGCTACTACTATCCTTCACGATCCGAACCCCGTCAGTAGGCCGCGCGCTCGAAACCAGAGGTTAAAAGTTATCAAGGTCTTGATGGTCGTTAAAGCTAAGAATATAGTCAGTCTTCTGGCCTGATTCCATATCCAATCCGGTTCCACGGTATCTTACTTTGGCGGCCCTCTTTCCAAACTCGGACGCGAATCTCTGCCCCTGCAGTACGCGACGAGCATGTACAGGATCGAGAAAAGATATTTGTAAAACTTCATCTCCCGCATGAGGTCTCAGAAGCGACCTGAAGAACCTGCTGGCTTGAATGTCGCGATGCCAATATGTCTTGTCGTCAATGTCTTTATTGAACGCGCTCCCTTGATCGGAGGCATTGGAACCTCTGAACACGAATGCATGTTCATCGAATACAGCATTTGGGGATATGAGCATCTTCTCCCTGTGCATCGCGCTGATCGCTCGTGCGATTTGAAGATGTGTAGAGCTGGGATCTCCAGTGGGATTGTCATGCGACCACTGCGGAGATGGGTATGCGTTCATAGTGAACTTGGTGATGTGCACCAGGGAGCTCACCACCTCGGCCAGCGTGGAAAGCCATATGCCTTTCGGATATAGCCGCAAGACATAGAGCCATTGAGTGGCAAATAGCTGAATGTTGACGCCAGATTTTCGGTATTGTGGGTGTACAAGAGTTAAGCCAGTGTGCAGGATAAGTTGCTGAAGGCCTGGGATATACAGCCAGACTGCAGATACGGCCGCGATGATCTTCCCATTCTCTCGGGCAGTAGCGATGAGCTTGTCGTCCAAAGCTCTCCTGGAAGATTTGTCGAACATCTGATACTCTGGCAGCGGGTTTAGACACAGTGATCCCAGCTGACGCAGCTCATCTTGCAACTGAGATATCGTCTCGTCCGTCCATTGACGCCCTGGACGGTCGAATACCTTGATCTCGTAATTTGTATCCATTGAACCTGGCTGTATTGTGCTAGATTGCGACGGAAAATCAGTCCGGTGACGAGGACTGAGCGGGAAGAGGGTATCGTCGTTGTTGTTGTTTTTCTCTTATACTAGATATCGGCGGGGCGGTGATTGTCTTTGGTTGAGGCGATTACTAGATTGTTCGGTCACGGGGCTGCCTGCATTCTTCGTGTGAAGGCTTATATGAACTTGATCGGGAAGACTGATTTCGGCAGATATCCGATCAGTGCAGCGCGCATTTTCTTACAGGCTCTTTTCATGATTTTATATCAGTAAGTGCAATTAGGCTCCCCATACATCCAACATCCACGGGGCCCCGTGAATGTATTGGAAGGCTGCCGAGAACACAGTGGGGAAGTCGTCGACTGCTGCCAGGAACTGGTGGAACGGTGAACCCTGTAGGCTTAGATGAAAAGCCTAATCAAAGCCCATTTATAGTGAGCTCGGGCTTATACTTGTACTTACCGCTACTAATAACTATACTATAAACCACCCCATTGTCTTAGCTTAGGACGTGCATCACCATAATGGCATATTTGATGTCACACTCGATAAATTCTGAAAACTTGGGATTTCACAGGAAACGAGGAACACTTGATGCGAAGACTCTCAACCAGACTTGGTTAGAACTTCCTAATTGGATAGCCAAGCGCCCTGCTCGTTGTTGCGGGGTCGGAACTCAGCCGCATCAGGCTCCAACCAGCCTCTGCTGACAGCGCCATTTGTAGATTGAACAACAACCATAATACACCAAGCCAGACTGCCTGTGATGTTTGATGAAACATTATAGTGTGCTTGTACCACAAGACGGGCAGGAGAGATACCACCACTGTGGTTGTCAGACAACTGACTACGTTTTCACGAGCAGACGACGTCGTGTGATGCTACCACAGGACCGCAGAAGTCACTGTATCTTGGTTTGGCAGTAAGTTTACCCCATTTCAACGGATGTTGGCTCTATTTACGCCTCCAAGGAAGGAAAAGAAGATGAACAATAAAGAAGCGGAATCAAGCTATATACGAATGCTTTTGCTAACTCATGTCACCTCTGCGCAGTCATGCCACGCCAAGATGTTCGCATTCTCGACCCCAAGGACTACGAGGTAGTCTGGATCGCCCCTCTCGAGATCGAAGCACGCGCCGCCTTATGCCTGCTCGATGAGCGCCATAAAGGCAGGTTCACCGTCGCACGAGGTGACGACTATGTCTATCATGCGGGCAGCATGTGCGATCACAATATCGTTATCGCCACACTGCCTGCCGGCCAAGAATATGGGACAGGGTCGGCGGGGGCCTTGGCCAGTCAAGTCAAGAAGTCCTTTCCAAACTTGTGGTTTGGTCTGCTTGTCGGCGTTGCGGCGGGTCTGCCGAATCTGAGTCGGCGGCCCCCGCGTGATATCCGACTGGGTGACGTGCTCGTCGGCCTTGGCGAAGGCGAGAGCGCGGGACTCATCCCGTACGATCTGGGCAAGGAAACGAGCCGCGGGTTCGAAGCGCTTCGAGGGGGCCATGTACTGGCTATGACAGAAGCTATCGTCCGTTCGGCTATTGGCAAAATCAAGGTCGAGGCACCGCACGACACACAGAAGTTCCTCCACTACTACGAGGCAATCCAGGACGAGGAGCATGCGGATGGAAATTTCGCTGATCCAGGACAAGACTTCGATCATTTATACCTAACCACAGATGACGGAAAAGTCGAGCGGGTCGAGCGCAGTCAAAGACCTAAAGAACGACGTACCCGTGTATGGTACGGACCGATCGGCTCGGGAGAGAAACTGCTAAAGAACGCGAAGAAGAGGGACGAGCTGAGGGACAAGTACGGCCTGATTGGATTGGAGATGGAGGCGGCAGGAACAATGAACCGCGTTCCAGTCGGCGTGATCCGGGGAGTATGCGACTATGGTGATGAGCAAAAGAACAAAGAATGGCAGCCATTTGCAGCGGCCATGGCGGCAGCATATGGCAAAGCAGTTCTGGCAGAGATAGTGCCAGTGCAGAAGCCTATATTAGAAGAATCGGCAGGTACCAAGCCTATCGCAACAGGTAATTGTTAAAAATCTAATGCATAAACTTATCGTATGTCACATCGCTGATTGTAGAAAAGGGAGCTCAAACGGGCCATACTACTACATACAATTACCCAAAAACACAAGATTTACTGGCCGAGAAGCAATTTTGGAAACACTAGAAGAGACGTTTTTCGGCCAGGAGCCATGCAAAAGAGCTGCAGTCGTCGGGCTTGGGGGTATAGGCAAGACGCAGGTAGCCCTTCGTTTTGTTTACCAAGTCAAAGAAAGCAGACCAGACTACTCAATATTCTGGGTTCCAATCCTAAACAGCAGCAGTCTGGAACAGGCCTACACCGAAATCGCAAAGAAAATAGGTTTGCAGAAGAGCAACAAAGACGAGGACGTCAAGGAGCTTGTTCGCGAGTATCTCAGCTCTGATGAAGCTGGCAAATGGTTGATGGTAGTCGATAACGCAGATGACCATGACTTGTTCTTTGGCGATGGCGACAATATCGGTATTGAGGACTTTTTACCTCAAAGTGAGCAAGGCTCGATTTTGCTAACAACGCGATCAAGACAAGTGGCCGACACGTTTGCACAGAATGAAGTTGTCGACTTGGAGCAGATGAATTATGATGAAGCACTTCCATTCCTGAAGAAATCATTACACAAGAGTCTGACTCTGCAAGACGAGGACACTGCAAGAGACCTTCTTACGCATCTCACTTGTCTACCACTTGCGATCGCGCAGGCGGCAGCCTATCTAAACCAGACGAAGATGCCAATCCACAGATACTTGGGTCTTCTACGTGGCGCCGAAAAAGACGTTGTCAGAGTTCTCGGTCGAGACTTTAGGGATAACACTCGATACAAGACCTCGCGAAACGCCGTAGGGACGACATGGGTTGTCTCATTTGAGCAGATTCAAAAAGCTGATCCCGCGGCTGCTAACGTGCTGTCGTTCCTATCGTGTATCGAGCCAAAGGCGATACCTCAGTCGATCCTTCCGGAGTGCGGATCGGAAGAAGAGCTGGAATGGGCGATTGGCACGCTCTGTGGATATTCTTTCATAGTACGGCGAGGCGAAAGCGACACGTTCGATATGCATCACTTGGTGCAATTAGCCACGCGCGGATGGATCGAGAAGGGCGGAAGGCAAGAAGATGTACTTGAGAACGGGGTCGACCACCTCGCCAACATATTCCCCTCGTGGCACCGCGAAAATCGCGACATTTGGCGTGAGTACTTCCCGCACGCGTTTCGGGTGCTTGCGAGGACTAGTGAGAGCGAAACAAATGAGCGGGCGAAATTGTGTTTACGTGTCGGCAATTGTTTGGCAGAAGACCGACGGTTCAGAGAAGCTATCGACTATCTGCAAGCTGCATACCACTATAGGGCAAAGCATTTATCGGAAGATAATCCCGAACGACTATCATCAGAGCACGCACTTGCTTCCGCATACTCTGATACTGAACAGATCAAAAAAGCGATCGAGATATTAGAGCATGTAGTTTCGGTGCGGGAAAGAACGTTGGACGAGCATGATTCCAGTCGACTTGGATCAGAGCACGAGCTGGCGCGCGCGTACCTTCGCGACCAACAGACTGAAAAAGCGACCGCAATATTAGAGCATGTAGTAGCGATAAAAAAGACGACTCTAGCCGAAGACAACCGCTTTCGATTGGATTCGGAATACGCACTTGCCAGTACCTACGTTATAGATGGGCGCATTCAGCAAGCGATCAAGATACTCGAGCATATAGTAGCAGTAGAGAAGACGACGCTGGCCGAAGAGGATCATGCACGACTTACAGGCGAGCACGAATTGGCTCGTGCCTACAGTGCAAACGGGCAGAACCAAAAAGCAACTGAGATACACGAGCATGTGGTATCGATATTCAAAACGACGCTAGCCGAGCAGGATAGCCATCGATTGATTTCAGAGCACAGTCTTGCCTGCGCATACTATGACAACGGGCAGATTCCTGAAGCGATTGAACTCTTTGCGCATGTGGTATCGGTACAGGAAACAACGCTAGCCGAAGAGCATCCAGATCAACTTGATTCAGAATATCGGCTCGGTCGTGCCTACCTTAAGGACGGGCAAATTCAAAAAGCGATCGAGATCTTTGAGCATGTGGTATCTGTACGACAAACGATATTGGCCGAAAAGGATTATAACCGACTTGATTCGGAACATCGGCTTGCTCGCGCGTACTATAGGGACAAGCAGATTCATAAAGCGATCGAACAATTCAAGCACGTGGTATCCATACGGCAAATGACTCTGGCTAAAGAAGACAACAATCGACTTGAATCAGAATATTGGCTTGGGCGTGCATACTACAAAGACGGGCGGAGTCAAGAGGCTGTTGATCTTCTTGAACATGTCGTAGCTGTGGAAGGATCTTTGCGCCAGCAAGACGATCCCATTAGGCTTGCTGCGGTTAATTTGTTGCGTGAGGCGCGTATTCGACTAGAGGTAGAGTGTGAGGGTACAGATGTCGATGATGACAATCCTGAGCAAGAGGGATAACATTGGAGACTTCAATGGGCACAATGTCATACTATATAGAGTAAAGAGAAAAGAAGGACAAGTCTTGCATCTGTGGTGCATACATTTTTGTATTTTTAGCGGTTTTAAAATGTGATGTTGAAAGAAGAGAAGACTGTACATCGTTATGAAACCTACCGCACGAGCCAGCATCAATCACTCCGCAATATGCTTATCGCCAGTATGGTCACCAATACCTTGCCAGTATTGTGGCGCTATTGGCATCGTCGTAGCAGCTCAGTATTCTTGTGAGATGCGACATTCAACGCACACAAGATTGTCATGCTGGAATCCGCTGCAGTCGAATCACATCTATTCAACTGAATGTAGTTGGCACTAGAGTAGGTATACAAAAGAATGCGAGAACTTGAGTTTTGAGACGGTTACAGAATTCCTAAGTAGCTTTGGGATTTTGGTTGACAGCAAGACTTTCGCAGATTGCCTTATCGTACTGTTCGCAGTCTGAGGCATTGAGTCATAAAGGCAAGCGGAAAGGTACGACATAGACAAATATCTAGCCAGATAGGTAGATAGCCAATCTCAATAGTAAGAGACACTATCAACTCGTATCTTCGTGTGGCGATACGTGATGGGCAGAATTTGAATATAATTGAAATTTCTTTACATTATCTCATAATCTCGTAGTGACGCAGCTCGACTATCGCAGAGGAATGACTGTGCACACCATGGACCCGAGAGATAAATTTAGCGGCGGAACTTGTTATACCGCCATGATAAGCGTCCCGACGTCGATTATAGTCCCACTTTGACTGCCCGTGGGGATTGACACTAGTGCTTGGCACTCTGATATGGCCATACATACCTTTAGTCATGAGTACATGGCCAGGTACATTTTATGATTTTCAAGCGTAATGAAGACCTTTATTTAAAGTGACTGGATTCGGCAGCTTTCATCCTCTTGTCTTCCATCGCATCTCTTTCAGCAGTCCTCTCAGCGGTCTTGAACTTCCTCTCAACCGACATCATGCGCAAGTCAATGTTGCTAAGTCCCTTAGTGGCCAGCCTGCTCCCTGGCTGCAATGCATCATGTCAGTCTACGGATCATGACAACTTAACTGTTGCCATGGTACGCTGCCCGCCGCCGAACTGGCCAATGCCATCTTGAACTTTGACTGGACCGGAATCGTGTTCAACATATCTGAGACGGTGGACAAGGCCCTTGACTTGCTGAATGAAGCGTCAGAAAACGGGGCAAATGTGGTCATGTTCCCTGAGCTGTGGTTCCCTGGGTACGTATCTGCCGTAAAGGCGTGCACTCACAATGATACAAGATTTTTTCTGACCTGGAACATGCAGATTCCCCAAAGGCAGGGATGGGACTTGGTCGATGGAGTTTCTGCCCAGCTACATTGAGAACAGCTTCGTCGTCGGCGATGAGCAATGGAACCGACTTATTGACGGTGTAGTGGCAGCTGGAGTCTATGCTGAGATCAACTTTGCCGAGAGGACTGACACGGCACTCTTCATGGCTCAAGCTCTCGTGTCTCCGGTAGGAGATATCCTCATCCACCGCCACAAGCTCAGACCGTCCGGCGATGAGCGAGCAGTGTTCACCGACGGCACCATTGGCGAGATCACCGCCGTCACCACTCCATATGGCCGCGTTGGACTATTAGAGTGTGGAGAGTAAGTTATATCTCGAGTCCAGAACCTTTTGACTGATTCCATGCTGACCTGTGCAAAAAAAGACACCAATACCCGAGCATGACGTTTCCCATGCACGCCCAGATGGAGAACTGGCACCTGGGCCCGTTCCCCTACATGGTGGACGCCAACAACACCGACGCCCTCTGGTGGGAGGGCGCGTTTGCGGAAATGGCCACCATGGGCCACTACGCCAACCTGGGCGGCACGTACACGTTCACGGCGGCCGTGGGCGTGGCCTTTGTCATGACGCCCCTGTCCCAGCTCGACGCGTACATGAGCGACCTGGTCGACTTTGACGAGCACCCGATGCTCTACCACAGCATCAATACTTCGTCGTTCAATTCTTCCATCACCTATGATGCGAATGCGCAGGTGTCTTGGGGTGTTCTTCAGCAGATCTTGAACGGGTTCCCTTCATACATTCCTCGGGACGAGGGAGACTTTGTGGCGGCGCACTCTGTCAATATCACTGAAGAACTCAGTGGGACTTACAACATGTCTGCACCAGGTGCATCTGGCCCAAGCAGCTAAAGTATTTGATACAAATAGGAAGAACTTTCATATACTATTCTACGCCTTTGTCTCGCGAGGTTAAACGCAGTCATACAGAACCATGATATCTTTGTATTGGCCGAGAAATAAAGATCTCGAGTTCAATTTCTCCCGTCCTAGTGCTATAATTATTGCCAACCCGGGCGCTTGGCCTATTCTTTGCCGTACCTGGAGCTCTCATCGCTTTTCGCGGCCCTTCCTATGACAACTCGGTTACTCTGTGCAGCCCAGCGGGCCATGGTTCGTTGTATTCTGGGCAAATTGAATCCAACCGATGGAAATGATACTCCAACGTGTCTATCCTATAACCTGGACGTATTTGCTCTTCCGCGGCAGGTGGCTCGCACCATCGTACCCCAATTTCCTCTGCACCTCGCCTTTCTTCGTCAGTCAGCTCGTCCCCATCGAGAGTTTCTAACACTTCTTGGATTCGCACGAACCAGTATGAGGACCAGAATTTGGGAAATTCTGTGCCAGTGTCCGTCCCCTGCGCAATGATTTCCCAAGCTTTTCCCTCGAATTCTACCACTAGCACATCGAGCAATTCCAGCAGGTTGGCTTGCTCTTCATATGTGGTATCGGTATCTGAATCGTCGCTATCACTCAAAACCTCCTTGTACATGATATCATGTGGGTCACAGCATGTATGCTGAAGACCCAAAGCGTCAAAGGTCAAAATTCTGATCGCTGCTGCGTAAGTGAGCTTGACAAGCTTAGTGCTGCATGTTTGGTAGTAGGATTCGACCATACTAATCTGTTCGTGAAGTGGACATCCAAGAAAATTTCTTTTCATTAGCCACGTGAATGGACTACATCCACCTGCAGTACAAGAACAATCACAGCCATCTGTCAGACCGCGAATTTCTACAATCTCGCAATACTCATTGAACATTTCAATGTGAATGCCACCTATCCAAGGCACATCGTTTAATATTCTTGGAAAGTAAGTGTGGAAAAAGGCAAAGTGCGCAGCAAACAGTCCAATCTTCGAGGAATCGTTAATGACTGAGTGCTGGGTGGATCTTTGGAACAAGTCCACACCGTGTTCAACCAACCAGCAAATATAAGCAGGAGTCAGCCTTGTGCGATTGATCAAGGGTAGATGCGCGAAGAGGGATGGAGGAGGATGGAAGCCATGCCGATAAAAGAGGTCGACTTGATGTGTGTCATCTATTTCGCAGTAGATCCAAGCCCAGGGGTACTTTTCAGGCTTTGCTGCCGATTCCAAATCGCGCGATGCTGCTCGCTTTTTACCGATAGTGTTGTATACCGAATGTGGCATTGTTATAGTCTGCTTTCCTGGCGCTTCCAAACGTCCAAATATGTTGTCAGGCTGCGGAACCAGAAACTGCTTCATACGAAAGATGTAAAGTCGCCGGGCGAGTTCGGATGCATCATAGAGAAGGTCGCCCAATTCAAAACGCGGGTATCCAGTATAGCCAAATGAGTGAGTTTGTACCTCACAACCTGCCTCAAGCAAGATATTGACACATTCGGTGCATGGACATTGATGACATCTGACAGGAAGACGGCCATTGACGCACTGCATTGAGCTGGATCTCATGGCTTTTTCAAGTACTGTGGAACCATAATGATCGTGCGATCTCAAAAGTTCAAGATCTGCGGCTGCCACGAGAAGTGATAGCACTTGAGGTCTCGCTGATGCCAGATGTATCGGACTCTGACCGTGGATATCCCGTTCAGCAAGTGCATCGGGAGATTGACCTAAGATGCGAGATACTTCGCCGACATCCTGACGAATCACAGCCAAGCTCAGGGGGCCGCATCCGCATGCTGCCATGAATTAGTGGGAGTTCTTGGATGGCTGCCTGTCATTATCGTACCTTCTGCAAAACCGAGATTCATCTCGTACATCGAGCTTGTGTGTAGGATCTGACTGGGACCATCAAATTCATAGCCCAACATTATAAACGCAGAACGTTTTGTTGCAAGATTCAAGCCAGCTGGTTTGTCTTCCAGATTTGCTTGAATAAAAAACTGAACCATATCGTGAGTCAGTCTCGGGGTCACCAACCCCATATAAGTTATTGGAGATAATCCTGTGAGTAAATATCAACAAGCTGTAGTAGATTAATTCTCCAAGCCATAGGATATATCTGACCTTCATTGTCATAACTGAGAGCCGGGACGCCATACGAGACTAGGGTCTGTGTGAGTTCTAAAAAGAAGCTCGACCTGTTGGGTTCTCGGGCAAGATTTGTGGATCGAAGAAACTAATAAATCTATCAGCCGCCGGAATATTGCTTTGAAAGTATCAAACTCACTGTTTTGGCCGCAAAATGCATCAAACTCTTATTCCTATAGTTTACAGCCCATGGAAGTGCTTTCCCCCCGTCAAAAACCTTGACCAGCTTTTTGAGACAGGCGGTCATGATAAGCTCTCTGTTTTCTAATTGACCATGAAGGGATCCTTCAAGCACTGCTAAGATTCGAAAAGCGGAGTCTGTCCTTTCATCCACGGTCGGAGTATAGGTGAAGTTCGGACTCATACTGAAACCACCGGCTCCAGACGTGTACGCGAATGAGATATCAATGGCAGCTTTTAACATACGAGTGAAACCAGTATATCTTATACCCCACGCTCGTCGGCTCCTACTTGGCGCCCACTTTGAATGTGGACAGCTCGGCCAGTGCCCTTGAGTTTCCGACATGCTGGATATGTATGCATGGCCCACCTGTATACCACTTGCGGTGGCTCTCCGCCAAGAGCGAGGGCAGATACAGTCACGGCCTGTAGTTGTTACACGCTGCAAACCAGAACATGAACCTCTTATCACGCTTCGAGAGACCGAGGTAACTGGCTCGGCCGGCGAATCTCGTTTGCGTCTGTGTTTGTGACTTTGAGTGCTGTCACACAACTCCTGAAGAGCTGATGGTGCGACGAAGGTGGTAGGGTGTGGCCGCTGAAGCATTTCAAATAACTGTCCAAACTTCTTGTCGAACTCATCTTGCTGTTGTTTGAATTGGCTTTGCATGGAGCTACGGATTTCCTCCTGGACATTCTGGCCACTTTGTTGGATTTCGTCCAGGATCAGACCGGAGCGGTGCTCAACCAGATGGGCAACGGAGCTGACACTGTCTCGCAGCACGGGTAAATTGTTATTGATTTGGATAGATGGCTCCCGAACCGCCTCGATTCTTGAGTTGATCTGATGCAGTTCCGAGGCCATGCCTTGCGAAGATAACTCAATTGCAGTCAACTTGGTTGCATTCAGCATTGAGGTTTCCCTTGCAAATTGTTAGCAAATTTCCGTCTGTAACTTGCATGCTGGACGTACACTCCCAAGCCAGTCAGAGTAAGATTCAGCACTTCGTTGGTTCGCTGCAATCTATGAGAAAGTTGCTGAATCTTAGGCTCCTGGAACTTGTATGTCAATTTTTTCTTTGTGTTTCCCAACCGAGTCGTCCAGGTTGTATTCTTGTCATCGGTGAGCTCAATGCGCAGCTTTTCCGCATCACCGAGTGCGTTTTTGCATCTCTGCAAATTTTGCACAAGCGTACCGGAAAACGCCAATTGTTGAATTTGGAGTCCAGCCGCCATGGTCTCCAAAGCCAAGAGAGTGACTGTCAGAGCTTGATTTTGTTGTCTGAGGTGGGCTAGGTCATCTTCGCGTCGGTCAACGGCATCGAGATAATTGACGACACCACCAGTGATCTGTAAGCCCAGTGATACAAGGCCAGCCACTGAGGCAGCCAGGCCGAGGCCCTCAGCCGCCATCCTGGATTATTCGCCTGCTGTCAGGTATGCGATAGTCTAGACTTAGACATTGGGGAACTGGAGTTCATTATACGCTGCTGAGGACTTTATTCGGGGATTTGAAACAGGTGTACTGGGAGAAATGACATTGCTGTAGGAGTGGGAGCCTTAGAACTCTCTTGTTTCGATTGTCATCGCGCCCGACCGTAACTACAGTGCGGCACCAAGGTTTCTCCGAGCCTTGCTACATATATCTGGTGTCAAAAAGATGGACGATTCTATTGGCCCTTGAGGTCGACTGCAGCTAGACGTGATGAGATGGAAGGTGCGTACCGCCTGGCTGAGGGGGGCGTCGCTGAAGACGCTTCATTGGTCAAAATGCAGCATGACTTGGCGATA
This sequence comes from Neopestalotiopsis sp. 37M, assembly GCA_011058875.1. Classification (NCBI taxonomy): domain Eukaryota; kingdom Fungi; phylum Ascomycota; class Sordariomycetes; order Amphisphaeriales; family Sporocadaceae; genus Neopestalotiopsis; species Neopestalotiopsis sp. 37M. The sequence continues at coordinate 51,608 of SWKT01000022.1, forward strand.
TGCAAGCAATCTGTCGGTGTTGCCCCATTGATATGGTATTGGAGGCTGTGTCGACCTTGGTGAGATCTGTCAGTCAGAAACATGCGATAAGCTTCGCAATACTTGGGAAAAGTATCCCTAGTGACTGCTCGGTAAATTCATCGATATCTTTAACAGACAAGAACATGGATGCTAGAGCATTTGTGCTGCTTTTTATACGAATATTCACTATCCCAGCACGTTCACTCGACCCCAACTAAACCATAGCGTAAGGCGGGCAATGGCCACGATGAGCTCTATATCTGTACATATTCGAAGGGCCCATACAAATGAATTGACACTGGTGCTCATTGAATTGTAAAATCCAAGACTATAACTGTATGTCTCTAAAGTTGTGTACCGACGCTCATAGCTTGGCTTGCGGATTGGACTGTCTTGCCATAAAAACCCACGCTACTAAGCAGCCAGAAGCAAGCCACTTCCTGGGGCATTTCAGCACAATCAGGAACCAATGAGAAGTACTGAATTTTTACCTTGCTGGTACAGAAGTAGAAATCAGATCAATTAGTCTGATGAAGATACTCACACAGGTATTTTTGAATCTGCATCGAGTGAAACTGTATATCAAGCTGGGATTTCCCCAGACCGGCAGTTATATTAGTACTGGGCCTAGGAGCCCCGCCGCACCTTCCACTAGGCTACACCACTAGCTAAAGGCTCCCGACCCTACTACCGCCTACACCATCGTTCGTCTGTCGTCACTTTTGTAATTGAAATCGTTTGACCTTTCTTCAGTGGACAAACAATGCTCAACGCCTTGTCTCTGTTCTTCTAGAAAATCTTATTCTGAGCTTGGTTGTATGATCTATCATATAGCCCTTCCTCCTCATTTTATCACTCCCCAGACAGCAACGCTCACCTACCATGGCCAATCCGCCGCCTCAGAATGGAAAGTACTATACCCCAACGGATCCGGCAATGGACAAGTATCGCCCTGCACGGGACATCCTGATGGCAAACACCTTTGTCAACAATCCCGACCTCTCAGAACTAGACAAGATCTATCTCCGCGGCATCCAAGGTACCTACAAGGTCAAGCTGGATCCCTGGGCCGACCGGGGCCATGTCTTCCAGATCATGCTGGTATGGGACTACGATCGCATTTGGGGGTCTTTTGATTTCGGATCCTACAAGGGAACTCTGCAGGTCGACCACGGTCCCGACCGCGAGCCGCCCGAGTTTTCTCGAGAGGATGATAGTGACGAAGATGAGGAAATTGAGCCCGAGCCAACCTATTTCGAGTTTACTTGGCGGGGAACGTGCAGTCACATGCCCGACACCATCATCAACAACTCGCTGATTACCAAGGGCAAGATTGCCTTTGGCCCATGCGATATCTCTGGCTATTTCGAGGGGCCGATAGCTGATGGCAATCCAGAAGGTCGCTGCAACTTTGACGGTGAACCGCTGCGCGGTCCGCGACGAGTTGCGCGCACTCTTCAATCGATTGTTGATGACTGGAACGAGCTCAACGTTTTGGAAGAGGATGAGACGGTCCGTTCAGAGCCAGCGGCATGATTTGGAGCCATAATCTTTGCGACTGTGCGTCCAAACTTTCGGTATCCATGAACATCAGATAGTATAGTGTTATATGAGCTCTAGCCATTGACAAGGCGAGGAATTTCCCCCATCATTGGTCAAGCTACATTCGCCAGTCAACAGCGCACATCCAAATAAGGTCGTCGGTCTGCCTGTAATTACTCCTATGGTTCGTGCCAATTCACAAGTGGATAAGGCAAGAAGCAACGACCATGTGGTTATGCGACTCGACGTAGGTTAGTTACCGAGCGATGTGTGCAACACAAAAATTTATCAGATACAAAACTTGCTTGGAATAGTTCAAAAAGCAATTGCTACACAGCCATATCCTCCTCACTGTCAATCGTGATCAACAAATTAGGGACTGTAGGCAAAAAATGCAAAAGAAAGGGTCTTGCCGTGGATCGAACACGGGGCCTCGCGCAAACAGATGTTTAGGGTTTTCCCTAAGCGCGAATCATACCACTAGACCACAAGACCTGCTGATTGGTTGTTGAGAGTTGTGGCGTTATCGTCATTCAGATTCTACAAAGCTGTTGTGGAGCGTCGATAAGGGCTTGTCTTCGCTCGTGGATGAGGATCTCCAGTGGGGCTACGGGTATAGCTAGCTTGGTTTACGATGAACCAGGCACTAGGCGGCTAGGTATGCGAATCGTTGGATTCTGTTCACGACACCTTGGACTTGTTAATATTGAAGAGAATGTGTTCACAATGTAAATCTATACTGCTGGACGTATGATGTAGTTTCTGTCACTTGCACATGTCAGGTCCTTAAATATACGCTGCCCCTCAAGTACTTGTCCTGCTGGCATTTGGGTGAATTTCAACTCAGTCCTAAGTCTTTGAATTCCGACAATCATTGCACTATCACCGAGTGACTGATATAATTGCCACATCTTGTTTTTGCCATCTGCTCCAATTCCCCTTTCTTTTGAGCTGCTTTTGTTCCCATTGTCTCGTTACTTGGGAGTATTTTGTCCTTCCTCACTAGGTTATAGGCAGGCGCGCGTCGGGACAGGTTCAATTCAGCCGCAATCAGTCCCTGATCACGTCTTTGGGTACATGGTGCCCCGCGTTTGTACCATAACTAGGTATCCTCCAGTTGTATGAGTCCTACCTAACCTACCTACCTGAGTACTCACCCGTTACATTTTTTCTTGGAGGTGTCTTGGGACCTGTGCTATTGAAAGAGTCTCAGGTACATACTTTTACCATCCCTGCTTCAGTGCGTTTATTTTCTCTTCTTACTATTGTAAGGACTTACTTGACACACAATGTCGGGCTTGGAGCCCCTCGCCGCCTTGAGCCTGGCTTGTAACGTGCTGCAGCTCGTCGAGGTGGGGCATCAGACCATCACCCTCATCAAGATTGTTTACCAAGGCAAATTAATAGACGATGCCCTGGACCAGAAAGCCGCCATCCTGGGCGGTATCTCTGACGAGGTCAAGACATACAAGCGTCCCGCTCAATGCCCCAAGCATGAGCAACAGTTACTTGCGGCGGCGGACAGGTGTTCCATCGCAGCGCGTGATTTGAGGGAGGAGATCCAGTTCCTGGTGGGCAACGCCAAAAAGGGTAGTCTCGCCTCGACTCTCAAGGTTGTGGCCAAGACAAATTGGCGCAGACGTCGACTGGAGAGGCTCAAAGAGAACCTGGACAGCACGGAGAAGTTGCTGCACACTGGCCTTCTTACGCGCATATGGTAGGTCTATTCTCAGGATGCCCTCTTGTTCTCTGGCGTATTTTACTCCCGTACAGCGTCAATATTGCTGGACAATCAATTTCTGCAAATTTTGGCCACATGATAGCTGATAATAATTTTGTAAATAATCTAGGTCAGGCACAAACACAGCCGCAATAGACATAAAGGAACTGAAGGGAGACCTTCGCTCATTCATTGAGCGATACCGCAATGGACATCGAAACACGGACGAGCTGGTGTCAAGAGAGAGTCTGGAGGTCAGGAAACATGTGTCGTCTGTATCGGCGGAGACGATCGACTCTTTGGGGATTCTCCGCCAAAGCTTGGACGGCATGATTCTTGATACCCGCTCACAAGGAAGCCAGGCAAAGAGAGACCGGCTACTCGGGAGCCTCAAATTCGGAGGGTTCAATGAGCGGCGCAGTCAGGTGCGCGCAGCATACAAAGACACTGGAAAGTGGATCTTTGCTGGAGACGGCGACGAAAGCGAAGTCGTCGAATATCCTGCATCCTCCGTGTCCGGCGGCGAGTCCACGGCGTCAAAGAAATTCCAGGAAGAAACGCAAAACCTCGAGGACAATACAGTGGATATCAAATGGGATAGCTTCTCCAACTGGCTCCGTTCCACGGATGTTTTTTACTGGATCAGCGGCAAGCCAGGATCTGGAAAGACGACTCTTGTCAAATTTATTGCACAGCATCCAAGCACGGAAGTCCTTCTCAATATTTGGCAACCTCGACCCTTGATAATCTCTCATTTCCTTTGGCGACCAGGCACACTACTGCAGCGGAGTATCAAAGGAATGCTCTGCTCCTTGCTCCATCAACTCTTGCAAGATAGCAGTAGAATTCTGGACTGCGCGCTTTCATCCTTTCCCTATTTGAGGACAAAGGATGCAGACACAGATTGGTCCGTTGAAGAGCTTCGTACACTATGCCTTAGGGTCATTTCCACTTACGAACGACCCGTCTGCTTGTTCCTGGATGGGCTCGATGAAGTCGACATTCAAGACGGAGTTGTGCATTTGCTAGACTTGGTCCACGAGCTGTCGCAAAGCAGGAACATCAAGATTTGTTTGTCCAGCCGGCCTGAGCCGTTGCTTCAGAAACGTCTATCAGGATACCCCCAGCTTCGACTGCAAGATTTGAACAAGCGTGATCTAAAATCATATGCACGAGATCATATTCGACTCCCCGAATGGACCTCCATGAACAGACTTAGCTACAGCCTCATTGATTCGGTGGCCGACAGAGCACAAGGCGTCTTCCTGTGGCTGGTTTTTGCAATCAACAGCATCAATAAGGGTGTCGAATATGGGGATACAATCGATCTTGTCAATACTAGACTCCGCCAATTACCGGGAGACCTGGTCGAAATGTATAAAGATATGTGGAAAAGAACCTGCGCGGACGAACCGTTGGAATATCGACAGACTGCTGCGCTCTACTTCAAGCTGATGTTGATGCATGGTAGAAATCAGAGTCTTATTAAGCAACCTCCATTTAGCCTCGAATTATTCACCCTTGTACTCGCTTCGACCTCGCTTGCAGATGAAATACTTCATTACGGTGATGAAACGCCGAAACACATCTCAGAGGATAGAATAATTCAGCTATGTCAGACAGTCAAGAGGCAGTTAGACGTATACTGCTTTGGGCTTTTAGAGCTTGCACCATTAACCAAGGATGAAGCGGATCGCATCAAGGCCCTCGGTCTTTACGGAGACAAATATGATAGAGTCCTACCCTTGACCGGCGGCACCAGGTATTTGCATTTCATCCATCGAACTGCATACGACTTTCTTTCGGACACGGCGGAGGGTTCAGAGATACTGAATTCAGACACATCATCAAATATGTCACTTGAGGTTCGAATAGTTAAAGCTCAAATGGCGAGCAGTCAACTATTCATGCGTGTCGGCAGTCTGGGGAGACCTCCTGGTCTATTGTTTGCTAGTGTGCCTCTGTCCCGCTTGAGGACTTTGCGTCTCACCTATCAAGAAACGGATGATTGGCTTGTGGCAGATTGGAGAAAATTGCTGCGAAGCTGCGAAAATCTCTTTAATACCGGCAAATTGGTTGTTGGGAGTTTTGGGGTCATTGAATCGACGCGACTTGGCAAAGCCGACGATTTCTTGAAGGTTGTGGCCAACATTTGCGGCAATGAACGCATTTGCCTCGCAATCAGGGAGAAGATTCTCAGCAAAGACACGAGATCGGAAATTCTATTGAACACTTGCAGTTTATTTTTTTCTGCTAGGCCCGGCAGTGCTTTGGGCCAGTATATAAGGGACTATGCCATTGAAGAAACGATAAAAGTTCTACTGTGCGATGGCGCAGATCCTAACTGGAAGGGATATTTGTTCTCGCCATATTCTTGGTATGGGCCATTTGCGCAGTTCGAGACACCTTTCACGAGATATTTGACAAGCATAATTTTGCTCACAAGCTCGTTTACTAGTCCGTACGACGTTTCAACCTGTTTGGACACCCTGTGGACCTTCATCAAATGCGCGACTCATCTGGACGAAATGGTTACTATCTTGTTCCGGACTGAAAGTCGTCCCGACCGAACAGGCCGCAAGGATCCTTTTTGGAGGATCCTGCCTTGCGAGATGGACCGTCTCACTGAGGTTGACATTTTGCCCAATATAGTGGGTAGCAAGAACTTCCTCATTGTTTCATTCGCTATTCACGAGATTCTTGATACGCTGTTGCACGTCATGCGCCAGAAACCTCTCTCTCCCGACAAAGAGACCAAGTTTTCTGAATTGTTTTCATCAATTCAGACCAGCTGTAAGAGCCGGCTTGGAAGCAAGCGATCGCGTTTGATTTGTAAAATAGCGACTGCATCGGGAGAGGGTGGATGGTTCGAGACATCAGAAGACCAACAAGAACGGATTGCAAGTGATTTATTGCGTCACCTGCAGATATCAATGGCCTCTGTAAACGCGGCATCGCCTCAATCTGCGCAAGTTGATGAAAGCATGGAGACATTTTTGTCTCTCTACAGACAAGGACCCTGGGATCTAAAATTGACTGGGACGCAAGGAACCTGGGAGCAGCTTGAGGGTCTCGGGATCTTCACGAGAGTCGACGATAACATTGAATTACAGTCGACAAATGAGTGGGCTGAGCGGCATCGATCCAGATACCTTGAAGGGAACGATAACTCAGCTAGCCGACATTAGCCGACTGGACATCGACCGCCTACGCGAGGCACCTTGCGTCAAGCCACAATTCTTCAGCAAGGGACGCATACTGTACTACCCATGATATTCTTGCCAAGACCAATGGGAATGATTGAAGTGCATGCGTGGCAAACATATGCGATGCTACACAAGTGGTCTTATTGGGCAGAATATCACGTCACATGCGATCAGGCGCGATTTCGATTTCAGCTATCCTTTCCTGCCCAATATCATATTTATTGCCACAGACATTGGATGATCGAGAGTCTTCGTAACTGACAACCTACCAGACATCGTTCTTCCATTGACCTCTTCATGATGAGGCATCCGTTCCGTCTTACTATTGCGTTGAGCTTTCTAGGCTTGGTCACAGGTCAGACACAATGCAGGTGCTTCCCGGGCGATTCCTGTTGGCCATCCGAGGATGACTGGGTATCATTCAATGCATCTGTAGGAGGAGCGCTCATACGTACTGTTCCCGTTGCTAGCGTATGCCACGGCGAACATTATGACGAGACTGCCTGTTCAGTTGTACAAGCTGAATGGCAGTATCCGACATTGCAGTAAGCACAAACTTTAGAAAGCTCTTGTTATGATCGAGGATATTGATGAGTTTCTCACTTGCAGCTATCAGTCGCCTCATAGCATCATGAGTACGTTGTGGGCGAACCAGAGCTGCGATCCATTCACCGGCCGCGATGCCCAGTGCGTCATTGGCACTTATGTGCAGTACGCTGTAAACGTCTCCGATGTGGATCAGATCGCAAAGACGGTCAACTTTGCCGTGGAAAAGAATATTCGGCTAGTCATCAAGAACACTGGTCATGAGTATGTTTCAATTTGAGTCCGCGAATGAAGACTGCGCTGACCATTGTGGTAGCTATTTCGGAAAGTCGACCGGAGCTGGCGCTATATCAGTCTGGACACATAACTTGAAGAACCTTGAGGTCTTGGACTGGCAAGGTGAGCACTATTCTGGGCCAGCCATCCGAGCCGGAGCAGGTGTCCAGGGATTCGAAGCGATTCAATTTGCAGACACCCATGATCTCGTCGCAGTGACTGGCAGCTGTCCCACTGTCGGGCTGGCGGGTGGATATACCCAGGGAGGCGGGCATAGTTCTCTGGCGTCCAAGTTTGGCCTGGCTGCGGACAATGCCTTGGAATTTGAAGTCGTTGATGGTTCAGGAAATGTCTTGATCGCCAATCGAGAGGAGAACGCCGACCTCTTTTGGGCTTTAAGTGGTGGAGGTGGCAGTACGGTGAGCAGTTTCATGTCTTATTCTTCGCCTCACTTGGCTCGTCTTGCGAGCATTTGGTTCCCATGTGGAGTACGGTTGCTGACCACCCTCTTATAGTATGGAGTCGTGAGCCGTATCACTGTCAGAGCTCATCAGACATTCCCGGTCGTTACTTACAGTCTGAGCTTCCCCATGGCGTTGACTTCCGATGAGATACTTCGCAGCGCCATATCTTCGTTCCACACTGTGATGCCAAGTCTCGTGGATCATGGGTATTCCGTTCTCAACAGCTTGTCATCCGGGTACTTCTCTGTATCCTTAATAGCCCCGAACACAACTGCTGATGCGATTAATGAACTCTTGTCCTCGTTTCTCGCATATCTCGACCAAAATGGAATAGCATACACTCCAACAGCAACCTCATACGACTCCTACGCCGACTCTTACGGCAATGGCAGCTCGACGAGTTTTGTGCATGTTCAAGGCGGGAGCTGGTTGATACCCCGCGATATCGCGCTGGATGCAGCACAGGATGACGCCTATATTGACGCCATACTCTCAACAGCAGCTATGGGAGCCTCGGTAGGCACACTCGGCTTCAACGTGTCAAAGGCCGTGGCCGGCGATGTTGATAATGCTGTACTCGAGGCGTGGAGGCAGGCTTTGTACTACGCCTTGATCGTCATGTATGTGCTTTCATGGGCGGCATCGCGGGTGCAGACTCCATCGGATGTAGAAGCTAACGAATTCGTTCAGGCCAGAGCCTCTGAACGAAACCCTCGCAGATGGTTTCACGCGCTTGGAGACCATAGAAAACGACATCATGTCAAAGTTCAAAGCCATTGCTCCAGAAAGTGGCGGTTACTTGAACGAGGTATGTCGGTGTACCCTTACTGCTGGTCGTCTCTAACATTCATCTCCAGGGCAGTGAGGCAGACGTTGATTGGAAGAAGGATTTCTTTGGCGCGAACTATGACCGCTTGTTGTCCATCAAGGACAAGTACGACCCCAATCACATATTTTATGCTCGTAAAGCAGTAGGAAGTGATTACTGGGCTGAACAAGACGACAAAAGGTTGTGTCTTGCGAGCGCACAGTGATGTACTGCATCTGCACAAGGTCCTCCAAATCAACTCTTCTCTAGGCAATCCGAGTAATGAAATACTTTGACGAGTATGATACGAGTAGAATCTCAATTGCCTCACTATACTATCATAGAAGTATTCGGCTACGTGCGACCAAAGATTAATGTATCGGAGAATGAATGCAGGTAGCTAGCCGATTACGGAGCTCAAGTCATTTCTCTACCCCATGAGTAACAACACCAAAATGTCTCATCCGTTGCAAAGATGCAATCTCTTTTTGCATTTGAGGACTGTGATTGTATAATTCTTCCATCCAAACAGCATTTCGCAGCTTGCGATATCCGAAGAAGAGTCGCAATTAAACATGACCTTGGGTATACTCTGGACATGACAATGGAATGATCATATCTAGGTATTCCGACTTCAATCAAGCAATCTCTACTCAAGTAAGGGATGCGAAGCTTTTCTGGCAATTTCCGGTATGTGGGCGCCTTTACCGGTAAGGGACCTCCCTGCTTCTCCAGCATGAGCATCCACCACACTTATCATCCAACTGCCGCACGCTAGCATTTTGGCAGTGTCAGGACTCGCGCTCGACACCCACATTGGCCAGCTCGTATTCAATGTCGCAAGCTTTCTCTTGTTTGCGAATATTCAAAACTTCATATATGTGAAGAAGGGGGTTTAATATGACGGAGGCAAGCGACCCGGGTTCTTGGGAACAATCGAGTGGAATTAAGCTTGGAGTGGACAGACCATCCCGGTCACTGTGGGGTGTCGTTTGTTTCATACAAAATATGGGGGATCCGCCAGTGATGCGATTCCACTTCTACACCCTGTCACTTCTGTCAGTCTGTCACGGCACCATCCGTTTTCGTGACAATCGACTTTCTTTCTGGTCAGTCGGCGGAGCCACGATGCCGTCCAGGGTCATCAAGGCGACTCTTTTAAATCGACATGATTCCCATGGCAATGTAACGTCTAAAACAGTCTAATATCACCAAGTCCTTCGTTTCTGAAAATATTCTGCCTCTGGAAGTCAGAAGTACTATATTTTCCATTCCATTCTTTTCTGTATATACTACACGTTCTCTTTACATACAATCAACATGCACGTCAAGACATCAGTCGGTCTCTTTGCCGCCACGGCAGCTGCCGCATCTCACCCAAGACTGGGCAGACGTGATGTGAGCTGGGGTCCCATTGTAGGTTTCCAAGAGACCAGCTCCGAGATCATCTCGACCACATCCACCATGTACCCCGGCAAGATGCCCCAGGACCAGGGCGGCTACATGTTTGCCTGGATCGGCGTCGGCGTCAACGGCGACGGCTACGACCTCATTCAGTCCATCGTGGGCTCGTACCCGGCGGGCCAGAGCGAGTGTAGCGGCAGCAGCGCCGACACGACGTGGTGCATCTCGAGCGAGGTCTACGGCCTCGACACGTCGGGCGCGACGACGCAGTTCGTGGGCGACGAGCGCACCGCCGACGTCAACTACGAAAACGGCGTCATCTTCAACTACGAGCTGACCGACACGTCGACGTACTCGTGGACGCAGACCATGACCGACGCCGTCACGGGCGACGTGCTCTCGACCTATACCAAGGTCTCCAAGCAGCAGTCCAACCTCTGGAACACGGCCATTGAGCTGCAGGACTACAACGGCGTCGACGGCAGCGGCACCATTGAGCCCCAGTACTATGTCAACACCACCATTGTCCTCAAGGCTGCCGACGCCAGCTGGGGCGAGACCATTTACGCCGAGTATGGTGCCGAGTACACTACTCCTTCTACCTCTGACGGTGGCAAGACTGTAAGTTACCATGGAGACTTTACCCCGTAACAGTGTTTATACTGACTATTTCTGCAGTGGTACGTTGAGAAGATCACCGTGCCCGCCATGAGCTCTTAAACCCCAGCGGTTGAGCTTGACAAGGCTGCCTAGTGATGGATATCGCATTTATATCCAGATTCAGAGCCTTGCGTCTTCAATGTATATATTTCTTGCTCAGTCGAGTTTGTGAATTCAACAATTCTCTTCCATTTTTATTGTGACCCATTGACATGTAGTGTAACGATATGAAACGTCATTGCGCTATAATTGGGAGTCTCCCGCATAGGACTGTTTCCAACGTTTTGTAGAGACAATGGTGATCGTCGCGTCGAAGGAACTGCTTGTAATCATATCATCTTATAGTTTGAATATGGAACTATTGGTCTGACTTATATCTTATTGTCGCGCAACTCGAAACCACATCTGTATCAACCTAATTTTCGGATGGTGAAGATTTCATTAGAGCCTTCTTCTGTTTGCCGTCAGGCTACGGCGCTGGCCATTTATTCAATCGTACCCATGTCATTATACCGCGTTGGCTCCAAAGTAACCCCAATCTGCCGTGACATCGTGATTGGGGCTTACAAAAGTGAAATCGATTGGTAGACAAAAGTTCTTTGGCAAGCCATCTCATGCGCGCTCCGCAAAATGTGTTAGACGAACCGCACGTTACATTATATCTGATTCGACTATATTCTATCACTCATGCACAGCCGCCTTGGTTCTGCAGATGCAAGTCAGCAGCTCAAGCAGCTCCCCGATAGAACGCAAGCAATAGCTGCACCTTTTTTCAGCTGCCGTCATCCGCTTCCTACGACTCAGACATCTCTAGCTTGCTAGCCTTGCATGAATTCTGTAAACGACCCGCGACTCCAACTGGCTTGATACTACCACGCTTATGTATGCGAGCAGACGTGGACAATTTCTCGAGCAGCGCGTCATGCATGATCTAGTTCACCGAAACGAAAAAGGCCATACAGACGCGGGGATGACAGACCACTTTTTCAGCCAGCCATGCCACCATGCAGATGCCGGTATAACTTCATTGCGTGTCTGACAGGCCATGTTCTGGCCGCGGACTTTTGTGTATTTGCGCGAAAATGGATATCGGCAAGCCTGAATCAAGCAGACTATCACATCACGCCCGAGGTGCTCACGAATCAGAAGACCTCAGGCGCAGAGCCTTACCGATAAAGACGTCTTGTCATCATATAAGTCGCTCACGCCCTGCTTTGCCCATCCTCGGCGGTCTTTCTCCTTTCCTCTTTTCTTAGAAGAGATGGTTCGGGACTCTTCTCCAATTGTCACACGAGATCTCATCTAGGCTAGTGAACAGAGCGGTCCCAGTCTCACAAAGAGAAGAAACAACAAACCATGGCCAAGCACCTCTTCGTTCAAAAGGTGGCCTGCCTGGAGGGCCACCGGGGTTTCGAGATCGCCAAGGGCTTTTTCGAGGTCACTGTGGAAAACATTGATACCCGCCTCATCAACCTCGAAAAGGCGTACAACATTGCGTCGCCGCCGCCCATGCTCGACGTGACCTGGGAGTCGCTCGAGTTCCGCGCCAAGCGCCTGTACCAGTACCTGCCGCACAGGGCCCTGCTCGTCAACCAGGACGACGACCAGCCGACGGAGAAGAGCAGCGTCACTCCCCAGACGCTGCGCAAAGTGCTCACCCGTCTCGACCCGAAGCTGGTACTGACTCGTGAGCCGGAGACGAAGAAGGCAAAGACGAAGACGACGACGGATAAGCTCGGCGACGAGATCAAGGATGTCGCTGCCGACGATGAGGACGAAATCGATTTCGCTTTCGAGGCCCAAAACCTCTGGTTCGCAGCGGGCAAGAAGGCGTGGCAATTCGACGAGCTCATCAAGGACCTAGATCATCTCTACGCCGCGGCCGTCGACCTGACCTTCCAATTCGAGAAGCCCTTGGTGGGCGGACCACCGATGCCGCCCCCAGGGCCCATGATAGGACCGGGCATTAGGGGACCCCCGATTCATGGGGGCAGGCCACCGCCACCAAAGCCGCCGCCGTTCCCCTTTGCGAGATCTAGAAAGTCTTGCTGTGGCTGCGTAAGAAACCCCTCTTCCTTTTTTTCATGTTTACCATCTCCTGAGCTGGGCCTTCAACGATTTTGAGTACCACAATATACATTGGGACACTGTTGTAAAGATTTGACGGGTTCACATTTCAATCTCCCGCAGTACGATATAATTGAATGCTAACAAGAAGTCTTCTAGTGCACTTGCTTCTGTCATCCATCCCCAAAACTCAAACTCGGCCGCAAGAAGCGCATCACTGGTGGCTTTTTCCGGTTCGGCTGGCTGAAGAATCTGTTCAGCAAAAAGAAGAAGTTGGATTACGATAGCGATACCTCGTCCGTTACCACCAGCAGCAGCGGATCTAGTACCGCCGTTTGACAAAAGGCATCTTGTCATCTTTGACATCGTACTTCGTTTCTAGTCTGCGTTCCCATATTCAATACTTCTCCCATAGCTACGTTGAGATATTCATTCAAGTAATAAATATACACCCCGACATTACACCATCTCATCATGACGCAATAATCAACTGTGGGTACTACTAAGGCTTGCAAGACCTAGACCTTGTGTGTACGCAATCCTGATCCACAAACTCGTAAAGTCACATAAGTTGAATATACCGTGTACGTGGGCAGCTGTAGTATCGTATTCCAAACGAAAAGATATATGATTTCACACATCTTAATGGCGCTGTGCTGCCTTATGACTCCCCTTCTAGTCTTCGTCTCATGATCTCCATGCGTGCACTCTTTGGTGCTGGTATGTCCTTATAAACGCCGTAAGAATGAAAACAAAAACAGGTCTTTGCCTCCCCAAGCCGTAAAGTCCGATCCAATCCCCTTTTTAATGCCTTCCCAGTAGGGTATTTACATGGGCCCGTTGAAAAATGTTTACAAATGGCAAACCATTAGCTCGTCTAAGGCTCTCTTCCAAACCTGACGTCAAATCCCTTGAGTACACTCATTATGCTTGCTGTTTCGACTTCGATATGAGACCGTCTAGCATTGCTCTCGCCGACCTCTTGTGGCCTCGGCACAGCACGCAGTTTGGGAAGCCAAGAGGCAATGTCATCTGATGCCTTGTCAAAGTTACGATGGCTCGACAGGGTCTTGTATGCATCAGCCACAGACAGACCAATGTTTGGGCTGGCGGCAGCCGGCTTTGACTTGCAGCAGCCGCCACCACCAGCAGAACCACCACAGCAGCCACCTGCGGCTTTGGAGCTGCTGCCTGAGCTACCAAGTGTGGCAGCGAGGCTGCGACAGAAGAGTCCTGCCTTGGGGTCCATGATACACTGAGCGCAAGTGCCGGGGCCGCCGGGTCCACAACCACCAGCCTTGTTGGCAGGTGCCTTGGAACGATTCAGGCTGGACAGACGAGGGAGCTTGACTGCTCCTGTTGCTGTGAACTCCATAGCAATGGGGCCCATGTCATTGTCCGAGTCTGGTGGGGGAGTCTGTACCTGTGATCCGATGGGTGCGAGTTGTGATTCGGCGGCAGCTGCCTCTGCACACATACAATAAGTACCCTCTGTACAGAAGCCGCAAGAGTCGCGGGGTGGCATCATGTTGGTCTGTTGCTGTACTGGTTCTGGGGCAGGTTCAACCACGGCCGTCGTCCTTTTACGGGAAAACATGGCAGTGAAGTCGATCTCGTTCTCATCGTGGTTTTGTCTCTGTCTCTTTTCCTCTGGTTCGAGTGGCGAGATGGAGGAGTGTCTTCGCTTCAGGTCTGAGTCTGTATTGGTTGATGTGTTCAGAGCGGCTTCGAGGCATTCGCACCTTGATCCGAGGCTACAGTTGCCGCAATCCGCCACAGGCCCAGCGTGGGCAAGGACATCCTCTATGCATGCACATGGACCATTCGCGTCACAGCGGTCACAACTAGATTCGTGGGATCTTCCCTCGTTGGATCTTCCCAGCTCCGAGGGGTTCGGTGGACTGATAAGCTGGGATATAGCAAAAGTCGAGTTCCTGTGGTTGGAGTGGGTGCTGGCAATGCTGCTCCGAGGGGTGTGATGCTGTGAGAGTGCAGCGTGCAAGCCTGGAAGGCTAGCGTGACGGGATGACACGCTCGCCCTTTCATCTCGAAGTTGTCTTCGAGTGGCTTCAAGTTCATTTGTGAGCATCTCTCGTTCCTTGCGCTCCTTGTCTAGCATGGCCTCGAGCGTTGAGCAATGACTCCGAAGGTTGTGTACTTCGAGGTCCAAGCCAGTGATGCGGTCGTGCAATTCCGACTCGGTCTGCTCTTGCTCGCGACGTTGTTCATCGAGTTGCTCCTCCAACTCGCCGACACGAGCAGCACGGCGTTCTCGGAAAGCCCGCTGTGCTGCACGGTTTTGAGCCTTGCGCTTGGTGGGAGGAGTATCTGTGGCCGGCTTCCTTCCTGGCTTGGGTCGGGGTGGGATCACCCATTCCTTGCTGGTGATGCCAACCTTGGGCTGTTGTGCATGAGGCTCTGGTGTCGGGGCCATGCTTGCTAAGGGAACATGATGCGAACCACCGGGCGTGGGCTTCATGGCTAATTGAGGCCCGCTAGCAGACGTCGGCGTAGATGCACCAGAGCTCGGAGATACATGCATCGCCGAGCCATGTGAGGGTGCAGATGACACGGGCATAATGGCCAGCTTGCCCGGTCTTTCAGCACGCATGGAGGGCGTGAGAACGGTTGGGCTTGCCATGGCCTTTGGATTGCAACCTCACTTGGTGTGCAGTGTGAGTAATTGTGTGCTGTATGTTGGTGTGCATATACGGACTCCGGAGTAGGTAGGTCAGGAGTGATAGGCGGGCCGGAGTTTCGGATTTGAGCTGAGTCGTGTCCACGGGAACCAGGATAACATGCAGGTACCAAATGACAGATCTGGAGTAGCGAGAGACTGGCGGTAATGTAATCCAGAGGAGTAAACCCTCGGCTTGGCACAATGATAAGCGGACAGCGAGAGATGATCTGGCGATGACGACTTGGTGTCTAGTGGTGTTGCACCAGAATAATCAGATTGATCAGATTGTGGGCGAGACTACTAGGGGACTAAGCTCCGAGAGTGTCCAGTGTCCTCGGCCGAGTGCCCGGGACGTGTTGCAGTCCAGACACGATGATCTGAATCTGGCACGGGGT
Source organism: Neopestalotiopsis sp. 37M (assembly GCA_011058875.1). Classification (NCBI taxonomy): domain Eukaryota; kingdom Fungi; phylum Ascomycota; class Sordariomycetes; order Amphisphaeriales; family Sporocadaceae; genus Neopestalotiopsis; species Neopestalotiopsis sp. 37M. The sequence continues at coordinate 67,397 of SWKT01000022.1, forward strand.
CGGGGTGGCTGTGCTTTGCGTCCCTTCCGTGGTGTGCGTCAAGATAGACAACGTTTGATTTCGAAAAAGCGAGAACAGGGGCAAAAGAGAGAGATTACGCAAGAACGGGCAGTCGAGGCCTTATATTAATATCTTGCCAAGGCCTCACGCAGACTTTGCAGGCCCTTATGCCGCTGTGCCGGAGACGATAGCGGGCAGAAGGGGGGGTCCGGTAGGTGTGGGATGAGGCAGAGATGGAATTGATCAGAGATGGACTGATCAGATTGATAAGATAATGCCAGGATCCCTCAACCGAGTGCCCACATGGCGCGCCGGTCAAGGGATGATCCGTATTCGTCAACTGAAAATTTGCGCAAAGTGCTCAGACGAGTGGAGAGCCGCAGGCAGACGATCGGGCACACTCGGATTAATCGACGTTGGACGTGCCAGCAGAGTGGTAAATGGCCAGGAGCGAGACCGGAGTCAACGCTTGCTTTAAGTGTCAGACACACCAGAAAGTGCCAGTGTGCCCAGCTTACGATGTACCCGACACTGCTACTAACGCCGTTCGGTGCGCCGAGCTGGGGTTGAGAACGAGGCCCTGAACAGCAGGCGTTGAGCGGGCGGACGCCGCGGACAGAATTCGAGGCGGAGGCCCTAACCTATTGGGGCCTCGCAAGCACCGTCTTGGGGAACTTGGAGTTCTTATTTTTAATTTAGCAACAGGCGAGCATCACGCGAGGTCGGGAATCCAGAGGTGAGCATTGACTTCTGCTGCTGCACTGGTCCTGGTTAGCGGTGTTGTTGGTGCCTTGGCCATGTGGTCGTTCGGTCGGTCGATCGGTCGGTCTCAGTGGGCAGTGGTCACTGGTCACTGGGCGGTGGATCCCCTGAAAGCTGAGGTTCAAGGTCAGTGTCATTCAGGTCGGTAAGTTGTTACCACCTACCGCCATTGCTGGCTCCCATCCAAAATGTCAACGTAGCTTCAACCCGAACCTTTATATCCTATTACATGGAGCAGTGTGTTGATAACGAGGTGTCCTTGATATCTAAATCATTCTTCATAAGATGCTTTGTCAAGCCTGTGCATGCTGACACATGCAGCCAAGAAGCCTAGATACGCGCGTCCAAATCTCACAGCACTGCTCGCGGGGTGGACCAAGATCGCCGTCAACTGCCGCCTTTGGATGCCACTGGTCAGCTAGCATCAACCCAACCCACCTGGCATCAACCCCACACTTTGCATCATCTACCAGCCTACCTAGGCACACTGGTGCAGGACGCAGTCGTTGCTCATCCAGGCATTTGAAGTCCGGTTGTCGCCCAGCTCGGCCCTCCGAACTACAGCATTTACAATGCCACCGCAGACCTCTACACCTCTGTCGCCGTCGGCGCCTGCACCCTCGAGGACGTTCAATCTTCCCTCGAGCTCGTCGTCAGACACGGAAGATGACGATGCCACAGCGCTCCCCTTTCCAACGGCCCTTCCACGCAGCGACTTCCTTGCTGCCGATTTCGATGCCGCAGAGTATCTCTCTTCGCTTCCGTCCCGACACCAGACCCTCGAGGATCTTCGCTCAGACTTGAGAGAGCGCAGTGCAGCAATCTCTTCCGAGCTTCTAGAGTTGGTAAATGCCAACTACACTAGTTTCCTCAGCCTGGGCAGCGAGCTAAAGGGAGGCGACGAGCGAGTAGAGGATGTGCGAGTCGGGCTGTTGGGCTTCAAAAGGGCGGTTGACGAGGTGAAGACCAAGGTCGCAGATCGAGGCCAGGAAGCCAAAGCTCTCAATGTCGAGCTCAGAGACACGCGGAAAGAAATCGAGGCAGGACGCAGGCTACTTGAGCTCAACGACAAGCTAGAGTCGCTAGAGAGCCGGCTTGCAGTCAGTGGCGCGGCTCCTGATAGCGACGACAGTGAAGACGACGACGACGAATACGACGACACAGATGTGTCACGAAACAGTGTTGGCAAGTTGTCAGTCCTCGCAACACAGTACAATGCGATTGACACACTGGCTGAAACAATTGGACGGGATGTCCCTTTTGTCAAGAAAGCAGCCGACAGAATGGCCAAGTGCCGGAGCACGTTATTGTTGGACCTCGGAGCAGCATTGAAAGAAGCAAAACGGTCTGGGCCTGCAGGCCAAAACAGACTACTCAAGCTCATGAGTATTTATGCGTCCATGGATGCACAGCAAGAGGCTCTGAAAACGCTCAAATCCATGCGAACTACATGATTTACGATAGCCTTCGTGTTTCCATTACCACGGATGATTTGCCGCAGAATATGCACTTGATATACCCAATGGAGGTGGTCTTTCTCCTTGAACGGTAAACATCCTCTGGATCGTGACCTCAAAACACCAGACAGCATATGGAGATGGTCTTGCCGTCATTGTGTCAAAAATAAGCGATAACACACCGGCGACATTGACACCCTCTATGGTTAAGACCACGCACTTTCACACGGTGTTGCTAAAAGTCCGAATCAAGACCCATACTTGTCGAGACAGCACCTAATACAATAATGCGGTGAGGGTTCACAGACTGAGGCGTAATCAGTGCCCAAAAGTCGACCTACAATCGGTGTTTTTATCACACCCTCCTGAGATAGACTTACCAATGAACAGGCTCTATGAGTATAAGGACATCATTCTCGGCTCAAAATTATACAATCTAGCACGAGTTCTATCATACAAATTATGACCAACATTGCGCGCTCCACTTGCAAGCCAGCGAGAAGTTGCAGATTCTGAACTGTGTCTTGGATATGTATATTTCAGCACAAGTATGACACTTCAAGCACGACTTTGTGTAAAGCCGTTGAACGACCCCTGTTTTATTCAAGTTTTCCTCGATTTAATAATGTGCGGAGATCGGTCCTATTACACAGCATCAAGTGGGCATGGCATTTTCCGTACAAGGGATGTTCCCTGAATTCCTGAGCACATTGAGTGAAGAGGTAGCATTGGTCTCGCAGTCTGCAGACTGCGTACGTACCATTCACTTTCACTTTGCAGTACTCAGACTTGTCCTTTCTCACAACCTTTCTCCTGGCCAATCATCAAGAAGGGATCATCAGACGGGCGAATATGAGAACGGTAGGGGAGAGGATCTTCCGCTGTGGGTTACCGACATGATCAACTCCTCGACCCTGCTATAGAGAGCCTGGTTCATACTCTAAAGGGGACTGGCACAAGCCAATGCGAGCCGACATCAAAATCCGATATCGGTGGGTCGCATTCTCAAGCAGACGTCGTCGTTCAAAAAAGCCAAAACATACTTTTGTCTTCTGTCACCAATCACAGACTCGATGAAGGCCTTGGCAATAACTTTGTAGACCGTAGTTCCTGTCCTTCAGGTCGCTGGTGTTACGTCCGTAGAGTGAATCGGTCAGATACGTCCACTCGCACAACCTTGCATCCTGATGACCCAAGATCATCTATTGTACTTCTTCGGGATGATGAAATTGTAAATCGGTGGCCGCGGCCAAAGAAAAAAGAAAGATGATCAGTCTGATCTATCGCCCTCTCAATTCTTAGGAAACAACGTCGATTTCGTTTCCCCGCAAACAATAGCGGGCCACAGACTCATGCGAACTGATGCAGCTCATACAATATCTTGGAAGTCACGGGGTTCTGCCCCAACGCTGGCAAAATATGATCATCAGCAAGATTCTGGAAAGTCGAGGGAGATCATTGAGACCAAGACTCGATAAACCGCTGCAGGGACCGCACGACATAACTTCGGCCGCTCGAATCAAAGTCATTCGAGACAGATGTTTGCTTACTGGATTGTCCGTCGAGTCTGCTTGGTAATATAAGATGAAGATCCGAACAGCGAGACGAGGGTCATGTTTAAGCATGAGTCTGAAGCGGTGATCTTTTTACCGTGATGAGGCTCTCAACGATAACAACTCAGCCAATAGATAGACTATAATCAGCTTGACATCTTATTTGTGCAGCTTGGAGCGGCATAGCTATGCGCCGCGGTGCAGGTCTGCGGCTGAACAATTGGCTGAAAGCAACGCCATGGCGTCAAGTGTCGAAAGGTAGGTTTCCTATGTCGACCCGATCGGTCGGATTTGTTTCGCAAACATCGTTTCTCACGGTTGCCTTGAGGTATTCATCAACACGGTCAGATAGATTTGCCAGAATAGACGTGGCTGAAGCTTGCTTGGACTCAACTAATGGATGCGAGTGCGCGGCAGAGTATGAGCGGAGGGATTTTGGTCCGTCTTGGCAGTCGTGGCGCTCGGCGCACTCGGCACTGGGCGGACATACGCACTTGCCTCAACGGGCCATATTGTATACTGCGTCGGCCACCAAATTGGGAAATTTCAAGTATATTCACAAGTCAAGATAGCGAGTTTCGCTTTTGATTTGTATTGGCGCCCATTAGGGAGTTAGATTTGGACTTGAGCTAGACAGCGCGATGAAATGAGAACATTGCCAACCATCAATTACATAGGCAGTTCTTTGCCAGTGGACATAGCGCTGAAGCTTTAGCACCTGGGCATTTGGCTGTCCAGAGAGTCGGCCCAAACCGAGTCCGGGTCGCACTGCCACATAACCGGTGGATTGACATCCACCGCCGCCGTTGAGCCCAGATATCTGAATTCCATCAGGATCATGATGCTTGCTTCACTGGGAACACTTAACATATATATAGAACGTTGACATGCCTTCGAAAATGAAAACAACATCATTACCAACAATCAACACAGTAACTCACAAGCCTACACCGAGTCAATCAAAGCCACAGAAGAATCATAATTGGTATCGAAGTCCTTAACAAGTCCATCCAGTATCATATATTCATATCATCTCGGCATATTGACCACTCCCTTCAAATTTCTCGAGCCCCAAAACATCTTCAAATTTTTCTCCCAGCCTACTTTTTACCTTCAAACAATATGACTTCCATTCGCAAAGTTGTCATCAGCGAGTTTGGCAATGCCGACGTAGTGAAAGTCGTCAACGATGTCTGCCCAGACCCACCAGCTGGCCATGTACAAATTGCCACAGAATATTCCAGCTTCAACGGTGCTGATGTCAACATGCGCTTGGGAATCTACCCACTACAGAAAAAAGCGCCTTTGACGCCGGGATACTGCCTTGTCGGAACTGTTCGCGCTGTCGGCCAAGGCTGCACAACCCTGAAGCCGGGTGATGTCGTGACCGTCTTGACAAAATACGACGCCGAGGCCGAGCTGGTAAACCAGCCCGAAAAGTACTGCGTCAAGGTGCCCGACGGCGTTGATCACAAGCAGGCCGCCGCCCTCCCCTGCGACTGGAACACTGCTTACGGCATGGTCATGCAGGCAGCCAAAGTGACTGCAGGCCAAAAGGTCTTTATCCACGGCATGAGCGGTGCCGTCGGTGCCGCGCTGATGGTCCTGAGTAAACTACAGGGCGCCGAAGTATACGGTACCGCGAGCGAACGCAACCACGCCGACATTCGCCAGTACGGCGCGACGCCATTTGTCTACACAGACAAGAACTGGATCACCAAGATGCAGGAGCTCGGCGGCGCCCATGCCGTCTTTGACCCGCTCGGGTTCGAGAGTTTCGACGAGAGCTACTCCATTCTCTGTCCGAGGGGAATCCTCGTTGCCTACGGAAACAACAAGAACTCGCTCGGCGACGGGGAACAGAGAAATCCCACGCTGCCGATTGTCAAGCTCTTTGCTCGCAATCTCAACTTTTGCGGCAAGCGAACCACCTTCTACGGTATCTATAGAGATTCGTCAACGTATATTCCAAATGTTACGGCGTTGCTGGACATGGTTAAGGAGGGTACTATTACCATCCCTATCAAGACTGTCTGGGACATGGAGGATATTCAGACTGCCCACCGTAGCTGGGGTGGCGGAGCCGGTATTGGCTGCCAGTTGGTCAAGGTCGGAAAGGGTGAGCACTGAGCAGGAGTGACTATAGAGGATTGGCGTTTCAATTGGCGGGACCAGCCAAAATCTTGCTGGCAAGAATAGGCGAATTTCTTTGAGCGATAGGAGAGTCAGAATTTGAAATTAGACTGATAAATTGTATTATCATTATTGGTGATACCTGAGGTGTCTATCGTGGACTTGAATTGATGCAGTGAGGTATAGGCAAGTCTTTGCTTAAGAAATTCGGCTCATAGAGTCGGCTCAAGATATGATGTCATTAGGTTATACACCCATTCTCAAGCGGAATGCAAAGCGCGCAATTTCGTAGTGATCTACCTCATTAACTTGGTGGCCACATGCAGTGTTGGAAGGGCAAGTGTAGCACTGAATTAGTCGTTTGACCTATACCAAAGAGTGCCTAGAAGAAAGCGCACTGAGAGTAGGATAGTCTGACTGACTACAATCTGATTGTCAAGACGGCCTGCAAGCGAAATGTGGACTATAAACTTTTTTTGAGTCAATGACGGTATCAAAGACAAGGATACTTGTCTTTTCTGGACATCATCTGCGTGACTTAGATCTTTGGGGTCCTTAACTTGCTTGAAGTTGCTTCTTCAATGCTGCTAATCGTCTTCTACAGCCCTGAGTTTAAGGCGGTTGAGGTAGCCTAAGGGACCTCCCCCACCTCTCCTGAAGTGCCAAGCCGGCTTCTCAGGCACCTCCAAGTTAGCTCAACCTAGCGCGCCCCACCCATCCTATGGAGGAAAACATTTCGACAACGGACATTGAACCCCTGACTTTGAAGAAAAATGAATGATTGATTGCTCTCATCCAACCATCGTTTTTATTCCTATTATCATGAGCTTCATCGTCGCCTGCTCCTTCTAACATCTCTTCTTCTGCAGCTTTGTTCTCGTGAGCTGCGTCCATTCATTGAACTTCCTAATGCCTCGTTGCACAATATCACGCGTCCTCGGGCTGGTCCCACTGACCTGGGTTTGTCTCGTGGCAACGTGGTTCTTCTTACCGTCGCCGCTGGTGCCGACATCACGGCGCGATGACTACATTCAGAGCAATCTTCGCATCGGCGGCGAACTGAGTACTGTTGTAGAGTACTCAAAGTCGTTCAAATTTAGTGGTAATCGCGGCTCGCGCCAATGCTCAGAGTGCGATGGCATCATTCTTGACTGGCGGCTAGAGAGCCACCGGACCACCGACAGTTTGCTCCTGCATCTCGGTGAGGCTCGCATCAACCTCACTGAAGCCGCGCTAGCTGGACCAAAGGCTGCACAACCTGTAGAGGAACAGGTGGCATATCTCAGTGAACCTTCCAAGGTCAGGGTACGAGCCGGCGATACCGACCACGTTACCATCTTGCCTTGGTTTAGATGGACCGACAAGATCCTCATCAACTCGATCATGTACAGTCACCACGAAGACCTCGAAATGAGAGTCTTTAGCCCTGCACCCGGAGTCGTCGAAGTGTGGAAGGATATCGCCATGTGGGAGACTTGGAAGCACGGCGTTCCGGTCCGCGACACGGAACGCGATGTCGGACTCCTTGCCAGCTTCTCTCACCTTCAGACGATCCAGTTCACCGGCGCAGAGGCCCTAAGAGCCAACGCTATTCATGCAGAGATCGCACATGTGCAAGGGCAATTACCGTCAAAGACCTGGCCGATTCGCTCCATCATTGCTGGCCCGCTCTACGTGCCAACATTTATGCTTTCATCACTCGTCTCGTATTTCACTTTCGAAATGGTCCCCTTGACAGTTCTGCTGGCATTCCAGATGATTTGCGTCTTGGCCATCTTTGCTCGGGCCGATCGATTGATGGTCTCGCCACGGCAGTGCTTCTGCAGAGACCGGAAGAGGAACCATCAACACGACATTTGGGGCGCTTCTGGACCCATTGCCGACGAAGAGAATGGACTCCTGGCCATCAGACCAAAGAAGCCCTTCACAATGCCTTCGATCTCGAAGCCATCGAGGTCGCGAGCCCCTGTATTCGATAAGATGTGATCTCATCTCACTTCCGCTTTATATACATCATTAGACCATTAATCGTTCATGATTCGTCTCAATCCATGTTTGCTCGTACCTGTGGCAGCTTCAGCACATTTTTTCAATCTCACCATCCATCCAAAACTCGCCTGAAAAGTATTTTGGGGATTCGCTAGAGATTATGTAAATCACAAGCGCACCATTTGAGTTCGACAATGTATGATTCTGGAAGCCATCAACGCATTATCGATTGCTCCATCACTCATGAAACGAATACTTAGCGACAGCTGCAACAGACTTGATTTTGAGTTCGTCGATCGCCGGCCTTGGAGTTATGGCTGCCGAGGTTCGATCTACGCAATGCGGAGAAACTCACACCAACGCGGGGAGAGCCTTGGGGAAACCATACCCATGCGCAAGCCGACCAATAAAGGACAGTGCCTTCAAGGTCTTAAGCGGTGTTTATATTCCAGTAGCACCTATCAGAACTTCGCGAATTTGTTCGAATCTGGTCTTCTCGATCAATTTCGGTGGCATCTTCGGTCGACTGATTCTCAGACTGGATAGATCAAACGGTAGCCCAGAATATACTACAGAAATCCTCGCATTCATGCTAGGTCACAACAGACAATAAGACAAACAACTTTCTTTACTCGCCTTTTTTTATTGCAAAATGCCACGACGTCCGGTCCGCATTGCCAACTGCTCTGGTGCGATACCCGACCAAGGCGACTTTATGCTTCACCAGGCAACGGCTGGCCCGGTGGATGTGATCACTGGCGACTATCTGGCCGAGGCCAACCTCGCACAGTATGCGGAAGCGTACTCCAGGGGCGAGCATCCCGGATGGGTGTCGACCGCGTGGGATGGCCTACAGCTCTCCCTCAGTGCGATCCACGAGCACCGAATTAAAGTCATCATCAATGGTGGCGGGCTGAACCCCAAAGGATTGGCCGAGAAGACGGCTGCGCTTGCGCGGGAAAAGGGCTACGATCTTAGGGTGGCGTGGGTCGAAGGAGACGATCTCACGTTCAAGGTTCACGAGATCCTTAAGCGTGACGCCGAGGGTAAATTACCGCATTTTGACGTTAGAAACGAGGAGGTGCAGTTGGCCAAGGATACGGAGAACTTTCTCGATGATCCGGACAAGAGAATTGTTGCTGCAAACGCGTATCTTGGCTGTCGAGCTATACGAAAGGGGTTAGATGAGGGTGCCGATATAATCATCTGCGGACGCGTGGCAGACGCCAGTCCTGTGATAGGAGCCGCGGCTTGGTGGCATGGCTGGAGAGACAACCAATTTGATGAACTGGCAGGGGCATTACTTGCTGGACATCTGATCGAGTGCAGCACTTATGGCACAGGCGGCAACTTTGCTGGATTCGACGAGTATCCTATCAAGGATCTCCTGAATTTGGGATGTCCAATCGCAGAGATTGACGAAAAGGGAGAGTGCGTAATTACAAAACACGAAAAGCTTCGGGGTATTGTCACGGAAGAGGTTGTCAAGTGCCAGCTGCTATACGAATTGCAGGGGACGATCTACTTGAACAGTGATGTCAAGGCAGATCTGAAAAATGTTGTCATCAAACAGGCAGGGAAAAACCGCGTCCATGTCTCCCGCGCAAAGGGCTATCCACCACCACCAACCACCAAGCTGGCCGTCTTTTACAAGGGCGGCTTCCAGGGCGAGATGACCATCAATGCCACTGGCTACGCAGTCGATCGAAAATACGACCTCCAAGAAGCACAGCTCCGAGACAAGTTGGAGCAGTGGGGCTTGACGCAAAAGGTTGATCTCCTAGAGCTTCAGCGCGTCGGCGTTCCCGAGGTCAATCCGAGGAGTCAGTTGGCGGCGACGACCTATTTGCGCATCTTTGTTCAGGCGGCTTCCGCTGAGCTCGTCAAAGCCGTGCTTGGTGCCATTGTGTATAACTTTATGCAACACTTTCCCGGTATGAATTGCACGCTCGACTGGAGGTTAATGACAGACCCTCTGCCCTTCTTGGGATATTTCCCTGCACTCGTGAGTCAGGACGAAATCCAGGAAGCAGTGACTATCATTGGAGCCGGAAAGGATGATGTCAGGAGACTGGCAGTAGGAGCGCCGCCCAAGACGGAGCCACTAGAGCCGCGAGACAACTACGATCCCGTCTCGCCGCAAGCCTTGAACGACTTTGGCACCACCCGCATGGTGCCGCTGGGCGATGTGCTCCTCGCCCGTTCCGGCGACAAGGGCGCCAATGTCAATGTCGGGTTCACGCCGAGGGCGCAGCACAACAACGACGACACGTGGGAGTGGATGCGCAATTTTCTGACTAGATCACGCATCAAGGAGCTCATGGGCGAGGACTGGAGGGACTGGTACCACGTTGAGCGGGTAGAGTTTCCCGGCATTAGAGCCGTGCATTTCGTGGTGTATGGCGCGCTGGGCAGAGGTGTGAGCAGTTCGGCCAAGCTTGATAGTCTGGGAAAAGGGTTCGCGGAGTTTTTGCGCGCGGTACACGTTCCTATGCCTGTCAAATTTCTTAGACAGTCGGTCGCGAGTAAATTGTAAGATATAGGCGACGATAATGGATACTACTGGATCTCGCACAAAGAGCATGGTGATGCTCGCGTTGGTGTAGATGTTCTCTTTAATAATCGTGATTGTACATTATCTATACCATTCCATCATAGCAGGCCTTGCTTTTGCAAGTCGTAGTACACCTTTTCAGGCATGACATTACCCTCTGCGTCCTCCATTTGGACCAGACTTCCGTCGTCCTTGTCCTTTCTCTTCTCCTTTTGAATCTTTTCCCATAACCTGGTCGCCTCGTCAATGGCTGTAATATCTCTGAATAGCGCAGTGTTTGTGATGCCCAAGCACTTGAGACCGTAGATATGCCGTGCCTCGTTGAAATGCTTGTCGAATGCTCTCCTGCCCATGTACACAAAGTTTCCACAAATCTCGCAGGGAAATTCCACACCCAATCCGTGCAACTTGTATAGCCAGAATGGAATGGGCTTTCCATCCCATGCGAGTGGCAGCTTGAGGGGATTGTATATCCTATCTTCGTCATCGCCCTCTTCGCCCTCTTCGTTCTCGGGTCCTTGAGCGACAGCAGCGGTAGAGCTGTAGAGGTTATCCAGCTCCTGTTGGCGCTCGCGTTCCGTCATACCCTGCTTGCGCTCGACGTTTACTCTCGTGTCTCCGCGCTCCGTGCTCATGGCGGCAGCAAGCTTCTTCACTCTGTTTTCTCTCTCGGCAATGGCGCGCTCCTTTAGTCGAGCGGCAGACTCGCCCCCTCTGGGCCCTTGTGATGTGCCGGCGGACTCTCCCGACTCTTCTATCCGCTTCTGGCGATCCGCGGCGGCTCTGATGTGCTTCTTTCCATTAAGGTGGCCCTTGTAGACGTTTTCGTTCTTGAACTCCTTTTCGCAGTCCTCGCAGTAGATGGCGTCGGCTGTGCTGGCTTGTACCGCGGGGGCACCCGTTTCAAGCTTCCAGCCCTCGACCGAGTCGCTCTCCCAAGATCCTCCAAACTCCTTGTCAAATTCGGCAATGACCTTGTCGATGTTCTCTAGAGGTCTTGTCCTCCGCATAAACGACTCCAAGTATTGCGCCAGCTCTCCGACGTATCGGAAGTATTGATCGGTGAGCTTTTCGCTTCTCTTGAGGCCACCAGCACCCGCCGTAAAGTTGTCAAACAGATCTAGGTACTGCAGATAGCTCAGGCGCTTGGCGTTGGGCAGATTGAGGAAGGATTCGTGGCATGTGTGCAGATCAAAGAAGCGACCGAACGCTTCCTCTCCCGTGAACATGGAGTCCACGGCGTTGCTGACGAAATCGCCTTCGACAGTTTTCTTGGGCTTGTATGCGCGCTCGAGGTTCTCGACGGGCTCATTCGGGTACCGCGAGTGAAAGCCCTTGACCTCGCCGAGCTGCTTGTAGAACTCCTCCATGGGGTCGCCCGTGCCAATCTGCTGAATCTCTTTCGACCTCGAGTTGTCGGCATCGCTGTAGATGGCCAGCAGCTTGGCGGACTGGGACGATATGCGATCGAGGAACTGGGAGACCTGGTGGTCGCGTGTGAGACGATCGCGAATGTTCTTTGGCTCGTCGCCAATGCGGTCGGCAATACCTTGCTCGAGGCGCTCGAGATCCTCGTGGAGGAACCGCTGCTCTTCCAGAATCATCTCGGCGGTTTATGCGCAATTGCGCAAAATGTCAAAACGGAACTGAATAAATGGTAAATGTTGATGCCGATCGCGGGCAATTGATCGAGAGGCCGGAGTAGGATTAGGTACACGGCGCAAGCTTGATGAGGCTGAACTGGAACCTAGAAATTTGGAAAGCTTCCAGCAGCTCCAGGCCAGAGACAAGCGCGTTTCCTTTGCCACAGCCAATCCAGGCTGAGAATTCGCCCCACCTTGGCCCAAAGAAATCCTGGGGCAAAGGCTAAAGCGCGACTCGCCCCACTGAAATTTTGGCAGCCTTATCCATTCCATCAACTCATCCAACTTCATTCAGCATCATCGCCAATTCTCATCAGTTTTGAGCTTGAGGTTTCTATTTTTACTATTCAACTCATCAAAAATCATCTCATAAATCGTCATCATGGCTGAAGGAGGAGGCATCGATCGTCGCGCCGACGAGAAGATGGAGTTCTCCACCTCCAAGGAGGTTACAGTTCATCCCACCTTCGAGTCCATGTCGCTGAAGGAGAACCTGCTGCGTGGAATCTACGCCTATGGATACGAGTCGCCATCTGCCGTGCAGTCGCGTGCCATCGTTCAGGTCTGCAAGGGTCGCGACACCATTGCCCAAGCTCAGTCGGGTACCGGAAAGACGGCCACATTTTCCATTTCCATGCTCCAGGTCATTGACACGGCTGTTCGCGAGACCCAGGCTCTCGTCTTGTCGCCTACGCGCGAGTTGGCTACGCAGATTCAGTCCGTAGTCATGGCCCTTGGCGACTACATGAATGTCCAGTGCCATGCCTGTATCGGAGGAACCAACGTTGGCGAGGATATCAGAAAGCTCGACTATGGCCAGCACATTGTTTCCGGCACGCCTGGTCGCGTTGCTGACATGATCCGTCGTCGCCACCTGCGCACCCGCCACATCAAGATGCTCATTCTGGATGAAGCCGATGAGCTGCTGAACCAGGGTTTTCGTGAGCAGATTTACGATGTTTACAGATATCTGCCCCCTGCTACCCAGGTTGTGGTGGTTTCCGCCACTCTGCCCTACGACGTTCTCGACATGACCACCAAATTCATGACTGACCCTGTCCGCATCCTGGTCAAGCGTGATGAGTTGACCCTCGAGGGTCTCAAGCAGTACTTTATTGCCGTCGAGAAGGAGGACTGGAAATTCGATACCCTTTGCGACTTGTACGACACATTGACAATTACCCAGGCCGTCATCTTCTGCAACACGCGCAGAAAGGTCGACTGGCTTACTGACAAGATGCGGGAGGCCAACTTTACCGTCAGCAGCATGCATGGAGACATGCCTCAAAAGGAGCGCGACAGCATTATGCAGGATTTCAGACAGGGCAACAGCAGAGTGCTCATTTCGACCGATGTCTGGGCTCGAGGAATCGACGTGCAGCAAGTCAGTCTGGTTATCAACTACGATTTGCCCAGCAACCGTGAGAACTATATCCACCGTATCGGCCGTAGTGGGCGTTTCGGACGGAAGGGTGTGGCCATCAACTTTGTAACCAGTGAGGATGTTCGCATTCTGCGCGATATTGAGTGTAAGTTTCATACGGTTCATTACTGGTGGGGAATAAGGCTAACAAGATGCGCAGTGTACTACTCTACACAGATCGACGAGATGCCGATGAACGTTGCAGATTTGATCTCGTAGACAATCATCATTATAGCAGTAGGAGAAAATGGCGTTTGCACGGGATAATGAACCAACAAAATGTTTCCTGAGAAACTTTCAAGCGTGGGAGGAAATGGGCATGTCAGAGTACAAGTGAGTTACGCCTCCGGACCAAGCAATTTTTGAGTATCGACTGACAACAATGTGAGCAGTGCATAAACCAGATTGACCAAATCGAGTAATTCTCAGAATCACAGTCTTCAAGTCTCTAACTGAATATCGAACCTCACTTTGCACAGATATATGTTCTGGTTGCCATGCTTCTTTCAGTTCTTGATCAGCTGAAGATCCTCCAGACACGTGGCAAATCGACGGCAGCGACACGTGGAAGCCACACTTATTCCGCCGACATTTCCAAGCATGGTATTCTATGCTAAGCCCTAGGGTACCTGAAGATCTATGCATCAGACTGTGGCATTCCGCACCTCCAACAGTATGCGGAAGGAAACCGATAATATTGGTGCAGCGCACCTGCTTGTAATGCAGCCATATTGGCAATCACACATCCCTTGCGGTAATTGAATAATGATGACAGTTGGGAACCAACCGTTCTCGTCACTCAAACAACCAGGGACTATTTCAGGAGTGTCGCTCAGAAGAGCCGAATCGTCGGAGTTTGCGCACGCACGATCTTGGGAACTGGAGCTTCTCTGCATGTGTCATGAATATTTACTTGTGTCAGTCGCAGAATGATATGGTTAAAACTTTTCACGTGCTCAAACAAGGAGGTCTAGGAGAAAACGCTGCATTTCATTCCTAAGGTAAATTAAAAGTACCACAACGCCGCGACCAATTGAGATATTATTTTTAGTTGGCAGAAACGGGAGCCAGGCTGAGATCGTACTTCAATTCCCACTCAGCCTCGGGGTCATTCTTGCGCGGCTCAAACACGACGGTCAAACCGTCCTTGACAGCAAACACGGAGTCGTTGTCCAGGTAGTCGGACTTGCTGTCGAAAATCTGTGTTGTGATTGGCTTGAAACCCTTTGCCTGTGCCTGTTTTGGGGGAGAAAAAAAAGAATGGGTCAGTAATGTTTTCCCTCACGTGGCTTGGAAAGTTACACAGCATCGCTTGGCTTTTTGTGCAACATTCCAAAAGGGCAACAACAAGGACTTACAATGAGGTGAATGTGGGCCGGCCTATACACGTGGCGGTCCATGAGTCTAAGCAGCTTGCCTGCCGGACCGTCCTCCGGGACCTGTAAAAGAACATGTCGTATTAGCCATGATGTGTGTTTCTTTGAATCCCTGCAGCAATCAAATGTAACAGTGAAAAAAAATAAGATAACAACTTACTGGGTATGGTGTTGGCCGCAGGCAGTAGAAGGAAAAGCGGCCCTCTGCGTCTGTGACAAACTTGCCACGCAGGTTGTGTTCAATTTGAGCATCATCTTGCTGCTCGTAAAGACCTAGAAGAAGAAGGTTTAATTAGTATACTTTTCTTGCGTACTCGTAGCTCCGTGCTCGTAGCTCCTGTGGGTGCGTGGGGAAAGCAGGCATGTAACTCACCATTCGTCGACGCCTGCCACGCCTCGACCGTGGCGTTGGCCAGGGGCTTGCCAGTCTCGGCGCAGGTGACCTGGCCGTGCAAGAAGGCGACCTGGCCGTCCTTGGGGGTGTTGAAGCTAATGGTGGTGCCGTTCTCACGGGTGGGCGTGTCGTGCCTCCAGAAGGGACCCAGGATGGCCGAGGCCGTGGCGGAGCCGGCGCTCTTGACGGCGGCCTGGTATGTGATATCATCCACGAGCCTTTACATTACATGTTTAGCAAGAACGAACCACCAAAAACGATCACGTAAAGATCTGGAAAAGGATAGAAAACTCACGACTCGAGACCGATAACGTCGCACAGCAGCTGTCCCTCGTTCCTCTTGGCGTCGCTCATCTGTCCGGCCTGGTTGATCATGGACACGCCGAGCATCCACTCGTCCGTCGTGAGCTGCACGTCGCGGGCAAAGTCGTGAATGTGCTTGATGAAGGACGACATGACCTCGCGCAGGCGGGGGTCCGTCTTGGGGCCCATGGAGCTAATGACATCTCTGGTGAACTCGTCTCCGAGAGTGTGGTTTCCTGGTTGCGAAAGGGAGCCCATTTTTACTGATTTTAATGATATGTTACTTGCTGTTGGGTATCTTTTAAGATGGGTGTCTTAAGATGGGTGTGAGTATGGTAGATTTGATATGCTTGATGGTAGCTCTAAGTTCAAGGAGGATGATCCTGTTTCTTAAGTGTAGAGTAAAAGACTAAAAATATGATTCTTCAAGAATGTGATTGTAGAGAGAAGAGACCCCTTTTTCTTTATTCAATGCCAGTAGTGACTTTTGTTTTGTATGTGATTTCTTGTTGATAGGCAAACTATGGGTACATTTGGCCAACCTCGGACTCCGCAAGCCCAAAAGGAAAACGTGATTAAGATCTGACCACACGCCTCCCAAGGGCAAAAAGAAACCGAACATAATCCCCCAGTCCCTGATTCGACGGCGCCGGTGGTTCAGTATGCGGAAGTCGGCAGTTGCGCTCGGCCGTCCTTGGGGAAGAGAGTTGCTTGGAGTGGCTGCTGACACACAAGTCAATGGTGATTTGGTAAGAAGGAATTACACACACACCATGTAAGAGTAGTGTAAGGTTTGCACCCGACAGGTGCTGTCTCCGCTCTTTGTCCATCATTGTCGGCATTGGGGCGATATGGGATGGGATCATTTTTGGCGCCAGAAAGAAAGAGGGGTTATGCCGTTAGGTCTACTACACTACGCCTATGGAATACACTAGTACATGTGCCAATGTAGCACTTCTCTTCACCTTCTGTGTGTGGGATGAATAGCTAACTTGCATAGTAAAATGGCGGGCGCTGTCTGTTGATGATGTGGCTCGGAACTAACAAACGAATCGGTCTGGGGCCCCATGGGAATTGGCCATTTCATCATTCGCTGCATCCGTCCAAGGTATGCCAAGTGCCTGTCTTTCGCCCCGCGAGCACATAGTCGCATGCCATGGGTGGTGAAGTTCAAGGGTGTGTAGGTCCCCATAATTAGTCGGATCACGGATTTAGGGAATACGGCAAACACTAAATTCGGTCCTTATGCACGGAGGTTTTCCTCAATCATGCCATGCGTGCCTCCTGCAGGGGTGCGCCATCAGATGCCTTGTCGATCGTGGTTGATACGCATGTGGAAGTTCCAGAATGAGGCCATCACGGAATGCTGCAGATTCTCAAAATCTTGTGTTACTTCATCGGCATAAGGCAAACGTCTTGTGCGACGATCGTCTGTCCGGAAATAGAATTGGAGTGCGGATTGTATCAAGACATTTCATACCTGTAAGGGCCCGGACAATCATGATGTTTGACATGACTATCGTAGGATGGCATGCAAGTCGTTTGAAATGATTTTGTTCATAGAAGGATTCTGAAATCGGGCAGTGCTACCTAGAAAGATTTGCTGAAAGCTCGCTATATATATTGCTCTTATACCCAAATCAAAGCAGTTCTAACTCTCATTATTTCCTGTAATCACCATCGTCACCAAAGTCCCACGTGGGCTGATCGGATCCATTGGGTCTGCTCGCCCTCTTGAAGCTAATATCCAAGCCATCGATATCCACCACGGGCTTGACGGCCTCGACGTCGTTCTTGTACGCGTTGGAATACCAGTGGTCCAGGTACTTCTTGTCCAGCGCAAACTCGGGGAACACCTCCCGCATGCGGCGGAGCGCGGTACCGGAGATCTGGTCCACACTGTTTGCGTGGTCCAGGGACAGAAATTCTGGTCCAGTCCAGCTGCGGAGGGTTTCCTGGACACCGGGTGGCAGCAGACCTGCCTTGAACAAGAGGAGGTCATACTGCAGGAGAGATGCCTTGCCGTGCCACGAACCACCTCGGGTGGCCCGGTGGTACAGTCCAATGAGTGCCGTGATGGCGCCCATACATCCAGTACCGTAGTCGGAGATGGGGAAAGGAGGTACCACGGGCTCGTTGAGTCCCATGAACTTTCCTTGCTCCCAGGCTACACCGCTCACCTATCATCCGGGTCAGTAAATGCATGGGGTGGATAACGGAACACTGCATCGTAAAACTTACACAATCCGCGATTTGTTGCCAACCTGGACGGTGCGCCCACTCTCCTTCATATCCAAAGCAGTTGACATTGACATAGACAAATCCCTTGCCTCTCTTGACCGCCAGCTCGGACAGGAACTTTGCACCGTAGCCGAGCTTCTCAATCGCCTGAGGTCGATAGCCATCCACGACGATATCAGCCTCGGCCACCAGCTCCTCGAATCTCTTGCGGCCTTCCGCCGTCTTGAGATCAAGCTCAGCAGCGTGCTTGCCCATGTTTCCATCAACTTGGAAAAAAGGCACATCGCTCAAGTTGGGGCTGGTGATCTTAAGCACGTCGGCACCATACTCTCCTAAGATCCTCGTCACGACGGGACCTGCAATGATTCTGCACAGCTCCAGCACCTTGACGCCAGACAGGAGCCGCTTTGGATCAGCGGCTGGTAGTCCGACCTTGGGACTCTTATCTTCCAGGCACGTGACGGCCCATGGAGGAAGCTGGGTGTTTACTTGACCCTATTATGATATCAGCATGACTACGCTCAATTGAGATGAGAAAAGGGATGGGATTTTTCATCTCACATGCTGTGTCTTCAGGAACTCCTCGTGCTTGAGCGCCTGCACACCGGCTTGGCGGTGTTGCGCGTTCAGCGCCTCCAGCTGCTCGGGGGTGAACTTCTTCACCGCCGTCTCGATGGTCTCCACGATTTGCTCGTGTGTCTCGAGATCTGGTCGGAAAGGCTCCAGACCCAGGAATCCCAGGGTCGTGGAAGCCTCGAGTGATCCATGAATGTGGTAATACTGTCCCGGAGTTGCAGTCTTGTACAAATTTGCCGACATGCGGCGGTACGGATCTGACTGAGCTTGCAGCAAATCGGTATCTTTCCATGCACAATCATTAGATCTAGTTCCTTGTTTGCGCGTTTTGCAGCTTCAATTGCTTGCGTACCTTTTAGTAGCGATCGCACACTCTTGTCCAGCTTGCCCAATCCACCAACTGTAGCCAGATAGGCCTGGAACAAAAATGCAGTCGTCTTTTCCAAGCTGACGGTAACTTGTCTGTTGCTGTCAGTGTTTTCCTGCGTCGCCGCCAGTAGGCTGGCAACCGAGCCTTCTATCGCCTTCAGAGCGGCAGTGGTCTCGGTCTCCTTGAAAGGAATTGGGAAAATGGGCTGATCCCTCTCAGCCTTGAACACGACATTTTTGGCGAGCGTCCGCGCCTCGGTTGGTAAACCGAGGGGGTCGAACAGACTGCACAAGAGGCCGACGATGCGGGCGCTCTCCTCGCGTGAGCTATAGTGTTCCTGTATGCTTCCCATGCTGGACAGGGGTACTGTAGTATATGAAAGAATAATGTGCTATACTGGAGATGTGTATAAGAGCGGGGGATTTCTATTCCAAACAGGTAGACTAATAATCAATATGCGCAAGATTGGAATATCAAAAAAAATGTTTTTTACTGGGTCAGTAAACTCCAGAATTGATTTTCGAGGTTTCTCGATGTTTCGCTATTGCCAGGGAAATCGCGAAAGCCGCCGCCCCAAGCAAGCAACACACCGATTCGGCAGGGCCATTCGACTACTACACTTCGCGGACGGATCGCCGACCTTGGTGCACCTTTTGGCCTATACCCGTTATTCCGCGCATGGGCGTAAGGAGCAGTACCGCCTCAGCACTGCGGTTGGCCCGTTTATTTCCCTTCTTACTGAATCCGTTCGTCACATCGGAGCCCACTTTCGAACGGCGGACCGCCCCCCAGTTTCCAGCGAGCGAGCGCGAAACCAAAGATGGAGCATGAGAGAGTAAGTGAGGTGAGGGTCTTTTTTTTTTCTTCGGGTCAGCAGGGCGACGCCAGCATTTGGGAAAAAGAAACCGGGTGTGGGCTTGCCCTCCGTCTGCCGGAGTCCCAAACCTCGCTAAACAGTGCTGCAACATGAATGGAAGAGGGGTGATCCCTTTTGGTTTGACTTGATTGCCTTCTTCCTTCAGAGGGTGTGTGTGTGTCCTTTGCCTGTATCTTTGCCTGCCGAATCTGACGCTTAGATTAGCGTCACCACCATTGCATCACCCGCCCTCCAAACTTCAAAGCCCCCAAACTAGGGAGAGTGGGACTGCTATTCCAGAAGGGCGGGGCGTTCGCTGGTTACACTAAACACTCTACCTCTGCTGTGACGCTGCTATCGAGCAAGACACGGCGTCTGATGAAGCAAATAAGCCAATTACCATAATCTCTATGATTGAAAGACAAGCGTAAACAGGCAGTGTAATTCATTTTTCTTAATCGTATTCCATTTTACACGTAGATTGAAGCTATCTTCATATACATCAACAAGATGCCCTACATTACACTCCGAGAAAAGTCGCTCTATTACCGCCTGGTTGCTCCAGAGCAGGGCAATACCAGCACCGGCACAACCTTGTTGTTTGTCCACGGCCTAGGATCTTCAAGCTCCTTCTATGCCACCATAATACCCTCCCTGGTTGCCGCAGGTCATACTTGCGTTGCTTTTGACACACATGGTCTGTTTTCGCTTTGTCATATCATTTTGATCTATCCTTGCTAACCATAAGAGCAGGCAGTGGCAACTCCAAGTACAATGGCCAATATGGCGGCATCCCCGGAATAGTAGAGGATGCCAAAGAGCTCATCAAGCAGCTCAGCCTAGATACCAGCCGCTTGATCGCGGTTGGACACTCCATGGGCGCCATCGTGGCCTCGGAGCTGTCTGTGCAATTGGGACTTCGCGGCGCTGTCTTGATCGGTCCAGTCAACCCAAACCCTGGCTTGGCGCCCATCTTTGATGCCAGAATAGCGACAGTCAAGGAGAGTATGTTACCGTTGTTTCCTATGATTTGAGACCTCGGACAAAAAGTGGCTGACGGTTTGAAAAGAGGGCATGGAGCCAATGGCCGATACAATTCCGGCCGCGGCAACCGGACCAAAGGCAACGGAAACGCAGCGAGCCTTTATCAGAGCCCTGCTGCTCTCGCAGACCCCCGAGGGCTACAACTCCCTCTGCAAGGCTATCTCTGATGCAAAGCAGCCGGAATATGCACAGAGCAAGAGCCCATTACTAATCATCTCGGGATCTCATGATAAGACGAGCCCGCTTGAAGCTGCGCAGAATATCCAAAAGAGGTGAGTCCGACTATCCTGATATGTGAAAAATCCTGATCTAGTAATAATAATTGTCATGAAGCTGGGGCTCTGGCGTCAAGACTCAATTGGAGATTCTGGAAGGCGTTGGTCACTGGCACTGTATCGAGGCCGCTGATGAGGTAGAGAAGCTGATTGCGGATTTTGCGGGTGAACTCAGATAGTGTTTCGATGAATGAAGCGGAACCACCATACAGCGAAATCAATATCTTGACCTGCCAAATCACGTGCCTATGCTCATGATCACTTGAATTATTGTGCAAGAAAATTATCTTGCCCAAAGCAGTACATCAGATAATTAAATCATTTATCTATTTCGTAGCTAGCATGCTAACTGGACGTCTGCTTTATTTCTTGCTGGATGCACCTGTATCCTATATTTCATGTCAGCACTGATACATAACAAATTTTTTCGAGACTTACCAAGTAGACCTGATAAAACTTCAGCCTGAGCTTTCCATCCTGTGCAGACTTCTCGAGGACTGCGTGACCTCCCCATTCCACCGTGGCCTTGCCGCCGGCCTTCAGCTCGTACTCGACGTCACCGTAGAGCATGATCTCGCGACTCTCGCTGCCAAAGGGGAAGATCTTCTGAATGGTGTGCTTCCTCTGCGACACTGCTGCCCACATACCATGTCTCAAAGTTGTGATTTCTATAGCTTGGTCAGTAATTTGCCTTGACAACCTGTGAATGTATTCGTAGATAGAAAAAGTGAAACATTACCCTCGGTACCCTGACTGCTCTTGGACCCCAGCTTGAAAGTCGCATCGGATGTGAACTGATCCACGTAAACGTCATGGCCTCCAGGAGTGTCGGAAATCCGATAAAAGTCCTCAAAGAATTGCACGACTTCGGGGTCTACGGTGACTCCCGCGGGATATTGAGCCTTGTATTGAGACATTTCGGGTTTCTTTCGGTAATAAGATGCGTGTGCTGCAGTAAAGTTGGATTACAGGTCCTGAAAGTATTGAGCCGTTGACGATTATTCAATGTCCAAGGTATGTTTGCGGGTCACACATGCATACATGCGTTTTTGTGCCTGCAGGTCCGTCGTCACTGTGTAACTACTAGTGTTCGTGGTCCACTAATAACCACGGATTACTGGATTTGGGTTCATGTTCTCCCGCTGCTAGATGGGGGGCCTTGGGGGCCTGTCGCATCACTAATTCGCCGAGCAACAGCCTAGTGTAGTGCAGCATGCGGACATCTCGGATGCCAACAATGGACCCCAGATGCATATAACTCCCATTTGACATTGTCGTCTTCCGTGCAAGTCTACGTACGTCCGGGAGTATCTATCTACACAGCGCTGTAGGGCTGTGCTGCCTTTGGATGGAGGTTGACCAATTAATGACTGACCGCTTCGTCCCGTCAGTGGTGTGCACTAATGGGGTACAGGCTGTACAGTAGACTGGCTGTTAGTATATCGGGAGGATCTCGGATAGAGTCTATTTCCTTCGAGAATGGATGTAGTATCTGATCAAAAATAGAGAGTGGTCAGCCATCGGACTACTATAGCATCTCTCATCCACGGGCAAGCCCTGAAAGACGGAACTCGGAAAACCTTCCCCCTGGCTGCGGGGAGGATGTGATGCTGCACCTCCCCCGCGTGTGAGTGCGAAACCCCCCTGGACAAGATGTCGGGGAAGCGGGGGCGCACTCCCCTTAGCGGGCGGCAATTGCACTGGCTGGCTGATAGTTCTCTAGGACGACATCCGCCAACGGTCCCTGATCTAGACACCATTAGTCTAGTAGCAAGTCGACGCGGCCCTTGGTGAAGCTGCCGCCATCAGGGTAACTGTCGGCTATGTTCCCTTCTGGCTACTATTCGCAGTGCTGAGAGGAACATTGCCGACACACCGTTCATCGGTGGCACCAGGTAGAGTTGCGGTGGTCGTCTATCACCTGCGAGAACGACAAAGTACGGCTTGCGCAAAGGGGTAGCATGGGGTATTACTCAGTTATGGAACATATAGATTCCGATGGAGTTGAGCGCGAAGGGCGAGTACTGAGGATTTCATGTGTTTAAAACAACAGTCGGTTCTACAGCAACAAAGCAATCATTCATTGATCAATTCTTCGAGCTCACTGCCATATCTTGTATCACAAGTCAGTGACTTTCATATCATCTAATTTCATTTCCATATACCCTTTTTCATCAGATACCAGTCAAAATGCTCGGCAAGATTGCTTTGGAGGAGGCTTTTGCCCTGCCTCGCTTCCAGGAGAAGACGAGATGGTGGGCTGGCATGTTCGCCGTCGACCCTGCCAAGCACGCTGCAGAGATCACAGATATTGCTGAGACTCGTATCAAGTACATGGACCAGCACGGTGTCGGCTACACCATTCTTTCATACACAGCCCCTGGCGTCCAAGATATTTGGGAGCCCAAGGACGCCCAGGCCCTGGCCGTCGAGGTCAATGACTACCTCGCCGGTGCCATCAAGAGCCACCCCGACAGATTCGGCGGATTCGCGTAAGTTTGATATCATCACTCATTAAGAGACTTCTCATGGCTGACCAAGCACAGCACCCTTTCTATGCACGACCCCAATGAGGCTGCTGCCGAGTTGAAGCGCTGCGTTACCCAGCTGGGCTTCAAGGGCGCTCTGGTCAACGACACCCAACGCGCCGGCGCCGACGGTGACGACATGGTCTTTTACGACGGCCCCGAGTGGGACGTCTTCTGGTCGACGGTCGAGGAGCTCGACGTGCCCTTTTACCTGCACCCGCGGAACCCCACGGGCACCATCCACGAGAAGCTCTGGGCCAAGCGCAGCTGGCTCATCGGCCCCCCTCTGTCCTTTGCCCAGGGCGTCTCCCTGCACATTTTGGGCATGGTGACCAACGGCGTCTTTGACCGCCACCCCAAGCTCAAGATCATCATCGGCCACCTGGGCGAGCACCTGCCCTTTGACCTGTGGCGCATCAACCACTGGTTCGAGGACGTCAAGAAGCCCTTGGGCCTGTCGTGCAAGCGCACCATCCGCGAGTACTTTGCCAACAACATCTGGATCACCACCTCCGGCCACTTCTCCACGGCCACCCTGCAGTACTGCCTGACCGAGGTCGGCGCCGACCGCATCCTCTTCTCCATCGACTACCCCTTTGAGAGCTTTGGCGACGCCTGCAACTGGTGGGACAACCTCAAGCTCAACGAGACGGACTACAAGAAGATTGGCAGGGACAATGCCAAGAAGCTGCTCAAGCTCGACAGCTTCAAGGACTCCGAGGCTTAAAAAATCATTTTTGCATAGTAATATAATTTAAGGACATGATGAATTATTTACAGTATACTTGACTTTTATAATTCTGAATGCATTAAAGGGGAATGATTTATGTAGAGCGCGCATTGTATGCCACACTGATTAGTCACGACGGGGTGGTGGATCGAAAAGAGCAAGGCGGGCTCACAAATATGACCACTTGTAGTAGTTGCTGGAGGCAAATAGGACCATTCGTGAAATGAACAGGTTTCTGGGTAAACAACAGACTCTTAGTGTTCGAGCCAGCTGCAAACGCATCCAAACTGATGTAAGGCAGGTAATTAGGCCTTGAGTTTCCAGCTGAGTCACCAACTCAAAATGAGACCATTCACATTTAAGCTCCCATTTTTCACCACACGTAGTTTACATAATAATAAGAGAACGCAAAGTGAAGGAAAAGGAAATGATAATCGAACAGCTAGAAAAAAAAGAAGAAAATGAAGATGGAAAAAAGGAGTGGACCCCCAAAACACAATGGTAGCTGATGGTCATTGCCCTCTACGCTCTTACCACTAAGCCATTGTGTCTCCCAAGTTTATTTGTTCAGGTCTGGTCGGGAGGGTGCTGGACCAGAGACATTGGTTGGCAGTTTATTTGGATACTTTACCCCTTCCAGCAGCAGACAGGACACGCAAACGCCTAAATCGTCTGATGTGATCCGAGATGGGCAAGCTGCAGGACCAAGCCACCAAGGTTGCTTTACTCTGCAGGGTTTTAAGTTTCTTCTATACCCTTTTCTTGGAATAGAGTTACACTGAAGCGTATGAGTTTCAATGAAGCACATGAATTTTATTAATGCATGAGTTTCAGTGAAGTACATGAGTTTTCATGAAGCACATGAATTTCATAAAGCATACTATGCTATTTATCGATGTTGTTCTAAAATTTTAATGTGTTTTTTCTACTGCTATCTGGATGTGTAAACTGAGATAACTTCCAATTCGTAGTGCCGAACCCCTTAGTGGTAACTGAAAGAGAGCGAAGTAAATGAAAAAGAAATTCACATTCAATAAGCAGCCAACATATTTTTGCTAGAGTGTGCGCAGATTCATCTAAAGAAAATGTTAAAAATAATAGCTTGAGAATCACTTACCCCCTCCAATGATATCTGTCAATACAGGCAGGTGCTTGTGCGGTCAAGCACCTTCCATGGGTGCTGGATAACAGTGACTGACTCCCTTACAAGGTTGTCAGAACAGCTCACCTTCGTCTTGGATGGCGCCGTTTGCGCGTGTTGAAAACCTTTTCTTGAACATTTCGGTGAGTCCAATACCTAAAGGTTGTAGAAAACTTTCTCTAAAGTTTGGTTGTCGTCGCAACCGCCATTGTCAGTAGGCTTGCTGATGCAGACTCTGGTTGCGTACCTTTCTCCGATTGTCCACAAGGGCGCTGAGCAACTACGGACATTGCAGAACCATATGTACTTTGCTCTATATAAGTTCACTATTCCAGCTCTCTTCTCTCCTCTGAACGAAAACCACCACACAATCAAACACAACTTGGAAACACGTCTTTCTATCACTGATCGGGCCAACTACACTTCTACAAATTTGGCTACTACCCAGACTATCGACGAACCTTCCAAAGCCTCATACCTAGACACACTCTGCAAGTCAGTGCGACCGTCTCGCGAAACCATATCTCACATAATCACTTTCGGCAAGATCGACCGAGAAATCACAAAAATACGCGGAACTCTCAAAACAAGCAAGAACAGTGCCCAACCAGATCA
Organism: Neopestalotiopsis sp. 37M; assembly: GCA_011058875.1. NCBI lineage: Eukaryota > Fungi > Ascomycota > Sordariomycetes > Amphisphaeriales > Sporocadaceae > Neopestalotiopsis > Neopestalotiopsis sp. 37M. Next base: position 93,360 of record SWKT01000022.1, read on the forward strand.
TCATGGCCGATAGTAACGATATCCGTCGCAATGTCGTGGAGCACGCCTGCTCCTCAAAGAACACAAAGGACCTCACCGCAGCAGACGTGGCGATCCTTAAGAATTACGCAGTCCAACTTCGCAAGGCAAATATCGCCCAGGAACAGAAGATCATGAAGCAAGAAACGAAGATTCACTCCCAAAAGCAGAAGATCAAGGGCTTGAAGTCTAAGCTACGGGAGCGTGACGCGTTCATTGATTCAGAGCGCAAGCGACTCGATGACCAGATGCGCGTTAATAACGAAGACCAAAAGTCTCTCTACGCTCTCGAGAAGCAGATCAAGCGAGTTGAAGATACTTATAACAAGACCCGGACACTGGTCTGCAAAGTCGTTCCTGAAATGTTTCTCTTCGCACTGAAACAAAAGGCCGTCGAGAAGGCACGCGCCGCCAGGATGTTCTACAATGTAAGCAACGGAAGACTCATTCTCTACAAAATGTTCACAATTCCAAAAACTTCAGTCAGTGCTGGAGGGATACACTGTCAAGCACCTTAGATGCCTGTACCTCACTGCTTTAAAGCGTCCTATGACTGATAATTCTTCATCGTTTAGGGAACAGTCGAGCAAGGAGGGGCCCCAAGTGCCTATGAAGAAAGCATTCTGCACGAAAAGATTTCAGAGGCCCGAGATCAGGAAGCTGCGCAGATGGAAATTTGCAATTCTTTGCTAAGCGATCTTCAAGATGAGATGGGCGCTTCCTTGGAGGGTGCCTGGAAACTCGCTGAACACAGACAGCGCGTGGACAACCGAAGATGAGGTCTCTACGAGTCAAAACTCATCTTAGAGTGGCGCCGCTGATGATCACCATGGATTGCCAATTTGGGATAGCAGGAGTTTTTTTTTTGTTTTCCTATCACTCTGCTTTTTGTTTACTTTTTCGGAGTCGAACAGGATGAACTCAGCATCCATTACAAGCTTATTTGTTCACATCTCACCATTTAAGCTGGCGGGACACATGCGAGGGCAATTGGGGATCTTGGAACTCTTGACGAGAATGAACCAGGTATCAATTTACAGGGCGGCAGTCAGAGAATTTAAAAAAAAAAAAAAAAAAAAAATCACGACCACGCACACACATACATGCCTATAAACAGAGACACAATCCATATCAATAGCTTAGGCAGAAGAGCATTCATGAGTTGATTCCTATCCATTAAAGTACAGTATCAATATTCAGAGACGGTGCAATGCTGAGACTATTCAGCCATGGTCCTTGGCCATCTAAATGAAATCGCATGAGGGCACCATTCTCCAGTACATGTTGGCGTCGGGGGTTTGTGCTTGGCTAGGTTATTCATTGTTGCATCCATAAATTCACAAGTCTATTTGCTCTCACAAATGGTGTTGATCCTGTCTAAAATGCTCATATTTCATGCTGACGAGGGTTGCCAGAAATGCGGCGATATTGTATACTATGTGCTACTGTACTTGCACTTGGTCCAATTGGAGACACTAATCTCATTCCTCTTGGTAATGCAAAACCAAAACTACCGATCGGTTGGGTAGACCGAAGCCAATGACGAGCCCTGTATTTGCCTCCGTACTCCAGATATCCTAGTGCCTAGCAGGTGCCCTAGCCTTATCTCTTTGCGGGGCATAGTGGGCGCGCTTAGCTGGTTGGCTGACCTACTAGTGAGATGATAACGAGGAAGGGCGACTCAGCTACCCTGTCATGTATGTATGCACTTACTTGCTTCACTGGTGCATGACCGAAACAGGAGGGATAGAGGGAACACACATTCTGCTTGTGTTACAGCAACTTGCCCTTTCACATTCATAAAACCCATCGGCTGCATCTCGCACTCAGAATGTCTGTTTCCATTGCCAGCGCTGGAGGTTCGGGCCCGTTCCAGCCATATCAGTGTCTCGTCTGCCAGAGTAGATTCACTCGGCACGAGAACCTGAAGCGCCATGCTGCCTTGCATTCACGCCCCCAGGGGCAGGCGTTGCTTTCATGCGAACTTTGCGATGCCACTTTCTCGCGACAGGACCTGCGAAGTCGGCACATGAAGAGAAAACACCCAGAACATATTGGGAGACGGACGACAAGGGCATCGAGACTGGACTCGGCTGCTACTACTGCTACGGCGACGCAAGTGTGCGGGGCAAGGAAGTCTCGCAGGGGAAAAGCCTCTCCATCGTCACCTGCAGAAAGCCAGAACAGCTCTGCAAAGGACGATGAGTGCGAATCGGGAATGGATGATGGAATGTGGCAGGCAGCTTTAGGACTGGACCAGCGGCAACTCGACCACGTTCAACGCGACTTCATGGGAGAAGGCGTCGGCCTCAACGACAGTTCACGGACAACTGGTGCCGAGGACTCGCACAACATCACCACTTTGCTCTCGAGTGAGCACACCATGGGCGACTTGATGTCGATAGAAAGCATCGTGCAAGATGCCGGTACTGCCAACAGCGACCACCAAGGCTTGCTCTTGGGACAATCGCTTCCTAGCCCCATATTCCATACAACTACCACCGCAAATGCCGCCTCGGACCAACAAACCACTTCGCTCAACCCCAGTATAGTGCATTTCAATTTCAACGATATTGCGGACAAGCTCTCACCGAGTAGCCCGCCACAACTAATAGACGACTGGTCACCTTCGTCGGCACAAATTTCCAGGGGCTGCGAATTATTCTTTACCAACATTTCGCATTTCGTTCCCTTTCTGCATCGGGCGACATTTGACATTAGTCAAACCCCTGCCCATTTATTATTTAGTATCCTCTGTGTTGCCTATCAATATGGCGACGATCCAGACTTTGAAGATGCTACAGGCTCGGGAGCAACCATGTCCATACGATGCTTTCACCGGGCCCGCGCTCTACTCTCCATTGAAGAGGATGGCCAAGACGAGTCGATGCCGCATCTGACCATGGTCCAAGCCTATTTCTTACTACAAATATGCTCAATGATGTACCTATGCGGAAAGGACTCAGCCTATGGTCTCAAAATGCACTCGAAAATGATCAGCCACGCTCGAATAGGAGGTTTGCTGCAGCCCACAACGTCCGAGTCGGGATCGGCCGGCGATCTGGAATCTCTTTGGCGGGATTTCATCAGAATGGAATCACTAAAGAGGACAGTCTTTGCAGTACACCAGATTGATGCCCTCTGGTATCAAATTTTGTCAGTACCTCGTCAACTGTCACATTTGGAAATTCGACACGATTTACCGTGCCCCGAAAAGCATTGGACAGCTTCATCGGCAGCCGAATGGGCACACCAGCAATTGATCGCGAGGCAATCCAACTCGCCCATCCGATATACAGACGCGGTTCGACGATTTCTCTCATCAGAGGCAGACGCTACTTCTATTCCCGCCTTTGACCCATATGGTGCCATCAACATCACTCAGTTTCTGATTTCGAGCGCCCGGGAGATATCGGGTTGGTCTACAATGACTGGAATGCTTAGTCTGGAGCGATTCGAGCCCCTACGATCCTCTCTAGTAGCACTTGGTCCTTATATACGCCAGCAACCGGATGCGACACCCTCGGCATATGCAGCCTTGTGCGAGGCCACCTGGCAAACTGCCATGATTGAGTTGCAGGTGTGGTCGCCGTCGCACGTCGGTGGTATCGTAGAGGGAAGCATAGACGCTATTCTGACGCAGTCGACGTACCTATCACCACATGTCGAGCTCCTCAGCGAAACCAGCATTGCCAAAGCGGTACAGCCGCACGTAAACTGGTTCTTGCATTATCTCGACACCACCACTACAGCAGAGTACGAAGCGCCGTGGGTAACGTTGTATGCGTACAAGGCTTTCCTGATTGCGTGGCAATTAGTTCGTGGCGGCAAGCCGGGCTCCATGGAAATCGTTGGCGTTCATGACGGTGATGTGGAGGGAGCAATGAGGTGGGCAAGGGAGGTTTTCCAACGAAGGCAACGCTGGCAGCTGGGGAAGTTGATCATGAAGTGCCTGGACTCGATACCCAAATGAGGAGAAATTCCCAGATATTTGCGATGAATTTAATGAAGGAATGAGGATGTTCTCAGCGCAGTGTACATTAGCGGAACTGGGTTAATAGCATGACCACGGTCGGAGGCAGTAGTTACACAATTGTCAATATTCAATAAGCAAAGGCCAAAAGCAGGACACACAAAACGTTCACTTTTCGAACAATCTGTATGAAATTTGGAATCTGAATGTATTGACGCTAACTATGCAAATAAAATCCACCCGGTCTGTGGCACATGATATATCTGCCCTTTTTCTCAACAAGCATCATGCCACATCCTCGTGCTCCTATTTTGAGGTACTTTCCCCTTCCCATCAAAACCTTGCCACATACTGGGAACTCCACATTTTATTTATACGGGAAGGACGACCTTCATGCCCATGTACTCGCGCTGGTGCATGACCTTGCCGTCGACGACGACCTGGTGGACGCCGACGCGGTTGTGCTCCTGGTCGGTCGGGTCGGTCGCCGTGGCGATCTGGATCTCGCGCCACTGCTTGTTGGTCGGCACGATCTGGCCGTTGGAGGTGAGCTTCCTGAACTCCTTGAAGATGCCTTGCTCCTCGATGCAGCCTTCGCGCTGGATGAGGGGGGATTCTGGAAACGAGATTGGTTAGTCCCAACATACTTGCTTAAGTAGAGGCAGTTGGTAAAGGTAAGAAGAAGTAGACTCACCCCAAGCAGGAGACATGGGAAGACTTCCCACGGAGCTGTTAAACAGCACCAAAGAAAGACGCTCCGACTGGAGCTGGTCGGCCGGGGGCTTGAAGACGCGGTGGCGGGTAGCCTTGAAGTGGCCACCGGAGACGATCTCGAGGGTGTCGCCGATATTGATGACGAGGGCGCCGGGCTTGTAGGGGACGTAGTACCACTGCTCGTCGCGGCCCCAGATCTGCAGGCAGGAGATGGGGACGCTGAAGAGCTGCGTGGTCAGGCCGAAATCCGTGTGGCCGTGCATGCGCAGGCCCTTGCTGGCGGCCTCGGTTTCCTTCTGGACCGGGCGGAAGAGGGCGTGGCGGAAGTAGCCCTCGCCTGTCGGGCTGCCGTGCGATTGCACATTGTCCCAGAGGTGGTCGTCGGGGAGCTCGAGGACGCGCGAGAAGAGCGTCAGGAGGCGGCGGTTGACGGACTTGGTGAGGTAGTTGCAGAACTCTTCAATCTCGTCCATGAAAGGGTGCAGGCACTTTGGTACTCGGTTCTCGACATCCTCCCAGTCGGGCTTGTACCAGTTGAACTGCTCGATTCCGTCCGGGGGGCCTCGGTGGCGCTGTTTTTACGAGGAGCATTAGCATCATGGCCTGAACCTTTGGGAAGTAAGATGAATTGTGATGAAACTAACCTTGAAGCCATATGGGTGTTTGTATCCCGACCAAACACCTGTGTCGGGGCTGAATAGAAGGCGTTCCTTGTCTTCCTCGGTAATATTGTTGTACATGTATTGTGCAATGGCGAACTGACGGTGGAGCTATTGAGAAGAGAATCACGAGTTAGCCAGACAATCACGATACGTCTTTTTTGCTCACAGCTAGTACTTACCTGCTCTATCGAGATACCGTAGTTCTCGAGGAATAGGAAACCATCATCTCTAATGGCAATCTTGACCTGTTGAATAAGGTGCTCGACGACCGCGGGGTCCTCAGAGTCGAGCAATGACAGGTCAATGGACTTTAGTGTGGCAAAGTTCTCCTTCTCCTGGGTGATTGGGGGAGGAATCCATTCTGGCACAAAGGGCTTGCCAGGCAGGTCGGCCGCAGGTGGGTTGAATGGAGCTGCGGGTGCCATGACTCGGGAAGAATTATGCAAAAAAAAGGACACTTGTGATACAATGAAGATTGTGAGTTGATTATCGAGATTTGAGTTGTCTACTATCCGAGATATCGATAGGTGTCTTATATCTGAAGATTAACTACAACTGTGTCTATATACAACGCTGCCCGTGGACCGTTCTAGGTATTGTCTATTGTTGTTGGCGCCGGCCAATGATACAGGCTGTAGCAGGAGCTCCTCCGTCGGACGATTGATACACCAATAGAGTCTATAGTCGTACCATGAGACAACTAATCAGCCTGGCCGAGAGATAAGATATGAGATGGGGTGTAAGTGTATGTGTGTCATGTCAGGGGAATCAAGAGTGATCGACGGATCGGGTCACTGAGTCCATCCAAGTTGGCATTGTCCTCCAGAAAGAATGCGCCTTTGGGGAAAACACAACACGAGCAGTTGACTTCACTAGAGCCATATGACTTAGACTACATGTCGCTAGGTCTTGATAGCACCACATGAGACTTGTGGTATCAGATTGATCAGCAGCGCCCTGCCATATCCAGACGGGGTCCACCAGTCTCCTTGACTTCCGGGGTATCTGTTGATCTGGATAAAATGGGCTGCGCGGTGCCCAAGAGAGTGATCGCGTGGAATATTGCGTTTGACACATCGTGTCATGTACAACAATACCGGCTGTGAGTCCAAGCTAATCTTTCCCCAGAAGATAAAGGCCAGGGGATACGATAAGTGGCCATTCCAATTGTGTAATCGACCCCGGACTCTATCAAATCGGGGCTAGGCAGTGGATAGATACTCACGTTTCCACTACACGTACCATGACCACGGCTCAGCTTGCCGGTTGGCATTCCTAGCCATCCGATCCACTACCCGAACATGGCATGCTCCAGAATCATAGTAGCGCCAATTTGAGATGCGGAATCCCCAAGTGTGGGCTCCTCCCAAACTGCCAAACAGGAATCGTGAGCTCCTCGTGGAGGACTCAAGGTATGGTACTGGAGAGATAAGGCTAATGTTTCTAAAATGAGTGGGATTGGAAAGAGAAGTGGGCTTCCAGGGTCTCGAATTCCCGAGCGCTGCTGCATAGTAGCGTATTGCGGGGGAAACGTACCAAAAGTTGGGTTGGTGTTTAGCGTGGGAGGAGCTCCTCCCAACCATCCCAAGTTCCAGGTACGGTATATTCTCGAAGCATTGACCAATCAGATTGAGCATTGCTGTTATCAGTCAGGTGTCGACATGAGGAACATCTCGAGCTCCTCCGATGACTATAGTCAATCACGGAGAGAGGAGTAAGACTTTAACAAGTGTTGCGAGGGAATTCAATGGCGGAGAAGGGCGCGGCATAAATTCAATCTCTAATCATCGATTTGAACTCTACCTTCCAATATCGCATCCCAGCTTCCAAGTCACCTGTTCAATCAACATCAGTATCAGCATCATCTTCGGCCAATCTACTACACCATCACCCTATACTTTGTAACTTAGTTGCCTTCGCCGTCTACCCTAGTCACCCGCAACCATGTCTCGCCAACTCATCTCCAGCGAAAAGTTCCCTACCAAGCCTCACAACTGTATGTCGCACTCCTAACCGACGGCCCGAGCGAGCTGAATACTAACCATGGCCGGTCTTCCGGCATCCTAGGCCCTGCAGTCAAGGTCCCCGGTCTCGTCTTCTGCGCCGGTCAGACTGCTACTGGAGAGATCAAGCAGGCAACGGTAAGGCAAACCCAAAACAGGCAAACCCCAACTTTCTACAATTGCAACTAGCAACAAGAACTAACTCTCCCATTTCCCCCCATCCAATAGAAGACTTGCCTTCAGAACCTCAAGGAGGTCCTCGAGCTGTCTGGATCCTCGATTGAACAGGTCGTCAAGTTCAACGTCTACCTGGCCGACATGAAGGACTTTGCCGCCATGAACGAGGCCTACATTGAGTTCCTGCCCCAGCCCATGCCCTCGCGGTCGTGTCTGCAGGCTGTGGCTCCTGGTGCTGGCACCGTCATTGAGATTGAGTGTATTGCTCAGGCATAAAGGGTTTTATATGAGTCTCGAAATCAGGATTATGAATGGGTTTATGAACTAGGGAAAAGAAAAGGAAATAGTTATGCATTAGATCTGGAAAGGGGGAATTTGCGGTAAACTGCAGCCAGTCAAGAGACAGGCTGAGAAACTCCTTGGATTCATGAGAAGACTTGAGCTACATAGATGAGCAAGAATGAAAGTTTATGAAACCTGCACAAATACAATGTCGCCTAATGACGGTCTCGCCACTTGATTCAATCAACAATGCTTGTGTTCATACGATGAAATGAAGGTAGTGGGCCTGGGATTCAGCACAGCCTAGACTCTTGTTGTATTCATCTCGTTGGATGTAATGATACAAGGCTTCAACATTGTGTTGTAACGTTTTGTATTGTCAGCTCCAAGGTCTAATGCTGCTTGAAGTATGATGTAGTTCTTTGTATCATACAGGCATGTTCTTGCAGGAAGTGACATACGAAACACGGATTGTTGAGGGAGTGAACTATGGGTCTCAATGATCAACTAGAAGAGTTCTACTTAGGTACACAGAAGATACCAGAGTTATCTTCCAACCTTGTGCCAGATTGATGTACGGGGGTAGAGTACCTTCTCTACACTAGGTAGACATACCAATGACGGCTGACCTGGCCATGACCTATTCAGGCGAACCCACTACCCCTTTTCTGACAAGTGATGTCGAGCAACAAGGAAGTTAGCCTCTACAATAGTGATACGCTCAGGTACTGTCTCGAGCTGTTCATTGGCTGCTGTCGCTGATGACTTGGTCATGCTACTGACATCACGTTCCAGAGATAGAATAGAACGCCTGATTGTCGGGCAAGGTCAATAGCCTAGGACCGGACCAAATCCTAATAGCTATCAGAGAGGAGTGGTGTCTCTTGGGTTCAAATCCGACATAGAGTTATGTGAATGATGTAGTCATGGAATCAGATCGCCATCCCTAGAGTATCAAGTCACGGTCTAGGACGTGTTGAAACGTACTCTGGTGAACTCAGCTCCGGTGATGCTTTTTGTCAGCTACTTTTCTTCTTAAAAGGGGAATATCATTTCGGTGAGTCAGTGTTGATTGTAGTATGACAAGAAATAGCTGAGCAGCATCTCTTGATACAATCCAAGACAATCCCTGAAGCTATGTGGACAACATAGTAGCAACCAAAACGTCCTAACAGAATCTAAGTATTAAGACGCAGCACAACCAACACTTCAACAGAAACCGGAGTGCTTAAAATTCTGATAGCAAAGAATGCTACAAAACAGCTACCACGTGCAAGTCCCATCATTCGTTGAACTGATCTGATACTCAGTACATAGTACATGGGCGGCCAGGGCACGGACAATCAGTAAGATCAGGGATGTGAGATAAGCCAAGATTCATGCAAAAGGCAAGTCTATTTAATTACTAGAGCCGCTTTTTTCCTCTATCTTTTTGTTATTTTTTAAAATTCCCAATTTCCTCAAACTCATCCACATCACGATCGAGCAATCTCAAACTCGGCAATGTACCAGTTCTGAATGGCCTTGGTATCGCCAGTAATGGCCACCATGTCGTACCGGCTGCGGGACTCCTTGGCCACGGAACCGTTGTTGACCATGCGGCCCGCCCACTTGCCGTGCTTGCGCGCGGCGGCGATGATCTTGTCCACGGCCGCGACGAACTCGGGCTCGTCCCCGCGGGCGGGCGTGTAGCCCAGCAGCGACTGGGCCAGGTCGTTGGGGCCGATGAAGACCATGTCGACGCCCGGCACGGCGCAGATGGCCTCTACGTTCTCCACGCCCGCCCGCGTCTCGATCTGGATCATGGTAATGAGCGTCTCGTTGGCCGACTTCATGTACTCGGGCGTGGTGAGGCCATGGCCGATGGCGGGAAAGGCCGAGCCCTGGCCGCGCACGCCTTGTGGGGGAAATTTGGACGAAGCGACGATTTGCTCGGCCTCTTCGGCCGTGTTGATCTGGGGCACCATGATGCCGTGGGCACCCGTGTCGAGAGCACGCTTAATAATGTCGTGTGCGGGGCCGCGGATGCGGATGACGGGCGAGACACCCAATGATGAGATGGCTGCTACGGAGTTGTGCATGGCGTCGTCGCCAATGTGTCCGTGCTCACAGTCGATAATGATACCGTCGACGCCGGTCAAGGCGACAATCTGGGCCATGCGTACGGAAGGGATGGCCATGAACGTCATAAGAGGGTACTCTCCAGCCTTGAGCTTGTTGAGTAGCCTCAGACGAGGGTTCTCGATAGTGGTGGTGAGGGGAGTAGGGTATGCCATTTTGGTGATTAATTTGCTTGATGTTGTGTATGATCGGATGATGAAAGTCTCTTGATGAGTAAAGGTATACAATATTGTCTGAGGTTATGAAGTATTTAGTTGTAAATATCCGTTGGACCAGAACGGCTATTGAACTGAGAATATGAAGATGAGACTGAATTGATACCGAAACAATCAAATTGGTCGGACTATACGCATTCAAGTAGTATAGAGATTCTTGGTGTTGTCCTCCACGAGTATTCGAAACTCTCCTCCCTCCGAGATCCAAAGTCCTCATGACGATCATTCTCGGGAGCTCCCATATGCAACTTCTCGATTGCAACATCGTTGACCAATGTGAGGCTTTCGAGATGCGCTCAGTCATACAAACCCATTCTGCGCTATACCCTGTTGATGGCGCTACGTCCGCTATCGCCCCCACTGGGAGGAGCTCCCCTAACGCCTCCCAAAATGACTTGGTTAGTGGACGACGGATCCTCCACAAACTCGAACTAATGCAAGCGGCCGGTAGAGATACCAGCTTATCGGTGATTCGTGTCATTGGCTGTTAATCATCTCGCGAGTCGTTGGCGGGTTAGTGCCTCAGCCTTGGAATTCGAATCGATTTGCCCGGGATTTGGGGGGTGAACGTTGATGATAGCGAGGGCTTGCGACGGGACCTCCTGATAGTGACTACTCCTTGATAGCGAGTTCGTCGTTGATGATGCTGCTGTCCTATCTGGCTGCCACGGCTGAGACTGGAGTACTTCAAGGGCGGCCTGTTCGCATCAAGCAAAGGCCATGAATCACACATCTTGGTCATCAGTCTCCTTCTCCATTCGGCACTCTCATGTCCTGGAGGGCGACGTGCCAATCATAGCAGACGAGTTCACAATACTTGTCATAGCCGCTCATTGGCAACCCCAGATATAGGAGCTCCTGACTAGGGTGTGGATATTGCCAATTACCCCAGACTCTTGTATTCCAATTTCAGTATAACAACAGCACATAAACCGTCTGTTGTACGATTTCTGTGCCAGTGTGCCAACAATTATCCAAAACCTCGACTGTATTCAGCAACCCAGCCTCAATGGCAGCCGTCGATAGTTCCATCGCCATGGACAAGGTCAAAGGTTCCGCCTCGTCCCAGCTCGACGACAATGTTTCGTCGGCTGAGGGCCAGATTGGCCTCTCCAGCGAAATGTACCAACAGAGACCCGAGTCACTTCGAAACATGAGCGAGACCGAGTTCAACGCCCTGCACAAGAGGCTTGTACGCAAGATGGATCTCATCATCTTGCCTCTGATCGGTATACTGTACATCCTCAACTACATCGACAGACAGAACCTCGCTGCTGCCAAGCTCCAAGGCATCATGGAGGATCTCAACATGACGACGCAACAGTTTGCCACGGCCGTTTCAATCCTCTTTGTTGGATACCTCCCTTTTCAGATTCCCAGCAACCTTTTGATCACCAAGATCTCACGACCGGGCATGTACATCTGTTGCGCAGTGGTTATCTGGGGTAGCATCTCGGCCGCGACGGCATCGGTCAAGACATATGGACAATTGCTGGCTGTTCGTGCCATTCTAGGAGTCGCCGAGGCCGTCTTCTTCCCCGGTGCCATCTACTACCTGTCTGCTTGGTACACCAAGAAGGAGCTGGGAAAGCGTATTGCCGCATTGTATATCGCACAACAGGTGGGCAACGCCTTTGGTGGTCTCTTTGCTGCGGCTATCCTCAAGCTCAACGGACATCACGGCATCGCGGGATGGCAGTGGCTCTTCATCATTGAGGGTAGTGCCACCGTCGGCATCGGTGTCATCTGCGCTTGCTTCATGCCCGAGTTCCCCCACAACAGTCGAATTCTCTCCCAGACCGAGCGCGACTTGGCCGTCTGGCGCATCGAGTCCGAGGCCGGCGCCGCCGAGGGTCACGAGCAGGAGAGCGTCTTCAAGGGTTTCGTCAAGGCCCTGTCGGACATTAAGCTCATCCTTCTCATCCTCTGCAACTTGCTCTCGCAGGCTCAGGGCTCCATTGCCAACTACTTCCCGACCCTCGTCTCCGCGCTCGGCTTCAACAGTACCATCACCCTACTGCTCACCGCACCCCCTTACGTCCTGGCCGGCGGCGTCTACTACGTAATCATGTTCTACTCGGACCGTAAGAACACCGTCTACCCCCTGATTCTCATGTGCCTGTCCATCTCCATCGTCATGTACATCATCCCCATGAGCACGACCAACGTGGGCGCGCGCTACTTTTCCATGATGATCCTGCCCTTCGCCTCGGTGGGGCCCCAGCTCCTGCTCTACAAGACCATCAACCTGCACCTCGCCCGCCCCGTCTCCAAGCGCGCCGCCGCCTCGGCCCTCGTCAACGCCCTCGGCGGCACCTCCAACATCTGGGCCTCGTACCTCTACTACGCGCCCCCGCACTTTTTCGCCGCCTTTGGTACCCTCATGGCCTGCGCCGTGCTCTTCATGCTCACCATTACTTTCTACCGCTGGGTCGTCCGTCGCGAGAACAGCCGCCTCGACTCGGGCGACTCGGAGCTCATTGCCAAGGTTATCAAGGGTGGTGTTACTCAGGAAATGGTGGAGATGGAATGGCGCTACGAGATGTACTAGGGGATTGACTTTGGAAGATGGATAGATCAATGAGATAGCGGTGGATATGTAAACGGACGATTTAATGAAAATTTGAAGTTGATTGAATGAAAACCATGACAAGGTATACTTCTACAACAAAGCCACACATCATTATTGCTACCTCCTTGAGAATGCTTGAGGAACCCCACAATACCTTGAATCTGCGCCTCGTGACAGAATCCTCAAGCCTTTGAGCAGACCAACCTAAGGTCCTTGGTGTACTCCATGCGAAGTATGACTTCCATATTGACATTATTCACGGCGGCCTCTGCCCGTCTCGAGGCAGCTTCCCGGCTCTCGCCGTCTTTCCTCGCAACAGAGACACGGTGCGAACGAAACAGACCCGCCAAGACCGCGACCACTTCGACTTGCACGAATTTCTTGCCGGGGCAATTCTGGACGCCATCGGACCAAGGAAAATACGTGTTCGGAAGTATTTCGGATGCGTGTGAATAGCGATGAGGTGCGGAGACGTGTAGACACCAGGCGGAATGGTGAGTGTCTGATGCCCAACATCCAGTATCTGTGTCCGCGTCTCGGTCCATTTGGGCACCGAGACAATGGGTGGGTAGAGACGCAAAGTCTCTAGTAGAATAGCCTGGCAGCGCTGCAAGCGTGGAAACATGGTCTTGTAGTCCCATTCCTCGACCGCCTGGCCCGATGTCACTGCAGTGATCTCCTCGGCGAGCCAGGTTTGAACCTCGGGGTGAATGGCGAGCAAGTGCATGCTAAAAGCCAAGGCAGCGGCGGAAGTATCATAGCCAGCAAAATTGATGATGAACAAATTTCCCAGAATTTCCTCGGCAGACAGGCCCTTTTTGGCCGAGACACCCGCAGCAGGCTCCTTCTGATGTGTGTCCAGAGCCCGCACGAACCCGCTTAGAATGCCGCCAGAGCCTGCCTTTCCCTGTTTCATAGCAGTGGTCTCATCATCGAGCATGTTCACCATGTGTCTTTCAAAAGACCTCGCGGCATCTCCGATGGAAACGAGACTGCGCGGTATATAGGGTCCACGGAGAAATCGATAAGGGAGAATCACTGTAAGGGAAATAATACGTTAACCCTGTGTCGGTATAGAAACATGCGAGGCCGTACTATAGGCTGCCGCTGGATTGAAACTTACTAAGTAGAATAGCATTATTGAGGACAGTCTGGAGCGTATCACGATAACTACCGGCCTCGTCTGCGACAGGCGCTTCAGCTGAACCGCGAAAGTCATAGGATTTTTGTAGTGCCGTGGCAGCAAGCACATTGAGAGCTACGGTTCGCGTATCCGTTTGGACGCTAGGTATGCCCGCGGACTGTATTGTGGTCCAGGATTGGAGCATTCCTTGCGTTTGACGAACGGCCTCGTTCCATACAAAGCGCATGATGCTCTCATTGAACGGTGCCGCCAGGACTTTTCTATGGCGGGCCCAGTCTTCCCACCCTGCAGTTGAAAGACATGGTCCGTAGATTTCAAGTAGTTCTGCAATGATGCATTAGCGATGATTTGTGTAGAAGACGTTTGACTGAGTCAAGGACTTGTAATGTTTACATAGCCCTTGATAATTCCGCTTACTGTACTCCTTGACGGGACGCTGGAATTGAGCTGGGCGAGCAAAAATATGCTTGATCGCTTGTGGATCAGTAAAATGCAAGTAGAGCGTGACTGGTGTGACAAGTGCCCAAACTGGTCCAAGTTGTACCGCCTGTGTTGCCTTTTCTCTAAATTGCCAGTCACGGCGGGAAAGTCGCACAAAATCCGGGTAAGACGACCATTGGATCGGCAGCCTGTCAAGAATGGCCCACAGAATGGGCTGGACTGTGAGCCACAGGACATTGGTAACATCGAAAGGAATGCGAATGTAAGGGACCTTGAGGGCGCGGGCTTTGCGGACGTTCCTCTCCAAGCAAATAAAACTCCATGCTAGATTGGCCAAGGCAATAGCTAGTAAAACTTGAAAAATCATGATAGGCGCGCAGAAATGCGAACCACTGGTTGCACAAGTAGCAGGTAACAAGCTATGTCTGCGAGGTTTGTGAGTTCAAGTGTATCTTGCGCCTCATCCTTTATTCGATATTAAACAATATGACAGCTAAGATGTGGAGATCAAAGGCAGCCCATAACATTTTGGCACCCATAATTGGGTTTATTGTTGGTTCTACTGCATGTTATTCAAATTGCAACGCTCCTGATTTGCTGGAGTGAAGCTTTCGGAGCCTGCCAGTTCGGGATTTGGTAGGGGACGCGACCATTGCTACGGTGCTCATGAGCCACTGGGAAGCCCGCCTTCCCCTGGATCCAGGTGGGTACCGGTGCTAACACTACCCTGCTACTTCTCATGCAGGTGGACTGTTGGTGCTTTGCTGGTACGTCGTAAAACAATTCCTGCTTTGGCGATTTCCATCAATCTCACGATCATGTACCGACCCAAACCTGACCAGCCGATTTTTGACTTGTAACACTTTTCGATTACATCTCCTGGAGACCAATCGTTTATTTATGAGGAGGCGCAGACTAATCCTTCCGTTTTCGTGCTTGGGTCTGGTGATTTCTTGAAGATCCTCGACTTACTTCGTGAATGCTTGTATGATAGTGCCGTGGTGGCTGAAATACTTTATCATCAACGAATGCACGTATGATATAATCAATTGGATTCACTCGCGATGCATAGCTACGAACTTTGATCGCTAAATACATCTAGCTCCCTGACTAGAGACTGATCCTTCAACCCGTGACACCAGGCAAACAGAAAACATGGCTGTGCTTGAAGAATACAGACTCGCGGGAAGCTGCAGTGTCGATAGCTTGCTAACAACCATTCTCGGCTGTCTCCGTCCGTGTGCCCATCCTTGAATTGAAAAGACATGAATGGCATTTAGTACCACAGCAGAGATGCGATAGACGCGCGACGGATAAGAAGGAGGCGAATCAGTTGATAAGATGGATCAGATGGCCTACTACATAAGTTGAGGAGCGCACCGTTGATGAGGGGGAAACCCATGCGAAGGCAAAGTAGAGTATCATCCAGTCTCGCTCAAAGATGAAGAAGATCTCAGCATCGTTACTCCGTTAGTGTCAATGAAGACTTTTTGTCGCGAGTTTCGAGATCCACGAATTGAATCTTTCTCTTCCACATCAATGATCTCGTCATGAGGTCGTTTTTTGATTGGCTTCTCCTCCGTCTTTACCTTAACGTCAGTCTAGAATATGTTAATATATATCATCTTGCTATTCTCGGATGGTTCACTCACTCTCTTCTGATTGAATCTCTCTCGTGCGAGCTGCATGATCTCTTCCATCGCAAGATTCTCAAACGATGCTTCTTCTCCCGTTTCCTCTTGTTTTACCGAGGGTGCGGGATTTGGGGGAATTGCCAGCTCCTTTGGCAGATCGATTGAGGCTTCTCCTCCCCTTTCTTCCTCCTTGATTGAGAGTGCAGCATTTCGTGGAACAATCAATTCCTTTTGCAGATCATCTGGACAACATCAGCATGACGTTAGAAAAGATGCACAAAGAAACACCAGATATCAGTCCTTACCCATTGATCTGTAAAGAAATCTGAAAATCGCAAACGGGCGCTCATCCTCTTTTGCATCCGCCCATTCCCATGTCCGCCTCTTTGGTTTGTCAGACGAATGACCATTACTATCCAGGACCGAGACACCCTGAGCTGGCCCGGAACTGGTATTGAAGTTAGTTTGATCAGAAGTAAGCTAGAACCTGGTGACGTACCTTGCTACGTTTGAAATTGCGCGACCTTGGAGGGCCTTCTGGGTTATCTCAAACGTTTGAGGCTGGTCTCCAGTTTCGGACTCATCGGTTTCAGATTCCGAAGATGATTCTTCTCCGGCAACAGCTTGACCGGAAAAATATTGTTTCTTTCTGACAAGACGCTTGACTATGATTTCCACAGCCCCTAGCTGAGAGGCAAACTCCTTCTCTTTCTCTATGCGTTCATTGTCGTTTGACTCAATCGTTTTGACAGTTGCGAAACGAAACTTCTTGAAAATGAATTTTCCTCGGCGATTTGGTGAGGGGTAGGTGGATCTTGAGACGGACGCAGACCGGTGCATTTCAATCGTATGATAGGACTGGTCCTTTCCATCAATCTTGTAATGGAAACGCAAATCGACATATTGTGACTTCCTGGCATTGGACCAATTGAAGTCGGGACCAATCTTACAGTGAATACTGAAGGCTGCTCCGCTGATCGACTGAATGTATTTGGTTGATGTGGGTGGATCGACTTCCTCGACTTTTGGTGGTCCAGTGCTCGGTTCGTATTCGAGAGCACGTTCGTCGTTGACACAGACCCAGGCCTCGAGGCCTGGAATTCCATCAATCATCACCATGATCGTATCTTGATTTCTCGTTAGTTCTTGATCGAAGGAGGCAAGAGTTATGAGGTAAGGAGTTGAGTCCGTCTCAGGGATTGTCGTCGGCTTATTGAAGGCAAGTCAGAGATATTGGCAGGTACTTGCCTAGTGGTCGGAGACGTCAGAATGGGTCAACGAAGATGACGGGATAGTTTGAGTGCTGGTCACTAATAGCGGGAAGAGGCAAGTTCGGCAGTGACAGAGGTTGACGTGGTAGCAGTGCTGTGGTCTGTCAACGATTCACGTCCGGGAGAACTACAGTATTGCTGCAAGATAACACATGGGCCTGAGAGGGAGAATTGGTTCAATCAATTGCAGAAGAGACAAATGAATGGCAGACTCGTGGTGGACGGGAAGGGAGAAAAAAGTGTAGGAGAAGGATGCTTCAAATCAGAGAACTGAATACTGAAAATTATGTGCACCTTCCAGGCGTCACAACATCGACTTCAAGGATGGATTTGCCTCGTCAGAAGTGTGTGTACACGCAGCCTGTGACCCCAGAGAGGTAAAGGAAGAATGACAAGTCGCGTCCTCAATTTGATGAAGATTGAAGGAGTGAACTTTTTCATCAGTAGAATAATTTAAAGTAGGCGCTCACTTGGCATCTAAGCAGGTACGTTGGCAGAGGATTCACGCGTTTGGAAGATAGACCGAGGAAGTCACTTTCGAGCCTGGTGAGGAAATCGACACAGATCTATCAAAGCCATACAAGGAAGGCACGATTTCAATTATCGTTCCTAAATATGTCATTAAAAGCCTATGCTAACAGATAAGAATGTTGCTTTCCGTTCTATGCACTTTCATAAACTCCCCTTCCATGATTCCTTCCACGTAGACTTCACCAACGAGCCGATACGTTTCATTAGTCTGTTTTCGCAAGGCAAACGGTACCTCGGAGCCGTAGAGTATTGCGATGATATCGTCCTTGGCCAGGTCCTCACCGCAGCCAATGTAGCCAGTCTCTGTAATGAAGCATGACTCTTTCAACATACTGGTTGGGATGTTGGGTTGTGCATCTTGGCTGTATGGTGATTTCGCCATATCCAAGGACTGCTGCAGGTTCTCCTTGATTGCCGTGTCGATAGCTTCTGGCATGTTCTGACTGTCGTTGGGCACCGAAGTCACTTTATTGATGGTATCAAGAACGACTCCCTTCATTGTGATGGTTTTGCCGTCGCGTGCGTCTGGACGGTAGAAGCGGACGTCGGCAGGGCCACACGCATTGAATGATCGACCAGAATCATAGGAAGCCGGCAGGGCAATCTTGCTCCAGTCCACAAGCCAAGACGGCAGATCGGTATCTGCCTTGGAATGTCCTAGACATAGCTGCAATACTCGTGGATTGTGTCGTAATAGCGATAGTGTTGTCTCCCTGCAGACTTGTGTCCAGTCTTTGTGGTAATCAATGGTAACTCCAAGCTTCTCAGCGTCTGAAGATAGTCCCAAATAGCCGAAAATGAGGTCGCATTGCTCATCGGGCTTCAATTGTAGCCTATTTTCGGTGCGATTGAGGTGATATCTCATGAGAATCGAGAACAGAGGGTGCTCTGTAGACGACCACCAGCCTCTGCTGCCCACGAAGAACTCCCGCTCACTTAGTAGGAGCAAAGTCGGCGAGGCGGAGAAGTTGGCCGGTTCGGTAGTGTCGAGAGTTGCGGGCGCATTTGTCGTGGTCTTGCTGGCCTCGAGCCACTTTGAGTATGTCGCCATATTGAGAACACCGTCGAGAGCCTTGGCTGCCGCATGGAAGCGGTGCAGGTCCAAAGAACGAGTACCACACATGACTGAACCCTTGTTCGTAAACACCAGCTCGGTCAAAGACCACAGTCTGAACCAATACTGCCGACTCATCAATGCCTTGAACGAGGTTCTTAGAGCATCAAGTTGGTCCTCGAGACTTTCTTCTTTGGCTGGCTGACTTGGCTGCGCCTCTGTAGGTGGCAACTTTGCAATCCAGGGCGTCTTTCGGAGCGCAGCCAGCAGGAGCTTCTGCGCTGCTGGGGTCAGGTGTTCTTCGTCCAAACGGTTCAAAGCATCCATTGCACCGTCGCTTTCATCTGCAGTCACACCAAGGTACACAAGCGTTGATGAAGCAGCGGAGAAGATTTGCGGGATCTGAGATAGCTGTACCGACTTCTCCTCGACGTCGCTATAATTGATGCACAGAGCATCCACCCATATCGTCACGGGTTCATGCTCGTGTTGAAGCGACTGTAATAGCACGGCAAGCTCATTTGATATTGGAACAAGCGCGCCATTGACCATTATCTCCCCATCTCCCTCCCTTTCGCACGCATGCGATATTGCCACAAAATCCGATTGCTGGGTCTTCAGATTTTCTAGCTTGAGGAAGCATTGCGTGATCTTTTTGCTCTCGGTTGTGTTGGACCGTGTCTGGCTACGGGGCTCTATTGTGAGCAACCGCACGGTTCCATTTTTCGATCTCAACGGCACCTGAGAATACAGACGCGACCTCCATCCTTGGTTCGTTGGTTGAGCGTTGTCCATGTTGTGTGATTATGGTTGATTGGCTGATGAGTTTGTGGCCAGGGTTCTGTGCGAATTGGTAGAAATGGCGTGAAAAGCCCAGCACCGAGTGCTAGGTGATTTTCCGAACAAAGATATGCCGCCAAGATGCGTTGAGGCCAGAATGCGGTTTGGTTACAGCGCACCCGCGAATATGGTGTTGGCGCGACGGTGGTTCGATATCCAAAATCTGGCCAGTTTATGCAGGGACCATTCCCTTAGTTTGTGTAAGTCCAAGCCGAAAACCTTATTTTTCTTCTGGATTGTTTCCCTTCTTTCTCGGACTATGCTGGCATAATGCTGCTCATATATATGTTGAAAGTCTGTGAGTTTCTGGTATCAATTTGCATTTGCCATGGAAGTCAGATATATGGCCACGGGGTGTGTCATGGGGTGTAAGTTGTAAGATGAGGTGGCTAGAAAAGCCCACGATCGGCTGTGGGCAGTGCTTGCCCTGTTTCCGAAAAAAGAGCAGCCTACAGCGGGTAGAGCCACTGCTAGGGCGGCTAGTCAAGACTTAGCCACGATCTCAATCCAGCGGAAGACATAAGCTGCCAAGCTGCAAGGAAGAGCAGGCAGCCAGCAGCATCATGACTAAGGAGTATTTAATAAGACACATTGTCTGGTGGCGTGTCAGCCGTTCCGTGCCGGTAAGCAGGTATCGGGCACGTCTTGAGCTTGGGAATACAGATTCATGTGAGGGGTTCCTGGTTATTGCCAAAGTCGTGGTGTGCAGCTAGCTGCCTTTGCTGCCTTCAATATTCCCCATCGTATTAGGTACAGTGGGACCTACTAGAGCACCAGCGCACTGGTTCACCTGAAAATGCCCGTTCATATCCACAATGGTCCGAATATACCGCGGAGGAAACACCCTCCATCAAAGCCTTTTGGTAACGGTTCTCTGTCGGCAGGGTCCTCAATCTATTCATTCACTAAACGGTGCAGTTGAGAACACCGCAATTGTCCCTCGCTTTCATCGTCTGGCCGTCCGACCAAGAGCGCGGTACTATCTAGTACGGGTTTATCAGTGGTTTTGCCATGATATGACCGGGGCCATGCTAGACCTCAGCCGCCAGATCTGCGAATCCTTCAAGGCAGTGAATGAAACACACGGCGCACTTCAGTCAATCTTGCATGCGACTTGACTCAGCGAAAAAATAATGTATGGAATTATACAAGCACACCATGCAGACCAAATGATTGATTTCATCATGTCATGGCTTCGAAGATTTGTACAAATTTGTCGACAAGCAACACACTTTCCATGGCTCCATACCTAGTATGCTACCTGCACTGCTGTGAGCAGTGCATTGCTGAAAGTCTTCACACCTACTGTTTGCGACATGCAAACCATCTTGATCATGAACTCCAGAAGCTCAAAGCTGCCCTCTGTCTTCGTCCTGTCGCACGAGCTCGAACTTGGCCATAATTCCCAAGTGGTCCGTCACCCACGGCTTGTCAAAACCAAGCGCCACAATTTCGTTCCTCTGTCGAGATTCGTCCAAATTCTCATCCGCTCCCTGTGGAAGCTCAACGTCCTGGCCGAACCGAGTAAACTCGAGCAAATTCAGCCCTCCACGAAAGTAGACCTTGTCCATCCGCGAGCACCCAAACTGTTCCCTGAGTTTCGTTGCCGCTTGCTGGCCCCAGGTATAGCCCTCCTGACTGTCCTCCTTACCTCCGTGCTCTAGGAAGCCGTCCTTCAGATTGTTATCGCCGTGCAGTGTGCGATCAAAAGGCTGGATGGCATTGAAGTCCCCGGCCGCTAGTGCAGCATGTACACCTTTGTCGTGCAGATAGTGAGAGATGAGGCGCATTTGTGCCGGGCGCATGGGGGGTTCCAGCGCGAGTGACTCGAGGTGACTATTACAGAGCCGGACGACCTGCTTCCTGCCATCGAGTCCGAGAGTGAGGTCTACGAAAAAGGCATCTCGGTCCATGCGCGTCTGAGAGTAATGGACGCGAAAGAGCGACGTAATTGCCAGACGAGCGTCGAGGAGAATCGTGGTGCCATAGTGGTTAGTGGCCCAGTATGTAGCATCGAGGTCGGTCAGACTGAAGCGTTCACGAACCCACGGGATGGAGGAAATAGTGACAAGGTCGTCCGATGTACACTCTTGGAGGAAGATGACGGGGGCAGTTGATGAAGTTGTAGACAATTCTTTCAGAAGACTACTAAGATGATCAAGGGCTGCTTTCATTCTGGCCTCGCCAAATGGCAGCATGAAATCAACGTTCCAGCTGTAAAGCGCAATGCTCGTAATGTCTTTAGGAGGTGCTGTTTGGTCAAATGGTTTCTTTGAGATCCATGTAGACGCGGTTTCGTCGTAGACATTATATGGTTGATGAAAAGGCTCATCCGGCTTCCACGGAACCTCGGTCTTCCTTAGAAGCTCAGAATCCTTGATGGCTTTTGTGAAGATTTCGTTCATGATTGGCGTTTGTCTTTGGCGTCAATGTCGAACAAGGTCACTGTAGGAGATGGAAAATGATTAAATGCTAGAGAGAAGAGGAAAGCAAGAAGACGAGAAATCAAATCAGCGGAGATGATGGCTTACGGTACATGTATGTGAACTATTCATGCATGTTGTTCGTTGCTACGTGCCTGTAATCACTATGATGCGAATGAAACAGTGGGGGCATTCTCACCCAATCACTGCTGGCGTCTGTCCAAGAGGGAACTTTTTCGTGTATGGGGTGAGCACTTGCCAACACCAAGCTGCGCTAATTCTGGTACGATCAGATCTGGGAAGCATCATTATTGGTATCTCTGACTGAGTGCTGCGATGTATGAAACCCTCTTGGATTTGCTGAAAACGCTCTGGTTGGCAGTCAATTGCGCGTTACGATATCTCCAGGTTGCAGGTAGATTAGTGCTGTCTTTCCGGCGCGCTGCCCACTATAATGTCCAATGTCCCCACGTGATGTGCGCCGTAGGATTAGCGGGTCATGACGCCCGCGAAGGCCTCGAGCCGCCAGGCAAGACGCGTCAAGCGCATCAACTGTGGCTTCCTGTGGGAGGCAGATGCACGGGTGCAATCCAGCTTGCAACACACGTATGCGATGCGACTTTGACTTCTTGATGTCTGCACACCTGTCTCCTCGTTTGCTTCCAGCGCGCTCACTCTTCAAAGCATGAGGCTCAAGGGGCTATCGCAGCTGCTGTCCAGCAGACTCGCCAGACTACTTTCCCCGAATCAGCCGGAAGCGAAGCCCTTCGAAAAAGTATTCGGCACCAAAATTTGGCAATGCGAGGAAGCGACGGGATACCGAGTCAAGTCTAGACTTCTCTTCGCCGAAGCTCTAAATGCGAGCAAAGATGAAGTGGTTTCCACAGTCCTCCTGGATGGTCGGCGCATTGTTGTGCCCGACAACATGAGATTGGCCATATATGGCGATTCCATCATTCAAGTATTTCTCTGCAAATTATGGCTCTGTAAAGGACCTGGCTCGGGTGAGTGTCCATGTCCTGTACATCAAGGACTTATGCTCATATTCCGTCTTTAGCTTCAAAGGAGTGGACGAGAATATGCCAGGAGGTTCTCAGCAATGACAACCTCATCAAGGTATATCATAAACACGGTCTCCACCGCTGTATTCATTTGCATCCAAAACAAACTGCAGCACTCGATTCGCATTCGAAGGTCAAACCCAAAGCTACCTTGGTAGAAGCAGTTCTCGGCGCCATACACCTGGAGGGTGGAGATGCCGCCCTCGGACGTGCCATGAAGCAGCTGGGCTTGACCAGCCACCAATGTCTGCCCAAAGAGGGCCACGTCGCTGCTTTCAGGGACCAGACAACAGATATCCTCCAGCGTGCCCGCAATGAAGTCAAGGTCTTCCTAGGTACGGCCAAACCTACCGTTCTGGATAATTACGCACATGAACGGAGACACAAATCACACGAGCATGAGGCCGGGCAGGAAACATCAGGCTGGGGGAGATTCTGGCCCTTCTGATCCAAGTTTCATGCATTCTGTGCCCGTGGCTGACGCACAAGTCCAATGACTCTTGCCGGTCATGATAACCTCATCGATTTTGGAGCAAAACTCAAGTGCACAGCAACGATAATCACCACATGCAATGCGGCGATCGAGCATCGACGGAATTCGAAGAAGGCGATTAACATTACATGCGTGGTAACTGTACATGTGAACCACAGCCGGTACAGACTGCTGAGGAAACTATAAGCGCCGTCTAGCCCCAGCAAATCATGAGCTATTCACAAATTGGATGGAGAAGTCTCCCGTCCAGGCGCCGTCATTCAAAATGCCCTGGAGGTTTTGAACGAAAAGGGTGTTTGCGTTCAGGTTGATGCTGGCGCCGCTGCATTCAACTTCACTTCCTCCTACCGATACTCTCATACTCGGAATCGTTCCCTCCCATCCGGCAATTGTGATGTTTGCGAGGGGACTCTTGTCCATATAGTCGCCAACAATGGTGGCAGACAGTGTCGCATTGGCAAAGGAGAGCTAGAGTCACGTTAGGAAAGCGATGTCGCCAAAGTCTCGTTCATAGTAGCCGAGGATCTACTTACATTGATTTCCTTGGTGGCATTCTGAACTAGGCTGAGCCCATCGTCAAGATACAAGCTTCCCGCCGCCTCTTGCTGGTTGTCCAGTGCGACAATGATAGTCCAGGGATTGGTACGCGTCGTCTTGGTGGTGTTACCAGGCTTCTGCGAGGCAATGATACTGCCACCTCTGATAAAGACGGGTATATGCACGAGCGGGGCATCAATCGTCTTGTTTTCGCCAGGCTGGGCTTGCACCTCGGTGTAGTTGTACCAGTCATACCATCTGGTTCCGTCCGCAACACCCGGAAAGACGCCGCGGACGGTCGTGGCCAGGGGTTCCAGCACCGGCGTGACGAGGATGCTGGGGCCGAGCATGAACTGGTTGTCGACGCCCCTCAGGCTCTCCTCGTTGGGGAACTCCCACTGCACCGCGCGCATCACGGTTGCGCCGGCCGTGTGAGCTTGCCAGAAAAGCGTGTACGTATATGCGAGAAGCTTAAAACGCACGTCCATGGCCCGCCGCGTCCCTTCTGCCGTAGTCGCCCAGACGTATGCTTCCTGAGCGATCGTGTTGCCTGGTCGCGAATTGTGATTGCGATAGAGCGGGAAGAAGGCACTCAACTCCATCCAGCGTGTGCATAGCTCCATGTCTGCATTACCATTGAAACCGCAGGTTTCGACGCCAAAGTAGGGCACTCCGGCAATACTAAAGGTCAGGGCCTGCGCAATAGTCAAGTACATGTTGCCCCATTTCGAGTTCGAGTCGCCACCCCAGTGACCCGTTATGTTTCCGCTGCCGGGAGACGTGGACCGGGAAATCAGGAACGGTCTTTTTCCGGGGAATACTGCTGCAAGCCCATTGTATGAGGCATTTGAACTCTGGATACCGAAAAGGTTATGCATCTCATACTCAGTCGTATTAAACTCATCACTGTGCGTTGCGTAGGGGGCCACCTCCGACTTTTCCAGGGCATGGCCGGTCAGGGTGTTGTTGAGGACATAGGGTGGATAGCTAATGTTGCGAACTCCTGGCGTCGGCTCCGTGAAGCCTACAGTGGGCGAGGCTTGATCTGCCACGGAAGGGTATGCAGCAGACTGAGAGGCCGCAGCCGCGCTGGCTGAGGCTGCTTCCGTGGCATTGGTAATGTTGAATGCCTCGGGATACTCGTAGGACACTTCGCCTGGTTCCCCCGGCAGTTTGAACGGGACGTGAACTGGTTGGTACGCCAGATTGCCCGTGCCGCACGATCCAGTACACCACGACGAGAGATCGGACAAATCCAGCCACCACCCATCGTAGGCCAGCTTTTCGTGGAAAATAAGAAACTCATTCGTCCAGAATTCTTGAGACTGCGGTATCAAAAAGTCGGGCCAAACGCTGTAGCCAGGCCACTGGTCCCCGTAGTAGAAGCCACCGCCCTCCACGCCGTCGCGTATAAACGCCTGAAGCGCCGCGCCTCGCTCATATGGCGCGTACGCATCCGTCTCGTTGGTCGGATCCGGCGCATAAATATTGGGATCCAGAATAGGCACCCAGTATTGGCCATTGGCGTGGAGGCGATCCAGGAACTCTTTGCCCTCAGCGAGCGGATACGTGTTTTCGTCGTTTTGAAAGTCGCGGTACTGGAGCAGGTAGTCCAAGTCGTTCCAGATGCCTTCGAGCTGGATATTGGCTGCTGCATAGTTGTCTACTACTTCTTGGAGGATGCTCCAATTGCGATAGCCCCAGCGTACCTAATGTAGCGACAACGTGTTAGGCTCAAACATCCTTGAAGTTTGTCAGCATCTCAAACCGTGCCACATACCTGATGAAAGCCTAGTGAGCGAAATGCGTTAGCGTTCAAGTTTTTTTTGATTTTCAAGATGAATACTGCGATTTTCGTGTACGTACCCAGAGCCCAGTATGGCTGCATGACCGGCGTTTTGATGACTCCAAGCTGCTGCTGAGCCAGCGCCTCGTTCACCGTCGGCCCGCTAAAGAAGTAAAAGTCAAAACTCCCCCCAATAGTCCGATAAATGATGCGGTCAGGCCGCATGAGCCATTCTTGGCCGTGCATGTTGCGGCCATAGACGACATGCGACTTGGATGAGCCGCTTGTGCTTCCATTGCTTCCATTGCCGCTGCCGCCGTAGCGCGTCTCGACATAGACGGGATGCGCGCTGTGCAAATTGGTGTCGAGTGGGTTATCATTCATGACGGGGTATTGGTTCCAGAAGGTCTGGGTATAATCGTTGCTGATGCGAAAGGGGCGAATGCTTTCCGGCAGTCCGTAAATGTTGTAGTCGGGCACCATGGAGGTGACCATTTCGAGAAACTGGTCCTCAAAGACAATCACCGTGCCGTATGTGTCGAAGAGCACATCGCCACCCTGCGCACGAGATACCTTGAATTGAAAAGACGGCTCATTGCACCACTCGAGCACCAGATCGCTGTTGTTGGCGGTAGAACCCTCCTCCACAACGCCCACGGGGCTGAGAAACTCGGGCAGTATGTACTGCGAGTGGTTGGCAGGCGCCAGGTCCCGCGGATAGATCCGGACATTGAGGCGCGTAGCATTCTGGTACTCGACCTCGAGGATGAGGTCCGCAATGTCGTTGCCGTACACGTTGCACGGCGGCCCGGCCAGGGTCAGGTCGGCGCGGAAGCCACTGCCGCCGGCGTTCTCGGCCACGCTGGACGCGGTGTAGCCCGGACATAGCTTTTGCGCGTCGGGAGCCGACGGGTTTTCCACGTTGGGCGTGACGCTGGCGGCCACGTTCACGGACGAAGGCAGTGTAGGCGTCGGGTAATCTGTGGCGGAGCCGGATATCGGGCCATGTGTGATGATTTGGGCTGTTGTGCACGTGAGTCAATGGTCTTCTGGACCAACACATACCGGCATTGAATAAACCTGATCACGGTACGCTTTTTTCTCTTGTCTTCTTCTTGTTCTTCACCCTTCGATTCTTGTCCCTTAGCAATTCAGTACTGGAGCTCACTCACCTATTGCCGCCAAGGCAATGCCAAGCAATAAATACACCGATAGCATGGTCACTTCCGCGATAGTCAATACCAGATGAACAATATACGGCGCTTCACCGGAGTCATGCGATTTTAGCCGAGTCAGACCTCAGAAAAGGCGACCCATTCAAATTATAGTAATAACAATGAGCTGTTATTTGGCGACAACAGCAATTTTTACCACCACTGCCAGTCACCCGCCATCCAAGACACATGATGGCAGATTATTTGGAATTGACTTTTTGTTCGAATCTGGCATCTGGAAACGCTGGGGAAACTACTGAGGGTTAATTCAGAGACGATGATCCCATAGTGACGACGACGAAATACACACAAAGTAAAAAAGCCTGGGAATGGTCGGCCAAGCATATGTTTTCCCCCCTCATGCTTGGCACAACCTAATTAGTTCCCGATTCGCCAAGGGCCAAGAAGTGTTAAAAATAAAAATAAAAAAAGCGAGCAGAGAGCTATGAGCGAATCTTTTTTTCGTTCTTATTACCCCGGATTTTTCCCCAGTCCCACTGCCGAGCCTCTATGCATGAGCGGGTTCGGCGGGTCGCTCGGGCGCTAGGCACTTTGAGAGCGGACGCGGGTTAAAAAAGACGCTTCTAGTTTGCACCTTGAAAATCTATGGGGTCAATCTTGGCATCTGGTTCAAAGGGAGATCGCGTCCGGACAAAAGGGAGGACCGCCGGCGCGCGATTGCCAGCGAACATGTGGTTTTTCTGCAGTGTGAGAGTAACTTATGTACAAGTTGACTCACCTCTGATAGGGGACATACTCGAAACCGAGCCTAACCAGAATGAAACGAGACAACCGTTGGTCCTATACCCAAGACATACACTAAAGCACGAACGTTCAACGGTCAAGAAATACCGCCGTTGAAGGACCGAAATCACGAAAACATGAGTCGGCAACGACTTCAAATACTATACGAGGTCGCTTTGCTCCAATGTAGGCCGTATGGCGCAGTTCGAGACAGACTATAGCTAACGTGCATGCACACTCGGTGTCGTTTTCGGGATAATGCGACGCCTCTGAAGTGCGACATCTCCTGGGATTATATAATGGAAATCTCACTTGGTAAGTACACGCGAGGCATGCGAGATGATCCTTTGGGGGTCATTGTACAGTACGGGTATGCAAGAAATTCAGGGGACATTGGTGCCTCGGGTGCCTAGTCGACTTGCCAGGACCCTGGACAGGGGCATTCGCATTGTGAATGCAACGAGGGGCAGCGAGGGGTTGCATGGCTTGTTGCATTGTGCATGGCAGCACGTTTTGTCTTGACTCTTCCCAATCATGTATTGATCTGATTTGCCGACTTGTCATATTCTGCACCTGGGGCATGACGCTGAAGTTTCCAGTATATTTTACATTTTACATCTTTAGAAGTTGGAATGTATGAAATATGTACAGCGAAGTAAAACATGGTATCGGTAGTTACTGGTTTCATCAGTCAGTCACAAAGTAAAAATGTTACACGTCATGCCAAAGAATATCCCTCCCCGGCCATTCGTCCTCGTTATTCCTTTCGTCCTTGTTGTTCCCATTGTGACATTTGATCATTTCTCCGCCTTGGCAGAGACGTAGTAACCCTTGTGCACCGACCCGTTGCTGGCAGTCTCCATATCATCGAGCTCAATCTTGACGACTCGGTCCATGACGATGCCGTTGGGGGTGCCGCCGAATCCGGTTTGAGCGAGGATGCTGTCGGTGCTACTCTGCCTGGGGATGTTGTGGGAGCCGTGGGAACGTTTCGTCGCGTTGATATTGTCGCCGCGATCATCTCCGCGGCCGGCTCCGCCCAGTTCTGCAGACAGCAATCTACGGCGCGTGAGGGCGTAAAGGGCCGTGTCTACCCAGCCCGAGGAAGTAAAGAGCGCACCGGCAAACAGGTAGTATTGGTCAGGTACCGAGTCGTGCGACATGGCAGCCATACGTCCCGCGCTGGTACGTTTCTTGTTAGTAAGTAGTCAAGGTAGTGCCATCTCGGTAGATGATGATCATTGAAAATAAACTTACGCTAGTGGTAGTGTGAGGACGGTATATACGAGGGCATAGGCCAGCATGGTCGTCGAGGCTCTGCGCAGAGCGGCCTCGCCAGGGCCGTGGATCATAATGGAATCGGGCCTCTTGGAGCGGTAGAGGTGCCAATAGCCGGCAATGTAGACGATGATGGCGCTGAATTGGACAATGAAGATCCACAGATAGTGGAGGAGCAGACGAAGGTTTTCGTGCTCGGATGAGATCCAGCACTGCAAAATAGACTTTTGTTAGCGGTAACTCAAAATACAATACGCAACTAGATGCCCCATTCAGCCATGGTAATCACTTACCCACATGCCTGCACGCAAAAAGACGTAACGGCCACTGGTTATGGGTGCGAGGCTCGCGAGGAGTGTAGCAAAGCCCCAGACGCCCAGAAGCATGCCGACAAATGTCTTGTATTGCAGACTCTGGCCGTAGATGATTTGGTATGTCGTGTGAACGGCAATGGCGAGCACAAAGAAGGCGCTGGCAACATCGCCAAGCTGAATGAGCCAGCCTTGGGCGAAACAAGCTCCATTGGGTCCAAGGATCTCGCGGTTCGCCGCCCAGTGAAATGATATCAGGAAACCCAGAGACTGCAGAAAATCCGCCAGAATCAACTGGTAGATGAGCACGAGCGACTGGTTGCGACCGATGAAGCTGTTGTAGTGAGACCTCCAGACGATCATGCGCCAGCTGATGAAGCTCAGAAGAACCGAAGTGAAAAGAACGGACACCGTTGCTAGGAAACCGATAGCGAGAAGGCCACCATAAGTCGAATCGTTCATGTTGACCAGACTGTGAGGCGCTTCATAGTAGGCGAGTGGAACGCCATTGCTGTCTGTGGGCACCGAAGCCATGGCGGAAACGGGCTGGCTGGCGGTTGCGCTATGGGCTTGCGGCTAGGGCTGAAAAGATAGAAAAGACTGAATGAATGGACAGACAGGTAGAATACAATACAACCTGCTGATGCTCCGCCAAATAACGAACGATCCGGTGCGTCGGTGTCAGGAACGGGGGACACGGGCGTTGAGAGACACTTTCGGCTATGGGCGTTGCGGACGAAGGGAAGGGAGCATTGCATGATATACTACACACATGAGCCTAATAGTCCAAGCTGTCAAATCTCCCACTTGCAACGGCACTAGAAAACTCCAGGACCTTTTTCTTAAACAGAGGGACAGAGGGCAAGTCATTAGCATGTGCCCCTGATTGTGATTGCGCTGCCGCTTATCCACAGGTGTCGACCGACTGGTTTAGGGCTGATGATCCACGCAACTACTATGAGTTTTTTCTTTTCTCTCTTCTGTGTCGACATGTCTTATTCCCGAGATGGCCAAGCTCCCTTGCTTCCCTTGGTAGTCTCATGCAGAGAGCAAGTTATGCCAGGGGACTTGTGCACCCCTGGAGATTGGTTTAGTAGGGCTTAATTTCACAGTCCGGTGGTCTGTTAGTTGAAAGAGTTACTGACTAGTAGCTCATCAGTGACTTTCTTGCCCAGTCAAACTCTTACTGTCTTGATTGTGTCCCTCATCAGTCACAAGTTTGTGGGCGAACAGACAATTCCATTACAGTTGTCAAACCTATCCGGGCCAACCACTTTGCCCGCTTGCTCGGAAAGAGAGCCCTGGCTCTGCCGGTTGGGGTAGCAAGCCCCGCTGATCTTCGATGTTTCCACCAGCCCAAGAGATCCAAAAACCGGGGTGTGTTTCCACTATCCGAGGCGGCGTTTCTATGCCTGCCATAGCATTCGACCGTCGTGACTGTTAGCACAGGGTAGCTAACGACTTACGGCTGTCTTCTCCGAGGATAGCATGTGACTAATCTTGTGATATTCGTGAGGGGAAGATGAGGGTATGTATGGTTTCGGTTGGTACTTTGGATATGCAAGAGGGCAGTTTTAGTCATCTGCAGTTCGAAAAACTTCGCAACAGGCATTTATCATACTACTCTGGGGTGCAGTCAATAGTCCTTCAGGGGACATGGTCGATCGACCTGACTGAGTTGCATTGTATGTGTGTGTGGCAAGTGTCATGCCACGTGGAAGAGCAGATCAACAATGCTTTTTGATGCAACTTGAATGCAGTCTAATTACTGCATTTGGCAATATCAGCTTCTAGAAGATGTTCGGGGTCGTCGCAGACATGGTCGTTAACCCAATAAGCAGCTATCAATGAATCGCTTCTTCATAGTGCAGTTGCAACGATCTCTGATAAGCATCGATGCATCGCCTTTTCTGGAAGACCTTTTTTTCGGCCTACACAAAACGCAGGTACCGTCCGGACATCTCAGTCCTGAGTAGTGGGTCGGCTACTGCCTATACTAACCATTGGCACCTATTTCGTGAACCAATGATCAATGCTGCCCTATAGATGCTAACAGAAACTAGAGCCCACCACCTCCATCTGCCGAAGCAGCCAATCTCGCAACCATAAAATGATCGCCAGTCAGTCAATCCGGGCGCTCGCCGCCCACCCCATCGAAGTCCCATAGGCCCCCTCGGCCCCCATGGGCAGGCCCAGCGTTGCCCAGCTTTCCCAAGCTTTCGTGGAGACGGCAGAGGCGTCGATCAATAGGGCCTCCCGCAATGCTTGGTCGAGCTTGCTTTGGCTTGGTACGACTCGACGAGAGCTTTAGAACACGATCATCCAACGGGTAGCTTCAACGTCGTCAGCTGACGATGAGATCTGCTTCTAGAAATTCCGTCTGCGGAAATTTGCGCATTTGCGCTCGTCCTGTGTCTGCATCCAAATTCGATCGATTGAATTTTGTTCTCCAAAGAGCATCGTTGTTCTTTTCTGCAACAGGTTGAGATATGCTTGCGTTGTGCAAAAGCTATCAAGGGACTAGAACATAGTATTGCCATGGTCAATGTCGGGCTCTTCCTAATTACGTATCAGTATCACCTGAATCCCTGGCGGAATATGAGGCCCCATTGGAAGTATGTACCCTCCGAGATTCAGTTGGTTAGTCAGGCTATTAGGGATTGTGGTGGTGTGCCTTATGGAGAACAAGAGGATGCTTCTACTCGAGCGCTTTTCTAGAGGTGTGACATCAGGGCTGCATCTAGTCCTTTTGCACTTAGTGGTACTGCCTCTTGTGGTAAAAGTGGCCTTGGCATGAGTATTTGTGGAGATGATTCCGCCCTCACAGGACCTTACTAGTATTACTAGTTGTGCTAGCTTTGTTCGTGAGAGCAGAGGGCGTCGTTGGCAAGATCCTGTTACTACTCTCGAGGGTCATATTCAATCAGCCTTGAGTATTTGTTGGATGCATTCTACCCCGGACTGGGAGCTCTCTCTTTGTGACCCCTATCGCTTCCGCCGATGCTTTGAAATTCCTACTCAGACTGCGATGCGTATTGGGGGCTTACGGATCAAGTTTGAAGAATGCGATTCGATTCAATCTTGTCAGATTTCATCATCTTCTTGCCACATCTAAGCACTACAAACAAGCGTCGATATTCGATCGTCTTCGTTTTTGGAGCCGGAAGTACACGTGCTTCCAGGGCTGGATGGCTGAATGAGCCTATAAGGTTGGTTCATATTTGGCCCCTCATCATATTTGACGTACTTCTTCAAACAGAACTCACGATGAGAATATCTGCGGCCGCGCCTTATTTCTCACCTCTACTGGTAGATAGCCAGCAAAGCCAGCAAAGCCAGCTATCAGTTCGTGTGGGGCTTTTTTCCGCATCTTATAAACTGACTTGACTGATGAGTTGTGTGCAGGAGTGAGTTGCGAGTCAGTCAACTGAACAAGGCTGCCTCGCGATGGCGCTAAGTGCGATTCACTGGAATAAAGTGCGGAATTCAGCGCAGTTTCCTTCTAAAAATGCCATCTTCCTTTTCTAGGTGTCGATGTCAGCCAACTGCCCCTGGTTTGCTTCGGCAGCCGGCAACCATTCATGATCCAAGGTACCAACCAGTGCTTGTCAGCCAGCCACCACCGTTTATGATCGGTCCACATGGTAAATACGTCGCCTGTTGTCTGTGCTGGTGGCCAAGTAAGTAGTTATGGCTCTATCACTTAGCGCTCCTTCGTCCTTTCCGATCCGATCGCCCTGGAAAACTGTCAAGCCATGCGATGTCTGGATGTAGACAGCACAGAGCCAACGAAGTTGTCTCTTTCTGTTGGTTTGCGATAACATCATATTTCCTGGTGAAATTTCGTCGGGGTAAGTTCTCAGGGAAGCATTGGATCACACACTCGACAAACAAATCACATACCATTCTGATATTCTGATCAAGTCTGCTCTTGACTGGCGGCTATCGTTGCCTGCCCCTACAGTTTAATCCATTGTCAGCAAAAAAAAAATCAGTCGCTACTATTGACTTTTGCCTACAGTGCTTCGACGCTTCTGTTGCTGTTATTCTGATAAGAGGGCAGTATAACATGATCTTCGCATTAACATTTCCATATTCATTTGATTGGCCAAAGTGCACGATCTCTCACCTGCATATGGTCATTATCCAGGATTCACAGCATGAATCCCCCATATTGAGCATACATGGAAGAAAGCTCCGGAAATTGTTCATAGTATTCTCCTATTTTAGTCATTATCTAAGTCGTTCTAGTGTGTATACGGGAGAGCCACTACCACGGGTAACGTGTCAATTTGTCGCAGGTGGCAAGACCACAGGTGAGGGTGATCGTCCGGCAGACGCGTTCGGGAGGACGGTCACGGCGCTAGCCAGCCCAGCAAGGCCGTGCTGCCATTCGAGCTTTCATATATCTGGAAGAATCGTGGTAGTTTTGTCCTTATAGTCAGACAATAGCAGGGCCGGACCCGAATGGCCCAGCCTGATGTCGGCGGAGTAAACTCATCAGGAAAGGTTGCATTTCTCCCAGTACAGCTAGCCCCAGGATACCATGTCAATGTATAATCCGGAAATCCGCCGGCCCACCAACGGACTCCTTGTGTCCTTGGAAGTTCGCTCAGTTATCGTGGACTATGACAAGCGCCCGGCCCGTCTCCGGTAGCCTTGGATCAGGGCATCAATTTCGGGGTAGTAGCCAGGAAAGTGAACTTCTCGACCGACGGAGATCATCGCGCTGATTTCGGTCATAATCAGCTGAACCGGGAACTACCAGGAGCATCACTATTCGAAGTTTACACAACGTACGCCAATTGCACTTCAATGGCGATGGTGCAAAGTCCCCTACCTGTCAAACCCTCCACTTGGGCTGCCGCTCACAGTCTTAAAAGGTCTGTTCGCCGCGACAACACGTGTTATTCGGCAAGGGATCGCCATCAGTTCTCCACTTTGGCAAGTCTAGAGCTGTGCACTATAAGGCAAGTCCCTGCCCCGATAGATTCTCGTATCTGTGCTTTTCTGTGCTAGACGTGATTACGACCGGCGGAGAAGTAGATAGAATAACATGCGGGAATCCATACCGCATGGGATCAGCACCATAGCGTTGAGTTGGTATAAAACCAGCGCTTTCCATGATTGAGTCAAGTAGGTCCCGATTTGACATTCCCGAGGTATACGAGGCAGTTTGCATCAGTCTGCGCAATTTCCATGTAAGTCAAACTATCCAGCATCGTGTCAATATCCATCTAGACTTTGTATTTCCGCCTTGCAAGGCTGAGTGGCAAGTTATCTGGTCTAGACCGGGAGGTCTCATTACATTCAGTTGCTTGAATTGGCATGAAGGGTTCCATTAGTCTCGTAGATAGCTTGCTCTATGTGTTGACCTTATTACGCTGACAGGACGTGAGGAACAAAACAGCCAAATTTTTCGGCGTGATAAACGCGATAGCACGATCATACAAGACTTTGCGAAACGCTATAGCAAACCGTACATGGTCATAATTGGCGTTGCATCGTTGCATTGATGAGCACGACTTGCTTGAATCCATCTTTTGAAATTCGTTTTGTACAGTGCTAGCTCTACTTACTTCTTTATATGAAGCTAGATCGTGTGTTGAATGTATCCTCATGAATCTCCCATAGCCATGCGGAGGATCGGCGGTTCTCTTGTTCCGGTATCGTCGTAGAGCCAGTCCTCATGTCGTCATAATTTCAAATACTACGATTCTGTGTTTCTGGCAGCCTGGGATAGAATTGCACATGCAGTTCCAGCTGTGTCATACTTTGCTCATTTTATTCTTGTTCAGTCTTGACCTCTCTATGGATGAGAAGTCATCCTGAAATCAGTGCAGCCGTACAATCAGTGAGTGCTGTGAGCAAATTGATATGATCTTCACAATTAGGTCAATTGGCAACAGATGAATTGTTATAGCTTTGTCGTAATGTGTTCCAATACACTCGCACCGGCCTCAGAAACGAGGTACTGCCACTCTGATATGACCTAGCCTGGGCGGCATCGCTCGCAGGTCAATTCGAGATGGCTCGCTGCTGAGGGCCATGAGAGTGAAAAGTTAGGCCTCAAGATACCAGTCTGATTTCGTTCACTGCGCGGGAGCTGACAACATCCGAGCCGGCAGCAATGTGGGTGGCAAGCTTCGGGGAGATGTAGGAGGTTGCTCATAGAGGGCCTCAGATGGGGGTGGGGTATCCGAACTGTCGGCTCTCTTCGCCTCAGGCATCAAGAAGATCTCGATTTTCACTGCAATTTTAACCCACGGGAAGGGGATGAGTAGCAAAGGCGTGCCACTTTTACTCAGCCACTCCAGCCATCAAGTACGTCATGAAGCCTCCATATTTGGCATCCAGTCTCCGCGCAGTACATATGTCTGTTTCAATCTTTTGTACTTGACTGCAGTTACTTATTTCCAAAGTCAGATACTCTCAATCGAGGTCTTGCTAAATTACGCAAAGGCACCACGATTCCTAGATATATTTATTTGTGAACACTTGCAGGAGAGCTTCTCAAGTCCTACTTCCATCACTGACAGCATTCGACTTGGTAGCTTGACTACGGTTGATGATTTACGGTGCATTGGAACTGGTTCTGGACAAACGAGATGCCTGACCTGAGAGTATGTCCCAAATGTTTGAAATTATCGGCGTATTTTTACACGGACTGAGTTACCTTGAGCAGCGGTAGTGAGAACAGGGCAGAACTGCAGATGCGTTATCCAAGAGCGAATTACAGCCCAATTCGACTCAACTTTTAAAATTGGATGTTTGCTCGAGTTTTTTATATTGACTTTGTCAAAAGTAGACGACGAAGACAGCTTCATTAGTCCCGGAAGAATGTGAGCATCCGGCTCCGAAGATCGCTCCTGGATTGTAAGGAAGCCATCGCACGAGAGCGTGTTCGAATATCTGTAGGTTTGGGGGCCGTATAAAGGGGAACACGAATTGCTTGGAATACCGGACATACCTGATTATATTCGAAAGACATCCTTACATGGGTATCATTATCGGTACTAATAGTATAGCCGCGACGGTGCAAGGTGTTCTATGGTAAGACCAAAGTTACAAGCGCTTGTTCAGCGCAGCATTCCGCGGACCCTTATAAGCCGCCTTATGGACGATCAATGAGCACAGCTTTCACCAATACGAATTAAAATGGTAAGGAGAAATGATGTCATGGAGCCTCGACGCTCCGCCCTCCCCATTGCGGACAGCTTTGTCAGATACGCCTCTATATCACACGAAGAATGACCAAAGTCGACCAACTTGGTGCATGCCATACCTACATTGCTGCTTATTGGTGGAATGGGCAGGGTGGCCGAATTCGGCAGACCCGCTACGGAGGGCCCAGCTCCGCGATCTAGCTTGGCTCCCGGCTCCATGATATAATGACGACGCGGAAGCAGAAATGAACGCGTGTTTCTGGGGCATTTCCACTCAAATCGCTGCGTTTTCTTTTCAATCAGAAACTCGATTTCCGCCCAACAGAATGGGTGAGTTGCTTGCCATGTTGGTAATATCATTGTCGCACAAATTTTCAAAGAATGAGATGTCCCAAGAAAGAAGTCTCATGTCTCTCTGGCGCGCAATGCCGAAAGCGCCAGGACTAGTCGACGCACCGTGCGTTAAAAGGGGCGCTATAGGCCTGGCGGCTTCAAGTTAATAAGCGCGCTGGAGATGGAAGCTCCGTGGTCATCTCATGTCTGCCTTTGCGCCGTTGCAACTAAACCTTAGTTTGGAATTCCTTTTCCAGAACAAATACAACAAAAGCTAGCATCGTCGGCGATATATTGGTCGCAGGTGACGCTACAAGAATGAAAAGCGAGCCGCATCATGCCAAAGAGGTAGAAGAGTGCCGACGATCGTCCCGCTCCATGCACTAATTCAAGGGCCGTACTACCGTTCCGGAACCCCGGAAGGTAGGTCAACGTCTATAGGATGCAACGTGCGTACCTATTCTGAGGATTGCTTCTCTCCGCCCCCCTCAAAGCAGTCTAGGCCTGAGCTTGTTTCGAGTATGTGATTCGAGCTCAACCCCTGGCAGTAATTTCATGATCCATAGACAAGACCATGTGGTATCCATACATACCAGGTCCCTGCTGGTGACACATCCCCAGATTGCTTGGCATCGCATTTATACTTAACCATGGGGGCTTCTCATCATTCTGCTCTCTTGAATGCTCTGATCATTAGGTTCAATCGTGACAAGTGACGGGAAACACCAACGGATCTCGACCATCATGAAGCCATCCTTTCTTAGCACCGCCCTTGCTGGCGTTGCTCTTGCCTCTGGCGCTGCCGCCAAGCTGAAGTGGTTCGGTATCAACCAGAGTGTTGCCGAGTTTGGATCTGGTACATATCCCGGTGTTTGGGGAACCAACTTCTACTTTCCCTCGACCTCCTCTATCGGTGTAAGTTGCTGCTGGTCAAGATTGTCAATGGATCCGAGGAACATGACACTAACATACCTCGGCAGACATTGATTGGTGAGGGCTACAACATCTTCCGTGTTGCCTTTTCCATGGAACGCCTGGTCCCGAACACCCTCACTGGCAGTGCCGACGCTGCTTACTTGGCCAACTTGACCGCAACCATCAACTACATCACCGAGAATGGCGCGACCGCCGTCCTTGACCCTCACAACTTTGGTCGCTACTACGGCAACATCATCACCGACACAGCCGGCTTTGGCTCATTCTGGACCACTGTTGCCACCGCCTTCAAGGACAATGCCAATGTCATCTTTGATACCAACAACGAGTACCATGACATGGACCAGACTCTGGTCCTGAACCTCAACCAAGCCGCCATTAACGCCATCCGCGCAGCCGGCGCCACCAGCCAGTACATCTTCGCCGAGGGCAACTCGTACTCGGGCGCCTACGTCTGGAACACGACCAACACAAACTTGGTCGCTCTGACTGACTCAGCTGACAAGCTCATCTACGAGATGCACCAGTACCTCGACTCGGACAACTCGGGCACCTCGGACGTGTGCGTGTCGACCACGATTGGTGTCGACCGCGTTATTGGCGCCACCGAGTGGCTCCGTGAGAACGGCAAGCTGGGCGTCCTGGGCGAGTTCGCCGGCGGCGCCAACTCTCAGTGCGAGACGGCCATCAAGGGCCTCCTCGACCACCTCCAGGACAACAGCGACGTCTGGCAGGGTGCTCTCTGGTGGGCTGGCGGTCCCTGGTGGGGAAGCTACATCTACAGCTTCGAGCCCCCAAGTGGTACTGCCTACACCTACTACGACTCGCTTCTCCAGACCTACACGCCATAAGGTAGTGTGTCTTGAGGGTTCGAATGTATAAAAGCTCCCGGGATTCGTGTGTCTTGGCGGGAGAATCAGCTTCTTTATGTATATATTGTTGTCATCTGATCATTTGGGACCTGCTGTTCGTCTCGTCTGCAGGTTGAAATAAATCAAAAGTTCTCGATCTATTTACCTCAGGTTGTGCTCCGTCTGGTGACAATACTAAGGCTCATAATCTTTCGTCGTTTGATGATGTCTCTGTGCTGTGGTGTATGCTATTGTGTTGTGTGCGACAGATTAGGGGACGTGGGATGATTCCCAGTCTCGTAATGGGAGTTAGGGGCTGGGCCACTAAATTATAGAGTAGAAGACCTGTAACCTTGGGGGAAACAGGGATCATATACTGACCAACTGAACTAAGGTACTGACAGCGCCAAGAACTCGAAATAGATGTTGTGCTTGTTTCAATGCCGGTCGCTTGAATGCGCAAAGATTCACAATTGATCAAAACTTTTTCTATTGAATAATTGGTCATTTGCAGCGCTCCTGTACAGTCCTGAATTGGCTGCTGTATATCACACTCCACGGTATGGATCCCCGCAATCACAACAGTGAGCCCCGATCATCGTTCGATGACTTGCGTCTGTTCTGCACCACACGCGGCTTACGGCAAGACCCTCTGCAATGCTCCTTCCTGCACGCCTCAAAAAGAGTCGGTCTGGACTTCCCTGACTGCTGAACTGGGGGTTTGCCAGCCCAAATGTAGAGCCCAAAGGTACCTACCTACCGACTCTTCAGGCTGGGCAACCACCATTAACTCAAGGAGGGAACCATGGCTTCGGCTTACAAGCCAATAAGCGCAGAAGGCATTCAGCACTGCAGTTCCTACGACTGTGCCGTGGTACGGCAGGAAATAGGCACTGGACAGCCACCTATCACCTACCTGACCCCAGTCACAGCCTGACTGCAATATTGGATCTGTGCTGCCTTATCATCTTCTCGGTGACTGGCACTGGTCTCGACTCCCGTTCCTGCTGCAATTGAGGGGCCGCCTGGAAAATTGAACACCAAAATCTCCAACCTGATGACGTGTGTCGCACCTAGAGCCTCAACCTACGAACCTGTCCCGCCAAATAGCAAGTAACCAACTTTCTCTACCCATGACACAACATCCTGTCACTGCAGTGCGATATCGCCCGCCCGAGTCTAATCACCGTCTCCTTGAACCTCGTCTTAGAAATCCGTCCGAAGTAATGGCTCTCTGGCTAGCTGCTCAGACGATCAAGCGGCTCTATACGGCCACAATCGAGCCGGACCACAATCGCAGCAAAGTCTAGCCCCAATATGGACAACCAAAGCCAATACGCGCGCCGGAAAGCCTATTTCGAAAGTATAGCAAACGGAATACAAGATGCGATGAAGATGGCCAACGACCCAGAAAAGGCCTTTTGTCGCAGCTCTGATTTGAAAGGAATATGGGGAATGCCACAACTGCGAGGTCTTCTTTTTGACAGTCATTTGACAACCGAGCAAATCGATGCTATACAGAACAAATTGTTGGGCTTTCTTTCATTCATTGTCTGGACTGAACTGCCAGATATAGAATGGTTCTCTACTGTCAAAAGCTGTCTGTTCTCTCCTCCCAATAGCTCATACACACGCTTCACGGACAAGAGCCTTCCCGTTGATGCCGAGGAACTCATCTCCATGGGGTTCAATCCTCGCCGCGTAAAGAAGTACTTGGGAGAGCAATACCGATTTATTCCAACTACGCTCGACTTCAGTCATCAGCCTCAGACACAGATCATCGACTCGAGGTATCGGCTACCTTTCGAGTTTCGATCAACCGAGGAAATATCGGGCGGTTACGGCTTGATCAATGTGAGCGCAGCAAGTCTCTCCTGAATTATTAGCACTAATTAGACTTATAGTTCTACCAAGTATCTCCCGACTACATTCAAGATCGTAAATACAGCCAATTTTCATGGACGGCGAGCGAACCATATGCCGTGGCAGTCAAGTCTTTTCGAGCTGATGAAGAATCGCTGGATGATGCCAAAAAGGAAGTGGATACATTGTGTAGGGTAAAGAGAACCCTTCCAAGCGAGGTGTACCGCATTACGCTCCATCATACCATTATTGAGCAGGATTCTCGGTACTTGATCGTTCTGCCAATCGCCGATCTAGGAAACCTTCACCAATTCTTACATGCCGAACCCGCGGTGAGCTCCAAGACATACGAGCTGACGCCGGCAAGTTTTGATGAACGTTTTCGAAATCTTCCCGCCCATGGTGTCTCTCTAGCTGGAGCCTTAGCGAAAGAATGCGTAGCCATTGCAGACGCTTTGAGGTGGCTTCACGCTGGATTTTCCGACGACCACGCCTACTCTGTTAACCTTGCTCATATGGACTTGAAACCAGACAATATTCTCTTATTCGACAAAGGAGATAACCCTGTAGGCTGGTGGAAATTGGCCGATTTTGGAATATCGGTAATCAAAAAGGTCAGCAAAGATGGAAATGTGGAGAATCAAACAATGCATACAAGAGCACGGCGGCCCAAGAGCACCTACCAGGCACCGGAAGTCGAAAGAGCCTGGGATGATTCAGCTGGCAATTTCACGGTAGGACGAAAGAGCGATGTTTGGTCATTTGGTGCAATCATCTCGGAGATTCTCACTTTCAACCAAAAGGGTCCGCAAGGAGTTGTTGAGTTCAGAAATTTACGCGGCGGCACATATGACAGTTTTTACTCGGAATTCTCCAGCAAATCTACTCACCTGAGCCCCTTTACCCACGGCC
The DNA here is from genome assembly GCA_011058875.1 of Neopestalotiopsis sp. 37M. Classification (NCBI taxonomy): domain Eukaryota; kingdom Fungi; phylum Ascomycota; class Sordariomycetes; order Amphisphaeriales; family Sporocadaceae; genus Neopestalotiopsis; species Neopestalotiopsis sp. 37M. The sequence continues at coordinate 134,920 of SWKT01000022.1, forward strand.
AGAACTACCACTTGCGGCCAGAAGTGATCGTATGGCTCAGAGACCTTCGAAAATGCTCAGGGAATGAGCGTAACTATGTTGCGTGCTGGGCATCCTGTATCGAATCTCTGCTTGTGGCGGATCCTGAGGTTAGACCTGATGCTGAGAGAATGTATACAAATATTCTGCACGTTTCTCAGCATATTGACAAGGTCATCCAAAATAGCAGTACAAGCTGTATTTTCTCCCAGCACCAAAACCCACCACCACTGCCAAATACATCAGTTGAACCAATTTATCAAAGTAGGGGAAGACAGGCGAGCAGCATCGACACGGGCTCTGATCAACCCTCTCACGGGTCATCGAGCTACGGCCTTCGGCTCTCGACTCCCGCCACCAATGAGCTGGCCCGGAGACCGTCCTTTGATATGGAGTGGCAAAACGTCGAGACACATGTTATGTCATGGGAAACACGGAATAGAGTTTCAAGTCCCAGCGATTTGACTGTTGGTAAATACTGGATTGCATACTTGATCAAGTCAACAATTTCCCTCTTGCGAGTCCATCCAGACAAGGACGGAAAGAATATCACGGAACCAGGCGGGGCTATCGTCGTACCCTTCAAAGCAAAGACAGACCGCAGCGGTGTCGTGGTCGCTGGGCAGTACCTCGCGGCTTGGGGAGAATCTAAACGATCAGAGCCAATGGTAAGATCAGCTTCTCAATGCTTTTTGTGATTCCTTAATATACGAAGAAACTAATTTTATTTCAATTCTATTTCTAGCTTCAGGCATATAAACTGGACTATCACAACGCTACGTCTAGTCCTACGTCGATCCCCATTCCGACGAAAGATTTCGAGCATTCCAAGAGAATCACCATAACAGACGAAGGATTCATGGCCGTGATAAATACGAAGCAATTCTTCATCTTGCATCTTGAGTACATATGCCGTCAATTCCGGGTGTAACGAAATTTTCTGACCACTTTTCATTGCAGAAACCCCAATGAAGTACAAACTCGTCACACATCTAGGGATGTCCCTCTAGAGCAGAATTGCTACATAGAAGACATTGCATTCAATGAGGAGGGCAATCTTCTGTATGTATGGGCGACGGGCCTCAGTCAGGGCTGGCTACTTTGCTATCGCATCATGACGCCCTTGAGCATTGAACTTGAGGCCAGAACCCACTATGACTTTGTAAGTAATTCGCAATTCCTACCAATTTGGAAGAAATATTTGATGATTCAAATTAACTGACAGCCTGCAGCAAGAGCACGTGAAACTGCACTATACCCGACTACTCCCCTTCAATTACTCTTTAGGGTGTCTCGTCGCTCCTGATGGCGACAGCCACGTGGCTTTTGTTCCTGATAGCGTCATTCCCCATCATGCACCGAGAACATTCCGTGCTTTCCCTGTCCAGCCCAGACTATTGGATATTCGAGCGTCATGTTTATATCAAGACCAATCCTTTGTCGTCGTTACTTCGAAACGTCTACCTTCTTCTTCGGCGATTCACATATTGTCAACGAAACCAAAAGACGAATTTGCAGAGGGGCACACTCTCTGTCGGATAGACTCGCGGTTGAAGGAGCGGTCCGCGATGCAGATCGTCCTCTGCAACAACGAAGCTGCGAGCATTATTCTCATATGCCAACTAGACGGCAAGATACACGCTATAAAATGCAGGCCAAAAAGCTGACCATTGGCCTTTGTTACACTCTCGTACCGTTCAATGCCCTTGTCGTTGGCAGCCAGTGCTTACCATGACCCGGTAAACCAATTGTGACATGCTTCTCGTTGCTAATGTATAGTCTACGCAACCCCATCACACTTGACTGACCCTACAATATAGGGCGAACCAGGATCATCGACCCCCCACACTATCGAAAAAGCAAGTATGTCGTTCTATCAGTGCCAGCTAAATCCGATTTTGCACCTCGTCTGCGCTTTGCGTTGTGTAATTCATCCCCCATTATCCGCCGTCTATCTTCGTAAATAATTCCACTCGCATTCTATAAGCAAGTTGGGCATTCTTCCCCGAGGCCGAAAATCAAATAAGGCATTGATGCTCGCCCTCTGCAAAAGCAGACCGCTGCTCCGCCCATCGCAGCCCTTTCGAGCCATACGATTCATACATGTGGCACAGCAGAGCCTGCGCCCTCAACCTTGGCGCTCTGATCTCCATCTCAACCGCGACTGGGCAAAGCTCGCCACGCAATCCTCCCTGTTTAGTCCACCAGCATGAGCTGAAGAACGAATCCTTCCGCCCCCGCCTCCGTCATCCTCCCACGCCCCGTGTTCATTTGGCTGCTTTGCTGCGTTTCATTACTTCGCGCACCATGTCTCTAATGACTGGTCAGTTCATACTTCTGCAAAGCACAATGAAATCATGCATACTTTAGGCGTTTCTGCGCGAACCACTGTTAGTTGCCTTCTTTTTACACTTTTGGCGGCTCTCCAGAACACTTACCTCGCTTAGTTGTTCGGGTCCATCAAAGCACCATCTATCATTTCGATTCTGTATTTTGATTAGCAAGCCGGTCACCAAATTTGGGGTGCCAAGGTATGCAAACTTACTTTGACGGAAAAGTCATATGTATCATCCACTTTCCCACTGTAAATCTCTTTCAGATAGGTCTCGAGCTCGTCCTTGATCGCAAGGTAGCGCGAGGCTTGGGAAGGAAGGATATGATGATGTGACTCCGCCATGATTGGTCTTGCGTCGCGTTTGGCATATATCTGTCCAAACATACGGAGGGTCTAAGAAATATTCATTGTTTAAACATGCGGCGATCGTACACTTCTTAAATCCCTAGTATTGCCTTCCCTGCTACAGATGCCTGATATCGCCAGTTCGAGTCACAGGTTGTCCTTTTATGAGCACACGTACTGCCCCAAAATTAGCGAGTCTCGTATCACATCAGACTGTCCTACCGGTCGCCTTCTAGGATCAGCGCCCCGTACGGCACACACACAAATGATCCGCCAGCCGTATTTCCCTGAAAATAGCCGCGTTCCTTCTTGCCCACGACTTGCTTACATGATGCAAACCAAATGAGAATGCCGCCAATGATTCCCAACCTTGCAGGAAATATGATTATTTCCTAATTCCCTTCCTCGTCGCTATAGCTCAGTATCGACTTGAGCCAGAAGTTGATAACATCATGGCTTCAGATGCAGAGTCTGGTCGTGCCGCGACGTTTGATCCTTCCCAGCTGCGGTAAGGCTCTTCTCTCCCACCCCTCCCCATGATAAGCCTGGAACCTGCAAGGCACCACAATCAAGCTGACTTGGCCTCTATCTACCTAGACAACGTTTGAAAGCTTTCCAAATCTTCGTTGGTGGCCTCCCATCCACGCAATTTGGAGTGCATATTCCCAAATTTACTGACTTAATATTCCTCTAGTTTATCATTATCAGTGTGGTTATAGGCTCCGCAGTATTTAACTATAATGGCTCCGTCCTCGAAGTGTCGGGACCGATCGGCCTGCTGCTAGCGGTGCTGCTCAATGGCATCATTGCCGCGTTTGTGGGCGAGACGGTCAGCGAGCTCGTGCAGGTGTTTCCCGCTCAAAATGCCATCTACCTCTACGTTGAGCAATTTGTCGATGAGGATTTGGCTTGGGTGGCGTCCATTGCTCACTGGTAAGCTCTGTCTTGCAAATAGTCATAATCACTCCTAGAAAGGAATAAGTGATTCGTGACAGAAGAGGGGGATATGGAACAGAAAGAGAAAACCAAATTTGGCAAAGTTCGAGCCTCGTCTTGCTGATGTGCTGGTACAGGTATTGTTGGGCCTCAATCATGCCAGTACAAATGCTCAACGCCTCGCGGATATTAGAATACTGGCCCGATGTGGACAGTGTTGCGGGACCTATGGCCTTTTACGGCTTCACGCCGTGGGTTCTCTTTGCTCTCAACTTGTGGGGTGTTGATGTAAGTCTACTCCGATACGATCATGTCTGAACTTCTGAGGCTCATACTGTGCAGTATTTCGGCTGGATCGAGACCGTTGGTGGGGCGCTTAAAAGTGAGTATATCCCTGTTCAATCCTTACTGAAGCATACTTGATGTCATTATCATGTGCGACCGGGCCCAAGGTTTGATCAACGAACAAAAGGCAGATCTGTATCTGAATCGGCCATGGCTGGTCTTGTAAACAAAAATCATGGGTACTGACATGCGCACTAGTGGTAATTGTGGTTGTGATATCGTGTGTCTTGTACAATGTCTCCATTTACAGTAAGTGACAACTCCTCCGGGAGAATGCGCAGATTTACTAACATAATCCCCAGAGCAAGGGCACTCAACAAAAGAGTGTAAGCTATACTGAGAGACCCCAATCCAAAAGACGCGCTGACCTCTCTTCAGCGCCATTGTTTATCAACGACACCGATGGCACTTGTTCATGGTATAATAACTCTGCAGGTATGAATTGCAAATTTGCGAGAGATGGATCTCGGCTGACAAGTATACAAGCACAGAACGTATTTCCCAGCAATCGTAAGAAGACTCGTGCCATATAGGAATTATTTCGACGCAAGCTGATCATCCGTAAGCAATACATGATGGTCTCACTGTAAATCTACAGGTTTTCGGATCGAGTCAACAATTCTTGGCATTTTGGTCAGTATCTTTTCCTCGCCAGACCGAGCCCACAATGGAGACTGACCACCTAGGACAAACAGCTTCGTTGTACCCACTGTCGCCTTCATCTTCCTGGGCGTGGAAACCACGGCCATTGCCGCCTACGAGGCGCGGAGCACACGTTCCATTGCGCGCTCTTCGCAGATAACGCACTGGGCCTGCCTCTTGCTCCTCTTCATGGTAACGCTGGGCATCATCCTCGGCGTAAAGTGGGACGACTGCCGGCTCCCAGGCGTGTGGAAGTTCATCGGGGCCCACGAGACCATTGCCAATTCGATGCCGCACACGGACAGTGCCACCATAATCTCCATCTGGGATGTGCACCCGGACCTGGCCGGCGTGGCGAACGGAGCCATCATCTTCGCCGTCTTATCCTCGGCGAACACGGCACTGTATATCTCTAGTCGCACCTTGTACGGCATGACGCAAAAGCTGCGGGATAACCACATGTTTAGTCGGTGGTTCAAAAAGACGTTTGGCCAGGTGTGGACTTCGACGGGTGTGCCCGCCATGGCCCTGCTGGTTAGTCTGCTGGCCTTTTACTGGTTGCCGTTTGTTAGTCTTCGGCTGAAGCTCGAAAGTCCTGCTGCGTTGGATGATGTGAGTCTTTATTCTTCTTTCTAACTCCTCAGGGATCGGCTGTAAGTGACTAATCCCAGTAACAGATGATCCAAATAGTCTCTCTCACGTCGAGTATCTCGTGTGTCATTACTTGGACACTGCTCCTTGTTGCCTACTTGCGATATGATCATTGGTAAGTTAAGCGAAGCTGTACGTTCTGCAAACCTGAGCTAAACAAGAGCTTTCCAGGACATCATCTTGTGCCCAAGGCCTGGAAAAGGCCGGAATGGAGCGCTTCATCCGGGGCCATCCCAAGTATAAAGCTTGGAACGTGCTCATCTGGCTTCAGCCGTGGACGGCTCGGTTGGCTCTGCTCGGATGTGTCTTCATCTTTGCCTGTCTGAGCGCGACATGGTGGACCAGGCCAGGAGGCGCCAGCTTTGACATGGTTGTGGTGGCATACGGCCCTGTAAGTTCATGGGGAGTGGTGATGACGCTCGCGTTACCGATTTCCTGACTGATGTATCCGCAGCATGTCATTTCCTTGGCTTTTTGGGTTCTTCTAAAATTGTGGAATTACGGATTGCACTTTTCGAAATGGTGGCCGCGGCCGCTTATATCGAACCGCCATCCGACGGCGCTCATTCAAAAGCTCAGCCACTTGGAGCGCCTCTCGGTCAAGGGAGAAGAAAGGCGCAAGCAGGAGTTTGGGACAACACTTCTCGCACTTGACTCGACATCAGGACAGATGCGGCCACCACGAGGTCTAGAGCAAGGTAACGGGCGGGTTTCTGGGACTGAGATCTCTTCCACAATCGAAGAAAGCAGATTGGATTGATTCTTGGGACGAATGAACCGCCAGCAGAACTGATCAAATCTTGCGATAAAGAAATACATTTTTGGATAGAGCATTATTTGTATTTGTATTGGTTTTTCTTGCCTCGTCATGTTATAAACGACCCGTAACGCCATGCCATGCTATCATAACCAGTCTAGCTATCAGTTTTCGTGGATGATTCTGAAGAGCAATATATCGCCATCAGAAGCTAGGAATGGAAACTTTGGGAAGCTCATCACCTTCTGCCACCTCTTCCACCGCCTCCCATCATACCGCCCATACCCATTGACTTCATCATGTTTTGAATATCCATACCGCCCGGCATACCGCCGCTACCTCCACCAAACATTTTGGCTAGACTGGCCATGTCTGGCATGCCTCCAGCACCGGCTCCACCCATGCTTTGTAACCTCTTCTGCATAGCTGCCATCTGTTGTGCCTTGTTACCGCCACCCATGGCTTGCTGTGCGCGCTGCATGTTCTTCATGTTGCCTCCCATCTTCTTGGCCATGCCAGCCATCATCCGTTGCTGGGTGAGAAGTTCTTCAACTTCTCTCACACTGGCGCCGCTGCCACGAGCCACACGCACGACTCGGGTAGGTTGTTCGACAAACATCTTGCCGTCGCTGTCGAGTTCCTTCTCGGTCATGCTGTCGCAGATGTAAATCATTCGCTTGAGCTTGGCGCTAGACTCCTCGTTGTCCATCTGATCCATACCAGGCAGATTGGCCATTCCAGGAATCATGCCCGAAATCTTGGACAAGGGGCCCATCTTCATAATGTTGCCCAATTGATCCCGCAGATCCCTCACTGTAAAGATACCCTCGGTAATGTGCTTGATGGTGTCCTTTTGATCCAGCTTCAGGGATTGTACGTGCTCGACCAGTCCTGCCATATCTCCCATGCCTAATAGCTTGTTGACAAACTGTTGTGGCGCAAATCGTTCGAGATCCAGCATGTGCTCTCCGGTACCGATAAACACGATTGGTGTATGTGTCGCAGCAACGGCTGATATGGCACCACCACCGCTGGCATGACCATCCGTCTTGGTGATGATAATGGCTCCGAAATCGGCAGCTTCCTTGAACGCCTTGGCTTGCGACTCGGCTTGTTGACCGATAGACGAGTCGAGAACCATGATGGTCTCGTCGGGCTTGACGGCAGTTTGGATATCCATCATTTCCTGGAATAGCGCAGACTCTTGTCGATGTCTTCCGGAGGTATCGACAATGATGACTTCGAAGCGCTCCTTCTTGAATTTCTCGACACCGTCCCTGGCCACGACGGCAGGGTCCGTCTCGGTGAGGGAACCATAGTACGGGATCTTGGCCTTGACGGCGTTTTGCTTCAGCTGATCGAAGGCACCGGCACGGAAGGTGTCGGCGCACACCAAGCAAGCGCGGAATCCACGGGCCTGGTAGTGTCGCGCCAGCTTGGTACATGTCGTCGTTTTACCGGCACCCTGTAGACCGACGAACATGATGACATTGGACTTGCCCTTCTTGGGCTTGAACGGTTCGGCATGGGGATCGACGAGCTTGACCAGCTCATCAAAGACGGCTTTTTGGATGAGGCGCTTCTTGTTGACGGCGGGTGGCAGGTCTTTGAAGTTGACCTGTGATTTAATCGAATTGGAGAGCTTGCTGACAAGCTTCACGTTGACGTCGGCTTCGAGGAGGGCGTGGGAGATCTCGTTGAGCATAGCCTTGAAGGCCTGCGAGGACACACATGGCGGGTTAGTAGGTGGAGGGGCAAAGTTGGGTGGCGGATCGAATCAGCAAAGAGACTGTACCTTCTCATCGAGGTTGGGCGCACGAGTAGCATCGTGCAAGGCCGTGCTAATGCGCCGGCCGAGATCTTGAAGAACCATGTTTAGGGAAGCAGAGGACGGAGGCCGATGAAGTCGGATGCTGCTGCTGTTGTATGGGCGACGTGGTCGTAGTCGTGGTAATCGCAAGCTCCTCCTGGTCGCGGATTACTTTGGCCTGCACACTGGTGCTTCGACAAATGTGGAATTGTGGAGGGTGGGGGGATAACCTGAGCTGGGACGGGCTCATCGAATCGTGGGGTACCAAGGTCAACTGGACATAGGTTTTTCCGCTCTAATAGAGTGCCTCCTCAGGTACGTACCGGCCTAGCTAGTGCTCCAATCATGTACCTTCAACAAGCCCATTATACTCCGAAGTTCTGAACAACACCATTTACAAGTCATAATGATGCCGCATCATCATATACTGGATCACACTCGATCAGATTGGCGCCTTCAAGTTCTAAATTTGAACCCATGTAGCACAATTTGATGAGTTTTCGGTGTCAAGTACCCTGCGGCAGTCTCGGACGATGCTCCAGATCAGTCATGGCTTTGGCGTAACACCCCGCGCGATTCGATTGCTCTGCCGCACCGCGGTTATCTATGATGTTACTTTTTCGGCTGCTTGCACTGCACTATATTTGTAAGACCGTGTGCTGTTGCCTGATTCTTCTGACCTATCAGAGCCGGTATCAAGTATGCCGAGAGTATAGAAACAAGCATGATAATCTCTTCACATTCTGCTGACGAATGTTCTACTATCGAGCGTGACACCCATCACTCCTTCTTCACATTACACAAGTATCTTCTTTCAAGTCCTATAGATCTCAGGACAATATAAATACCCACAACACTGCCCCCTAGATCCGTCAGCTAGGTTAGACAATTCAGAATAAACTTAATACTCCCCATCTCAGCGATGGCTGACGCCAAGATCAATCATGAAGGCTTCCAGAGGCGTCTGGATGTCATTACATCCATTATGAACGCCTATCGACTTGAAGTGAGTCGTTCAAGTCCGGACCCTGAGATATTTGTTCTTAACAGTTCCCCTAGGCGAAAGCAGTGACGCCCGTCGAGTATGATGAAGACTGTCCTTTTCCATACAATAACTTCATATACAAGATAGAGCTGTCATCTCCTCTGCACGCGGATACTTTCGGTACTGATGAAACTCGTCGGCCTGGCACCTTGGCGCCTTCGAAGCCGGACATCTCGGCCATGATTATGCGCTTGAGCAATCCTCGTGCAAACGGCTTGAACAATGCTCATCGCGTGGAGAATGAAGTAGCTGCACAGGCTCTATTCCGAGAGCACTTGTTGACCCAATATCCCAATTTGGCCCATATCTTACCCGAGATCTACGCGTGGGAATCATGTCGACAGCCAGAGGTGTCTGGTGAGGCCAGGTTCGGGTGGACGATATGTGAATTCATGCCCGGTGCGAATCTCGATGAACAATTTGCGGCCATGGAACTGTCGCAAAAGCTTGACGTGATTGAACAAGTCGCCGATGTACTGACTGCCCTTCAAAAGACATCCCTTCCTTCCCAGCTCGAGGGACATCTCGGGGGAATGACATTTGACAGTCAAGGTCAGATCATTGGTGGGCAAATGTCCATCTTGCCTGCCGGGCCGTGGAGAGACTACACGGAACTTTGGTTGTCGCGATTCCGTCAGCAATTGCATGATGCTGAGAAAAGTTCTGTCCTGAAGGGCTGGAAGGAAAGCGGTTTTCGTGTTCGTATTGACGAACTACTTGTTGATGCGAGAGTTGCGAAGTTAATTGGAGGGGTGGACACTACCCAGAGGACACTGATACATGGCGATTTTAGTAAGACTCCCCCAAACCACTAATCAGCAACCGTTCTCCAGTGTCTTTCTTTTCGTGTTGAAATTCCATGACTGACGTGGTGTATAGCCTTGAACAACTTCCTGTACGATAAGACCACCAGCCGCATAACAGCCTTGCTGGATTTTGACTTCTCGTGGGTTGCGCATCCTTCTCACGAGTTCTTCACGGGATTATGGGATATCGGCGGCGGTCTACGGTCAGATAATGACAAGATTGTCACGGCGGTTGTGACGGGCAAATTCGACAATGTGATCGAGTCTCTTTTTGACGAGGAAAATACCAAATGGCAGGTGGCTCAAGCTTGGGATGCAGCACTGGTGGCAAGAGGTGCCATTCGACCATCTTCTATCGCTGGTATTGACCGGCTGAGACAACTGATGGAACTGGAGGATGCACTCTGTCCTTCAAGGCTTGGGAACGAGCGCGCAATCGAGAGGCTGCGGAGACAGGGGAAGCTTGAGCCGGCATTCAAGACTGCCACCGAAAAGTTGGCGGCACTTCTTAATGATCTCGATGCTTGATCCCAGATCAAATCAATCTTTACTCGAACGTTGGAATGCTGGTCTGTCTTACCTAAGAGCTCTTCATGTGCCTGGAATCTTCAACGGCAGTTGACCTGCAAGCTGACGAATCAGGATCAGACCTGCCTCTTCTAGAACCTCCAAATCATTATCAATGCAAACGAACATCACGGTTCAATCAAGTCACAACTACAGATGTCTGGGCATGCACGTAGAGTAGTTTCCGAGTCTCAATACCCCACCACAGTGTTGTATTGCATCCATTCCTTGCCTGGCATACACGACATTCCCTCTTAGTGTATATGACTATGCTTTCTTTCGCTGGAATAATGAGAGTATATAGAGAAGATCACCAGGTGTTTAAGTCAATTTATTGCAGTCTTATTCGTCGTTTCCAAATTTCTGTGTTTCGCGAATCTGTAGAAAGCAATCATACGAAAGCAAAGCACTGTACTTCTGAAATGGCTGACGCTCAGCAAAGGGTCTTTGATGGCGAGACATATCAGCCCATGGGGAAAGTATTCGTAAGTCACCTTCCACCAGCCCTTCCTCCCTGGCTTTATACTTACAACACTACATCAGTGCAACGATGGTCGCGAGATTGCCCTCCTCCACTGGATCTTCAACCACCCCAAACTCGAAGAGATGCGAGGCCAGCCACAGAGAGTGCTAGACGCCATTGACGGGTACGGCAAGGCGGAAAAGTACCTCATGAACGTCGGCGAGTACAAGTCCAAGACGGTAATCGACATAATCCGCAACATCAAGCCAGCGATCATGGTTGAGCTCGGCGGCTACGTCGGCTACTCGGCCATTGCCTTTGGCGCCGCCGCCCGGGCCGCAGGCGGCAGGCGGTACTACAGCCTGGAGCAGAACCCCGAGTACGGCGCCATTGCCACGCTGCTGGTCGACTTGGCCGGGCTCGGCGACTTTGTCAAGATCATTGTTGAGTCGAGCGCGGATGCACTCAGGCGGCTGCATGGGAATAGGACGCTTGAGCATATAGATCTCTTGTTCATTGACCATACCAAACCTTTATATACGCCTGATCTGAAAGTGGCCGAAGAGCTTGGTCTGGTCAAGCCGGGATCAGTATGTGTTGCGGATAATGGTGAGAAACCAGAGTTTGCCTCAGTTTCGCAATGTATATTGACATACTTAAGTCGTCATGCCGGGCAATCCCGTGTACCTCGAGTACGTTCGAAGCACAGTAGAGCAAAAGAGAGAGCGTTATGACGCTGCCACAGAAGAACCAAAAGGAAACCCCGAACTGGTATATGAGACACGGTTCATCGAGGGATGGGAGCCGAGTGGAGAACCGGTGAGTACTGATTCCCATGGTCTCTCTTCGTTCTTTTCCCTAATATCACCGTCTTTACCTGTCTCTGATATAACCGGTCTCCGTTTGACACTATCTAGGATGCTCTAGAAGTATCAAGATGTGTCAAGGTCAGTGGCTAGAAATGAGGTGTATGGAGGTGGAGATATAGGCGAATGCTATGATACAATCAATGTTAGCGGCGCGCCTAATTCAGGCGCGATACTAGAAACGAACAAAAAAAGACATGTTGAGCATGGAACTAGTACGTGTGTAAGCAACCATGTCGTGCTCTACTTTAGGCTTTGGTATGTCAGCACTTGGGTATACGGTACACCTGTCAATTGGATGGGAAAACTCAAGCCCGTCTGCAATTCCCAACTTGGCTCACATAACTGAACTCACGTAACTGTAAACCCGTGATCGATGCAGTCCCGCTATGACCCTGTAGCCACTTGATTATACAAAGGCAAGCAGGAAGGCATGCTCAGATTGGAATTGATGACATATCATACCCGTAATGCAGAAACTCGAAGCTGGCCAAACTCACCTATCCTCACGACAGGCCTAGTTGACAAATCTGATTTCTCTGTTTAGAAATTGCTCGCAAGCTATATAATCTGGGTATGCACCTCGAAACAAGCAACATCTCACTTTTCATTGATTGCTCAGCCTTGCATACTCGAGGACCTCGCCTAAGAAGTTGACCTGGAACGGCTGACCCTGGTTTCTTTCTTCACTGCAAATTAAGCCCACGCGACGCCTTCAAGCTTGTGATTTCATAAGTCCAGATTTACACCACTGCACGCCGTTCCCAAAAGTACCCACAGTAGCCCGAATTCACTGCAATTTTAACCTCAAGCAAGTCGTTCAAGATCCACTTCTACACTTTGTAAGGCTAGGTGGTATTGCGGTATTGTTGCAGGCTAACCATCTTCACTGCAATTATAGTACCGCAAGTCATCGCAAAATATGGCCAGCAACACTCAACCCCACGCCTTCAACCCCGCAGGAGTATCCCCGCCACCTCCGACGTATAAGCACGTCGCCGTGACGCCTCTCCTCTCGACCAGCAAGCTCATCACCATGGCTGGCCAGATCGGCGTTGACTCCAAGGGTGCGTTTGTCTCAGAGACCATTAAAGGCCAGGCACCGCAGGCCTACGCCAACATAAAGGCTTGTCTCGCCGCAGCGGGAGCAACGCCTCGCGATATTGTGCACGTCCGACATTATATCGTCAAGGAGACAGGGGATCCTGAGATGGACCGTCTGGATGTCGTGGATCGTGGTTGGGGAGAAGCATGGATCGAGTTCATGGACAGAGAGGCAGATGGTCATCGACCTCCTGACACGGTCGTGGGAGTGGCGAGTCTGGCAAAGAAGGCCATTCTTTATGAATGTGAGGTTTCGGCCATTGTGCACTAGCTCAACTGAGTTGTTACACTTTGGTTCGAGTGCATCGCTCACTCGAAAACTTTTTCATTCGTTGCTTTCTTTACAGATTCCACGGCCAGCCTGACTGGCCGTACAGGTCCGCCCAGGCGGCATAGCCCTGAATATTCGGCAGATTATACCAAACGACATGAAGAATAAATAGAAAGTCATGAGATCTGCAAGGGACTAGGCCACCTGCTATCAATTTCCCATGATCACATCCTATGATATTCAGTGCTGGTCGTTATACAATGCGGCATCTGATCGTATTTGCCTTGCATCGTGTTACATCAGCTCCAGACGCATTATGCAGTCGCAAAGGACCATTTTCAAGGCATAAAAGACTCCTTCATGTAACGCCGGGTCCGAGTAGAGGTCGAATTCACTGTAGGCACCTTGAGGCCGGGTTGTGAAACCAAATGTATCCAAGACTTTGCCAGTCGGTGGAAAAGAGGAAAAGTGAGAATGAAGTTAATATGTTGGTGAGGCTGTGAAGCTCAAGGAAGAACAAATATAATGCGTGATACGCTAGAATGTGACGCCATGGGGTAGCAGCGAAGCGCTCAGTCGCAGTTTGCCTTTGCCCTGCATTGGTCGGGCACCATAAGGCTCTCCGCGAGAATAGCGATTGATCAACAATCCTGTACAACATGAACAAACATTTTGGGGACGCTCGAGCAATATATCCGCCAATATTTTCGGTGAGCTGTCATGGATATTGAACAAGTTGACCAATGGAACATCTCACTGTCGAAGTGCCGAACATTGCCAAGCTCTACCCGCAGAACCCGTCTGGTAGCAATGCATGGCTCAACAGCGGAACTGGCGAGGCTGAGCAAGCATCTTTCTTGCGCCTCTTAACCAATCATAACGCATATGTCCCAAGAGACAGATTGGCGGTTGATTATTTCATGTCGAAACCCCAGTCAAAGCATCCAGGCAACCAGGCGGAAGCTGCACATGATGTTGCAAGTGAGTATCAACGTTACTACCTTCTACATGTGCATGTTCATCCATTCTGCCGTCGTGTATGAGCAGGATCCCAGAGGCTATCATTATACGGCTTGTTCCTTTTGGTAGAAACCGAAGATAGGGTCAAAGCAAATATAAATACGTCTAGTCACGCAACCAACTCATTGTTTTTGGTTCACAGTTCATATCCAATACCTTTTCCCTTGCACAATCAAAACTCACATATATCTTGACAAGATATTTCGAACAACCACGGTCAAAACGATGTTCCTACCCAAGCTCTTGATTGCCTTCCTGGCGACCAGCATGGCTCATATTATAGCCTCGCCAGTGCCAAATGGTGAGTAATGATTCAAAAAGCGCCCATTCAAGGTGGATTTAAATTTGACACATGAAATCAGGAATTGATGTACGAGAAGTTACTCTCGACGAAGTGATCACCGATGACTGTATGTTTTGGCGTAGAGAGTCCTCTGAAATCTTGAGCCCTTGGTGAAGTGAGATATAGAACTGACAACGACATTCATCTAGGCCCCGGATGTACAAGCAGTGGTTAAATAGGCACTCATACTTCTCGCATGTTTGGATAAAATCAGACGATGCACCTAGTATAATTGAGTTACTTGGTTGAATACTTATTCCATACATAGAAATGATGAATCATACAGTTATGTGCTGGCATAAACGCACATCCAGAAGAGGCCTCTTATCTAGTCAATGAACTAGTGAAATGTCAACTTGCGCCTGGCTCATTCTTATACCAAGTGATTTTATATAGTTCAGCCGCATCATCTTCCTCCTAGACAGAGAGGCTGCGAATAGACTTTGCCTAGCCCCTGCAATCTCGTTGGCGCGGCAGGTCTGAACATACCACGCCCACGACTACGAGCACAGCTGATTTGCATTAGTCCAACACCAGACTACTGCCATGGCTCGGGGAAAAGGGAGGCTCAAATGACTCGCCTATGGCGAACCGGTGATCAGGGCTGAAGTAGACAAAAAGCCAATGACACGTGATGTATATCCTCTTTTCCCCCGAAGTCCAACAACTCTTATTCTGCCCAACCAGCTGTCGTCTTCCCCGAGTATAGCCATAGACAAAACCAGATCACCCACTTATGGCGGGAAACTCTATCTATATCAGCACCTCTGTCCTCTTTCTCCAACAAAAAAAGATGAGAGAAAAACCTTAAACATGTACCAAAAGCCAATCAGCCCACCGCCCTCCCCCTTCATTACTTGAAGCTCCATGTGCCCTCCCAAGCGACCCTTTCACGTTCTAACAAAGTTTGCGGCATCCTTCACCGCGTTCCCACAAAAAAACCGGCAACGCCGTTTCCCTCCCTCCCCCAGAGGTCCCGCCCAAAAGAAGGGAAACCCACGTGCTTGTGATATCCCGAGGAGGAGAGGAAAAGCAGCAATAAGCTTATACCCCATGGCCCCTTGAAAGCCCGTTTGATTAATCTGGATCCTGTCATGTCGTTTGGGTCCATGATGAAGCTTTCCGGGCTTGCATTTCATAACGCCGAATGTGGATGAAATCTCGCCACAATAATAACAATTACAAATCTCTCAAGTCTTGCATGTGTAAATTGTCCCTGGCCCAGACTTGAAAACGATTTGGTAACGTGGCCAAAAATGGGGATGCTATTTTAGACGTGCTTTGGTGTCATCAAGCACCAAATGTTGTCTTTTCCCCATCATCTTACCTTTGTCTAATTCCCCATGCCGCAATAAAATCGATCTTCGAAACACGCCATGTGATTGACTTTGTGCTAGATAGACATTTTACGGGTCAAGAGATTCAACAAAAAATTTCGGGAGGATTGCTTTTTATTTACCCCAGGCTTCGATAAGCTTAATAGCACATAGCTTAGTCTGCGGACATTTGTGCCGCCTGGAGCTCAAGGAGATCTCCCGCGTGCTAGACGATCTAGCAGCGAGATAAAAGCCCAAGAGGAGGGTGGACTGTGCTGTTGATCCTATAGATGGGTCATCTACGAGGACTATGTGAGGGACCTAGGGTTTTGTGGTCAGTTGCCGTATCCTTGGCATGTGATTCGAATTTGTTTGTTACGTTGTATCAGGTTCTTCACGATCATATGAAAGAGGTAGCACAAGAAGAAAATAATGATGGCTCAAACGAATGCTTTATTGTATTGGTGAAGCGACTCGTTCGTGACGATTGTCTGCAATATCCTCAAGACGCCCTTCAACCAGGCGTAGATTTGGATTCTATAAACAACCAGAGATTTTAGGAAATAGGCCCATGAACGATCGTAGTATGCGACTGTCCATAGACGCGAGTTTCAGAACCGCAGCAGCAGTAAAGAAAAATAAACCAAAGCCTGCAAAGACGCCTTAAAATGATAGGACCCCCCAAACCAGCTTGCTTCTACCTTGCTTTTGTGGTATCGTGGTAGGCAGCTCCTTTGTATGTAGACAGAAACTCCGGTATTTCAAAACGAAAGACTGAATGAACACGCTTATCAATCCACTGATTCTTCGACCCAGCCGGATGCTGTGGCCGCCCTCCTCATTATTACAAAGACACAAACGTGTATCAGTCGGGGTTGGCAATGAAAAGACGAGTGCTGGTAAGAGTTGCGGTGCGTTCGTCCACACTACCTCTCCTCCTCAACTCCTCTGGGTTCTTTACGCTCTTTTCTCGGGTCAGAGCAGCATTGAGCAGACTGTTGCTGGCGAGCTTGGCTGCGCTGGTGACGCTCAGCTCGGGGAGCGCGTCCGCCCGTTCAGCACTGCTTCCACTGCGTGTGCTCTCGGCTCGGTTAAGTTGACGATCATCACCAACTGAGTATTCGGGGGCCGGGTCGACCATACTGCCTGTTCTTTCAGGTGTATCGGCAGGGCTCCACTTCTTTCCGCTTCCTACGGGACCAGACGTTCGGTATGGAATGCTGCGACGGCCACTGGCGGTACTGCTGCGTCCGCTGCTCCCTGTCCTACGGTGGTGCAAGCGCTGCATAGTGTCGTCGTCGTCGCTGTCCTCTCCCTCGACTTCAGTTGCACTTAGGCGCATGGGCACACCACCAACACCAATGTAGTTGTTTTCTGGCGCGTAGCCCACAACTCCGGGCTTTCCGTGATGCCTGATTTTGGCGGCCACCTTGCCAGCGCTGCTGATACCAGTAGACGTCCGCATAGTTCCGTGACCTCCGTGCATCTCGATGTTGGCCCTTTGCTTGGCCGCCTTCTGCTGTGCAAGCATCCGGGGGTCCTCATATTGTGCCCTATCGCACCATACTGTAGCTTTCTGTTTTCTGAGCAGGGCGACATAGCTGTTGGGTGCTCCACCGCCAGAACGCGAAGACGTGCTGCGGCGGAGGTCGGACTGCGGCGGAGACGTGCGGAAGGCTGGAGGGGGCGGGTTTGTCGAGACAGTACTGAATGTGTTCACCGAGGGCGAGCGGCGCGTGTGGCCCATGCCTGGCGGGGGCTGTTGCAAATGCATCGGTGTGGGTGCATGAATCTGTTGTTGGTATTGTTGTTGTTGTGGAGGAAATATGTTGGACGAGGTTGTCCTGGTTCGAGAGTGGGAGTAAATTTGAGCAGGAGGATCGAGAGGCTTCCTCCTCAAATGGCTTTCACCTAACATGTTGTGTGTTGGTATTTGGTGGAGGGGGTGGGCGGCGGTAATTATTATGTGATGTGGTACTTTGGCCTAGCCGTTTGGTTGGCTATCTTCCGCCTACTAGGTTCAGGGCTGCAGGGCCAGGCCAAGACCAGGAAATGGAATTGGAGGCGTGTGCTTTTGCTGTGCTGTGCTGTGCTGTACAGTGCTGGTGCGTTGCTGTGGCATGTACAAAGGCGGGCAGTACAGTAGTGCGATTCGGCAGGTCGGGCTCGGAAACACACGCGCAAGGCCAAGCGGTAAACTGTAGTAGTGCGTGGTGAGATGGCGATCGCTGGTCTCTGCTGCGCGTGGGCTGCAGTCTGAGTGGATGACGATGGTGTGAGATAACGGCGGGCTTTGGGAAATTGAAAATGTAATCAATAGCGTGCCGCCAGCCAAAAACGTCTGTCTGTTCAAGCCCAAGAGTGTGCACACACACAAAGTAGCCAGCAAGAAGCGGGCCAATGCTGCTGTGTGACGAGACGGGGGGTGGAACAGATAATTACTGCTGGCTGCTGGCTGCTGAGGGGTAGGTAGTAGCAGCAGCAGCAGTAGCCAGAACTGAATCACAACAACAAAACAATAGGCGGTCCCTATTGCTTTCTTGACCAAGTATGGACAATGTCGAAAATGGAGAACAAGGTTGGCGAAACAAGGTCCGTGGCTGAGAGCTTGGTTATGAACAAAAGCAGTAGCAGCTTATGTCCAGGAATAATAGTAGTGGTACGAAGTAGTCGTAGTGGGATGTTGGGTGAATGCCGCGCTTGTCAACGTTGCATGGATGATGCTTCTGACTTATTTGGTCGCCCAGCGCCAGAGAACGAGCTACTGCGGGCCCCGTAGTCGCAGCGACGAAAGCGCAGTGGGCGAGGAAAAAAAAAGAGTGAAAAGCGAAAAAAAGAGATAGTGAGGTACCACCTAAAAGGCCCCGCTACAACAGGTGGGAACTCTAGTTTCTGCTCTTCTTAACTTAGATACCCCAAGCGAGAAGAAAGCGAGAGAAATATGTTCTCCGTACCCAACTACCCAATTAGTTTGATTTTCGTTTTTCTTCGTAGTTGCTATTGTAAACGACGACACGACAAAGGAGCAACGACGGGCACGTTTTCCAGTGCCGGTGCTTCTCGCGAGGGTGGAGAAGGCCAGTCCAAGAAGGTGGCACGTAGCCGGCTGGTTGACTTTGGCGGACGAAATGATAGATAAAACAGGATCAATCTAGTGTAATAGTGAGGGCAGGACAGCACAGGACAAGACGACCGACGCCGAAACCAGCGACTGTCAAATTTTTTCCTTTCCTGAATCCTTTGGATGCCTCACGATCTTTCTCGCTAGATTATCTGGGGGGCTTTAGAGGGGACGGTTGATGCCTTTAAAGCCGAGCTAGCAAGCCTGCCCGGTGGACGTATTCGTCTCTTGGCTGGGATGGTGGCAGCAGCTACGGGCGGGCGAAGGTAAAGAAAGAAGCAGATCGCTCGCAGGTGTGTGGAGTCTCGAGGTACTGGATGTAAGCTGCAAGTGCTAGCTAGGGCAGGTCTGGTTGCTAAAAGTGAAAGTGCCAGCAAAGCCCGCGCGCGCTGCCGTTAACCTGAGACCGCGTATCGATGTCAAGATTGGACGGGACACAATTAATTCGAAATCGTGCCTATTGACAGCTATTTGGTGGATTGGCTTTGTTGTAATTCTTTGCAAATAATTGCCTCGTCCTAAGAAAAGGAGATTTATGCGATTTTGTCGCGATGCCAACAAGTACTTGGTGGATATATAGGTTGGTAGTGCTTTCGGGTACCAAGAAGCCGGTATGTAATAAGAAGTCGCCAAGTGGGATGTGCAAGAGCAAAGCTACAACACACCACACCACGCCCACGAGTGCTGAGCAGGTGCGTGAGAGAACGTGTGAATGTATTGCTGCAAGCAGGCGGAACGATACGGCTGCTACCTTGCTGGCTTGCTAGGGAGCTTTTTTGGCTTTCCACAAGCGCGCGACTGTGTTCCGTGGAGTTGGGACCCGCCGAGAGGCGATGATGAGAGAGTTGTGGGTAAAGTTACTTTTTCAGATGACCTTTGGGAAATAATCCACTGACTTGAACCGGTATTCGGCCAATGATGTTGCTGGAATGGCACGACGGTTGATGTAATCGCTGGGTCCTTTACCATCCGTGCTGAATCAGAGATCACCACAATCTCGCTACTGTGACGTTTGCGGGAGTGTTGACAGCTGCAGCGGGGTTGATTCACGTTGCATTTGAAGTCACTTTTTGCCCCTTCCCCCGGATACGTGAGAACTTCCTTTGTGCTGCGGCGGGCTGGGCGGCTCAATTACAGCCAATTGCAAACGGACACTGGCGACCGCCAAGAGTACGAAATAGAGGGATGATCAGCAAGAAGCACGGGCTTTGAGGCTGACGATAGTGCAGTTCCAATGGGGTTGCCAAAGGGAGATTGAAATTTTTTATGCCCTTCCTTTACTTTTAGTGCTTGTTGCAAAGTAAAGAAATGTGTTTATGCCGTATGCAGGCAGGAGGACCCTGAATCTTGAGCTTGTCAATCTGATGTCTCTCCGGCGGTGTCGCTGTGATTTCTTCTTTTGACGAGATAGGCGATCACGGCTGCAGACATGAACCCAGTTACAAGTAAGCGATGGTGTACTTTGCCAATAGATGGCGTCTTTGCGATAAGCCAGGTGAGACGACAATTCTTTTTGTCGCCTTGCTTTCCCTGCCTATCTGGCTCGGTAGTGTGTGTGATCACTGGTGATGATGCGAGCCGCGGCGTCCCTTGAATGATGGAGGTGGTTGTTTACAGGTATCTCTAGTCGATATGGATGTCTGTCTTCCGTAGTCCGTCCCTCTTTCTCGGGCCTTTTGCAAGCTTATGCAAATGCCTCGAGTGGGTTGGCGTTGCAGCCAACCTGGAAGTGCGATAGTCGAGTGGGGGGCTGGGGATGTGAGAAGCGACAGCGATTATGCCTGCAGGATCATGGCAATGTGCGAACGACTCCGTGGGCGCTATGGGATTTCCGATTTGCCAATGGGATCTTTGGAGCTAGCAGCGGCAGCAATGTATTGATCACCACCACATACATTTGCATGAGATTTATCGTTGCCCGTCGTAGGTAGTAGTACTGTATTTGTCGTCGTCCTTGTCGCGGGGGAGGTACTGTATGTTTGTCTCGGTCCAACCAACTGCGTGCAAGAGTCTGTTTCAACCCCGATATAGGCGCGTCTTGTGATGTGTAGTTGATATGACCTGCTTGCCTATTTTGGCTTTCCGGAGCATTCTCGTCAGCATCGTTTCAACCACCGCAGTTTTGTGTAGCAAAAACACATGTAACCAGGCATATGCATCCTTCACTGCTGCTACTACTCCATCTAACCGCCATTGACGCCTTATACTTCAGCGCCGGCCCGACACTTGAAGAACTATGAGACATGGGCCTCGAGAGAGGCAAATAGGTACAGTATACAGTACATAGGCCATTGCAAACAAACAATAGCTAAACAAAGTAAACGAACGCCTTCTCGCTTGTGACGGCAATTCAAGGGAAGACCCCTGGGAACCAGAGGAACATGACTGGCAGTAATGGCGTGTTGATTGCAGGCGAGAGACCCTGGGCTGAGCCCATTGGACCCCGCGATTACGAGAGAGATCAGCACATACCTCGTTTCCCGGGCAGTCTTTCTCCACCGGAATTTCTCCCGACACGAAATCTTGTGGTTGTCGCTGCTCGGTAACGACCGAGATGAGGTCCCCGAGAGGCCGAAGGAGGGTTTTCTATTTTTTCAGGGTCCAAAAACAACGAGGCTGTTCGAGCAAAATATTTGCAGATCGATTGTTGCGCAGTCCGAAAGCTTTGGGCCACGCTTATATCGGGATGCTAGCAGGGAGAGCCCAGGTAGGGTTCAGGTAGGTATCACGGCCAGTAAATCGAAATAGGCGAGCGAGCAGCAGCTGAGCACCTGCACTGGAGCTTCTCCGTCCGGTTGTGTGTGGGGAAACAGCCCAAAAACCCTTGCTGAAGGTCTTGACTGGCAACTGCGATCCGATCAATCACTGGGACTTGTCAAAATCCCAACTCCTCAAGTCGACTTGGGTGGTTTCACCTTCGGGAATAATCGTGCTTTGTTCAATCGTCTGTTGATCTCGTCTCTCTTGGATCCTTTACCCGCGCCCTACACATTAGCCAATGTGGCAGGTTGACAGGAACCCGCGGCTTGAGCGCGTGTGAGACTAGAACAAGGTCCGAATCCGTCGCCCAAAGCTGGTATGGCCGACCGAAGAAAAATGGCGACTGTCTCAAAGCACTGATGGCCGTGAGCAGCACAGAACCTTTAAACGGCTGTAATAGCGCCGCGGCCTTGTCAGATTCAGGATTTTCTATTCCTAGCCCAGGGGTCGTCGTTGTCTACTGCCGACATCAAGCTCCAACCTGCATTGTCGTCTTGTTCTTCGCTTTCCAGGGCTCATTTAGGGCTTTGTGATGCACGACAGGTTTCTCGACAACTAGGTAGTACAACAATACCTAACTTGCTGCATTCTGCCAAGTTTGGTACAGGCCCCTGGCAAGATAAGGCTCCCTGTTCCCCACGTCATTGCAGGCTTGCAGCTTCAACAAAACAGGGTAGGCCTGTATATCAGGCCATTATAATACTCGATTGGGAAAGAATGAAACCAATCGGACCTTGGAACGTGTAGCTAAGTAAGCATGACCTACATCAATCCATCAACTATAGATTCTCTGCCTATACTACTCCTGGCGCCCAAGACCAGCAAGGCGACTTGGTATTGGAACTATTTTTTCGCACTTACATACACAGTAGCATTGATCCGGAATACCGCCTAGCACTTTGCGTGAGACGAATTTGCAAGTCATCTTTTACCGGGATCATGAGCCGTTTGATTCCATTGCCGGATCGGTCTGCAGGGGAAACCTTGAGGATTGGCCAAAGAAAGCCTGGTTTGCAAACATCGAGCTAGCACTTGCACTATACTATGGGTAGGTGACCGTGGTGGAAACATCACCAACGTCCAATACCACGCCATACACGCTTGCACATGCGCTGGTATGCTCATGCCGCAGAGTTCCTACATGTTGGACCATGCAATCGGCACACGCAGATGTACATTCTCACTATGTATGCATGGCCTGAACGCGCACACCGATGGCGCCTTTGAGATCCATCTGCATCCTGCCAAAGTCACCCTATGTAGGTACAGCATGCAAAGACCTGGAGTCTACGGCGGCCGAGACTTCGACAGACAACCTCGTGGGCCACAGCTCTTCCTCCTGAATGGAGGATGAGATCCTCAGTTCCAGCTCTTACAGGACTATGCATCCGCGTAGACCCCATTGCGGGACAGCGCTAATTGTACATACGTAGGCATTTTGGCCAGCATATAGGACGCGGCATCCCACGATATAATGCGGCGAGACTACTCTCACACTACACTACACCAGTTCCCCGTACCCAGGAGCCACTAGAAGGTAACAGAACTGTCGGAACTTCCGGGGAATCTGAACGACACTTTGACAACCCCCCACCAACTGTCCAATGCGGCTCTGACCCAGAGAGACCTAGATCTTCTTTTCGTGACATGGCGAACGGGCTGGACGGGAATCTGGAGCACATCTCTTACACCGCCGGATGTTGGCTTATTTCCGCGTATAATTGTGGTTTGCGTGCTCCGTCTACTCATCGAACGCGTCATAGCGACTGTGCCAGCTGCCAGATCGTCCCAGCGCACGATCTTCGGCTTCCTGAGATTCC
Source organism: Neopestalotiopsis sp. 37M (assembly GCA_011058875.1). NCBI lineage: Eukaryota > Fungi > Ascomycota > Sordariomycetes > Amphisphaeriales > Sporocadaceae > Neopestalotiopsis > Neopestalotiopsis sp. 37M. The sequence goes on from SWKT01000022.1 coordinate 158,261, forward strand.
CCCAAAGAGCCGACGGAGACGGATCAAAGTCATAGCTCAGGACGATGATCATTGCTGTTCACCACGACGGCGCCGCGTACCTCCACTGACGAATGGCGCATGGGGGATACGACAAGAACTAAGGGATGTCCTCGGCTCTATTTTAGTCTACATTATTCTCTGCTTAGCAAGAAGATCCGGGAACGACGATGACAAGACGTCAAAAATGCTACCGCGTATTTCCTCCGAAAAGAAAAGAACGGGTAGCTTCTAGCGTCAATCCGCAGTCCGCCCGTGGAGCCGAGGAACCTGGCGGTCGACGCCGATAGCAGCAGCGAACTATAGAGCGGATCTTCACTCGATCTGGTTCTTGTTCGTGTACATCTTTGAGCGTTGGCATAGTTGGCCAATTTAGTGTCGCGCATCCCCCAGCGGGATGACTTCATACGGCGCCTGGCGGAACTTGACCTGTTCCTGAATCATTGCACAACGGTTTTGCCACAATGCGGTTCCTAATCAAGCCAATTCCTGCTTTGATGGCCCGTGCCTGGGAACCAAATCGGTTCTCCTGAGGGGGAAACATGACACTGATCCGTGCTGATCGATCCTCCAGGAGTCAGTCAGACTTGTTGGAACAGTTTCTTACCAGACTTTTTGATGCCAGGGGGCTAAAATGGGCAATGGACTATGGCCCTGATGGAAGCTGCAGCGCCGCCAAGCCTGTAACTTTTGTATCTCCCTGCTCTTTGCACCAACCAAAATTCCGTGTGAACATCCAATGTTGCCTCTTCCGGCGGGAGCCACGTTCCTGACACTAGGCCAAACACAGCCTAGACAGAACCGGACTGAAGTGTCGAAAATCCAACTTTTTCCAAGATTTTTGTCCTCCGTTTCCCACTGTTTGTTTGATCTGGTTCACACAGGAGTCGTTTTTCCCCTTCGCACTGATTCGCAACGGTTTTAACCATAAAAACAAGGGCCGGCGGAAAGAATAGAGAGGAAACCAAGCCAAGGGCCGAGCAAATATTTTCCGATCCTCTCTAAAGATCTCGATCTCCGCCCTTAGTCTTGCTTGTTTTCTTTGTACGTACCTCCCTCCTGTTACCTACACTTGACGCTCTCACTACGGACCACCCTTCCGCCCGCATCCCGTTGAGAGGTATCTGCGAGTGGAGAGAATCTTCCCATCTCCTGCTTTGGCGAGCAGAGCGAGGTGTAAATGCTCCGACGCGGGCAATAGACGAGAAAGGGCGGCGGGATCCCCTGCCCAAAATCTGGTGCGCACGCATATATCGCGATCCTGCATTTCACCACACCTGCCACCTAAGCTTTTTTGCAATTGCCCATTCCCAGTAACTAGAGAGAGAACTGCCGAAAGTCTCGACTCTCGAGACCCTGTCCCTTCTGTTGCAAGCTTACACGCATCAACTTTGCCCTCTTGGCGCCGCGTAGCGGGCAGCGGGCAGCGGGCATGTAAGCCATTGGTAAGTCAAGTCACAGCGGAGGAATGGCCGCAAAGAAGTAAAAAGATCACAAGAAAACCAAGGCAGCAAACACTTTATTTTCTCTTCATCCCTTGCCCCCTCCCATTCTTTTTCTCACGATGGAACGTCTGTCGGCGTCGTCGGCGCTCCGCTTAGGCACTATTGCTACATTGGCGCAGGGGAGGGGGGGGAAGGGGAGCAGGCGCCGGACAGGAAGCGCCTTTTTCTGTCTGGCTTCTTTTTTTTCAACACACCATTGAATTCTTATCATCGTGAGAAACGAGAGAGAAAAACACCAACCCCAACCCATGGGCTGGGGTCTCATCGGGGGTGAGATCGGTTGGGGTGAATTATCAGACCATTCTTTTTTATCATCTTGGTAGTAAAACGTCTGAGCGCGTTTGCGTGACAGTGAGTGAGATAAGGTTTGGTCTAGGCAGTGGCTTGGCATGAGACTATACAACCCCATGCATGGCTTCTTGCATCAGTCTATCTATTGTGTGCCGAGCCGCTTTCGACGCTTTTGCTATATCGCTCTAGTCAAGATGAAGGCAAGGTAATCTCCCGGCATTTGATCAATCTCTCTCTTGCTACGAATACGATTGCTGCATGGAACCTTTGATCTTCAATGACGCAGGTGAGGAGATTGGAAATGACCAGATATACGAAGTCTCGAGCAGTATCATTCGTAATATGAATAAAAACTGATTACGAGAGGGTTCCGCCTTCTTCTGCGTACTTCCCGTGGTATCTAGCTGCTTTATACGGTGGACCACAGCTCGTGACTGCCGGCACATGGGATATAGTACACTGCAAGCACGTGCACCAGTGCCATGACTTGAACTCCGACCAAATAAATCTCAACAGCGTTAATAACACACGCCAGCCATTTTTGTAAGAAATCATGAATCAGAACAAAAAACATGTATCATCACAACGTAGCATCCAGCTCTCCATCTTTGACCATCCTCCCGAGAATCAGGCTCTGCACGACCAGCTCGTCGGTGAGAGTTCTGACTCGCTTTGGGCAAGGACCCTCTGTGCTATTGACTGTGCTCTGTCTCTTTCTCTTCTTTGAAGGAGGCGGCAGCCCTTGACCGAATAGAACCTTTTCTGCTTCGACGGGGTGATCGTCAACGTAGACCCAGTCAAAGGCCTGTCCGGCGTCTTCGCTCTTTTTGAGCTCTGCCCTTGCCTCTTCCAAGGTGCCAACTCGGTGTAACGAAGCTCCCAAGACTTGAGCTAGAAAGACATATTGCATGCGTTTCTCCTCGTGACTTTTTGACTTCTTCATCACCAGTAAGATCTTCGAGCCGATGAGCATCCTAGGCCGTCTCTCGATGATATTCTCGATATTCGCACTCCTCGCATCGTATAATTCAAGATGCCTGGAGCGAATTGCACCTAGCACTTGGCTCTGGCCAGCCGCGAGCAGGTACGTTGACCAGTCCGTGACCTCGCTCTCCCGAGTACATTCGGAAATCCATTTCCAGGACAGACATGGTAGACCTAGTGCAAGAGCCTGCATGTATTTTGGTTTTCTTGAATGTGTATCCGTGATGAGAGCTGCGAAGCCAGGGGTTTGGCCGTGTCGTACGCGTGGAATCTGATCGGACTCCAAGGGACCAATCTCGACAAGCTCATTAAATCCCTTGGGAAGAATAGTGCCACCGCCTGCAATGATCATCTTTTCGACTGACTGCTTATCTCGATCTGACTGAAATGAAGTAGCAAATGTCATGCCATTAAAGAGGCCTGCATTGGGAGGATGCATACGTGTTTCATTGCCTGACTTGCGGAAAAATGAGCGAGATGACCGTCCTGTGAGAGCCGAGTTTGGCGTTGACAATGCTAGTTCGTCCGTGGAAACAGAGTGGTGGCGTTTGTTCCGCGGAGATGAGTAGGTCTTCAACTTCGAGGGCTTTTGGCGGTTATTCTTTGCCGCCGCCGGTGACGAGAATTCAAACTTTTCCGCCGTTGGCAAGACGCTCCTGTTCCCAGCGTCAGGCAAGTCATTCGTATCTGTATTTGGCGTACTGCTGGATGTGTGTTGGGGTGTCTCAGTCAGAACAGTCAATGAAGACGAGGTAGTGGCCGGTTGCTTTTCATTATCGGAACCGGCAGGACACGGAGGTATGGGCGTAGCGGCAGGTCGTGGCTTAGACGACCGACGAGAATGGGCCTGCGTGGAAGCTGCAATAGGTGCGGGCAAGGGCGGCGAGGAAGGGACTTCTCTCGTCTCCTCAGAGCTGAGCCGGATGCTCGAATTCAATCTTTCCGACGAACGTAGAGTCCGTGGTTCTATAGATTTGACTTTGGCAAGCTGTGTGCCCCGTTTTGGTAGCAGGCTGCCAGGCGGACTCGTCTCTGGGATCGTCTCCTTATTACTCCCATTCGTCTCATCGCTTTGCTGGGGTGCAGAAGGGAGCTCCGATGGTGTGATATCTTTCGTCACCTCGATAATGACCTTTTCTGCTGATATATCTGCTGGATTCGTCACGCCAATAGTTGTCCCCGAGACTTCCTGCGAGTCTGCTACAGTCTCCTGCGAGTCATGTCCGTTCGTCACTTCTGACCGTAGAAAGGGCTTGACAACTTCAATGGATGAGGCGGCCGAAGTACTGGATTGGGTAGAGGCTTTCTTCTTCCTACGGTTTGTAGAGGGTACCTCGACATTATCCTTACTACTTTGCTTTGGCAGTGTAATGTTCGTCAAGGATCTGTTTGCCCTCTCCCGTCTCAGCCTGACGAGCCGGCGGCGGTTTTGCGAGTCGTCATCATCCGAATCTACCTGGTCTTGAGACCTATCCGGGGCATTACAGAGATCAGGTGAGTTTCGGATAGGCGCATAGTCACCTATAGGATCCGGTCTACGTCTTAGCTTAGGCTGAAATGTAGTGGGTGATCCTGGAATGGTTTCCAAGAGAGTCTCCGGTTCTTCCTGCTCCCTTGGTTTGTGGGCCGAGGAAGTGGCAGGAACAGAGCATACCGGGCTAGTAGCTGGACCTTGCAGAGGTGATGTGCGTAGTCCACGGTCTTTGAGAGGAGAAGAGACATTGTTCGGAGATATTGTATTATGATTGAATATCACGGGCGAGGGTCGTGAAGAGGTTGGCGATGCTATTGGCTTCTTGACACCCGAGGTGAACTGCGTTTGCATGAAAAGCTGTGAAGCACCCATCAAGTCACTGGCCGGTGCGCCTGACTGGAAGAGTCTTGAGCCCGGAACAAGCGGTGTTTCTGGAGGAGGCATCGTAGCTGCCGGCATGTTAGGCCGGTCGTGAGCCACCTCTGCTCCATCATTGAGCTGTGACGTTCCCGTAGGCTGTGAGAACTCATCATGTCCGTCATTGCCTGAAGGATTCCAGAAGAATTTCACGGCGCCCGTCTCGTCTTCGTGGAGTGTTCGGTGCTCGTGGGAGCTACTCGTACGAGATATCTGTGATTCCACCTGGTCAAAGTGGCCAGAGGTCCGTTGTTGTTCATGCTCTTTGGACGGTTGCGAGGATGCAATGCCGGGTTCATAGAAGGTTCGGTATTGCTCGTAGCTTCTGCCCTCATTTGATTGAGTCGGCGACTCGGGCGAAAGGTCGTCCATCCTCTCCTTCTTCTGGGGCGCCCTCCTCAGTGGGTCGGTAGCTTTAGGTCGTAGAACCTGGATTACAGCACCATTTTTTGTCGGCGAACTCGGTGGATCGGCAGTGTCGGGGAACAAACCAGCATCACGTAGAGTTTGGAGCTGTGCTGGTGAGCTGGTAGTCTCCAAAGCCTGTAATGAACGAGGAATCGAGGCTTTCTCGCCACTGCATGGCCTCTGATGGGAGTTGGCTGTGAATGGGCGACTGTTGATGGGACGCGTTTTGGGTTCCAGCGCGTCGTCGTTGGGGGGCGATTCAGTGGGCTGTGGGGGCTGCTTGTCAGTGCCATCCTAGCGCCGATCGGGTAACTGGGGGTGGTAGATTACCTTTTTGACCCTTGTAGACCGGGCCGAGTTTGCATTTACAATGGCGTCTTTCAGCACTAAAGGTCAGCATACCAGCTTGTTCACGGTCGTAAAGAATCAAGGTAAAAGTCATGAAAATTGAATCGAATCAGAGTGTTGAATGGAGAGAACTCACCAATCGGATTGTGCTGTCTCAATGGCGAAGAGCTTAGCTACAAAAGTGATGAATTAGCAAATATATTTTGTCGACTTACATGGGAGTCTGCGGTAATTGCTTTTCTTACCGTTCCGATCCCATGTTCATTGTGATACTTCTCTATTAGAGCCTGAGAGTCTTGACTTTCGTTCTGGCCGGCATAAGCTCTTTCCTCGGCGGATTTAACCGATTTCTGCTTGATAGTCATGGTGCAACGACGTCATATCGATGCGCTGGTGCTTTGTGGTAATGGACGAACTCAAAATCAGTCCCGAGCCCATCGAAATGACAATGGCTACCTTATAAGAGGAGCGGGCGGAACGAAAAATAAAATCTCACGGTTGCGCGAACACAAAGAAATTGGGACGCGTGCTAGTTCGACGCCAGATCATGTGATCTTGTCTCGGGCTTAAAGTGGTTGCTTGAATGAGAGAACGCTATTCTAGGAAGCTTGAGGCGCTGTAGTCATTATTAGCAGGGGCAACGCTGCTAGATACGTAGCTGATGCCTAAAATTCCCCCTTCCCTTCCTTAAGTGTGAATGGGCTGTCCCACATGGGTCAACTGGGATCATACAATACCCCATTGCTGGAAATGGCGCTCGCTCCAGTCGATTTGAATTGGCCAGACTCCACTCTACATAGCTGACATGATACTTTGTCTGTACAAGGATTCTTCAAGGGCGGTATTTGTTTCGTGGATGATGATTGACTCGTTCATATAACAAGCATCATCTGCAAAATCTTGAAACATTCAATAATATAAATTATAACAATAAGTGACAATTTTGCCAAATAAATAGAGCAATTATTTCTCGGGGGGAAAAGGAAAAAAAGAAAAATTGGGCGACTAAAGAAGAGGCATATAGCACACTCTCCTTTTAATTCCCAAGACAAGTCTTATATAATATGGTTTTATAAGTCTTTATGAGTTTGACACAGGCATCAACTTCTTCTCTTTCAGCATAAAGCCGCTTTCTCTTTCTTGATACCTGAGTAAATGGAAGCTATTGGGCATCAAGTAACAGCAATCAAATAAGCCGTTGTGGTGCCCTGAGAAGGCCTCGGTACTTTTTACTCAGGTGATCAGAATTATTATTGACTCGAAATAAACTTGCTATTAATACACGTATTCTTCATCCACATGTTTTGGTTCAGGAATATGAAATTACACCAACACGCTTCTCTACATCGCTCAATAACAATGGCCTTCGTATATCCCCAAGACGAGGATGAGCAAGATGAGCAAGATCCAGTGCTGCAGTTAATTGACCAGAACGGGAGGCAAGCAGATGAAGAAGGCAATGCCCAACATGATCCAGAAGACACGTACCCATCCTCTAACCGAGACGGATACAATCTATTCCCATCATTTTCGGCGAATCCACCGCCTGTCCCGTGCAAAACCACTTTCGAACCATCCCATTGGAGAGACGTCAGTGTAAACAGCATGAGAAGAGCGGACCTGTCACGAAATTACGAAGCTTTTGCGGACGACAACGGCAACGACAAGGACTCCTCTTCTTCATGGCAAAACACTCTACTGCACGGTATACCAGATGATGCAGTTCTCAACGCTCCGTTCCGATTTCCAAATTCCCGCTGGATACCTTCGGTTGCAAATCAAACTCATTCCCCAAGTCCCCCCAAAGCTGAACAAACTCTTCGTGAGATTATGCACGCGGTACCTCTACCACATCGTCCAGCCGACGGCGCGACCAAAGATAGTTCCATCTTGATCGAAGATGAGTCTTCAATCGACCTGGCTGAGGGGTCTCCCGACTCGCCCGCCAGCTCCTGCACCCTTGACATGGAGCCGGTCTCTCCTTCGCGTCCAAAACTTCCAGCCGATCCCTGCGTCAAAATGCCGATCTACCATGATCCCCAAATTGAAGAGATCCCCGCGAAGAAGGTGCGAGACCCTTCGTACAGACTGAGACACGCGGTACAGAGCCTCAGGGATCGAGTCGAGAGGCTTGATGCTCACATGCGAAGAGAACGGGAAAGCATTGAAGATACCAAGGCAATGAGGGAACTCTTGTTAATCTTGAGGGGCATTCGGTTTGGCCTTTGTGAGCTCGATTGCTCTTTGGAGAAGGAAGAGCAGCGGGGCGCATGGTGAATGTGTTGGACTTTCAGTGCTCTGGGTCCATCGGATTGACGATAATTCACGAGTATGACACAATATTATGGATCATGTGCTTCAAATTTCTGTATTGATCGGACTGGTTTTTTAACGCAATGTTCTGCTGATGTCATGGGCTCAGGTTCGTTTTCCATCGGAAGGCTCGTGCGCTTTATGTTCTTTTCTTTGCCAAGTCAATCATAAGGTCTTGGGCTCAACAGTGCAGTGTACACACGATTGAGGGAAAGTTTAGCTTACCTATTTATTGATTTGATTACTATCATGGTTCATACCTTCCATCTTGTTCATATTGGCGAACCATCCTGCTCAACTCTCTTTGATCTCGTTCCGCCTCCTCACTCACACGATCCCAGTCACGATCATTCTTGACCTTGAGACGACACCTCCCCATGCTGCCTTTTCCGCCAAAGCCCTCAAAGTCCAACATCCACTCGAGGGGCAAGACGCCCTTTGCCGCGCCATCCGGAGAATCTTGGGCGTCGTCCGAGACCCAAGAGTACCCCGCCTTTAGCACCACAGACGCGGTGATGCCAAAGGTACCCCAGCCCACGCGCGAGATCTGGTAAGGCGGGCGCGTTTTGACGATGCGGTTCTGGCGAAAGGTCGGATGCAAGAAGATGTGAACCTCTTCAATGATTTCGTTCCTAGTCGGTTTCACGAAGAAGGTCCAGTCATGTATATTGTGCGGAGAGCCTGGCGACCCCGGGACCTGCGTGTGGCGGTTACCAATGTACACGGTAATGGTGTGGATGGCATCCCCACCGAGGCTGTCGGCTTCTGCCTGCGCTTCTGCCTCTCGCTCGCCGTGGGTCAGTGGATACTTTGACTTGAGCTCCTGTGCGATGGTTGGATTTGCCGTCGCTGTGGTCATGGTCCGGCACATTGGGCATCTTGCTTCGAGCTCCGATACGGCGTCGAACTCGACAGGCTCTTCATCAACGTCCACAATGGTCATTGGAGCTGCCAGCGATACCGAAGCCCACTGCGCCATGCAAAATTTGCAAAGCGTATGATTGCACGTGGTAGTCACGGGTTCGTGAAGAAGAAGGCGACAGATGGGACACAGGTCGTCTTCTCCCACCTCCTCACCATTTTCATCGTGATTGGGCTGATCACCAAGGCTCCTCGGCGTGACATCAGAGCGTATCCGTGCAGGACCTGAATTGCTTTGCCTAGAAGACTGATCCCGCCGGGCTCGTCGAGCAGCTCTGGCGTCTCGTGTGCTGGCAGAACTCATTTTGGCGAAGCTCGCCTTCAAGTTTGTCGCCTGCGGACTGGCCTCGAGCTCAATGATTTAGAGCCGAAACCTCAGTGATACAGGCTCCGTACAGACACCAGAAGAAGCACCGGCTTCGAGATGATGAAAATCAAAAGGGCCAAGATTCACTTCCTTCGAAGTCGAAGAGAGCGATGATTGATGTTGTTGACATGTCTGGCGCATTTATATGTGAACGTGACGTTTAGCGCTAGGCCAGGCACCAGCTGAGACCGGGCCTATGTCTAGTAAGAGGCAATGATCCTAGCATGTCTTGGCCGTGCCACATTGGCGCATGCACTGAGCATACTCATATTGTTATCTCTTTCTATCTTTCAAAGCTTGTTATTTCATGTATATTATCTGGCAAAAAAGTATTACAACACAGATAGGCAATCACCTTGCCCTTTAGTGTTGTTGAACTCGAATGTTCCGGCGAGTCCTGAAATTGGTGCTACAATAGCGGGGTTCAACCGCGTGCCCCGCTGGAGATATGGTAGCACAACATCTATGGCGTAACTTATTATAGACACGGCAATGGGTCCTTAGTAGACGAAAATCACTTCTTAGCAACCGCGTACACCGCAAATCGCATTGAAAATAGTTTCAGGACTTTGTGATTTAGATTCAGTACAGCAAAATCATCAAAAGCAATGATTTCGACACTAGCAAAACCTCCAGGACAAAGAATTTCCAGAAGCAGACGTCTGCTTAGGCCGGCTTCTGCAGAATCACGGAGCTGATTGTGCAAGTGACAGTACTGCCGCTGACACTGGCCTTGACGCCGCTGATGGAGTAGGTGGTAGCACTGTTGTAGTTTTCAGGGCTCGAAGTGCACCAACTGGAATCGGTTCCAGTGCTTGTCTGCAAGGTGAACAGTCAGCATTCATAACGTGTGTTCAAGATCATAAGGACTGAACTCACAATTCTGACATTCTTGAAAGCAAGTTGCCCGAAATCCCAGCTCACGCCGGTCCTGAAAGCAGATGTTAGTACATGTAAATCGACTTTTCGCCTGATACTACCGGGAGACTCACAGCTCAATAGCGAACAAGACTTGGTTGAAAGATTTATCGGCTAACATCGTGTCGTTAGTGAGAATCCCCTCGTAACAGAAATGATAGTCTTCTCTGATCACCCACCTAGCGCAAAGTTGTCGGTGACGCTCGCTCCATTGGCCGATCTTGTGAGAGTAGATGTCCAACCAGAGTTGTCGCTTGCCACTATATTTGATGTCAGCTTCCTGTTTCGTCTGCTAGTACGATAGTGAGGCACTGATCTGGCGCTCTTGCATCAATCCCCCAGGTTTCAACCCAGTGATCACTCTTCAAGTGAATCGATGTTGGTGATGAGAACTTGAGTTGTTATACGTACAAGTATTGCTGAAAGTGACGGTTTCTCCGGCGTAAGTGTTGAAACCGCTGCCCCACGGCAGACTTGGGTTACTGCAGCACCTATGGCAATGTTAGTGCGCTGATACTCAACATTCGGACTGGGTTGCCTGGATGAAGTGTCTGCCGTATAAATTGATCGTTCAGATGAAAGAATAAAATGCATACCATCCAGATCCGATCCACCAAGTGCCACTTCGTCCGTCGAGTACGTTCTGGTAGACACCACTATTGTCGGTCGGCTGCAGTCCGGGCCAGAGATAGTACGTGCCTGCTTGTGGCAATGCGGGAATAACCATCTCTCCGGAGAAGGAGGTGAACTTGGCACCGGATGGCGTATAGTATCGGAGGAAGTACCATGTTGCCGCCGAAGCCTGGCTGGCAAGGCCCAAGAAGGTAAGCAACACAAAGGGTAGCATTTGGGCGTCTGTTTATGCTTGCGGGACGAGTTCGCTAATCGGACTTTTCGATTAAGAATGTACAGCATAAGTCAAGAATCAAACGCCATCTCAAGGGCAGACATCGCGCTTTATGTCAAATTGGTCTGGGTAAAATCCCATGTTTTAATCGGTTACAGTCGACCGCTCTTCATATCAAGACGTCGCATTAAAAGGCTTGACTGTGACCATCTAACGTACAAGCATGCGACCTGATAAGCGGAAGAGTTGTGACCGTACCAAATATATCCTTGCCGGTAGTAGACCCATTGTGACGGTACTGTAGCAGAAAGATGAGAGTAGCATGGTGTCTCTTCTACTAAACGCGGAGATCGGTTGCTTTTGGATAGCGACCCCCAGTCGCCCAGCCTGGCCCCGGTCATCCAGGTCGGCAATTGGCCAGGCTCCATACTGAATCCGGTGCTTAGTGTCCACCCGTACACCTTAACTGCCGTTGCGGGCACGGATCGTCCACGAGCGATGCTGTAAATGTAACTCTTGGTCGCATTCACTGAATCCATAGAGAGCATGTCACGAGCCTAGCCCAAAGGCTTATTCACCTCTATTACAGAGACTCCACCAACCCAACTGATGTAGATCATAAAGGCTTCACATGCTACAGCATCGCTAAACTACAAACCGAAAGATACAAATAATCATTACCTTGATTATGAGGGCATATGAGGACCAGATTCTCCTGAGATATGCGCGATGATTTCGTCGCGAGGGAGTGTCATTCTTTTGCTCTCAAGAGTATCTAGATGGTAGGCCTGCTTAAAAAGGCACGGCAATGTTCATATATAGGAAAAGCTATTCTTCTAATGAAGAGCGGTTGCAAATGATAAATACGCAGACGAAAATTCTCTATTATCTTAGCAGACTTCTGGGGAGTTGTAAAGATCAAGTTTGCCTGGTAAAAGAAAACATTATGGTGAAGGGGAAATGCAAAAGAAACTGCCTGTTTTTGTATGTTATAAATGGACTTCATTCGGTGTGTCAATTGATATGGATTGTATAATAGTTGATGCGATGTACTCCGTCCGATTTGATTGAAAATGGAAAATTCGCTATTTTTTTTTTTTTTTTTTTCCTTCTCCCCTCCTCCCGTTGGTAGTCGGGCGTCGTTGTGCATTGCTTACCCACGGCCATGCCATACACGTGAACCTTGCATGTGTCGTCTCCCCCGGAATGCCAGAATGTCAGGCTGTGGCGCGAACCATATATACAGTCGCACCCATGTCATTATACCGCCTGGACCCCAACTGCACCCCAAACTGCCTTCACATCGTGATTAGAGCTTATGAAAATAAACCAATTGGCTTACAAAAGTTCTTTGGCCAGCCACTTCTGCCGCGCGACGTAGGTGATTAAACGAGGTGCACATTACAATATCTGATTCGACTATAATCAATCGCTCATGCACTGCCGCCTTGCTTTCTGCAGACGCATATCAGCAGCTCTCCGATAGAACAAGTTACAAGCAATAGCTGCACATTTTCCAGCTGCCATCACCTCTGAGAATGATTGTTGAGAGACTGAAAGCGCACATGGCTTACCCATTGTGTCCACATTCTCGATGCGACGGCTGGTATTTGCGATACGTAGCTGCTTTTGGTGAAGCCCTAGCGCGTGCACACCGTCTCCTCGAATTGGGGATTCTGCTCGCGACCAATCGGATGCATTTGCCGATACGTGGTCTGTGAAGTATATGTAGACTTATGTGAGATCAATTCATCAGATACCCTACATCGTCCAGGGGGGGAAAATTGGAAGACGAACTCATGGCTCGACAAATAACCACGAAGACAGCAACAAGCCCTGCTAAAGGTCACTTAGACGCACCACTTACAGAACAACTACGCCTCAAGCACTGAGACCATGCAGCAGGTTGCTTGAGGCCAAATTGACCAATGCTGGACACCGTTGAATTTCTATATATATATTGGACTTCCTCGCTGCCTTACTTCTTGATGCTTTTCCTTTTGGTGGCAATATCTTCTGCAAGCTTCAGGTGATCGCATGTGTCCCACTCATTTCAAAGTTACATCGTGACAATTTGAAAATAGTAACTTCAAATTCACCCACTTCCTGGTCGAACAGATGGTACCTATTTCTTACTCATCCCCATCATTATGTCAGAGAACACCAACGATACTCTCTCAAAACGAGATCGGATTGATCATGACCTAGCTCACGTCGGTTCGTGGGTCTGGGACTCGACTCATAGTGACCAGGTAAATGATGTCTTACATGATAGCCTCGCAACTGGTCACAAAGGCTCACCGTACTATAGACACATGATACCTCTTCACTTTCAAAGGACTCCAGCGAAGTACCCAGGTATCCCACTGCATCAACGCCAAACAAAGCCCCTCACGTAGAAATCGAGAGACACCAATCAGGATCATGTTCAGGAACTGTGGCAGCTGGAGAGCCTCAAAGATAGCCCGCGGACTGTCGCCACGGCCGCATCGAGCCAGGATCGGGACAAGGAGCGATGAACATTCGGCTGGGGAACCAATGACAGAGTTCCGCTTGCCAAACGATTTCTCAGGGTTGACTGTCATTCCAGACAAATATATGATTATGCAAATAGCTTCATGAGGGGCACGCAACTTTTCCATATATATACATGATCCATCCTGTTCCCCGTGGTGTGTCTCTTTGAGGTTAGAACGGTCCATCTCCAGGGAACTGTAGCATCAGACCAAGAATCGTCCTCCTCTTTCTCTCTTCATAATCATACTGTCATTCTTGCTTTTGTTCCCTATCGTCGTCTTTTCAAAGCACGTTTTATGAACTTGACAGAAAATTGTCCCTCAGCTTAACTGATGTCGACTAGCCGGGCAATTAGCTGGAGCTCATTCTCGATCTAGTATAGTCCCCCTACATACTATAATTACCGTTGGCGGAATAGGTCGCCCTAAAGCAATGTTAATGACTTGAGAATCACGCTTACTAGCCGAAAGAAAGGATGTCACCAGCCGAGCCAAAAGCAAATCTTCAACTCTGTTACAGACGACCCGCCAATCATGGTTTGCTCCCAGCTTCACATACTGGAGTATCGCACATCGATGCGTCGAGCGAAGCCAGCAACCCACAAGTTCCAAATCCATGCGATTGTCTCAATCGCGTATATCGGGCGCGTGGAATTACCAGCTCACAGCCTCAGTCGCATTCACGTACACTAATACGTACGATTTCAACAAGGTCATACATCTTCGCCAAATATATTGAAAGCTTGAATTGTCGAGCAGACTGGCTCTGGGGAGGACGTTTCATCAATCCACAATGACGAAGATCTTGCAGTAATGAACTGGATGCGACACGGATGATTAGAACTGGAGGTGAACCAAAAAGCATAAGCGCACAGGATACTAGAACAATCTCTTTGGCTGACTCTATGCTTCCAGTCAACTGATCATTCGAGAATATGTAGAGAGACGTCCATCGATGATATGATTTTATTGAAGTCCTCATTCTCTTAATTGAGACAAGACGGATACATTTTGAAGCTCGTATGAAATTCAAAACCAAGCTGTTAAACAGCGGGGTAGGATATCACTCATTTATTCAAGACATAGCAGCGGCAGTGCAATGCCAGTATCTCGCTTCCGTATCATCTTTAAGTTCTCTTACAAGCCAAACTTCTGTAATCATCCTCATTTACAACAATCCATTATCATTCCTCTCATCAACCATCTGGGAAGAAACGTGCGCAGAAGTCCAAGAACTTTCTTTCGCAGTTTCTGTTTGCCAACGTTCCATCTGGTAACTTTCATACGAAATCTCTGTCGCAAAACCTGATTGATGAATCCTCATTGCTGACGGTGCATTTGGAATCGCTGTCATCTTGACAGCATCTTCCATAATTGGGACGGTGCTCTTATTTGATATATTGATAAGCGAACAAAGAGCATCGACAAATTCTCTGCCAACTGTCCACTCACCTCATTCGTGAAGCATGGATTCCTAGTCCACGAGCCGATATACGCAAGGTCATTAATATGACATTGAAGAGTTTGCTGTCTCAGTGGACTGTTTACATTTTCCATAATGACGCAGGTCGTTGCGCAAAAGCTCTTTTTAATGTCGCGCAAAAAGTTTTGGCACTCTCCAACACGATCGCCGGTGTTTGGTGGTGAAGATGTGGAATAGGGAATGAATGCTACAAAATTTAGCAAAAGAGAATGGAACTATCGGGTGTTTCTCAGCGGACATTGCTCTTTTATAGACGAAAGCCGGTTCATGCCTGACATGGCCATCTTCCAGGGCTCACCGAAGTGGTGGGCGTTGATCGACGTGAAAGTGTGCCACCGGGTAACAAAAAGATTCCCTACATGGAACGGAACGTGTCGCACTTCAATTCGTCAAGAAGAATTCAAATACTTCGGTGAATAGATGCGACTTGGAGCGACTTGCAATGCATTGCGCCGAGAGGTGCGCGTCGGAACGTTCCGCCGAAGAGGCATTGGAACTTGCCCAACGCTTTTCAAAAGCTGCAAGTCAACGTAGATTAGAATCATTCTGAATTGAATTCGAGCGCGAAATATCATGACTTTATCCTTAGATTGTTATTCGAAATGAGGTAACCAGATCTTAGTACTTGTCCAAGACCGTAATGTTTGAGTTCTCTTGACACCATCTCTGAGCGATTGATAGCTTTTTCTTTCCAGTCTCAACCCTACAAAATCGACCAGTGGGGCATCACATTCAAGTAAGAGCTGAATGCGAACGTTTTCCTCCGCATTTTACCGTTGTACGAAAGTTAGATGTCCAGCAGCAAAACCGTCCCTGCCAACCCCATCGACCACTGTTCTTTTCCCGGAATTTCAGCTCTTCATTTGGAGACTTGTCTCGTTATATCTCTTCAAAGATTCCCCAGAGATGATGCTTCATGAACAGGTGCCATACGAGTCACAAGTCACCCAATTGTATTTATGTTACGGCAATTGTCGGACCGTACTCGCAAATTGGCTGCACTTTCGTTCAAATTGCGCCCGTACCCGGAGGATTCAGCATCGAACGGAATCTTCAAGACGCATAGATCAAGTACATAAATCAAATACTTTGGCTCTTATACCACTAACAACGATCCATAACGTCTATTTGACGCTCAACCTGGGGACGGTAGCTTGGAGCGCAGTGCACGAAACATGGTCCATTTTTAGACTTAAGATCCACCTACACAATCCTCAGGCTGATCAAGCGCACACTTTGTTATCAAAAGGCCACTTCGTGTTTGAGAAGTGTTCACCACAGTGACAGCTCTTCAATATACTTGATTCTGGAAACGTATCTAAAAATATTGCGCTCTTGATTGTACATCTTCTCAAATTGAATAAATGAGTCAGACATTTAAGTCGGGTAGTTGTATGAGTAAAAGCTGCTCTTAATCATGAGTCTGTTTGCTATAATTTGTTGGGCTGATGATTCCCTCTACTTGTCCTGTCGTGTTGTTCGACGACAATGTATGTCTCCTGGCTTGCCGAACTTTCAAGAAAGCACAATTAACACCATGTTCACACAATCTTGCCTTCACCACACCCAAGATTCCCGAAATGCGTTGTTATCGTCATTTCCCTTCGTTGGGGGGTTGGCTTCTGAATGCCTGTTGCAAGTAAGATGAAATCACCTTGGTTCAGCATCTTTCCACCCTGGGAGACTAAGTCGAATCAAGACCCCGCCCTTTCTCTCTATCCTCTCAAATGAATTTTCTTTATTGCGAAAATGTATATATGTATATATAGATGAGGAAAGAAAAGAATGTAAAACAAAGGACTGGTGAAAAGAAAGAGAATGATAAGGCTGTGAGACTGTGATCCGCAAGGAAACCAGGGCGTGGTGGAGCAAAAGAAGGTATCTGCAGTTCTGCGATGTGCGGAGAGTGTATTGATGCTTGCCACGATTCATCCGTCCGACGGAGAGTATGTGACGAGACCAAACCTCAGAAATTGACGTTGACCTGAAGAATGTGGCTGATATCAGCCTAGTTGACTACCTAGGTAGCTTTGCTCTTGGCATTAAGAAAGGAGATGGAGGCGAAATTGACCCGGCTTACTATGTGCTCACGCTCCTCACCCTAGTTCTGGTTTGGAGAATTATGTAAGGAAGTCCAAGGGCTTTCCCTAATGGTTTCCTTTTCCCAACGACTCATTTGATCAGATTGGCAGGGCGTTCTCGGCGCAATCTCTTGCTTCACTCCTACCAAGAACGCCAATGAATTGAACTGCCGAGGCACCTCGACCAGATCTCCTGTTGTAGGGGTAGGACTGTTCTTCTGTGACAAAATAAGTTGCTGGCCACTTACGATATGGTGAGTCATGGTAGCCAACTACTTACATTGGATCCATTGCTGATCCACGAACCGATATGCGCAATGTTATGTTCAAAATCAACGTGGAAGACTTGGGTTGAGAGCGTGTCGCCGATTTTGTCTGACATAATGACAAACTGGGAAGTTTCTGGTTCAGTCAGGCTAGCAATGTACATGAATGGTTGAATCAGTGTTTAAGGGGTCTTTTTGCTATAAAAGTTGATTAAATTGCTTGGTTTGTCAATTCAGCATGTTTCAAACGCGGCCTCCAAATCTTAGAATGAGATGGGAATCGAGATTTTATATGCGCAAGGCAATTTGAACTATTAGCGATTGAAAGGCACAATTCTTCATGTTCATCTATCTCGGAGGCCCGGTCAAGGTGTTGTCTTGTGGCGCGGAAGCATTATCATACCAGAGCTGCTCTTCTCTTGTAGGACAAGATTCCTTGTTTGCATGATTAGATGCGTTCTGTGAGATTTGACAGCCAATCATTTTGGGGGTCGCCATACCGACTATGGTATACTTACCGGATTCAGTAATTAGCAGTCTAATACAGGTCGGCGCAAGACCCGCTGGACCGCGGGCGGAATGGAAGAGCCGCAAGTACGTGTACGTGGGATAAAGGCCAACACACCGAAAAGAACATTCCTACCAGCTTATGCTGATGGTACGGCTGAGATTGTGATCTGATGTTATGCAAAGGTGGGAAAGATAGGCCTTGGTCCCTAGAAGTGCCGGAGGCCGACTAGTCCTCGGGGGCACAGACCAACTTGAGTATACATCCAGTGGCTTACCAACATCGACCCTATGAATCAATAATAACATAAGTCAATTACTTCAACCTATATTATCACCTCACACGTTTTCTTGCTCCGCTGGACATTTCAAAATGGTGGAGGGGGCCTTGCTGCGAAAGGAGTTGCTAGCATACTATACTGATGTAGCATTCCATACTCAAGCTGAACTGCAGACCGTGGTATCAAAACACACACAGTACGTCATATCAAGACTGGAAGGTGCATGCCGGACGAGCGCTTTCGTGGGAAGAATCAATCAGCATCAATGTCACCTCAGCCTCAGACGATCTATGGAAGGATGTGGACGGAAAATCCGAGAGATGAACAGTACATAGTTGAGCAGGTGACAAACTATGTGAGAGGTATCCAGAAAACAACGAGATTTGAGTAGTGCGACCTTTGGACATACAGCATGAGAAAAGCATTATCTATCGCAATGGTGAGCCATTTGACTGAAGCAACAAATATCAACATCCAAAGCAAAGATAGCAGAGATGCAGATGTAGCAATTTCCATGCAACAGTCTGACGAGCGTGGTGCAAAAGATTTGACCTCAGATCTCCCGAACCCTAGGAGACGCGAACCGGATTTTATGATATCATCCGAACCCTCGCTTCTGCTGGTCTAGGTGGAGAATTTGAAAAGGTACTCGGAAGAGAAAACGTTCACACCGACCCTGGAATCGTCTTCAAAGTCCTCTGGTTCATCTTCTGGGGGCTTCAGCGGGGCTTCGCACTAACGGGGCGCCAAGCGCCACTTTGATTGTTCAGCAGGAGCGAGACTGGGCTTCTTGACGCGAACTTGAGAGACCTTGTGTGATAGCACGTCTGTGCATGACATCGCCGAAGCAGTGGAGGGGAACATGGAACATAGCTGGTGATGACTGCATCATGGTCAGTGTTCGTCGCGTCTCGCTCTGATGGCCTTGACATGAATATTGTAGTTGTACCTATTCTTGACTGCTCACGGTCTGTGCCTTTGAGTTGTGACAGTGGTGGTTTGTGCTAGAGTCCAAAAACTCTCCTTCCGAGTCTCTTTCTCCCACTGTTCCATCTGGTAGTTCTGACTTAAAGGCGTTGCCGGAATGCCTGAGCGTGGTATCTCTTTTGATGCTGGCATGTTAAGGACTTGTGGCAGCTCGATAATGTCTGTCACTGCTGGTGAAGAATCCCGCTTTTGTCAACGTGAGTAACCAGTGTTCTCGTGCAACTATCGGGCAACTAACTACTTACTTCAGGCCCGCAGCTTGTGTCTTTGGGCCAAGAACCTATGTAAGCAAGATCATGATCAAGATGACCACGATGAGCTCGGCGAGAAGGTTTATTGTTGTTTTTCTTCGACATGATACTGGCTGGTTATGAAGCGCCTGATATGACACCATACATATAAGTAATTCTGGTGTTTTGACACAGCTCCACAACAGTGTCGCGACGTTCAGGAATAGATGGAGATTGATTTAGAAGACAGGCTGCCTCAAGATAAGGCCTCCACAATCTTGACGGTGTCCAAACCCGAACATTTATAGATCTGTCAACGAACCTCAGTACTTGAATTGGCCGTTCATTTCAGCAACGCCGAAGGCTCCAGCCTTGAAGCAGGTAAAAGGAAGGCAACCTGGGTCCGTGTATGTCATGGCGTCCCGGGCGCATCTATTTCCTCGTTCCTATAGTAAGTCATGATCATAACTTGTCAAAAGCGCCAATTGCCTCGGTTGGTTGCATTTACAATGACCCAAAGAGGTATTTGTAAAAATCATGTGGATCAGGCGGGTCGTAATGTACTTCATGATTCGACACAAGCAATTCGACACCGCTTGTCAGTGCCGTGGCTAGACTTTCGTAGCTGTCGGACATTGACTTACGGGCACTAAGTTTCAGAAGCCAATTCTGACAATGTGGCGAATAAGAGACGTATCATGGCTTGGCAACAAAGTTGGTGGTATATTTTCAAGAACATTGTATAGTCAGATGATCGATGACGGGCCAGCATACTAACGTACCTTGCAATAGGGAAACATTGAAAATCCCAAAGACCGTATTTGGCTTAGTATAGTTCGAAGATCCATCGATCACAGTACAATATTGCAGCTTTGGCGGATGCCCAAACCTTTGGCAATAGATGACAGCGAAAGCAGCCAAAAATTGACCACGCGCCTGGATTAGCTGCATCAATTCCATTAGTAAAAATTGTTGGTGTTCCCTCGTTCGCTCCTTTATTGTTCTTCAATACCGGAAAGGTAACAGCATCAAGGGACACATTAAAGAAATTCTATAGATGGCTACAAGAGATGAGCAGACTTCCCCGAACTGCTCAGCGAGCTCTAGCATTAACCCCACCTTGGTGGCCTTATCCATTTCCCCAGCAGAAGGGAGCAGACCGCGTCATGTGCTAGACTTGGCATTTTGTCCATTCAACGCTAGTCCTAGAATGGTCATTGGAATTTCACATAGCATACATGCAGCGCCTGCATGGCGCCCGGCCTGATAAGTAGCCCCCTCGAACTTCCAGGTGAAATCAAGTCTGATTGTCATATCACTTATATACAGGTTCCGATCACCTTGACAGCACTTCAAGGCTCAAATGCTATTTATGCCTTTTTTTTCGCCTTCAATTTCAGAACAGTGTAGTTCAGCAGCCGCTTCCTGAAAGGTTCCATGCGCACAAGCCTAGGAGCTTACTACAGCTATTTTCGGGTACTTCAGCGAATGGCCCAGTCTAGAGCGACAATATACCACCATCATGCCCGCGGATGTGGAAGTGAAATGGGCCAGTGGCCCAAAAAGGGCAAAGGCCAGACAGATATCAGACAAAATCTGGGAGCAACACGAGCCAGAGATTCGGAGAATGTACCCTTCCATGACGCTTGAGGAATTGGCAGCAGAAATGAAACGCATTCATGGGTTCGAAGCAACGTATGTCCCCTCGCAAGGCTCCCGTACGTACCGACAAGCCTAATGCGCACATTTTAGCCCACGACAATACACAGCCCGTCTAGAGCGATGGGGGGTTAAAAAGTACAAAACCAAGAGGACTAGTTTCCACGTCGTGGAGATAGACCTAAACGATTTACCCATATGCGATCGAGAAGGGAGGCCATTTGTCAAGAGGCTCAAAATGGACGACCAGCAATTGTCACTCCACCAAGGCGAAACCTCTGTGATTGCGGGAATCGATCCTGCGATATCCAGGCAGAGGAGTGGCTCTTCAGCTCTCACCGTTACTGGTGACGACGCTTCGCCTGAAAATCCAAGGGAACATCAGGAATTGGATGTTCTGCATATTCGGCAAGAACGGGACTTTTCCGAGCCTACCGTGCAGTCAACTGTGACACAGCCAAACACTTCGGGACAGCCTCTTTCCCAAAGCCTCAACATTGAGTCATGCCTGAGGATAGCAGAGTCAATCAAGCCTGACCGAGGTTCAAGCTCATCGATCGAGACTGAAAATTGCTTGAGGGTCGCCGCCGGCTATCTCTTCGTTATGAAAGAATTCTCAGAAGCTGCTAGTCTATATTCTACCCTCGTTTCAAGCGAACAGTCTCGCGGGGCCTTTTTCAACAATTACTGTACGACATCTCTCATATTGAGTGCGAGGGCAGCACGATCAAGAGAAGAGTGCACATTCGTGCGGAACATGTTGTCAGCAGTCCTACATCAACCTCATCGCCGAACGCAGTCATTGGTTGAGCAGTTTTTATCCCACATTCTTTCGGCTAAGCTATCTTCACAACTGGGGTTGCTAGAAGTTCACAAAACGTCTGCCCATATGTCATTAGCACAATCCTTCGCGGAGGCAGTGAAGAGTGAACGAGATCCTTCGAGTTCTGTCTCGCTTTATCTACTCGCCTATGTTTATTACAAACGATTGCAATTTGTATCGCCCTCCAATCCCCAGGACAAATCGTCGATCAGCCATACAGACTTCATGAATTTCTTTTCGATGCAACATGACGATCACGTGTCACGATCGGCTTACGTTTTGCAAGATCTGAAAGAGAGTCTACACTGGTGTCAACAGGCCAGTGCTCATGTTGAGTCTTCAATTCTATGCAGCACAAATACTTCGTATCAAGAGAGCACCTTTGTCAATTTATGGCGAATGTGGCATGAGGGTGATTCAGGAGCTCCAATATCCCCGGAGTGGACAACCGAACAGGATGACTTTGGAGTATCTCTCGCGGAGCACCTCGATATATGTGCCGAGGTCATTGACCTTACTCGATCGACAAAGTCCCAAGAGTTCTATCAGAGCGACGATGCAATTACGCTGTATATCCAGGCTCTCTACGAGAGAGTCGAGATACCCCAACAGCCCGTCCTAAATATCAGTAGACACCGTCACCCTCACGAATTGGTCCCAATTCTTGGACCGGTACCGGCTCCAATTTATGAACTTACTCCGATCCATGAGTTTGTTCCAATGGCCAAGCCGATATATTCGTACTGTGCGCCAACTATGGCTCCGTCTCTCGCCTCCTCTGATTCTTCCTATGGGAGGCTCAGGGAAGCTTCCACGGCAATGGCATCCCATCGAACGAGAGGATCTTACAGGTCGAGTACCGTGCGCTCTACTCCGAGCATGAATTATTCCCAGTACGGTTCTAATCCCTCCTCGATGAGTTTCCTGAGTGAGATATTTTCAAGCTCTTGCAGCATCACTTTGCCAAGTCCATCGCAGGTACCCAGTATTCGATAGTCCTAGCTGGAACATACAGAAGCTTCTGTCAATGATGCTGCATGTATGAACCTTATGAGGGATTTTCTAGCAGTTTCGTTGGACCATGAGCAATTGTAGCTGCCGTATCGGTGGTGCATTTGTTCTGTAGTTCCTATTAGTCCGTGTACTCCGACGCTTGCCCCTACTTGTGCTGTGAAAATCTCTTGTGAAGGATGCACTTACCATTTGCCGTCCATGGTTCAAATCTTGAGGTATCTAGCTCGTTGGTCACCTTTTCTTGATCTAGACTGAACTAATACGCGAAGCAGAATATACCAAATCTAGTGAGTATACTAACCGAAGCTGTTTATCTAATTACCATCGTCACCGGTCATGTTTGATCCGTTATGTCGATCTCTCACAGTCCGAAAGGCATAAGGGAAAGTTAGGTTGTGAATTGCCTTAGTAATGCCCAGGGTACAGGGCGCATAAGAACGAGCTTTC
Source organism: Neopestalotiopsis sp. 37M (assembly GCA_011058875.1). Taxonomy (NCBI): domain Eukaryota; kingdom Fungi; phylum Ascomycota; class Sordariomycetes; order Amphisphaeriales; family Sporocadaceae; genus Neopestalotiopsis; species Neopestalotiopsis sp. 37M. The sequence continues at coordinate 181,366 of SWKT01000022.1, forward strand.
ACGGTTTGGGTGTTTGAGAAGAATGATCTTTTTCTGATATATATCTCTTTGTAGATGCACATGTTTGCACCCATATGCAGCGCTATATATGCAATCTGGGAGAATGAAATAAATCCAATGCAAGTTGCAGCGGTTCTAGAAAATCCGCTGCGAGGTATCACTAGTATGATGTCTTTCTTAAATGCAAGATGAAGCCCTTGGAAGAACGTAATGTAAACGCCAAAAACACCTCCCAATGTCGTGAAGTCTACCGTGCGTCAGGACTCAAGATGAACGCGAGGACCAAAAACACAAGCACGCCGATGGGGGCCAGTCATAAGACAAGGCAATCTGATATGGTCCTGGAGTTTATCCGTCAACGTAAGGTTTTTTCCAAAAAGAATGAGTGAGAGTAGGATCCCGAATTCGAATATTCCGCTGAGCGACCCTTGGCAGGGAGTAGTCCAAAGTCGAAACGAGAGGAAGAAGGGGGAAAATATAAGGGGAGTTATATGGCGAGAGGAGCACCAAGAAGGATATGCTCACCATCTGCTTGCTTCCCATTCAACAATCCACCGGCAGCAGATCTTCATGCGCTGCCGAACACTTGACGTTCCAAGTAGCCGGTACTTCTCTTCGTCGCTAACGGGGAGAACACTGGCAAACCACCAGGGAAACAAGGCAGGATCATTCGGACATTCCCCGAAGACTGCCAAAACTCGCGCGGTCAACCAGGACACGCTTTGCGCGCGCATCTTAGTGACAAAAGTAATACCAATCTCCAAAAGTTCGCGTGTAGACTTGGTCTCAAGATCCTCGACAGTAAGCACGTTTGCTTCTTCCAGTTGTTGGGGCGGGTCCTGATCGGTGGCGTTTGTTGGCTCTTCACTCCTGGACTGAATGAAATCCCGAACACCTTGGCCATTCATGGTCTCGGAGATTTCCATAGCCTCCTCGTCAGCTAGACTGACATCATCAATCTTTTCAATCTTTCCTACCACATAGCCGTCCAACACGCCATGTCGAAGAACTCTGAAACGTGAGATGCCAACTGATTCCAACAGGCTCCGGCCATCGGGGAAAAATTCGATATTAACAATCCGAAGCAGAGTTCCTATCTCACAAAAATTGCGACCATCGGGGCCAGTGGTTGCCGAGCCGAGCACCATACCAAAAGTGCGGTCCCCTTCCATGGCTCGTCGTATCATTCTTCGGTATCTGGGCTCGAAAACATGTAGAAATGTCGGCATGGCCGGGAATGAGAGCGTGCAGACGAAAATTGGAATATCGAACTCTTCGCTTAGCTCGGCTTGTAGTTCGACTCGAACTGTCTGTGCTCGTACCGCAATCGTGTCCGCCCAGAATCCATTGATAATTTTCGTCAGACGTCGATTCGATGGCGCGGAGCCAGAGGGTGCGTGTGGTTGAATAGACAGCATTCGCCGGCAGATAGGACAGTGCTCTGAGTGAGTAAGAGTCCGATTCAGGCAATTCCGACAGAAGGTATGGCCACATGACGTTGTGATTGGGTCGAGGAACAGCGCATAACAGATTTGGCAATCCATTTCCGTGCGCACCGATTCTTTCAAGCTGGTGAAAGCAGCCACATCGCCTTCACTTACTTCCTCCTCGGTCGCCCCAATTGCAGTATAGGTGACCTCGCACTTGTAATCCAGCTTCCCATTTTCGGCCAAGGTGTAAGTCGATGCGATTCGCCGGCCCTGAATGACTTGCGACGTGACGCCTTTTTCTTCCATCGGCGACAGTCCTGCAACGGTCCACTGATCGAGGATGACGATCTGAGTTGATACATTCTGCGTCAGCGTAACCTCGCGATCCCGTTCCACGGCTGTGCGTATGATGTCAAGAACCTTGTTAAGGGTGACATCTACACTGCAATCTCCAATCGCGTGCTCCTTTTTGCACTCTTCAAAGGGGCATACGAAGCCATAGAGGCGGTTGGCTGTAGCGGGCCAGGATATGTTGGTTCGTAGGTAGGTTGGTGGAATGCAGCTTTGGCAACAGCTGCGCCCGCAAGACAAGGTTGTAGGATGATGCAAAATGCGAGAACAGACGCCGCACTGAACCAGCCTGATAATCTCCCGGACGTCCTTGGCGCCGCTCAAGAGGAGAGCAGAGGCGGCGGCGACATCCTCGGTGCCTACCGGGTTCCCTACGGGCGTGTCACTCTTCTCGGAGCGCGAAGACAGAGACGTGGGGCTTCGGGACGACGTAGACGACGCTGGTATCGGCGGGCTGTTGCGTGCCTGAGCTGAGGACATGAAAGTGATTTGGCACCCAAGCCCTTGTGCCAGGTATGCTAGAGTCGAGGCCTTATATCTGCGCCACGATGCACGTATATCCGATCAACTCAAAAAATATATATGTTATGTAGATTGCAAGACCGCAGATGCAGGCAACCCAATTTGATGCTCCTCGGTTATGTATGATGCCAAACCACAGAATGTATGCAAGCTTATTTCGAACCTGTCCCTAGTAATATGGTTGACCAGTGGCAATGACGGCTATGAATAGGATAGACAAGAAGAGCGTCGAGTAGTCTGTTAATAGCATAGATACTGAAATGCGCTGGACGGATATGATCCCTGCCGAGATAGATCTTCTGATTAGAAGAGGGAGGGTAAGTAGTGGTAGGTGGTAGGTCTGGTGTAGATCAAAAGTAGTAGTAGCAGTAACAGTGGCAGCTCCTCAAGGATGGTAATCGCTGTGACAGCTTGGTGATGCTATTCGTATCCACATGGGGCAACGTTTGGTCGAAGGCTGATTGGGGATCAGCAGGAGAACCGGGTAGTAGTGACTGAGACGCCTAATAGCGTTTGGGGGATGCAGACAGCTTTCAGAGCATTTGGGATTATGGTAGTATAACAAAAGTTTGGGCCGTGTTCAAACGGAGTTCTGCGGAGCGTGGCGCGTTGTCCAAGATGTAGGAGGTCATCATACATGTATGCGCAAATCCAGAAGTGCGTTGCGTCCCGACAGAAGGGTGTGGAGGGGCCCTAGGGTCGTGTGTAGGGGCCCTGCTTGTCTCAAGGCAATTGAGCAGAGGTGAGCCACCACGCGAAGAGAAGAGAGACGAGACGAGAGAAAAAGAGGTACGTATTTTGCGAGACCGACGAGAATGCGTCAGTACCGGTACTTCAACGGCCATTGTCGAGGTTTGGCGGGTTGCTATTGGCTGGAGAGGTGCAAAAAGACGGCCGAAGATCTCGATGAGATTTGCGGCTACGGTACGCATTTGGCTCTGCCATTTTCTTTGCCAAGCATTGATTGGAAACCCGCCCATTACCGCCTGAGTCGAGGATACAGAATTACCTACAATGTGGAGCATCCGCCGGGTTGGCTGCAGGACCCTTGAATCGTCCACGCGAGAGTCAAAAAATGAGAGAGAGAAATGGCCAACAGAAAAATAAGTTTGAAACTGTGCTGAGATCAAAGAGTCCCTACATTCGCGGGTTGAGGGGACCTGATCCAAATAGGCAATCGGTCCTTGAGATTTGGACATACACACGATAGTTTGCCTGTCTACGATTCATATAAAAAGAGAACAGATTCAACACGTTGTAAACTTGAAGCAAATTTGTGCCTTCGTACACTCTTTCCTTTACTGGCCGACGCTTGGATGCTTTCGTAAGTCCGCGGGTTGCAACTTCTCTCCGTATCTGGAAGAGGTACCTAGCTTTCAATCTAAGAGAGACGCACAAAAACATGATATGTGATCAAACTACTAAATAAGATGGATTCAAGTCTTGTTTTACTGCAGAGGCGATGAGTTGAATACAGAGAATGGCGAGCTGGTTGCTATTATCGTCCAAGTACAGAACGATGACTGCTATATTTGCTGGTAGTACATACAATACTGGCTGACTACCGCGCCCCATGGAGTCGAGCCCCAGAGTTTGTGACGTACTTGGCTGACCTGCGAGCTCGGCGCGCGGGGGGAGGGGCATTTGGGGGATAAATATAGCTGAGTTGCATAAAACGCAGCCACTTTGGCCGTTTGTGAAGATGCAAGGGGCAATCTAGAGCATAGAAGGTAAAGAAAGCGAAAAAGAACAATGCCAGTTGCTATATTCACTGTCGTGATAGTGGCTGTCAATATCCAGATGCCAAACAGACACTGCTCAAACCACCCGAAAGCTGTCTACCAGCTTGTCGGTCTTCTCCAGGAAGACCATTTTTAGGGTTTGGGCGCCCAAAGGCCATGCTTGCCATGCTGACATGGATTGAATCATCTAGTCCCGGACCCCTGTACTCACATGCGTCACGACTTTTTTCGAGCTTCAACACTGCGCACCTTTTCAGCAGCATAATCAAGCCACGCGCCGCAATACATTAGCCACGCTACTGTCATGTCGCCATTTCGAGGTGCAGAATGTGTTCGAGTGTTCCTGCTTTGGGCACAGCATACAACAACATCTCGATCATTTGCCCGGCGGTGAAACGAAAAATTCATCATCAGTCTGGACACGGCACACTTCTCATCCGTTTCCTTTTGGCGCAAGCTCGTTGCCTAGAAATGCCCCAAGATCAGCAACATGCTCTTGATAGCGCACTATTAGAGCTGTTAGAGCTCCCTGGCTTACCACATGTACGGTAGAAGTTCGACCTAGAGCTTCTTTGACGGTTGACTTGCCCAGGAATGCGACAGGTACCGCTACATGGCTGCCATTAGTTCTCTTGACATTCCCGAATGGCTCATTAGTGACTTCTCAGCCTCCGCTTAGCTTAGCGGCTGCTAAGGGGCCTAGGGCATAGTGAAGGAATCAGCTCTGATCCTCTGCTGCTGCTCTGATTCCCGGGGCCGACCCGTTGCCGGACAATCGAGCTTCATCGCGACCATACCGCTAACGGCATCTCTACCTCTTTGTTCAAAGACCTGACCGACTATGCCGACCTGATCTCGCAGCGCAAGGAGAACCAACCAAGCCAACCCAACACGCCGGCCCGTCCTTGGAAATCCTGCCCCAGCAAAAACAGACCCTGACCTGTCCTTGCCGGCGGCCTTTATTAGCTCATAGATCTAAGTCTGATACCTCATTCGGCACGTGCGCCGCGTCCTCGCACCTATCACCTTTGAGCACCTCAAATCTAAATTGCCCCCCGGCTCGTGCAGATTCACCTACTGCCGCAACCGCGATGGATATGGGCAATGAGGTTCCTCTCTTTGGCGGCAGAATTCTGTCCTGGAAACAAAACCCAGGAAAACAAGCCAAAGGGCCGCGTGTCCTTGGATCTCTGTCCCGCAATACCCGTGCCTTGGAGCTACTCCCCTAACCCAGATAGTTCGAGGTCAGCTACCCTCCATTATATTAGGGAGGCGCTCCTTTCAGCCTCACCTATGACGCTTGAATGGATCTCCTAGATCTCTCTATCCTAACGAAATCGCTGCCTCGTGTTCTTTACTGCCAACTTCAACTTCCACCATCGGCCAGGCACTCGCCTCACTGGACCAAGTATGCGAGTCATATATTGCCCCAGTTCTTGAGTAGAGGCCGCCCGAATGACAAATGGAGCAGAGTGCCAAACAGCACTCGAAGTTCAGCCATGTTTTGTAGCAGTTCGGAGGTTAATTCCCCGTCTCGGCCGAGAGCCAATGGACTTCAGCGGCGCTCTTCCGCGCACGGCTGGCTTTCGAAATTCATTAGGCGGCGCGGACCCCTAATTTTCCCAAAGGCCAGCCGTCTAACCTAGGCAATCTAGCTGCTCAAGCTGCTGTTCTCCAAATGCATGTCTTCACGCAGAGCCAGCCTTTCCAGGTCCCAAGGTTCAAGCCACAGCGTTGAGGACTCTAGGGGCTGCATATCCTCAAGGCTGGTAAACGCTACCTCTATAATACTGGGAACCGAGAGCAATGGTTGGTTGCTTGGGACAATATTAAGCCTTGTGGCTTGACCTTGCAGCTTTCGGCGTTTAGCTAGACCTATGGAATTCGAACGCTCTGTCTCGGCCTGGTGTAGCACTTTCACACTCAAAAGTCCAGAGCTCCAAATAGAGCCAGTGATGATGCGTCGACTTCACGCTGACCGCGAAGGCGAAGGTGGTCAACGACTCGGTACTCTGTTCTTCGGCAAATTGGACTTTGCGCGCCCTCTCAGGATCACGTCGCTTGGCATCGCCTCATCCTCTTGAAATTTTCTTATTCTCGCCTCAGCGTGCCTAACGAAGTGGTTGTACCTATGCAACCACCACTCAGTGCTTTACTTCAGTGACAGGATTCCATGATTCAGCGGACGTCCTGTCAGAGCTGAGCCAGTGTGGGATTCTGACAAAGATCATAGTGCCGAGTTTATTCGACATATCTCGCATATTTGCGATGAACCTCGGCTGAATTCGCAATTCTTTGGTATACGAACCTTGGGTAAAACAAAAAAAGAAATCCCGTATCTTCAGTCTCATCTCGACGATAAAATAGGCAAGTCCGCAAGAATATGTTGAGCAGCGTTTGGACAGCTTTCTTGGCACTCGAAGCCGTTGTACGCATAAACTTTGAGACTGCATTTTGGGTACGACAAGCTACCGGTATTTTTGTGGTTACGTGTCTCAGATCCAGGCAAGTCATGACTATTACATTCTGCTTAGTCCGAAACTCCCAACCAATTTCTTCTCATGATTTGTCGACGACCCCTTTTTGATATTTGCCAGTCAATGATCGTATCATAGAACAACTCAAAATCCGAACGAGACAGCTGCAGTTGGAAGGCCAATATGGATCAGTAATCGTTCCAGATACACGGTTAATGCTGCCATCTGCTTGACACAGTATCCGGGTTTCATTATTTATTCCCGCGCCCTCCAACTTGCGTCTTCCATAGCATGAACGCGGACGGACATGCCGTGCTGGGAGGGAACCCAGGGCTTGAATCTGGAATTCATTGTTTCTAGAAGAGCTCAATCTTTCTAGACTTTGCCTGTAGTAAAGAATAGCATTCATCCTTGCTTGACTAGTGACCCAACTATCTATGTCGGCAAATCGTGGTATATTCATTAATTCCTTGGGGCTCTCGACCGGTTTCGGAATGCGAGCTTTTCTGCCACCTGACATATACAGCACTCTTCAAATCACGGCATTACCCGCGATCACTCTAGATCGATCATTGCGATATGAAAATTAGAACATTCTACTTGGTTGTGGGAGAAGTGACTGGTCAAGTCTACGAAGCTACCTACCCGTGAGTTCCTGTTCTGCAACAGATCTAATCAAATTGTACTTACATGGACTGCGCTACTCACAATCAAAATGTGTATATTCAACATAATATTTTCTGTAGCAGTCCGTTTGAAGATGGATCTGCTCCAATATTGCCGGTGCGGAAGAATCGGTAGATACCGATCAAGTCCATCTTTATCTTGGTCTACTCAAGAGTGGTGATAGTCGGACAGTTTTGTGACTCGTCTTTGCCTTCTTAGACTATCGACTCTAACATTGTCTTGTAGGTATATTTGACGAGACTTCTGGAGCTAATCATTGAAGTCTTGTCTCCCTTCACGTAGTACTCACTCACAAGGCTTAGAGTAGATGATCATCAGTCTCTAATAGTTATCGGCCCAGGGTTGCTTTGGATATCTCCAGAACTGGAAGGAACTGTATATCCTTTGTTACCACCCTTGATGATGACCAGCATTCCACGGTATCGTTCCAGGCTTCCGCTTTGGTACTTTGCTTCCAGATCCTTTTCACCATTTGCCGTAACCTCGACGGTGGACCGACGAGAGAATCTCTGTCGAGGCAAGAAGCATTTTGATCATGTCACGAGATGAGTCGAAAAATACTCACAAAACTCTTGAATGACTGTGCATGAGATCTGATCTCGAAGAATTCTCAAACTTCCATGGCATCTCACGATTGTGACAATGACAATCCGTCCCATACGTTGAAAGCCGGGCCTCTTGGCCAAGACAAATTCATCGCAACCCCGTATGATGAGATCTATATTCCAAAATCAGTCCAGATGCGACGACGGTTCAATTCTTTGAGGACTGCCAAAAGCGATAGCCATCAACGATAGACATGGCTAGAAGTCGCGACATCTTACACTCGTCACCGCTTACGAAACTAAAGGCATAGATCATGTGTTATCAAGGGAACTCGGGTCCCGCGACCCAGCATATCAGGGGTTCGCTTTCACAAATAGTTATTACCATCATCGGTGAGCACTTTGACTGGGCCACGTCAAGTTCACGTGATCTATAGGGGGGCAATCTGTTCATGTGCCGCGCAGGTACTTCACTGTTGGGCCCCCAATATTGACCTTTTCGGGATCCCCTATTCCATCATGCCGGAGGCAACAGCGAGCTTCTCCTAGGCAAGACGACGACCAAGGAAGTGACCGGGTTGACTTGTCACGAAACATTACGCTTGGCTCTAGCGCAACATGGACATTACCATGTAGGCCTTCCCGTCTCCTGGCTGATTCTTCTGCGATGATAGCGCGAATCGAGACCTCGTTGAGATAGTGCCACAGGTGTAATACCTCTCGCCAACATCTTGCATACATCCTCAATGCAGTCAAGAGCTTCAGAACGAGACTTGTCACATCAGGCAAAAGTGCGACGGCGCGGTGCAAAGATCCGCCCGGAACCAAGCATGATAGCTCTTGGGCTCTTACAGGCCGCTCAGCAAGCCCCAGTTCATTCCAGAACATCGCAGACAATTGGCAGGAAAGAAACACGGCATCACGTCGTAGAGAGCTCAGAGAGCAGCGTCATTGAGATGGTAAAGTCATGGCTTTGGATCTGGTGCTACTCAAAATGGTAATACACGTTCCTTGCCATCCCGGCCAACATGTCCGTTGATATCCAATACAAATTACCAAATGCCTGCGCTGATATCAATACCCATAGCCAAACCGATTCCCCGAATATCCAAACAAGTCCCAAGACCATGCCAATCGCCTTTCCGAATGAGCCGAGAAGTTATGTAATCCCAAATCCTTTTATGGCTTTGCCATGCGCAAGCCGAATGCCTAATATCCTGGATGAAAAGCCTCTCTTTCAAACCATAGGTGTACATGGTAGAAAAGAGGCCGGGGGTATCATGCTATTTTCTCCCCATGTCCAATATTACTTAACCAGTCTTTTGCTCGGCCCACCTCCCTTTTGTGCTTGCAGACCGATTCAATGCCAGACGCCGCCCAATGTTACCAAAACAAAGACAGCAGCAAAACAGGATACTCAGCATCCAAATACCCTTTTCTACAGCGGGTTGGCTCGCTAGTCCCCCAAGCATAGTGGGCGGGTCCACCCCATTCGAGGAGGAGTTCGCTTGCTGGCCGTCAAATGACAATAAACTGGTGGGGGCGGGTACCATGTCTGGCTTGAGGCTCATTACAATGGCGGAGCCCACCAGGCCAACCGCAGACGATAGGAGAAAGCCTGGCTTCGAGCGGTCGATCAAGTACCACAGAAAGGGGTTTACCAGGGCCAGACTCAACGAGAGTTGCATTGTGGATGCCCATTGCGTTTTCCGCTGTCAACAGTGGTTAGCAAATGATTCTCTCTCACCCGTGGGACGGGCGCTTTGGACGCATCAACTTACAATGGCGAACACGATACCGACAAAGGCACCAATTCCTCGGATAGCCAATCCCCAGTCGGTTGCTTGATCTTCCTCATCCTCCTCGGAGCTAATTGCATGTTCCGTGGCTGACTCAAATTGGTCGTCTTGGCCGAAAACGCTCTCCCAAACGCCGTCGAACCAGGGCAGTAGAGCACCAAGGGCGATTCCGGCGACGCCCCAGAATGCAATGAATGGAACATGGGATGCCGTAGACTGACTAATCTCGTCCATTTGTAGCCTCCCCAGTTTGTGTCTGTCCTGAAAGCTGACAATCATGAGGCCGTAGAGTATACCAAGCCCAAACAGCAACAGCGACCTCAGTCCCATGTAAAAGACCGTCGCGGGCGTGGACAGTGGAGCTGGTCTTGATGTCGGATGTAACGAGGACCGGCGGCGCATCTGCCTCCCCCTCTCCTTTTGAATCTCGTAATGTGGCTCGTCAAGGCTCAACTTCTTCGCTGGTGTCTCGGCTCCCGTCCCCCAGGGGGTCGTCATTTCGTCCTGGTCATATCGATCCCGCCCATAGGTCGTGGGCGAGTATATACCAAATAGGGTCGAACTCGTAAGGTTCATGTAGGATTGCGCGCGGCTAATATCCCCAGATGCAGAACCCGGCTCATGCTGCCCTGGCGTATTCGACCTCGGATCCAAGAGCCGCCTGTTGAGGAAGTCGAGGTTGAGCATTCCACTAGAGCTGGTGTGTGGAGGGCTGTGGGCTATGACCTGAGGTTCGTCATTGTCTTCGTCTTCTGGTGGTGTCGGACCGGACAAGTTGAGCTTGAAAGGGCGGCGGGGGATCGGCCGCAATAGCGGAGGGCCGTCTTGGTTTGCAGACATGACTTTCGTGAACGAGTCTGTTGTCGCTTTTTTTTTTTTTTTGGCTAGTTCGTCTGCCCCTCGGCGGATTGACCGGCTTGTTGTTGTTTTGGGCTTCTCGAAGACAGCTTCTGGTGAAACTGTCACGTATGTATGTTGCCGTCGATTCCTGCGGTTTCCCTCTTTGCTCTCATAAGCAAAGGGTTGTGGCAGAATTGGTCGCAATGGCTGAAAGAAGCTCGCGACTGTGTACAATGGCTGTTGCTGGTGCTGCTTTCCCTCCTCTTCACTGGCCAGCTGGTACTAGATGTCTCGGCCGTTGGGAAAGCTCGGATGTTTTGGGTCACATGCAGATATGAATTGGCTGTCGGCTAAGGTTCCGAGGGCGCGGGATCCCGTTTTTGTTGCACGCGAGATTACTTGACTTGCATCAGATTGTGAAAGAAAGAAGAGAGGAAAAAGAAAAAAGCTCTGGTCGATGCTGGGACAGCAAGCACTAGGTTTAGTTTTCGCTTGAGGGTGTAGGGATATAGTCCGTAATATGATTGGGGACGATGGATGGATTTGGCACTATGACAGGTCCCTCGACCCACACAACAGACGCGGATTGCAAAAGAAATAATAAGACCAGATGGGATGGATTCACTTAAGTAGCGGCAGACAAAGTGTGTGTCTGGTGTCTGAAGTGTGAAAAGAAGGTTGAATTCGTGTGTTTACAAGACAGAAGATAGGGCGAGAGTTTCCTACTAAATGAATGAACCACGGTACTTCTCCTCTTCTTCCTCGTCCCTTCTCTTCTTCTCCTCATTCTTGCATCCAAGCGGTACCGTAAATGGGTTGAGACACCTTAGGCTCGAGCAGTGGAGTAACCAAACGAATAATGGGAAAGCATCGATTGATTGATTTGCACCAGACTGGACGCACTGAAGAAAGAGGGGGGTTAGGAGGTAATGGAGGTCTCGAGGTACCTTGGTAGTAGGCACTGGGGGTTGCATTCGATCAAGGTACATACATTGGCTTCATCTTTTCTTCAGTGGTCTCTCTCTCTCGTCTGGACTGGATTGGAACCACTTGTTGACTGGCACGAACCCGAATGAAGCTTCGGCGGAAATAAGTACATGACAGAAGGCGCCGCAAGACCCGACCTTGCCTGTTTGAGGGCCCAATGGGCCAAAACATTACACGCCCTGAGCTGACAATGAGCTGTTGCTTTAGTGGTCTCATTGAACCACCACCCGCCCGGTTGCCAGTGGGCACCGAGGGCACCTGGCTCAATCCTCGTACAATGGTCTCAGGGACACGAGATTTGTGGTTAGGCGCCTTCGACACTCCACCTTTGAGGCTGCTTTCCATGGCCGCTACAAGACTAAAAAATTCTTGTCAGAATCACATGCTGGCCCGCTCAGTGGCTTTCTCCCCTCGCTCCCCCTCGCTTCCCCTGCTAACAAGAACCCCAGCACACCCCAGCTCCAGTCCGGGCGACGCGCATGACTCTTAGCTGCCCACTGATGTGCAGCGCTACCCCACACTCTTGACCGGTACCTAGTGCGAAAGAATGCGCTTCTCGCGGCGCATGTTGTCCGGCACTGGGGCGGTGGTTTGGGTGGTGCCGCCCGATTGTTTTCGATCTCCTGCTGCAACACAACATCTCTGGGCAAGTTGAGGGGTTGTTGATCATTTGTTGTTTACCCAGGGCCTGGCCCGGCTTCGCAAATCATCTACTCCTCTCTATCTCTCCGCGATACGATGCATGCACTCGGCCATGTCGTGCCGCTTTTGCGTTCATGTCGTTGCTTCATATCGCCCAATCGGGTCATTGACCATCCAACCTATCCAAGTTATTTTCTTACACCTCAACTCGCCAGCTCAGTCGTGACTCGAACAAAGTCTAGCAACCTTGGCCGTATCCGACCCCGCCGCCCTTTACATATCAGTGTTTAATGTTGTGCAACACACTCGGCGGACATTTTCCCTGTTATCCAGAGTGACATGTCTGATTCGAGTGCAGCCACAAACAAGTAAAATGCCCGAAGAGGCAGCAGCTTTTCATCATATCTGCATGCATGAGCCACACACCAGAATTGGATTCAACCAGTCATATATTGACTATTACTTTTCAATCATTCTTCGTCCTCGTCGTCCTCATCGTCGTCATCCGACGAGTCATCATCCTCGAGCTCGTCCTCGCTATCCTCTATGCCTTCGGGTCTGGGTATCATAACAAATGCCTCCAAGCAAGTGATTCTGTTTTGCGTCTCATAGGCTCCTAGCAGCTTGCCTACCTGCTTCTTCTCCTTGTCCTGGACCTTTTTGGCCTTCTTCAGCTCCGCAAGGCTCGTTCGGAAAACACGGATCTTGCCGTCGCTGCTGCCACAGGTAAAGTATAACTCATCGCTGTCCTCCGAAGGCTTGAGCACGGAAAAGTCCTTGATACGTCCTTGAACTCCTGCGGCCTTTCCGCCTAGTTGCGCAACAAACTGGGCGACTGATAACGATTCCTTCTTCTTGTCGTCGTCGGTGGTGATCTCGCTCAAATCCTCTGTTTTCGTAGAGAAGAACATGATTCTTCCGTCCTCTGTAGATATACATAAGAGAGAACCATCCTCTTCCTTGTCGCCCAAGGGGACATAAGAGAACTCGTGAATCTTTGTCCGCGAGTCGGGCATGACCTTGCATTTCGGTGTGCCGTCCATGCCAAATATCAAAATGTCCCGGTCAAAGCCCACGGCAAACTCCTCTGCCGCTGTGGGTTCCCATGCGATTTTTCTGCCCTCGCCCGTTGAATGTCTTCCTTCTCCCACAGCAGCTAGCGTTTCCCTGCCAAAGTTGAGCACTCCCGCCTTTTTCGCCGTCATGAGATTCCACAACCGCATGCTCTTTTCGCCCTTGCTGACGCTGATCATGAGCTTCATGCTCGGATGTACCGCAAAGTCGTTGACGCCCGAGGGCGCGCCGCCCATTGCCGCCGTGTCGCCGCTCGGCCGGCCAAACTGCTTGGGAATCGGCACCTTGATGCTGCTCAGGACCGTCATGTCTCGGATTCTCGTCACGGCGATCGTGGAGTCCTCGCTCGCGGAGATGAGCTTGCCCTTTGTCGGGAAAGCCAGTTTGGTGACTGTAGAACTGTGGTGCAGTAGAGCGCCGACCTCACGGTTCTTGGAATTCTCGAGAATCTTGCGGGGCGCAATCTTGGAAAGCAGGTCCTGCTCGTCTTTTGACTTTTGGCTCGGTGGGTGCGCCGAGATGTTGAACACATTGATCCTCTCATCGGTGCTGCCAGTCGCCAGCATAACCTTTTGGCCCTTGCCGGGCTCGGGTGCCGAGGGTGGGGAGAGGGCAATGCATCGAATGGCGGAAGAATGGGCGTTGAACAGAAATGTGTCGGCAAAGTCTGCTTTGTCTTCGCCGGGCGTGATGGTGGCCGTGATACCGTGGAGCACTCTATCGTAAGAGCCGGCTACTATTTGGACGGTAAAGGGTTCTGCTTTCTTGGCTTTTTTGGTGGTGGTGGCTGCCGAAGGTTCTTTGGCAGTTCCATTGCTAGGCTCCGCTCTCTTTCTCTTGTTGGCCATGTTTGCGACGGTTTGTGCTGTTGCAAATTCTTGATGCTCGAATCGAGGAAGACCTGGAAATCATAAGCTGAGAACCTGTCGCAGCGAGCAGACTGGGAAAAAAAAAGTTGAGTGGGGCGCCCGGATTCCGCCGCCATAATCGATAAGACTGATATGTTCTTATCGCTTACTTGTCGTACCAGATAAAGATACGAACTCCAATGGTAAGCATCAGTATTGTTAAAAGTTTCAATTACATACGTTGTTCACTTTGGCGAGACAAGACAGAGACGTGATTAATATTAGAATTGTATTGACAATGTATTCATATTCATGTTCGTCGCTGTCCTCATCATGCAAGGCGTGCTTGCGCGCTTCATCGCGCCACACTATCTACTATTGGCATGATGTATACATGACCATGATTTCAGCGCATGGTCTCAGGTTGGCTGACACCTTCCTACAAGCAATCCATTACTTGTTTACTTTTGCAGTATTGTCTGTCTTGAGAGCCCCGTGCCATGGCGTCGTGGTCTTCGAGTAAAAGGCATCCCGAACGACCGCACGAGGCAACCAGGTATCCTTCCTTGAGTCATCAACGGAGTGTTTCCGTTGCTCGCCTTCTAGGTACCTCATTTTGGCATTGTCGGCACTGGTGGTGTTGCACTGCCGCCGCTCGAAGCACGTTGGTGCTGCGACTGTGCTTGCTGCTGTGCATTAGCAGCAGCAGCAGCTTGTGCTTGAGCTTGTTGTTGAGCTCTGAGCAGTTGTGCGTATTGATGAGGCCCATTGGCAATAGCCTGCCCTTGGCCTCCGGCTGCAGCGTTCATAGCAGACTGCGTCAGGCTGTTATGTCTGTTCTGCAGCATCTGCGTTGCCATCTGCCGTATGACGTCTTGAGGAGTGTTGGGATGCGTCTGTCTTATTTGCGCCTCAACGTTCTGGAGTTGCGACACGTATGTCTGATGGATCTGGGGGGTCATGTTGGTGTTGGGCCTGGGCGAGGAAGATTGACCAGCTGGCATATTCAAGCCCCCAGCAGGCGGCGTGGACAAGCCCGGATTTGTTGCCCCATTAAACTGTGCCATGAGAGCCTGTGTTTGGGCATTATTCATGTAGTTCTTCTGATTTACGCCATTGGCGACCGCTGCTCGCATTTGCGCTGCGGGCGGCGAGTTTTGCAGAGCAGGACTTCCTTGCTGGGGCACATGATTTTGCTGTTGAACTTGACGCATCTGCACTGCCTGACGCTGCTGTTCCGAGATTCGTTGTGCCTGCATGACAAGATTGAGATCTGGCTGAGTGGGGATGGTCATTCTGGCTTGGCCATTAACGACAGGCATCTGAACTTGCCCATTCCCATTCATCTGCACAGGAGGAACAAGTCCACCATTCAGGGGACCCATGCTGGCATTACTGGTAGGGGCTTGCTGCATTGGCATTCGTGGTCGAGGTTGACCATTGACAACCATCTGGTTGGCTGCATTGAGGCGGTTCACATTAGCGAGCGGGTGAGTAGCACCCAGCTGCTGTGTATTTTGCGACGCCTGGGGAGTCTGCCCGCTAAGCAGCTGTGCAGCTTGACCTTGCTGTGCTCTGGCTTGTAACGCGGCCTGCAACTGGGGGTTAGCATTGCTCGTTGGGGCACTGGTGTTGGCTGCTCGTACTCGACGCTGTGCCTCCATGCGCTGTTGCTGATGCGCTGCCATTCGCTCAGCCAACCTCTCTGCCATAGCTTGGTCACGTTCCCATCGCATGATACTATACTCTCGCGGGGTCTTGATGGGGCCCGCGCGCGGTTGAGCCGGTTCTTGCTGCTTGCGCATCTGGGCCACATTTGCTGCATGCTGTTGCTTTGTAACCGCTGTTTCTCGTTTCTTGGCCAGCTTTCGCATCGCATCAATCATAGTGAGATGCTTTTGATTACGACGTCGCTCGACTTTAACGGGCAACGAAAGTCGCTTCCTGATGATAGGTGTGACTGGTCCAGCTGATCCGTTGGGTTGCTGCTGTTGCTGTTGCTGTTGCTGCTGCTGTGCCTGCTGGGTAAGAGCATTGGCATTGTGCTGCCGGATGACCTGTTGGGCTTGATCTATACGGTTCTGCCACAACTTGAAATACTGTGTCTTGGACATATCATGTGGCAAACCTTCAAGCATGACCCAACGTTCGAAGCATTCCCACGGGGTTCGTCGCTCCGCACCCGAGGGGAAAATGGACTTGGTTGACAGAATGCTCGAGATGAGTGACCAGTTATAAGAGTACTCGCGCACCAAGGTTCTGAGTTCATCATCCTCACTAACTGTCCACTGCGAGCATGTCCGGGATTCGTAAAATGTCTGAAAGGGCATCGTATGTTCACTGGGAGGGCGGAATTGATGACCAGCATGTAAACGGTCTCGCATAGCCTTGCTGTCGCTTCGGAACAATGCAACATCGGGGTTTTCAGGTTCGAGCTGAGTTTTGGGACGTGGCTGATCAAATAAAGGCTCCTCGTCGGTGTCCTCTTGCGCGTGCTGATATCGGCTCCGCTTGCGTGGCGGCTCATTTGACGTCAACTCCATACGTCCCTCAACAAACTTGCTCAATGGCAAAGCCTCTCGCTTCCAGTGAGCATCAGGGTCATGCTTGGGTGTGATGAGATCTGTGTCGGGGATTTGAAGTGGTGCCCCGTAGAGTGGCAACTCTTCCAGAAGTCGATCCGTGTGTGGAGATGCCGAAAGTCCAAAAACCACTTCGTGGTCATCGAGTGTAAATATGGCCGAGGGGGCAATAGTGTCTAAAATGTTGTCGTGAGGCTCCTCATCTTGCTCCAGGAGAGAGTTGCTGTCTGCAGAGGAAATCAAGTCGGGGGTGCCATGGCTCTCGGCAACATCCAAGCCATCACCGCTAACCATCGCAATATCTCGATCGAAAACCAGCTCATTTTCGACCCACTTTGCCTTGGGAGGAAAGTCTGGGGTAACAGCATGAACCTGAAGCTCTGCTCGTTCCTCCGGATATGCAATCCAATCGGCACAAGCGTACGCTAGGTTCCGCGCAACAGTCATTTTCCACTTCTTTTCTTGACGAAAGTCTGTTCGCATCCATTTCATTTCCTGCAAAAGAACGTCCCATTGGCTGGTCTGTCGGACTGGCTCTGGACATCTCTTCGGCTGACGTAATGACCACTTGTCCTGCTGCTGTAAATGGTAGACTCTCTTGAGAACCTTGCACGCCTGGCTCTCGTTGATATGCAGGTATGCATCTGGAGTTGATACTGTCTTGTGAGCGTGGTGCAGGATCTGCTCCAACGGCTTCATCCATTTCGACCCACTGGAAAACCCTTGGACAAAAAGAGGTGTGAAATAGTCGTCAGTGGGCATTTGACCTGCAGATTTTGTTCGGGAATGAACCAAAGATTTATCGCCGTCCGATGCTGAAGGTGGCTGTTTTCCAAAAATTACGCCAGCTAGCCTGCTCTTCTCCTTGAGTCGTTGTCTGTCCGTGAAACTTCTGGCACGGGGCCTCGGGGATTGTGAAGTTGGCGTGATGGGCACCTGAGACTGACGATCTGCTAGTAAATCTTTGGAGGACGGCCCAGATAGAATCTCGGCGACTGATTTTTGTCGTATGCTTCCTCCTGTCGAAACCTGCGGCTGATCTCGGTTTGGCGGGTGGGTGGTTGAAGCATCGCGATCTGATCCCGATCTTGCGCTCTCATCACCAGTTGTACCCAACGGCTTTCGCTGCCCATCTATATCACTAGTCGTTGTAGATATGCTCTTGGCAGCTTCAGTCGAAGACGGCACAGGTGCCACGTGAATAGCATTTTCTGTTGGAGTGCTAACAGGCCTCTCTTGAGGTTTAGAAGTCGCGTCGGTGCCGACTGCTTGGGTATTCTGTGCCTTGCCAGATGCTGCAGCATCAGCTGAGTCTTGCAAAAGTTGTGCCTCTAGCTCTTTCGAGGTGTTATTAGCAAACGTCTTCTGCCCCGGTGCCGATGGAATCTCCTCTGGCTTTCCTTCAACTTTCGTGCCTGGTTTCGTACCAGCCAGCCTCTCCTCCGAGCGCGAACCGTTGCTTTCAGGACTTGTATTGGAGGAGGTCTCCAAAACTGCAGGTGTAGTAGCTGTGTGGACCGTAGAACTCGGAGAAGACAATGTATCGACTGGTCGGGTCGGCTCTCGTCGTGTGTTGAGCGGCTGGTTTCCCGTGGTCTTCAAACTATTTGCAGCAGGCATACTCGAAGGTACTTGCCCAGATGCTTGCGCTTTGTGAGCATTCTCCTGCTGCACAGCGTGATTGGACGACTTGGGTTCCGTTTGCACTTGGGGAGGCTGGATGTTGGTCTGAGTTGGCTTCAGGGCCTCGGGAACAGGTGCGGACTGGTCATGATGACGGTTTGGTGGCACAACTTTGTTTCCTGAGGAAGCAGGCGCATCTTTATTACTCAAACCGGCTGCAATCGGACGTTGTTGGGTACCTGGAAGCCTTGCTTCGGCCACAGCTTTGTTCTCTCGCGCGGGTATCGATTGAGGTGGGTGCGGACTTGGCTGTGATGAGTGTTGAGGACGTATTGACGCTGCTGGCAAATTCGGGGGCTGCTTAGGTGCAGCCTCACTCGGTGAACGTGGTGATGAAACTGAAAGTCGTTGGCCATTGCTTATAGACGACGGAATTGCTGAAGGTTTGTTCTTGAGAAGGTTCGCGCCATCCTGAGTTGCAACTTGGTTTGACTGTGTCGCAGTCTTATCCTTAACATCAAGGGTAGCATGATGCAAGAAGGATCCCAATGGATACTTGGCACGTGGCGGAATGGTGTGTACGTTCAGTTTGCGTCCCCTAGTAGTGGTCTGTTAGTTAGCAAGGTGATTGCGCCGCGCGAGGGCGCCGGAAAGACGCGACACGAACGCGACGATTAAAAAACAAAAGCAAAATGTAATGATGGAATTATACGGACTTGGAGATTTCATTCGCCTCAAGAAATTTGATTTCGACATCATCGGTGGATGGGACATCGAGTTGGCCGAGAGTCAAGTTTGGTAGGTCATTAAAGACAGTGGTGTTGACTGCATATAGTTCCCTCAACTTCCTCTTGCGCGACTGTCGAATTGACCTGCACATCGTTAACATGGCACATTATACATCGTTTGCATCGGAAAAACGAGCTCTACAAGATGATATATTACATACCCGCATATGTCCCGTTTTCGTTGAATGACTGACGCGCGGTCGGCGGGCACGACCGAAGTCATAGCATCGGCGACAGCAACATCCGCTTTTTTAACGAGCGGATGATGCGAATAAGCTTAATGGAGTTTGTTTAGATGGAAAATGTAATTTTTTACAATGAAAATGGCGGCGTTGAGGTGGGGAATTGATGAAGTCGTCGTCAAGTTTGAATTTTCACCCACCTAGAATCGGTGATGTGGTGATGCTCGCCGCTGCTTGAGGTGCTAAACAGTGTAGAACGCGCGGGTCTTGGTAGGTAAAAGCGATTTTCTGATGCCCGATAAGTGCTAACACTGAACTGGACAATGCTGTTGTACCTAAAAAGTAGGCTGCAAATTTCAAAATAACCACTCGCTAACCCCCTCTTACTACCTTAATGTACTGCCAAGCGTTCGTGGGTGAGTGAACTAGGTACCTTCCGGGTAGTGCGTTATCAGTGACCGGGCAGCGGGACAGGCAAGGGAGCGCGCGACTGTACGTAATCGATGCGCTTGCTGGCTCGCTGGCTGGCTGCCCCTCATTCCTGAGTTGTCTTGACTGGTAAGGGAATCAAGTATGGAGCACCTGGGGAAGAGCAGGGAGGCACTGCGCTTTTTTGCAGTCGCTAGCATGACTTGGGGTTAGCAGAAGAATGCATGCAACGAAAAGTCAGCCAAAGCCTGATTGTGAAGAGATTGCAACGATTTGACAAGAGTCAGGGAGTTGGCAGGGCGTCGTTCCACGCGGGCTGCTCTGCAGCGTGCATAATAGTAAAGTGACAATAGATCGTATACTCGATATGGCGAGTTCTGGTAAAAGATTAGGAAACTCTTGAAATAAGTCTTTTTGACACTGAAAAAGGGTCAAAGTGGTTTTCTGCATGTCAATATACCCTGCCTTCCCAGCCTTCTCCAGTGACTTACGATCTCTCTCACCATCATGCTCGCCGATAGCAATATGCGTCAGCGAAGTAAGTCCCTGGAAGAAAGTGGGATTCAAGGAGGCATGATCTAAAATCGGCGAGATCTAATTCCGCTTTGGGGACCTGTGTTGCTGATACTTCATAGAGAATGCTGCGACCTTTTGTTCTATTCGAGAATCGAAACCCGGGTCGAGGTGATGGGCGAACCTGTTGTTCTGCACGTCATTTGGGCCGAAAAGCCTCCCAATGACCAACCGGTAATAGCACCAGCATCATTACCAGCTTGGCGGAGGTTGCAGTTACTGGAATAGTGTTGGGAAAAATGATTGCAATACGTCTTGTACGAGAAGAAAACGCCAGTTACAATCAGAGAGATGCACTGAATACGTGAGCAGTTGAACTGTCAGCTACATCAGAATGTAGATGCGTAGGTAATAATCATCTGCTATTCATGTTCATGTGAGTTCCGTAGCTCGAACTAATACGAGGGTTTGCATGTGCGCCACAACGCATTCTGATTTCTGCCAATATTGCGTAGGATGAGCCACGACCCAACTTTTCCAAGGAAAGCACAGCCACATTACCCACTGCTGAGTTCACATTGACCTGAGTTGCCTTGGGTACTTCTAGAACCTCTGCAGTATTATCAGCTGCAATTTACGACGCCTATCTTCGTCTTTTGTTTCTGCATAATTCAAAACCATGGCGGATCCAACACAAACTCCTCAGGCACCGCGCATCGCAATCAAGTTCGGTTCGAGCACAGCAAGTTCGTCAAAGTCTGCCAGTAGCACAAGGAAACCTGGCCAGCCACTTCCACCCTCTGCGCTTGGCAAACGCCCTCGATCGCACGCACTGAACAACGACTCGGACTCGGAAGACGAGGACAATAAATATGGACGCCACGAGGCTGTAACCACAATTGGAGGCAAGGAAGATTCCAAGGATCGACAACGAGACGCCAAATCTGCCCGTACCGACGCGCGACCTATGGTGATAGCATGTCAGACTGAAGGCAGTTGGAAGGCAGCCGCAAGACGGAAACAAGAGGATCAAAACGGTGGTCGGAATCTGGAAACGGAGCCAGCAGACCACGAAAAGGATATCAAATGGGGCCTCTCAATCACCAAAAAGTCTGCAGCCGAAAGTCCCACAGAAAGTGCGCAAGAGAACCCCTCGAGTGATGGTGATGCCGCGCCTACTACAACTGCGCCGGAAAAGGCACCAAGCAGCCCTGCAAAGACAGTGGAACAAAATGCCATGGACGCGCTTCTAGGGATCGATACGAAGAAGCAGAAGAAGCTTGTCATTTCGGGATCCGAGACACCAACAGATGAGTTCAAAGCGGCTGTACAAGCAGCTGGCGAAGTCTCGACTATTGAAGAGTACGACCAAATCCCTGACGGCGAGTTTGGCATGGCCATGCTTCGTGGCATGGGCTACGATGAATCGAAGCAAACATCAAGGGCGAAGGAAGTTCGACGCAGACCTGCGCTACTCGGCTTGGGCGCCAAAGAGGATGAGGAGATCAAGAAGGCTGAATTAGCCAAAAAGCACGGCCATCGTGAGCGACGCCCTCGCCTCGACGAATACCGTAGAGGCGAGAACGAGAAGCGACAGCAGCGTGAAGAGAAATACTCAAGCAGCTACAAGCACGAGCGTGATCGCGAGCGATCAGGCCATGGATCCAGCAGAAGATATGACGACCGGGATCGTGCGCGCGACCGATATCGCGATCGAGACGGAGAAAGCTCGCGGCACCGCGACAGGCACTCACGGCGCTGAAGCACATGTTGCTTGACATGAATTGCACGGCCCGATCTATCATTCGCATCGAGTGCCATTCTTGTTGGCCTATCCCTGTCAGACAGCTCAGCCGTAATGCTGAAACTTCGCCTGGATCCATAGAGTTGTACCTACATTCGATTGTATTATTACAAGCAACCACGAGGTAATCATTATTCTAAGACCTTTGCCCTTAGCAGACAATTACTAATATGTGAATTGGAGAATGAAGGCATCGAGAATTGTGAATATCAGTGTCGTATCTCCTATGATCGCTGATTTCAAGCAGCTGTCGAAATCATGGTACCCAGGCACCTCCGACAGCTCACCCTTCACGCCGCCTATACTTGTTGTATGTGGGAAATTGAATGATGCAGCATTCTTGATGCAGGCCGAGAACCATCTTCTTTTTGCAATATTCCGAACTCTGGCGGCATCTCAAGTAGTTGGACAGGACCTGCTTTTTCGGAATCTAACAGCATGCCCCCGGGCGCTAGGTTTCGTCAGGTGCGACTAGGTCTACTCAACTTTCGGCACAAGAACTACCAGAATCCAAATGAGAGTACGCTGCGAACCCAGGTTCCTACCACCGAGACTTTTCAGACACTGGAGGTAGCTGTCGAATCATTCAGAACACTCTCACAGTTTCAGGGTAATAAGTTGACAATGGCTCTTACATTGGCTGATGATACTCATTCGTTACGATGCTGCAAGATTGATCATATTCGTCATGACTGGCTGTTTCAGACTCCAGTCACAATCCTGCTATCCATCAACACCTGTGGAGCAGTGATAGTAAGTCCTTTTTTAGCAAAGCCAAAGCTGGGTACAATGGCATACAAGGAGGTTTGTCGTACGCTGCCTTAGCTTCCAATTCTCGCTCTGGGGGCACTGCGAGTTCAGATCTTCTGGATTTATCCCATTCGTAGCTGCCATATTGTAAACCAACCTCCGCGGTAAGCATGATGAGAGCATTGTTTTCAAACAAAACGTAGCACGTATATTCACGTGCCAGGATTTAGTTGTGTCAAGTGAAGGAGTTGCAGCTCCCGCTAGAAACATCTGGTTCAGATTGTATGGAAGATATGTACGAGCCTGGAAACATGGAGTACATCCCCATCATCACGGCTCAACTCATTACATGAAAGCGGTAATTAGAGTAAAGTGCAACTTAAAAAATTTACAGGGATATCTTAGACATGCTTTGCTCATTTATTCACCCGCCAAGAAGAGTTTGGATACTTTCGTGTTATGTCGGGAAAAGTATCCTCATGATACTAGATTAGGAAAAAGTCAATTGATATGACCGGTTGCTCCTGCAAGTACAGTACGTAGTACTCTGACGATCAATCGCGACCAGCCAAAAAGGAACGCTCTTGCCAGACAGCAGATGTCACCAAATACCATTTACCAAAATATTGGTAACCAAAACAAACGGCAACGGGGCATTCATAATCTCACGTTCTGTCCTACCCTGCAGTGTTTGCAATACTTTCATACAAAATTTTGAACATTTGGTTCAATATTGTCTTTTAGTCCGACTCTACTGAGCCGTTACAAACCTCCACTTATTCCTGCGTCTTGCAGTAAAATCAACTTCATTGGAAAGCTGTTACGCAAGTTTCATTAAGGTTTCGACCATAAGCTCTGCTGCCGAATATTCTCAACTATCACGAGAATGCAAGATTCTACGGCTGATCCGCGAAGATCAGTAACGACCATGGAAGTCGCTGACCCAACTGGACAGGGATCACGTCTGAAATCGATTACTCGCGCGATACAGACCTGGTATGGACTTGGTTTTCCCCTATTCTCTAGAGAATCTCTACAGAGTATACGCGATCAACTTCATGAGCAACGAGCGAGACCGCTATCAGATATGAAAATCACGGTTACCGGATTATACGATATTGAGAGGGAAGTACTACTTTGGCGTCGGTCGAGGCCCGATGAACCTGAGCCCAAGAAGTGAGAATACACGACTCAATGCACGCAGTGTATTGTTGGTTACCTGGGGACTCGTAATTAACAGATGAGATATAGATCAAGCCTTTATATTGAGTATCGTTCAATCCAAGAACTTACCAGGGAGTTCGACGATTGGGTTTTCCCTAGTCAGGAATATCTTCCCATCTCGTTCGGATATTTTGAGGGAAAAAATCCAGCCCTCGAAGCCAGCCCATCTACCTCTTCCCTTTCCTCTGATACCACCCGACATATTTTCCAGGCGATGAGAGCAGACTGGCGTACTGGAGAGTACTTCAAAAATTTGCAGGGCATTTGGAATAGGGAAATTCTTCCTCCGCTACCGGTGGACAAGATTGTTGGCCTCAAATGTGGCCCCTTACTTTATCGTCGGCAACCTGATGAGCGCCCAATGATCCAGCACTCACTGATCTTGGATCTAAAAGAATTCGTCCTAAATCGGGGAAAGAGCGAGCAATACCGGTGTTACGCACAAGACCCGAGTTACTCCGACGATGACGTTGAAACTCTACAACATTTCGATATCACTGTTCTGGATGACCATCTGGATTCTTGGAGGTGGACAGCAGGAGTATTCTCATATCCATCTCTCCTAATGTACCAGTCAAACAAATCATTGCAGACTTATGTCGCCCTGCTATCATCGTGTGGAATTCAGAAGGCAAACCGTGGCCTTGGTAAGTCTACTTTATTCATGCGCGACGTGTCACTAACGAACTGTAGCACCGACCCTCATTCTCCCAGAGTTGATAAGATGTTGGAAACAGAATATACGAAGGTGGCCGTTCCCTACCACGAGTGTTTTGGGGACATATCAATGTACTATAAGAAGTCTATTTAGACTTCATTGTATTCTGGACACAGTCTTTGTTGCATGGTCGGGGACATGATGTTTAGCTGCATCTCGAGTATGGGCTATTTCTTTTGTACGCATTCAATTGACCTTTTATCATAGAGGCCTGGTGGTATAACTGCTTGTATTGATATCGAAATGAGATGACATATATTTCTGTTTTCTCCTCTTGAGGTATCACGGAAATGGACGATCACTTGTGTTCATATTCGTCCGAGTGGCTAATTGACCAATAATCCATACATGCGTTCGCGGCATTACAAGTATACGGGGTCCAGAGTACTAAGTAGTGGGGGATTCACTGTATCATATAATGAGTGGCACCCAATTAGGCGCAAGGGGGGCACGTGCGTGATTGATGCCTTGTCTCATTCAAAGCTGCCCCATCAGGCCGCCAAGCACCAACCTCTCCAGTAGACCCCGGGGGGAGGCACTTCAGGTTCCAGCACTTCAATGCTCAATGTTGGCTGCCAAAGCTGCCAGATTCCCCCTGGCTGATGTGGGCCCTCCCATTAGATGTGTGCTCCATAGCTCTATCTAGCGGCTCTAGCCTCTGGTCCTCCCTCTCGGTTCCACGAGCGAAATTGGCCCAAGCCACCCACTCCTTGCCTGTCCTACCGACCGTCGTCATCTGCACCTAATTACACCTTGCACCTGCTTGCACTTCGACCTGCAATCAATTCCTTCCTTACCATTTCTGCCTCCATCATCAGTTTGAGGAGCCTCGACGCTCCACTTGCGCCCTCTCTTTTGCATTGTTTACAAGCTCGGAGTGCATTCCCTTTGTCGAACCATCGTCGCCCGACACAATGTACTCCAATTCCAACTCCTTCATGGGCGGCGGCAACAGCCTGCGCCCCGGCCCTCAGCAATATGGCAGCTCCTTTGGCATGGGGCAACAGCCTCAGCAGCAGCAACAACAACAGCCCGGACAGCAGCCGAGTCCGTTTGCTCCCCAGCCTACGGGCTTCGGTCAAGCTCCTTTGACCCAGCAGTACACTGGCTTCCCTGGCCAGCCAGGTGGCATGATGCAACCACAGGCAACTGGTATGATGCAACCACAGGCGACCGGTATGCCCCAGCAGCAGCAAGGACTCCAGCCGCAATTCACCGGCTATCCGGGCCAGCCTCAACCGCAACAGAGCTTCCAAACCGGTGCTCCTCCGATGCCACAGATTCCTCAGCAGTATCAGCAGCAGTTCAATCAGCAGCAACAACAGCAGCAGCAACAGCAGCCACCGCAGAACAACTTCTCTGCGCCGGCCCCTCAGCCGGCGCCGGGCATCCCACCCCCTCCCTCCAAGCCCATGACGGCACAGCCAACGGGCTTTTCCGCCATGGCAGCTTCGTTCAAGACCGGCGGAGCTCAGAGCCAACCGACAGGCCGAAGAGCCGAGAAGAAGCCCTCGAACAAGATCCCCAACATTCGATTGTCATTTATTACCGCGCAAGATCAGTCCAAATTTGAGACCCTCTTCAAGTCGGCAGTTGGTGAAGGCCAAACGACCATGTCAGGAGAGAAGGCAAGAGATCTCCTTATCCGATCGCGACTGGATGGTGACTCATTGTCGCACATCTGGACGCTGGCCGATACGACACGGTCTGGTGAGCTACACTTTCCAGAGTTTGCTCTGGCCATGTATCTGTGCAATTTGAAAATGGTGGGCAAGCAGATGCCTGCAACATTGCCCGATAACATCAAGAATGAGGTGTCTAGCATGGTAGATATCATCAATTTCAGCATTGCCGATGATGCTGCTGGTTCAGGGGCCGGTGCTACGAATGCCCCAGAATTTACAATGACGAACACTTCTGCGCCGCCGACGATTGTACAACCGCAGCCTCAGTCTTCCAACTCTCAGCTGCTGCAGTCTCAGATGACGGGTTTCCCTGGCGGCCAATTGAGCAGCCAGGCTACCGGTTACCCAGGTCAATTTCAAGGCATGCAACCTCAGCAGACAGGCTACCCGGGACAAAACCCGCAACCCACTGGCTATAACGGACCGCTTCCGCCCATGCCGCCCATGCCCACTGGTTTTGCTGGCGGTCTAGGCGCACCGGCGGCACCTCTCAATGCCCAACCTACGGGGATGCCTGGACAATGGGGTCTAGTCAACACTCCTGCTAGTGGACTGCCCAATATTGATGCTCTGAAGGCTCAAATGATGCCGCAGCAGGGTCGCGAGCAAGGTGGCTTTACTACCGCAGGCTTATCCGGCAATGCTGTTATTCCTTGGGCCATTACAAAAGATGAAAAGAAACTCTACGACGAACTGTTCCGCGCCTGGGACGGTCTCCACAAGGGCTATATTGGCGGCGACGTAGCAATTGAGATTATGGGCCAGAGTGGTCTGCAGAAACCGGACCTGGAGCGGATTTGGACCTTGGCGGATCATGGAAACAAGGGTCGCCTAGACCTTGACGAGTTTGCCGTGGCCATGCACTTAATCTACCGAAAGCTCAATGGCTATCCAATCCCCAACAAGCTGCCTCCAGAGTTGGTCCCGCCGTCCACAAGAAACTTCAATGAAGCTCTCGGCACCATGAAAGGTATGCTCAACCAGGAGGCTGATTTCAGGAAGAATTCTGGTGCCTCACTACTTCCACAAAAGACTGGAGTCAGTTACATGAAGAGCCATTCACTTCGTGGAACTCCTGGGAACTTTGGGTCTGCTGGCCGTAAGGATGCTACCGTATTCAAGAATGATGACGACAATGTCGGCTACAAGTCCTCAGCGCGTCGTCGTGTAGGCAACCAATCACCAAGGCCTGAGTCACCGTCATCTGTCGCTTCGAACGATGACCTTAGCCTGGATCAACTACGAAAGAAGATCAAGGAGAAGCAAGTTCTTCTGGATGCTATGGATTTCAAGGATGAGTCTGCCTTGGAGGAAGACGACATTCTCGATAGACGCGATCGTCGTGAGGCGGATGAGTTGTACCGTAGAATCAGACGTATCCAGGATGACATTGACGGTCATCCCGATGCGGCTTTGGCCAGCGGAGATTCTGAGGCCGAAAAGCGATCCATGAAGCGCCAGCTCCAGAACCTTACCGACAAGATTCCTCAAGTGGCCTCCGAAGTCCGTAGAGTTGAGAAGGCTATTGCCGATGCCAGACTGGAACTTTTCCGCCTCAAAGATGCCAAGGCACACCCGAACAGTGCTTCGAATATTGTAGGAACTGGACCGGGTGGAGCAATCACCGAGTCAGACAGACTCAAGGCTCGGGCCAAGGCCATGATGCAGCAACGTACTGCTGCTCTGACTGGAAAGAAGATTGACGTGAGCGGCGATGACTCTGATGCTCCTAAGCGCTTGGAAGAGGAGAACATTAAGGTCAGAACCGAAAAAGAGAACAACGAACGTTTGGTTCGGGAAGTTGAGGACAGTGTCAGAGACTTTGCCCGTGGCATAGAAGATGGCCTAAAGGAAGGTGCTCAAACTGCTGCTAATGAGCATGAGAAAAGACGATGGGAAGATGCCCTGGGCGTTGAGGATGAAGTCCGCGACTTCATCTTCGACCTGCAGCGTTCCAGCCGTGCTGCTCGTATTCGAAACCAGGACCGTAGCGGCGGGCGACCTGCCACTGCTGAGCCCGTCAGAGCCGAGGCACCACCTCGAGTCGACAGCCCTGCCTCCGTGGCTAGAACAGAGACTCCCCCCGCAGGAGCAGGAGCCAAATCCTACTCATCTTACAAGACTCCCGAGGAGCGAGCTGCATTCATTCGGCAGCAAGCAGAGCAACGTATGGCTGAGCGCCTGGCAGCACTGGGCATTAAAGCCCCTTCCAAGCCTGGCGAGACTGCGGCACAGCGTAGCGAGCGAGAGAAAGCCGAGCGGGCTGCCAAGCTCAAACAAGCAGAAGAGGAAGATGCTAAGCGCGAGACCGAAAGACAGGCACGAATTGCTGAAGAGCAAGGTGTACCTCCTCCGGCTGCCAAAAAGCCCCCGCCTCCTCCATCCAGAGCACGAAAGGCCGATGATGCTGCCGCTAAGCAAGCCGCAGATGAGGAAGCCGCCAAGAAGGCTGAGCAGGAACGACTCGAGAAGGAACAGGAAGAAGAGAGACAAGCAACTAGAGATCTTGAGTGAGTGCATGCTATTGAACTAATACGTATTTCTCCAGTCGATTCTAACCGTCATCTAGGTCACAAGCCAAGGAACAAGAAGATGAGCTTGCCCAGGAGAGAGACGCAGCTGACGCTCGCCTGAAAGCCCTAGAGGAGCAGGTGAAGCAAGGAAAGTTGAAGAAGGAAGAGGAAAAGAAGCGAAAGAAGGCTGCCTTGGCCGAGGCAAAGGACAAGGAGGCAAAGCTTGCTGCCCGTCGTGCTGAGATCGAAGCTGCGCGCCAGCGTGAGCTTGAGCTTCAACGACAACTCGATGCCATGAATGACGACGATTCATCGTCTGACGATGAGGGACCTGAACAGATTACACCTCAGGCTTCCACGCCCACTCATGAACAGGAGCACAAGTCCCCGCCACCTGCTGCTGCCGCTCCCGCAGCTCCAGAAGCCCCGGCAGCCCCAGCGCCGCCCACCATTGTGGCAAGTCCTCCGACTGAGACTGAGAGCAAGAACCCATTCTACCGCATGATGTCAAGCGACAACACGAATGCTCCCGCAGCTGCACCGCCAGCTCCGCCAGCTCCAGCTCAGCCTGAGGTGTCCACAAACCCCTTCCACCGGATGACCCAGGACAAGGCTCCTGCTCCTGCAGCTGCTCCCGTTGTCCCTCAGCCTACTGGAAACTTCTCCCGCAAGCGACCTGACACTGATGATGAGTGGGGTTCCGGTGACGATGACGATGAGGAGGACTCTGACGACGACCGCCCCGCTGCTGGCGCTGCTCATTTGGCTTCTCTCCTATTTGGCTCGATGGGTCCACCCCGACCTTTGTCGGCCGCTGGGAACAGATCCAACACGGCGTCTCCCGCCGTTGCGTCGCCGGCAATCGCCTCGCCGCCTCCACCTCCTCCTGCCCCTCCGATGAGCCCGCCAGCCGAGACGACCACCTCGGACGAAACGCCTTCCGCACCCCCACCTCCGCCACCCATGCCCGAGGCTAGCCCTGCTGCTCCGCCTCCGCCTCCGCCCATGCCACCGACCGGTGCACCTGACGCACCACCACCTCCTCCTCCTCCCATTCCTGGCATGGCTCCTCCTCCGCCTCCTCCCCCGCCCGCCGCTGGCGACATGCCAGCTCCATCTTCGGGCGGAAGACCAGCCGGCTTCCTGGGCGAGATCCAGGCAGGCAGAGCTCTCAAGAAGACGCAGACCAAGGATAAGAGTAATTCGGCTCTCGCCGGTCGTGTCCTTGACTAGAGCTTGATTGCTGTTTATTTGGAATCGGCGACGAACAGCTAGCCGTTATCGTCATGTGATGACGGAGATGTGAGTGTAGTGTGAAGCTCAATGCTGTGCCCAGTATTGAGAGAGGAATTTGTATATCAACTGTGTTCTTCTCGACCATGGATTTATAATAGCACATTATAATATCAAAAGATTTGTTGACTATCCTTGCGTCGTTTCCTATTGAACCAGGTGTATATCATTGCTCCGTGAGCTTTATCATGTTGGGCAGGGAATATGGTCCAGTGCTGTATTTCCGTATAAGTGATTGAGGTTATCCGAGGGCGTTTCCTTAGAAGAGACTTGTAGAGATGCTGCGTAGACCAAACCCAAATCAGATTTACCGTACAAAGACTCGGCCGACCCACAGCTAGACTTGTGTGTGCCAACGCATAAAGGCTTGGAGTCTGGACGCATCCCTACACTAGTTGCGGTAGTCAGAGTGGATTAGTGCTCCCTCCCAATCTGGGGAACTCTAACCCCCCGTTCCCTTGTGACTGGCTAAAAGACTTCGTGAGATTTTCCCCGCGATGCGATATCCGTTGGGGCACAAACAATCTCCACTCGAATGCAGCATCATGTGGACCAGTCAAAGGCGGGAGGATGATGGCCAAGAGAGTCTGAACTCAAGTCTCAAAGAAACGTGCCAGGTTTTCCGTCTGGTCTGTTCAAAGATCGTATCCGTACGGGATATCACCGGCCGAACAGGAGTGAACCATGAAGCCAAACCCCGCAGGAATTCAAGTCCGACTATTGACTACTTATACGACTAATATTCAGTCATATTGAAGGTAACATGACTCGAAATGGTACCCTCCAACTTCTTGAACATTGACAAAAACCCGCTGTGGAAATCTTACTATCGTGACATTCTCGTGACATTTCCTCAAACATGTTGAATCAGCACGAGCGCGTACCGCAGCAATTTGAATTGCATGCAGCGGACAATAGAGGCGGCCAAAATGATACTTTCATTGCGCTTAAATCGGGTTCAAGCAATGACCAGACTTGCAACTGGACGTTTGAGGCAGTGAGCTCGAATATATTCCGCACCACTTTCACGACACCAGATCATCCCCTACCTCCCTTTCCCTCTGCCAGGAAACCAAAGCAAGATTTTGGTGATTGCGTCCCTGAAGTAACCCATGGACAAGATGGAGCGTCTCGTATCATTCGCTGTGGAAAAGTAAAGGCTTCCGTCGAATGGTCTGGCTCGCCAATCGTCTCGCTCAGTCTTGACGGCGTGGACACGCCTGTGCATAGGGATCTTCCGTTTCGCTCTTATGCAGTCGACGGGAATGGCATTGCTCACTATACGCATTGGAAAAAGGACACACTGCACGTCGGCCTCGGAGAAAAGGCAGCGCCCATGGACCTCAGCGGCCGCGGGTTCCTCATCACGGCGTCGGACACGTTTGGCTACGATGCCTACCGCACAGATCCGCTGTACAAGCACATACCCTGGCTCATCAACGCAACGCCCGAAGGGGGCTGCGTCGGCATCTTTTCCACGTCGCACGCCCGCGGCAGCTGGTCCATCGGCTCCGAGATTGACGGCCTCTGGGGCCACTACAAGGTGTACCGCCAGGCGTACGGCGGTCTGGAAGAGTACCTCATCGTCGGCAGCACCGTCGCCGAGGTCGTGCAGTCGTACGCGCGCCTCGTCGGCTTCCCCCTGCGCGTGCCCCGCTACATGATGGGCTACATTGGCGGCGGCATGAAGTACACCATGGAGGACGAGCCCGTGCGGGCCTGCGATGCCGTCCTCGGCTTTATCCGCAACTGCGAGGAGCATGATATGCCCTGTTCCGCGTTCCAGATGAGTTCTGGCTATACTGTTGCCGAGACGGAGCCCAAGACTCGCAATGTCATGACCTGGAACTACCATCGTTTCCCGGACCCGCGCGCCTTTACGCGCGAGGCGCATGCTCATGGTGTGCGTCTGCTTGCCAACGTCAAGCCGTATGTCCTGGCCAATCATCCGGCGTACCCCGAGTTGGCCAAAGCCGGTGCTTTTTTCAAGGACCCCGGGACCGGCAAGACGGCTGTTGCTAGATTGTGGAGTGCGGGAGGCGGCGAGAGTGGCGAGGGCAGTCATATTGACTTTACCTCCAAGGCCGGATATGACTGGTGGTATCAAGGTGTGCTCGACCTCAAGCGCGTCGGTATCGATTCCATGTGGAATGACAACAATGAGTACAATATTGCCAGGGATGACTGGGAGTGTGCTCTCGAGACAGTCGATATTCCGGAAGGTGAGAAGGCCCGTCGGCATATTGGCCTCTGGGGTCGCGCGGTGAACACCGAGCTTATGGGCAAGAGCTCGCATGATGCTACAGTCGAGGCGGAGCCCCAAGAGCGGCCTCTGGTCTTGACGCGATCTGCCACGGCTGGTACGATGAGGTATTGTGCCAGCTCCTGGAGTGGTGACAATGTCACGAGCTGGGAGGGCATGAAGGGCGCCAATGCACTTGCTCTGAATGCTGGTTTCTCTCTTCTTCAGGTAAGCCAATGTCTGGGAAATTTGAAGTTATAATGCTAATGGATACTGTAGTGCTATGGCCATGATATCGGCGGTTTTGAAGGACCACAGCCCACTCCTGAGCACTTGGTCAGATGGATCCAGCTCGGTATCCATTCCCCACGCTTCGCCATCAACTGCTACAAGACAAATCCCAACGACAACCTCGTGGGAGATGTAATTGAGCCTTGGCAGTACCCTTCGGTATCCCCGATCATTCGGGCGGCAATCAAGCGTCGATACCAGCTTGTGCCGTACACGTACTCTCTGATGCTCAAGTCTGCCCTGACCGCCGTTCCGCCGCAAAGATGGACTGGCTGGGGCTATGAGTCTGATCCCGTGGTATGGTCCAAGGAGATTACCCGAACCGACACACAATACTGGTTCGGTGACGCCCTCTTGATCGCCGGCGTGTACGAGCCTGGCGTGTCCTCCGCTAGAGTCTATCTTCCGGGCCGTAGTGAGGACCCAGGTTTCCTGAATACCTCGGCGCCATATGAGTTCCTGGCTGCTGGACAGTGGCACGAGATCTCGTCCACTTGGCACTCTTCGATCCCGGTCATTGCGCGTATCGGCTCGGCTATCCCCATTGGCAAGACGGACCCTACCACTTGCGTCGCAGGTGACAATGCCGAGTTCCCCAACCTGGCCAAGGACGACTGGCGTGGCGTGGAGATTTTCCCTCCACCTACTACTCATCATGCCAGTATCGAGTCAGAGAAGTCAAATGACAAATCGTCAACTTCGGCACAAGAACAATGGTTCACGAATGACTGGCTGGAAGATGACGGTATTAGCCCAGAAGCCAAGGCAGATCTGTTCTCTGTGACCATTGCGTATGCCGCGCCTGCGCAGAGCATCCAAGTCAAAGCCACTTACAAGAAACATGGTGCTTTTGAGCCTCTTTGGTTAGGAGGCGGTCTCAATATTGTCTTGCCTGTAGGGGAAGAACGAGTAGTCGTCAGCAACGAGGGCCAAGTGCGTGATGCTGGCCGTGACGAAAAGGGCCGACGGATCTGGACCTACACGCCCGCGGAATAGATGTAGGAGACGATCATGGTGATTGTGAAGTATTTCAACTGTCAAGGGGCGTCGACCTTTACGCATTTCCCAGTAGATCAAATACATTGAACACGTGTACAGAATCGAATGTATCGAGGACGGATGATATCAAGAACGGTTAAGTAAGAGTGGACTTCATATATTACTCTCGAAGTAACTGACCTTTCTGCCTGTGCAACCACACCTTGATTCTTATGAATGTGAGTCCCATCGTCAGGCCAACGGTATCGTGAGAAGGCTACTGTGGCAAAGTATAAGTGATAATGGAGGTTAAAAACATGAACAATCATCGTTTTCGGTACTAAAGATGCTTAAGGTGTCACCTCTACAGCTTTAGTGCCTTGCAATAGGGGCACAATAACGCTAATAGTTCTGATTGCTGGATCTCATCAGGCAAAATCATCTAACTCCCCAATCTTTTTCCCGATAGAGTTTTTTCAAACTTATGCATGAGGAAATCTAGGCAAGTCCGTAAATATAAAGACCTATGGAAAGTCTTACGTTGTTTGAAATGGTTGTTCTCCATCCGCACTCTTCACCTCACTCACGACGCACCCACTGCGAAACACAAATTACGCTGTGCAATCAAAGAGACTGTTTCCCCATCGGAGCCGATCTTTTCTACGCTCACTGTCAAAGGACGTAGAATATCACACACCTTTCACTATGCCAGTTAGAACGAGATTCTTGGTCATTTCTGACACTCATGGCCAGGTGTTTGATGTAAGGGAGGGACAACAAGCCGATGTTGTTATTCACTGTGGCGATTTAACCGAGGAATCGAAGATCGACGAGTTTCGCACGACCATCGATCTATTGCGACAGCTCCCTGCACCTCTAAAGCTGGTCATTGCTGGCAATCACGACTTGACTCTTGACGAGCCGACTTTCAAAAAACGACTCTCTGAAGCACCACACAGCATCGAACCTGATCTTGTCGTCAAGAATTTTGGTAATTTTGGGGAGCCAAGACGACTATTTGATGAGGCAAAGGACGCAGGAATCATCTTTCTTGATGAGGGTAACCACGAGTTTATCCTGCCGAATGGCGCGATGCTTCGACTTTACGCGAGTCCATTCACTCCCTCGCAAGGCGGCTGGGCATTTAATTATCCACACGAAAGCAAGCATGACTTCGCCATTGGCGATAACGTTCATGTTGTTGTCACGCACGGCCCTCCCCATGGGATCATGGATTATACCGATTCGAAACGGAGAGCAGGCTGTCCTCAGCTCTTTCGAGCAATAGCTAAAGCCAAGCCATTGTTACATTGCTTTGGCCATATTCACGAGGGTTGGGGTAGTAAATTGGTCACCTGGCGCGACGATATCGGCGACAACCCGTCGCATTTTACAGCTATCGACAATAACCGATCGGTCATTATCGACAAGTTATCAAACTTAGTTGGTAATAAGTTCGATGACGAAACCGCAGTCAACGCAAAGGCACAAAAGGCGCTGGAATGTGTCCGCAGAGGCTTTTGCAGTACCAGCCACTGCTCGAACGACACACATACACTTCACCCCAGAGCACAAACTCTGTTTGTCAATGCTTCTATCGAGGGGAGGAATGATGAATTGCCATCGCAGCCCCCGTGGATCGTTGATATTGAGTTACCGGAGGCTGAGATTGTGATCTCATAATTTGCGACCTGAGCAGCCGGCTAAGCTCATTGGAAAGACCACACCATACCGGAGGCATAGTCATGGATAAAACAATGACCAATCGCGTGTCGTCTTTTTCAAGTCCAGCTTTTCTAAGAATCAAAGCGGAGCAGAGACAACCAGACTCTCACCACATTTTGGCTTAAAGGAGAGGGGCTATACGAATATGTCAAGAAGAAAAGGAAAATATCATGAGATTGGGCTCTTAGAGTGATAGCAAGGACGGAAGTACCCCCACCACTACCAGAAAACAATATCATTATATTGGACAATAATGTTACTGTGATAGGGCTAACTTGTCAACTCAGCTGGCAGCTGCCGTCCTTCCGTACCCGACACTGCTTTCGGTTGTGGATGCCTTTAAGTCTATCCCGGCTGGGAAGCTGATGACTCTCATCTTCGTTAATACAACTGAAATTACCTGAACTAGTCTGAGGTCCGTTACCCATACGGCACCGTGACATGAATAGTAATTATAGTGCTGCGGGATTGGGACTAAGAACTCGCTCATGGCGAAGAATAGCGTGTTAGCGAGTCGGCATTCGCATCCATCATTGATCAACGGACCCAACACATGCACGGGGCCCTGTGCCACTTTTATCATCTTCCACCAACAGCCCAAAACCATCTGAGAGGAAACAGAAGGTGAAATAAAGAAGAGTGCGACAAAAATGCAAAAACATACAACACCGGGGATTCCCCAGTCGTCACCGACCTGAGTACTGATCCGGCGGTCACCAGCTTAACTAGGGCAGAGCGGACGGGATGCCGTGCATTCTAGTGCCTATGGTCGTATGTGCTTGGTGTTGTTTGCAATGCAGTACATATTCAATTGCAAACACTCAAGGTCGTGTACCATGCCTTGGTATGTCCACTAGCGAGCAGCAAACCGACAACGCACGACGTCGGTACAGCTCCTTCAAGTCTCAGTGCAGCTATCCTAACCTTAGTCAGTACACTCACACTGGTTGCCCTGTTTCATTTTACTGTCAGCTGAGTAGAGGGCTTTGGTCGTTGCTCGCGCTGGCTCTGGTGCTGCACAGTATTATGGCAATTCCGAGCTGTACCGTCTTCTTCGACCAACCTGGCGGTCATACAAAGAGGACCACACAGAGAAAGAAATATTCAGGCTCAAGGACGTGGTTTTTCGAGACTTTCAACGCACTGGGTATATCAGCGATGGAAGTAGCGCAGAATAAAAAGGAAACCGCGGTGGCCGGCTGTACGGGAAATATGGGAGAATTGCCATGTTGTAGAAGGAGGAGCAATAAGAGCACCAACCCATAGTGATATTCCCTGTTCTACTGCTGAGCTATCCGATAGAGCAAGAGGTCACATTGAATTTTCCGAATGCTCCGTTGTGAACAAGAGACAAATGATAGTCCTACAGAACAAGCAGAAGTTTGCGTACATGGACAGGTGAATTCCTATGCTGCATAATAAGACAACTAAGTTACAAGATGTTGGTACTTGACAGGCCGTGCTCTAGATAAGGTTTTTCTTTCTTTTTCTTTCTTTTATTCTTTTGCTCTCACTTTCTTTGGGTCAAGTGCGAAGAGGCACGGGAGTCGGCGGAGGCGCTGCTATTGTTAGGAGGTTGGTGGGCTCGAAGGTATCTATTTTCGATTTCGATAATTTCGGCACTCTCAAAAGACTGGGGTAAATTTAACATAATTTCGATGGAATGTATCATCTCTGGTGTCTGCAGCATGCCATTTTCCAGATAAGAGGGGTGGAATAGACCTTTCTGATAGTAGCGTCGTCGGCTGTTAGGTGCACACGTCTGCTCGGTTGGTGTACATTTTATTGTTTTTCGCGTAAAGTCAGTGTCCTGTCAATAGACCTGTAAGGTATGGTACACTTCATGGCGGTAGGGTTGCTTGCTCTGGGATATCTCGAGTGGAACGGCACTGAGAGAACAGCTCCATCAGTTTGTTTATCTTCGTTGAAGGTTTGCTTCAACGTAAAGGATGGGATCTTGCAATGCCAATCGGCAAGCGTTCAATGCGATTACTGCCCTCACTACACGTCGACGCGGCAGCAATGATCCGAGAGCTAGACCGCGAAGCGTTATCATGAATAGGCAAGCTCATGTCAGAAACCTCAGCTCATATGGACAGCTGTGGCATATCTAGAGATATCAGCCTATTGACACTATTGGCCACAAGTGAATTTTATGTTGTTTGTGGTATGACGCTGGGAATAAAGTAATCACAGAGCAGACCAAGCACTCCTTACATGCGCAAGCATCTAATCGACCCATCGAGACCCCCAAGCTCTAATCAGGGGACTAGCAAGGAGAAATCCGGGGTAACTACTGAATAAGGGCTGGCCTGTTCAAAGAAACGAGTGTGGATCGGCAATTGGTCCCGAAGAGAGGAATATAGACGACTGGGTGCGCGGCCCGCTCACCTCTGGGGGCAGATAAGCTGCAACCTTAATTCGGTGCTAAACTAAAGGCAGTAGAGTGCGTGATAACGGTGTTGAGATAGGCGAGATAAGATGCACGACTATACGACACATACATATTGGACCCCTCGCTGTCCCCACGACTCCAACAATTGTTCTGGAATTGTGCTGTGGCATATTCAAATTTGAAGGCACGATCAAAACGGCTGAGCCGAATACCAGATCAGAATCACGACCATGGCTTCGGAAAAGAAGGTATCCAGTATCGGCCAGGACGCCATACAGCCAGCAGAGGGCTGGTCCTCCAACGATGTCGTCGAGGGCGAAATGGAGAAATCGCCCGAGGCTCAAGGAGTATTCAAACCTACCGAAGATGGCGTCGACTTTCGTACCGTCAGCTGGCAGCGGGCCACTGTCATTATGCTCAAGATCAACTTTGCCATGAGCATTCTAGCAGTGCCGGGATCACTGGGCACGT
This sequence comes from Neopestalotiopsis sp. 37M, assembly GCA_011058875.1. Taxonomy (NCBI): domain Eukaryota; kingdom Fungi; phylum Ascomycota; class Sordariomycetes; order Amphisphaeriales; family Sporocadaceae; genus Neopestalotiopsis; species Neopestalotiopsis sp. 37M. Next base: position 219,516 of record SWKT01000022.1, read on the forward strand.
TGGGAGCGGTGGGAGGTGCTTTGTCGATTGTGGGTTGGGAGGCATTGAATACTTGTGAGCATTTCCATCTGAATAAGTGAATGCGAAGAATTGTTCGTGTGTACTGATTTGTACAGACACTGCGATATTGATCGGAGACTTCCGAAACCGCCATCCCGAGTGCCACAGTAAGTCACTTCCAGCCTCCGATTCTCTGTTCAAGAACAGCGACTGATTGCTTCAAAGCTCTTGCCGATGCTTGTGCTATCCTCTGGGGCCCGCTGGGCCGTGAGGTGTGCGGAATCATGATACTGCTCGCTCAGATCCTGATCACGGCGGCTGGTATCGTCTCTACTGACACGGCCTTCAACGCGCTTTCGGACCACGGCGCCTGCACAGTCGTCTTTGCCTTTGTCTCAGCGGCACTCATCACTTGCTTTTCCGCTGTCAGAACATTCTCAAGACTAGGTTGGCTCACCTGGTTAGTTCCTCCCTCAGAGGATTTTGTCTAATGCGAGTGGTACTAATACGCTACGCCAGGGCTGGATTCATCACGTTCTTCATCGCAGTTTTCATCTTCGTCATTGCCGTCACTCAGCAGGATCGTCCCGCTGCTGCTCCGCAGACCGGACCATATGACCTTGGCTGGAAGTCCATGGCATACCCAACCTTTGCTGCTGGCATGACGGCTTCGGCGAACATTTTCCTGTGTGGATCAGGTGGCTCGAGTAAGCGGGAATCCTAGACCTAACCTCGCGTACCCGGAAGATGGTTACTAACTACTGCTCTCTCAGTGTACCTCCCCATCATCTCCGAGATGCGGCGACCCCAGGACTACCGCAAGGCCTGCTACGTGACCGGCGTCCTAGTCGGCGCCATGTACCTCGTTTTCAGCCTGGTCATCTACCGCTACTGCGGCCAGTGGCTGACCACTCCAGCCTTCGGCAGCGCAGGCGTGCTCTTCAAGAAAATCAGCTACGGCGTGGCTCTGCCAGGTCTAGTGATTGGCAACGGCATCTACCAGCACGTCGCTGCCAAGTACCTCTTTGTGCGCCTCCTCCGCAACACCTCGCACCTGCAGGCCGACACTCTGGTGCACTGGTCCACCTGGCTGGGCGTCAACTTCGTGTTGGGCGCCCTCGCCTTCATCATCAGCCAGGCCGTGCCCATCCTAAACTACCTCCTCGGTCTCGCGGGCAGTCTCTTCTCTGCTCCTTTTTGCCTCATCTTCCCCGCGCTCTTCTGGATGCACGACTTCAAGGGGTACAAGACCCTGTCGGGCAAGAACAAGGCGCTCTGGTGGTTGCATGTGCTCATCATTGCCATTGGTTTGTTCATGGTGGTGGGCGGAACGTATGGAGTTGCTCTATCTATTCAGGAAGCTTATGCTACCGGTTTGATTGCGAAGGTCTTTGACTGCGCCGACAACTCGGGTACAGTGTCTTAGGCTTCGTGGCATCTCCCATGATAAAGTATACTTGTGATCATGTAAATAACTGAGCACTTCCGCAACGGTTGATGACAGACTCAACCGAGATGATGTGACTTTACAGCACGGCGACAACTGAAGGTATGCCTTTATAATACAATTAATGCAGAATTATCAAAACGCTTCGCTAAAAACAAATCTAATATTACACACATGTTTTTCACCTTCATCTCTCATATTCCTCTCATGAATCCTCTCTTGCGAATCGGCGGCAACTGTCCCTGCTCCTTGGCAAACTCCAACTCGCCATCATTTGTGTCCACAGAGTACCTATCCTTGGCCTTTTGCGACTGTCGCTGCCCATGTTCCATCTTCCAGCGCATAAAATAGCAACACAAAGGAAACAGGATAGTGTTGACAGCGCACCAAGCAAACAAGATGCCAAAATTGAGCCCGATGCGCGAGTGCAGATCAAACAGCAGCGAGCGACTAGCCTCGACGATATTGTGCAGCGGCCATGCGTACCCCCACTTGAAGAAGCCGGGCGCCAGGTCAAGGCTGTAGAAGCCCGTCGACACGTTGCTAATGACCCAAAAGATGAGCCACAGCGCGGTCCAGGGCTGGCCGACGATCATGGCGACGTTTTCGCAGGCGAGGCCGAGGGCGATCATGCCGACAAAGTTGATCATCCAGTAGACGGGGAACGAGCCGCGGCCGTAGGCCGTCGCCCCGAAGGCCACGTCGACGGGAGAGGCCGGAGGGGTCCAAAAGGGGATCTGAAAGGCTAGCGATACGAGCGAGTAGGCCAGAGAGATCAAGAAGTAGCACGCCACGGTCGCGACCCAGCGCCAGACGATGAACTGCCAGTAGTGCAGCGGCGGGTGGCCCGCGGGCTGAATATACTTCATGTGAATGGGCAGGAAGAATGAGAAAGAGAAGAACGCCATGATGATGAGATAGATGAGGCCAATGCTCACCGAGGGCGTAGCGGCCGCGGGCTGAAAGGGGCGCAGGTCGATCATCAAGGGCGAGATGCCCGGGTTGACGGCCGCGGGCGCGGCGCTGAGCATCTGCTTGGTGACCGAGTCGTTGCCCGCGAGGCGCTGCGTCCAGGCCGGTCCGAACTGGGCCATGAGCTTGTCGGTGAAGGCCTGGAGCTGCGGGATGATGTAGTTGTAGTACGTGGACTCGGAACGCGCCGATACGAGAATCATTTGTATGGCCCCCGTCGGATCGTAGGTGGAATTTCCCGTGGCAATGGCCTCCATCAGCAGCGCCGTCGCGTTGGGGTTGACGATGATGGCGGCGTAACTGTGAAAGTCGTAGACTGACTGCCGGACTGCAATGGGATCCCAGTCGAACCTGCGGACCGGGACGATTTCGTACCCAATAGTAGGAGCGTCGACCTGGTCAATACTCTGCTGGACCAGTTCCGTCACCATTGGTCCTATAAATGGCTCCACGTTATCGTATGGAGCGACCTGGCCGTCGAAATCAACCACCTGTACGGTCAAGGAGCGCATATTATCTTGCACGCGGAAGAGGACTGCCCAATACATGGACAATACGGCTATAATGAAGACTATGAGAATGAGGACTGTTGTGAAGAAGAAGAGTTAGCTTGTAAAGCACCATCATGATATCCCTTCTTTTGATATCAACTTACCAGTGAGCGCCCATTTCTTGATAACCTCTGCTCTCACTTTGTTCATTCCCTGATGCCAGAACCCAACAGATCGATGCGGTTGCCGGTAATGCCTAGCTGAATGTATTCTCCCGTCCTCGGCGTCGAGGACGCGCATAGTATCGTTCAGGGTATCATCGGATTCCCTGGGCCTAGGACCTCTATTGCGCGCCGTAGTTGATGCCGTGGTCGATTCCGAATAGCTTCGGCTCACGCCCCTACTGTGCGCCATGGCTGTTGAATTTGAAAATTGTTTGGACTTTGGAGGGAAGTCAACTTTTCCGGGGGATGATCGGCCTGCACAAGATCAGGTATAGGAAAAAACTGCCCAGTTGCCAAGGGACGGGAATCGTCGTTAGTGGTTAGTTTTCTTTTTACTGAGGAATTGTCCATTTAGGGACGACAAGGCTTGGATTCTGAGGATACTACAATGTTATAAGTGCCAAGCATTCATTCATTCACCTACGACGGGCAAAATGTGTCACGTTCTTCTTATGTCCGATGACGCACATGCTCACCAGTGTTTCTCGGGGTTTATCTTTTTCTCTTACTCTTACTCTGCCCTATACGCGTTATAAAGAGTGATGATCTGTACATACTATCTACGGTCGGTTCCCGAGGGGCCGAAAGTGCCCTTAGCGCGGTCAGTTGGGTGAGTGAAATGAGCTGGAGTGACGTACGGGAGGAAGCGACGCAGTCAGGTCAGCCGTTGTGGCTGTTTGGGCTGTTGGTTGGGATGTGCCGTAGAAAGCAGCGGGAAGTAGTGATGTCACCTCCCATTCCCACTGATCCACCCCCTGTAGCCAGAAGCCCTGTAGCCCTGTAGGCGGAAGGATCGCGCTCAACCGCGTGTAGAACAAAACGAGAGACTGCCACCCAAAAGAGTCCTCATTGCAACACTAATTGAAAATTATTGATGAACGGCTCATGATCATGACTGGTATATATTCGTCTAGCCAGGGCCTGGCCCATTTGCCAAACTCAGATTGGCAAGTGTATAGTGAACAAGAGCCGAAAGCAGGAGATGCACACGTACCAAGCTTTCCACTAGGTTGCCGTTAGGGTCTTCTCGGCTCAACCCGACTATAATTACCAATAACTCCACCACAGCCCCAGTGCTCGATCATCATCATTATCATCCTTCTTTGGGGATCAAATTTGGAATGAAATTTGACATGAATTGAATTTGTGATGACTCGCTGCTTTAATTGTAAATATTTCATGTTACACAACAGAGACAATCTGTAAGTATGTTAGTTTGAAACATTGCCCGCCACTTCAGCCGTTGAGTTCTGTGTGTTTTGTTTCCATACCGGTAGGCATGCATATGCCAAGGCAGCCTGTTGCGATGTCGATCCATGTGGTGACATGAGCTGACGAACGGGCAGGGATCTTTCGGCTCTTCTGTCTTCTAGGTTCCTCACGCAAACCATGGTGCAAAGTGGCCAATCATGAAAGCAATTCATGGCATCCTCACTATTATTTTTCGAAACAGTTCAGTCCCAAAGTGCCAGCCTCTTGTGCAAAATGCGCCCAACTCAATCACTCGCTCACACGAGGCACCCTTGCTGCCGAGAAAGTACCGCCGTGGCTTTGCATGCGTGAATAGTGCTTACATCTGGCTGCCTGCCATCCGATACGTCGAATAATCCCCGAGCAAAATTGTGCTTGCAGGTCAATCTTTGCCATGAAGAGTAGTTCGTAGTATGATCCTTTTCTACAACGCTGCGCCCGTCAAGTGAAGAGTCTATCATTGCTTCGTGATGTCATATAACATACAGTAAGTCCAGGTAATATGAAAAATGCCGACAACTCTTCGTACTTATTATCTAATCAGTCTCGCGTGCCGCGAGCCAGACCTTTCCCTTCAGGTCTTCAATCACGCTCTCTCTGAGCCAGCCGTCGGCGCTCCAGCTTTGACCATCTGTACTTGCATGTTTGTCGTCGCCAACATTCCGAGCCTTCCAATCGACCCACTCAAACAGACCCTTAAGCCCGATGAGATCGTCTCTTTGGCTATAATTGACGCTTTCCTCGAGTATGAGCCTTGTATCCACGACACTCGCCTTACTTTGGCCAACATCCGGCCCGCCGACTCCGCTATCGAGCGCTATATCACGCTCTGCATGAGTGAGCTTTCCTAGACTCTCCGATGCATCGAATAACCATGTCAGCGGTTGGGCACCCTCTTCGTTCGGACCGGCAGCACCTTGGCGGCCCAGTGCAAGCATTGTCGCCGAGAATGGGTTTCCGTCTACCGGCCGTCTTCGTAGGCATAATACTTGGTTGGCGCGAAATTTCTCCTTCATCTGATCTCCATCAGGGCCCGAAAAGTTCAATTCGAGATTCCAGAATTCCGGACTATTTGTACGCAAGCTGGCCAAGTCATCAAGAGGTGGTAGAAGGCACGGCGTATTCTGCACCTGCTCAGGCTTGCCATCCTTGAATTTGATGACAATCGAGACGCTCACAGGTTTGTTGGTCGACAAGTCTTTCGTCACCAGACATCGGGGATCAGTAGCCAGAACCCAAAAGTGTCTGAATGCTTGTAGGTGGCTCTTGTTATCTTGGACCTGGTCCGGGAAAACTGGATAGAACGCCACCAGTAACGACGCAATGGCCAGATTGGATGTGCTAAAGGTTTGAGTCCCACACCCGAGAGATAAAACGCCGATTGCCATGTGCGCTGCCATGTGCGAACCATAGGTTGTATCTCTGTCATTTCGCCCATGGAGTGATCTAAGGATGCGAAGGACCTTCAGGTCACAGGTACCTGCCATTACAGTCGCAGTCGAAAGTGCCACAATGTCCAGGCACATACGAGCTGTAACGTTGACGGTGCGTTCATCAAAATTTGCACTTGGCGATACGCATCGGCTGTATCCGTAGAACCGTTGCAAATACACAAGCAACAGGTCACGTACACGTACATCCCCAGAACCAGCGTATCGTAACGCAATGGCGTAACAGAGGCCAGCAAGTATGGTCAGAAATGGTAGATCTGTACTTTTGAGCGACTCTGGATGATTGAGAGGAGACGTGGGTGTGTTGATCCGCTTATGGTACCTCGCAGGCAGGTTCTCTCGTACCCAGCCATGAGTGGGTTGGATTTCGGACCATAAAATCAAGTGTTTCGAAACAGTACGCAGGAGCAGAATATCGGGACGTATATAGTCGAACTGCAGTAAAGCTTCTGGTACGTCAATCTTCCGAGCCACCATGTGATCTTCTGATTTCATATATATGAGCGCGATCGCCATGACGGCAGCTGCAACTGATCGGTCAAGGATGTGCACAACTTCAATGTTCTTGGTGGATGACGCAAGTGTCAATAATTGCTCCGTGATGCGCATGTCGTGAAGACCCTTTAAATCTGCACCCTTTCCTAGGTTGATGAAGCCTAAAGCAAATCCAGCAGCTAATCGGTAGCATTCGCTACGCAGTGGCTCCTCATCGTCTTCTGTCTCGACGTGATGTATTTCCGACATCATGATCTCGCTCATTCGTCGGTGCTGACTGTTGCAGTACAAGAGGCCGATGCCCAAAATACCGGCCGTCTGTACAAGCGGTGATAAGTTCAGCTCTGCTGCGCCGTTAGGCAGCATCCGCGTAACGTGTACAGACAGTAATCTTGTGATCAGAGAGTCCATAGTACCAATATATGAGGCTGCGAGTCCTAGGAGAAGCCCGATTGATGTCATTGTGTGCTTTGGCGTCAGGTATTTGAATGCGACCCATTTGGCCAGCCCCTTCAGGTGCCCGTTCAATCCGAGTGCAAGCAGAAATCCGGCGTGACGGTTGTTTAGATCATTGCCAGGTTTGTTGTAAAGAATCCAGGACGTGTCGACGCCTTTGGCCTGTCGTGATATGGAGAGGCCTGCAGCAACACCCGAATGGAAGAAGGCCCAGGCAATCTTCTCTTCTGTGAATAGTGACTTGTCAACCCCGACCGTGACATTTGTCGGTTTGACGATGCAATTGAGCACAAAGCCATTGATATGATACTTTTGTGTGAGGAGTGGGAAACGTAGCCCATAATTCAGCAAACCACGACTGGTCGGTATGGACAAGGTATTGGTGGCAAGGCGCGTCACAAGCTCCTTTTGCTGCTCAAGGTAAAAAGGCTCCGTCCATTCAGGTTCAGGGTCTAGGCGCACGACTCTGGGCTTGGTGGTGTTGAGCATGAGTCTAGTCTCCTCGAGACGTCGATCCTCCCTGAAAATAGCGCGGATCACTGCTTGCTTGTCGCTTTCTGCACTATCCTCGGCTGGAGCGTCATTGAAGTCCATGACATTTTGGCAAAGGGAGTTGAAATCCCAAGTTGATATGTGCGACGAGGCCTAAACATCATTAGCATTGGTTCTCAGTAAGGGGACCGGAATAACTCACATTGAGACTGGTAGAGCCTGGATGGCTCTTATCAACCGGTGAAAGAACGGCTCCAATATCACCACGATCGACAAGATCGAGAAGACTCTTGGACCACGTAGATGGTGGGCGAGCTTGACATTGAGAAACTGCATCTTGTAGAGGGACTAGAATGGCCTCCGGAAAAGATTCTAATCTGGCAGGCGTGATCCCACTGCTGTGCATGGCTTCGACAAAGTGAATAGGCGATGGCGTCCTGGACTTCAATTCCTCGAAGAAGCGTGCCAGCAACCTTGTCTGCGGCAGGATTGTAGCTGGTATACTTGCCACGTTTTGTGGGATCGGGGTTGATACATCGTGTGCTAGGCATGCTTGCGTCCATTCTAGAGCGCTCCACAAGGGAGGTTCTGGTACACGCTCCGAGATCGAGGCGCTACTCAGGCTGTCATGGAAACCCGAAAAATCAGGCGGCATCTCCAGCTCGTATGACAACACCCAAGTCTTCCAGCGAAGCCACCGGGCAATTTGCATAACCAGCGCTTGGAGATCCGATGAGCCAGGAGACACCTTCTGAGATGCACTGACATCTAGCTTCTGCTCTTCCAACAGGATATGTAGGACGTTCAATATTTCTTGGGCATAGTGAACACGACTAGACTCGGTATGGCCTGCAGCCGTGGGCAAATATCCAGCTTGGCCACAAGCGGCCCCTCCAGATCTGGTGGCCATAAAGGCCTGGGCATGTCTGATATGGGACGGCACGAACGACATGTCTTCCTGTCGTCCTTGACTGGGCTGAAACATGCTTGCTGCAGCATCTTCCTGTTCCATGATCCATTCCCAACCTCGAGTCTGCAACCAGTGTGGATGCGTAGCAGAGTTGGGTGCCTCAGTCAAGTTCATAGCATCCCAATCACTTAAATCGACTTGAGCACCGCTACTGGACCTCAATAAGCTCCTTTTTCTTCGATGTCCAGCTGGGGAGCTTGAAGCGGCAGGGATATCATCAAGGCCAAGTGCCATATAGACGGACAAGAGCTGGATAGCAAATGCAGACCATTCGAGGTCTGCACAATCGACATTCTCTCTGCGGAGCCAGTCCATAGTGTGCCACCATCCAGCAAGGAGTTTATCACCTGTTGGAATGGGCAATGCTGCTCTGAGAATGTCGTAGATTTTGGCGACTTGGAGCCGCGACGGGTGCAGCTGAATCCGTATCTGGTGAAGCTGTCGATTCTCTCCAAAGATGTCGACCACTCCATTAAGCCTAGGGAATCGTACTCCAGCCAGTTCGCCCAGAACAGGGGTGACGGCTCTTCGAAGGCCGACTTCCCTTGTCACAAGGCTACCACGTTCATCCAAGCCTCGCAAATTCGAAAGTAAGAGTTTTGCCGGAAGCTGCACCGATGTAAGCTCACTCCAGGGCGCTTGGAGACTGAGTTCCCGGTCTCCATTCGCAGATTCAGATAGAACTAGGATCATTGACACATTTTGATCAGTGATCTTACAGCAATCTATGACATTTTGTGCTTTTCGTAGCTGGCCAAACGTGACATTTGTCGCATCGGCACTAGGTGCTGCAGATTCGGCAGTCGTTTGTAGGTGAAGTGTCAGTAGCTGAAGCCGCTTCTCCATAGAATCTTGTACACCGATAAGAACCTGACGTCGATGTTGCTCATCGACCAGAGACTCGGGGCCTACGAGACAAAAGACCTTGCAATGCTCTTTGGCGGGAACTCGCGAAAGCGAATATCTCACGTTGCTGTTGTCAACTGAAACGCTGTGAATCTTGGTAAACAAGATCTCCCGTGCCAAGCCATCAAAATCATGATCATCAAGCCCCATGGTATGAAAGCCTTCCACGTCGCCGTTATTGCGTAGCTCCTCAAGCAAGTGGTCTACGGGTGGTTCTAGGAAGCTGCCCAGAGGAATCGAGGTCTGCGTTGCAGGACCGCCAAAGCTAGCAGCTTGGAAAGCACCGCTTGTTCGAACACGCGCAGTCCCATAAGTCTCTCGGCGGCCCCCAGTGAGGTTGACGACCTGGGGTTGGTCATTGAACCCTGCACGGTCTTGAGATGCTGAAAGATCTGCTCTAGCAAGCATTGAGCTCACCCGCCGGGAGCTTCGTCGACCCGCGGCTGCATCTTTGTCGAGCCCGAGTGAAGATTCGAGGTTTTCTAAAGCTTTATCGGCCTTTTCTTGCTTTCCACTTTTTCGGCTTCGCTTTCCCGGGAGAGGGGTACTGAAGCTCTCCTGAAAACTCTGTTGTACTGGAGACGTAACACCACTTGGCAGACCCGGCTGCATTGAGCTACGGCGGCGATCTGTCGTCTTTTTTACAACCTTGGGTGCACGGAAAGGATCTTCTCTTTGTAGATATGTCATTCGCCAAACAGTATACATGCTGGACTCTCGGTTGATGGTTACAGCCAGCGTCAGAGGCTCTGATCCTGGATTAGATGGCGAAGTTGTCACCGGTATCTCTTCAATGTGTAGAATTTCTTCCGCTCGATCAAGAAAGGGCGGTGGTTTGCCTGAGACCCTTCGACCCTTTTGCTTTACGTTCTTATCAGAGTGTGTTACCACTAAGCCTACATCGAGCAGAGGATCGGTCAAGGACACAAGGCGAGGCCAGTGTGAGTCCTCTCCTTCGTTTGGCACATCCCATATATCATGTCCGTTGTTGTTGAGCCTTAGTGGTAATGCTCTTGGTTTGCCGAGTGTTTCGGTCGTGAACGTAGACTGTTGCGAAAGTCGCATCGATGGGGGAGACGTCTGAGTGGATATGAACGAGTTCGGCGGTACTCGCGGGAACTTGGTACTGGCAATAGAAGCAACATCGTTTCTCTGCCTGCGCTGCATGATGACACCATGAGGTGCGGCGCAAGCAGATTCTACCTCAAACGGAAGATGAACAACATGACTGGTTCCGTCCAAGAAGTAAACGTGAGCCTGGGTTTTCAAGATGACAACCAAGGCCTTTGCAAGCTGGCGACCATCGGGAGAGAGCTTCGTTTGGGATGTGTCCTTAAGATTGTTCGGCGAAGATTGGCTCGAAGTAGGAAAATAGGTCAACAATGCTTGCGTGACAGTCTCCTTCTCAAGCTTGAACCCAAAGCATTTACGGAAAATGTTTCCTCGGGACCAGACAACTGCTTCCTTAGTAACCAGTAGCTCGTCCTCGCCGATATCGTCGCCAGTGTGGTTGACAAAAGTGTCCCAGGTATAATCCGTGCTTGGTGCATTTTCCTTCAAAAGCTGTTCCTGGATGGCATATTGAAGTGCTGTCGGCTGGTGCAGCCCCAGGGATGTCACCGCAGCCATTGTCGATACGGGTGCTCCATTGAGGCCTTTCCTCGCACTTTTATTCGAAATGGGCGAGCCTGAAGCCCTTGTCTCGGTTTGACGGTGCCACTGCAGGAGCTGTTGTGGAAATTCAAGCCCTGAATTGCCATGAAGCGCGCGTAGGTTCGAACCACATTCCCATGGGAGACGCGACTGCCGTTTCGTAGACGCTAAAAACTACCTTATTAGTGAGGGGCACCAAAGAGATAAATACACTGTGCGCGATTGTTGAGCGCTCGCCCGATGCACCCACACAAGATACCGCTGGCACAGTTTTCAAAACACGCACACTGTACATGCAGCCTGTCGCATGGCTGACGTAGCTTGGTTGCTCTCATTTCGGAGTCTTGGTTGAGGCTACCTCATACTGGGCAAGCTCCTAGAGCTACGAGAGTACATATCAACAACTTAAATTCGCGATTTGGCGTGAGTGGGTGTTTGGTCGTTTCCCCAGCCATGCGAAGGATTTTCTTGAGCTGCCCATCATGACGGACGCTCCATCCGCCCCGGGCGACAATGCAGACCGCCAACATGACGAGACGCCATCTGATTCGGGACCGGAGCTCGTCAAGGTCGAGCCACGGCCCGAGGAGGACAGCCCCATCGCCCAAGACTCGGAGGAGAGCGACGACAGCGGAGAGGGCGAGGAGATAGCAGAGCAGGATGACTCCGACGATGATGACGATGACGAGACGGACGATGAAGACGACGAGCCGAAGCTCAAATATGCCCGCCTGACGCAACACTTGAATGCCGTCTATAGGCAAGACATGACAACTGCGTTTCTCGTTGCAGGCGACAAGATGATAATAGGTACTGATGCAGGCAACATTGTAAGGAAGATACCGAAATCTTGCTATTGAGTCCGCACCGAGTTAATTCCCAAGCGTTCAGCATGTCGTCCAACTGCCCGTTTTCCAGACGTTGCGACACTACCACGCGCATCAAGCTTCAGTGTCGAATCTTTCTATATCGCCGTTCCCGCCACCATTACCACCGACATCTCTCAAGTCCGATGTAGCCACAAAAGCCATGGCGGCGGCGCCTTCCAGGAAGACAACAGCTGACCTTCCTCGCAAATCTCGCGAGCCTGAACCACTACCGAATATCCCATCGAACAACATTTTCATTGGCACATCGTCCATGGATGGTCATGTCTGTGTACAGTCTCTCATGGATTTCAAGGATGTTTCGCTGAGGAACTTTGCAAGGCCTGTACAAGCTGTTGCGTTGTCGCCGGATTACAAGAACGATAGAACTTATCTTTCCGGAGGCACTGCTGGTAGTCTCGTTCTTACCGTTACTCCTCCACAGGGTCGAAGCACATCATCGACAGTGGGTACCGCTGCAGCAGCCGCTTCTGGGTGGCTCGGTAGCATGGGTCTGGGAGCTAATACCGGCAGAGATACAGTCCTTCATTCAGGTGAAGGAACCATCAGTGCGATTAAGTGGTCGCTCTCTGGCAAATATGTCGTTTGGCTGAATGAGCATGGTATCAAGATCATGCGGTCCAAGCTGCACCTGGATTCTGCCGATGCAGAGGATGCTTGGAAACGGATCGGCCATATTGACAGGCCACAAACGGACGAGTGGGAAGAAATGGCTGGAGTTTGGAAAGGTCGAGCCGAGTGGATTGACGAACAGGCCATCGACTCAGATGAAGACGATGTTCCCACCGAGCGAGTCGAAAGTACAGCGCCTGCAACCACAAAGAAAGCGACCAAGCATGGTAAACAATTTGAAAGATTATTGGTTGGGTGGGGTGGTACCATATGGATAATCCACGTGCATGCTGGTGGCATCGGCGCTGGGCGTCACGTGGGCGAGAAATCCATTGGCAGGGCAGAGATTGCAAAGAAGTAAGTCGTAACATGCAGGCTTGACGCGACGACCGAGCTAACCCTAGCAGACTGCGCATGGACTGTATTATTTCCGGCATTTCGTTATATACCCAGAGATTGCTTCTTGTTTTAGCATATTGTAAACCAGACCACGAAGAAGATGAGGAGGATGATATCAAACACGCCAAAGGACACAAGGCAAAATTGTCTACAGCATCAGCTGGTAGCGAACCATCAGGGGGCATAAAACGCCACCCGAATGCACTAGCACCAGAGCTGCGGCTGATCGATCTTGTATCGCAGGCTGAGGTTGATAAGGATAGTTTGACTGTTAGCCGTTATGAGCGACTGAAGTCTAATGATTATCATCTCGGTGTGCTACCGGCCAAGAATGCAGCTTCAGTTGTGGAATCCCGTGGCGTATTGGAGGCCATGACCAACTTTGGTGCCGGCATGTGGAATGCCACCATCAATCCAACGTCATTATTCAGTTCTGGGGCCAGCATCAAGAGCGGAAGCAGCAACGATGGCGCCTCAAGTGCACGCATCGGAAGCACATTAGGCAGTGCTCGCGCGATTCCACGATCTGCACCACAAACAGTCCACCCGAACCTGGTAAAACCAGGTGCCAAAATCTTTATTCACAGTCCGTATGATTGTATACTGGCTACTAAACGAGACATGGGAGACCACTTGACATGGCTTCTTGAGCATCATCGGTATGAAGCGGCATGGGCTCTACTGGATGATCACCCCGAAATCATGGTTTCGCCCCCTGAAAGGCTGGCCGAGTTGGTGCCATCGACGCCAAGCCAGTCTCAACAGGGCAGTGATGATTTCTTCGAGGATGATGCTTCAGTATCCGAATCCCATCTTCGATCACAGTACTCTTCTGCCGAAAAGGAAAAGCGACGAATCGGAGAGTTGTGGATACAGGAATTGGTTGAGGCTGGTGAATGGGCTCGCGCTGGTCAAATTGCCGCCAAGGTCCTCAACACGCCGGATCGCTGGGAGAAATGGATATACACATTTGCCGGCGCTAAGAGATTTGACGAGATTGTCGATTTGGTGCCTTCAGAACCTATGCGCCCTGCAATTCCTGGGACTGTTTACGAGATACTACTCAATCACTACCTCCAGGCAGACAAGCTTCGTTTCAAGAAACTTCTGGACCGTTGGAAGTTTGATCTATTCGATACGCATACAATCACAACGGCTCTCGAGAATCAGCTCGCATATCGCGATGTACGCGAGGACAGCATCGACGATGGCGAGAAAGGTCGGGACTGGCGCATTGTCGTGGAATCTCTCGCATGGCTCCATGAATCGAACGGGAAGTATCGAGATGCTCTGCGGTGTTATATCAAACTTCAAGATGCCGACTCCACTATGCGCTTGATAAGAGAGAATCACCTAGCGGACGCTGTCACGGATGATGTTGCCAGTTTCATTGCGCTTAGAGTGCCTGAAGCGGAACTTGACCGCATGTCAGCCGAAGAACTCGAAGAAGCAACTTCAGAGGCCATCACACTCCTTGTGGAAGAAGCTCAACGTGGACTGATCAAACCGGCCACCGTTGTTCGGCAATTGCAGAAGAAGGACTTGAACCGGTATCTGTACTTTTACCTCCGCGGATTGTGGAAAGCATATCGCGAACAAGACCCCGACGAAGCAATCTGCCTCGTGGACGAGTTTGCCGACCTTGCCGTGCATCTTTTTGCATCCTTTGACCGGGATCTCCTGATGGATCTTTTGAAAGTGTCGACCAGCTACACTTTTGAAAAGGCGGTGCAAGAATGTGAAAGTTACAACTATGTGCCGGAGCTGGTCCATCTGTACTCAATCACTGGCCAGATGAAGCGCGCTTTGTACCTGATCATCGACCGACTCGGCGATGTTTCTCAGGCCATTGCGTTTGCCAAAGACAAAGACGATCCAGATCTGTGGGAGGACCTTTTACACTACAGCATGGATAAACCACGGTTTATTCGTGGCTTGCTCGAGGAAGTCGGTACAGCCATTGATCCTATCACTTTGATACGCCGGATACCGGAAGGATTGGAGATTCCAGGCTTGCGAGAAGGCTTGAAGCACATTATGAAAGAACATGAGATTCAGTACAGTATCTCGTCAGGAGTTGCTCGTGTCCTGAGGTCCGAGGTGGCAGCAGCGCAAAACATGCTGCGAATGGGTCAGAGAAAGGGCATCAAGTTCGAAGTGTTGGTGAAAGCAGAGGATCATGTGGACGTTGAAGTCAAGGAAGTGCCGACCATTGTCTCAAAGGGCGCGGCGCCACAGATGAGCGGAACCGCTACGCCGACTGCACCGGAGATTGTGGATCCAGCAACGGCGCATGCCGCAGTAGGTGGAGTCAAATCTCAACAGCCGGAGCACGATCACCGTTCTCCACAACCCGGTCACTGCGCACAGTGCCATGATCCTTTTACGGAATGGGAAATGGAGACTCTTGTGGGATTTGCATGCGGTCACGTCTTTCACGCAAGCCATCTGCTCAAGTACCTGAACCCAGACGAGGAGCCTGATCCGAGCCTCACGGGTTATGTCAACGAAGACGAGGACAGAACTCGAGGGGGTCGTTTTGTGGGCAGCAAGGTTACTCGTGCCAGGTTGTTGAGAGAC
Source organism: Neopestalotiopsis sp. 37M (assembly GCA_011058875.1). NCBI lineage: Eukaryota > Fungi > Ascomycota > Sordariomycetes > Amphisphaeriales > Sporocadaceae > Neopestalotiopsis > Neopestalotiopsis sp. 37M. The sequence continues at coordinate 234,802 of SWKT01000022.1, forward strand.
AAAGTGAGGGCGGGTTGCCCGGTCTGTCGCGAGAAGCGGGAAGAAGTGGAGGGTACTGGCTAATGGTGACAGACAACTTGGTATAATGAGATATCAGTCATTTCGGTAATTAGCAACATGAAGTATCGACTCGAAAGTCATCCTCTTATCGCATTCTATACTTCAAATTTACATTCAGTCACAGTACATATCGATGTGCAGACTAAGGCCGTTACTGCCGTCTGCTGTAAGATCAAACTTAGAATTATCCATGATGTCGATCACAACGATATACACGTAGTAGCCTACCGTCTTAAATGCCACTCGAATAACAATCAGCTATACATAGTACAGCTCCGTTTCATTATTCAAAGAAGCGGAACATGGAATACATGGGTGCTTCTTACTCTGCTCTGCTTCTCATGCGAGTTGACTCATTCCCCCGAATGAACAGTCGCAGCTGCAAGTTTACATGGCAATTGCCTGTGCTTATGGAGGGCGGGCGGATACACGGATCGCAACGTCCCTTGCATAACCTTTCATAGCCTCTATCTCAGCAAGCTCAGCTATTTGTGGCACGATTCCCCGCGAATATCATTGACACCTTCCGCGTCAAAACAGTAATTTAGAGTTGGAGATTGTGATGTCATGCCGCCTTGGATGTCGAGCTTCAATCCCTCCCCTCCCCTCACCTCGCACAGCCTTCATGCGACGTCTTTCCCCCGCACGCACGCAAGCATTCATCAACCTCTAGGAGCTCGCGGATTTCCAAAGTCCCAATTGCTTGTTTCTCTTGACACCCAACAACAACAAAAAACAAAGACAAGCCGTAGTAGTTGTTGCTGTTGTTGAAGTGCTGATCGAGCTTCTTCTTCTTCTTCTATGTAACCATGTCGAACCCCGATCTAGACCGCAATTCCCTGCTGGGCGGTCGAACTATTCAGTTCAACGCCTCGGCGTCTTCGCCGCGCTACTCGGATTCGCCCTCTCCGGCAGCTGCCCTCGACTCCAAGCTGCCACACCACCATAATTCGGTTCCCCACTATCACCAGAGCTGGCACCGTGAGCTGTTCGATGTCGGTATCTTCAAGGATACCATCTTTCCCAGTCTATCCCTTCATGGATCTCTTGCTCTGGTCGCATACGGCATTGGCCGTGCTACAAACACCGTAGAGGTCAAGAATTGGCTGTGGCCCACGGCGCCCATTGCCAATGCCTGGTGGTCAGCCATTGGCCGTAAAGTCCAGCGAGGTCTTACGCTGGGCCAGGCCTTGTCCCTGCTCTCACGCCCGGAACGTCTCCTACTCACCGGCGTCACTCTCTGGGGCGGCAGACTCTTGTACCGTATCTCCAGCCGTTCTATCCGGCGTCGTAAAGCCGGCAAGGGTACCGATGATACCCGTTGGGAGGACGCCAAGAAGGACCCTGACTTTTGGAACCGGGCCATCTTCACTATATTCCTTCCCGAGGCCCTGATCCAGACCATCATTACGCTTCCCTTTACCGCCCCATACCACCACCAGGGCAAAGTTCTGAGCGGTTACCATCCCCTGGTCCAGAGTATTGCCGTCGGCCTCTTCTCCGCCGGACTGGCCCTGGAGATCTTGGCTGACACGCAGCTCGCGGCATATAAGGAGACGGCTAACGACGAGCGCGCTGTATGCAAGGAGGGCGTCTGGTCGCTTGTGCGCCACCCCAACTACCTCGGTGATGCCCTCATTCACTTTTCTTTCCCGGTCCTGCTCTACGGCTCGGATCTGCTGGCGCCCATTGAGATCCTCGGCAGTATCGCCAACTACTTCTTCCTCCGCCACGTCGGCGGCGACAAGCAGACGGAAGCTCACCAGCATCGTCGCTACTCCCAATCAAGTCTCGAGAAGCACGCCGACTTTGAGCGCTTCAAGCAGAGCCACAACTCATTTTGGCCAAAAGCCGACGTCCTGACCAACAAGTGGTTGTGGATTGTCTTGGGCACTGGCAGTGCGGTCGCCGCAGCTGAAGTGGCCATCAACCAGTTTGTCTAAGGCCGAAAGAGAAAAAAATAGAAAATGAAAAAGAAAAATATTGGTTCGCACGAATGTACGAAGTATTACATCATTTTGAAGAACCATCACAACTCTTGTTATGTGAAAGTATGAAACTGCTTCGGGAGAAAACCCAGAAAAAACAGAACAGCTGGTATGAATCAGGTCGGTTGGCGTCTTGTACTTAGTCTGACCGCTAATCGATTAGTCATGTTGACAATGACTTATTTATATACGAACTACAAATCATCAATGATTTCAATCTAGTGATATTTTATTCTCTGGTTGTATTGTCCAGTGGTCGAGAATTTGTTTGGGATTAGTGAACATGACTGCCCGAGTGGGCTTATCAATGCACGGTACATCTCGAAAACCACGAGCGGTTTACACTTATTGGATTTCGGACGGTGGAGAGGGACAGGCGAGTCTTTCATTTGGTCTGTCATTACTTGAACACAAACTCCATCTCCTTGTACATTGGAAGATGAAAATGGCAACGCTACCAAAGCTCTCGTGACAGGGAAACTCAAGAAGGAAAAGTCCGAAAATGGTTCTACCACCTCTATCTTTCGAAAACATCCAAAAATTTAAACTACCCAACCTTAGTAAACAAACTATAGAATTGGGTATCCAGTATTCTGGACCCTATATCTAGGTATATAAGCAATTATACAGCGAAACTGCGAACAGTGTCTATTCGTCGTCATATGTCTCTAGGACTCCACTATCCGGGTCATCCATGCCTTCGCGCATCGCGGTGCGGGCTTTGACGTACTTGGGATCGTGCTTCATGGCAGCATATGACTTTGCATTGACATATACAATAGGCCCATCCCGGGACGCCTTGGCTTTCAGCGCTGCTAGCTCATCGCCAATGATCCACCACAGAAAGGTGGACCGTTTATAGTAGAGCTTGTAGTACGTCGAAGCTCTGAGAAGACTCCATTCCGTATGCTGTTTGGCTTCCGGATCGGCAATTACCTTCTCGAGGGTGCCACTAAAACCACGTGGCTTGATCAACTGGAAGTCTTCGTAGGCATGCGAGACTTTGGCATCGAAGCTCAGGTCCTCATTGCCACTGAGCTTCTCGACTTTCTTTTGAAAGTTCTCAATATCGGTCTGTAGCATGCTCATCCCGTGGCCAACTCGCTTGTTCTGTTTCAGTCGCATTTCGTTGTATTTGTTCCACATGGATGCAAGGTCTCTGTCCCAGATCGCCACCTCATGGCCCTTCGTGGTGTCACTCAGGCGCTTCAACTCTTTGTCCACCTGAGGAATCATGACCTCGAATTTGAGAAAGTCGATGATATGCGAGGGGCGTCCTTTACCCGTCCAAGAATCCAGTTTGTACTTTGGTGCAGCAGGTTCCGGCTCGTTTTTCTTGAGGAGAGATCGCTTGAACCTGGCAAAGTCCTTGTTTGTAAAGACAATTCCTTGCTTTCCTTGATCTACAAGATTACTCAGCATTGTGCTGAGTCGGACTGCTGTAGAGTCTGCGACTGATTGCCTCTTATAGCACAGATTTTCCTTGAAGGTGGTGCACATGCCCAAGAATGTGGGTTGCATGTTGAACTCGAATCCCTCTTCGAGGAACTTGAGGGTGGCCCTGTCCCCATGTTGGCGCATGAGGTCTTCATACTTGCCTGTTCGCTTGGACAAGAACTTCTCTTTCACAAGATCTGGTGACTCCGGCACGGCTGCAGACTCGAAATTATCCACGATTTGGGGGTCCCAGCACACCCAAGCCTGATCACCATCGTAGTCACCACCACTCAACTTGTCGGCGAGCGAAAAGTTGCCTGTCCTTGGGAAAACGACCACATCCTTGAGGGCTCCCAATTCTGGCTTGAAAACAGCCTTGACCTTTTGAATGTCGCTAGCGAAATGAGCCGGAGAACGTGCGACCAATACATCTACTCCATGCAGATGAGTATCGGCAAAATGAGACATTTCATCCTCGAAACAGGACGAGAAGCTGACGTGAACCTCGTCCTCTGCTAAGATCCCTTCGAAATCAATGACCATGTATGCGTACATCGACTGACCGACTTTGAGGTTAATGCGTCTTTTGAGCTCCTCGCACCTTTCCTTGCACAGCTTCCACACCATCTCCCATAGCATTTTGAGTTCCATTGGACGGAAACCAGCGGCCAAGAACATTTGGATTCGATCTTCATCATGACGAGGTACGCTTCCCAGTCTTGGGACTTGATCTTCTTCCAAACGCTCAGCGCGGCGCGACATGGAGCTCTTTTCAACCCAAACGGAACACGCCAACGGGTCTGTCATCGCGGTCTGTTGTTCCTCTATCTCCTTCTCCAAGACACGGACAAGAAGATCACTGAGATGGTCCTGTAGCGCTTCTTTCTGGCGCTTCGATGGTGCTTGGTGCATAAGGATTGGGAGGAATTGAGTATTGAGACTGGCTGAGACTGGAAGCTTCGGGGCACTGCTGACTTCAAAAGTCCGATGATCCTCATCTTCAAAGTTGCAATTCCATTTTCGCTGGGACGGGTATGTCTCGATCCAAATATCATCGCTCCTTTCGGATACATCAATGATCCAGAAACCCTTGGCGCCTCCGATACGACCTTGGAACCCTGCCGGAGTCGCTGTCAATCCCATGGAATCACGAATTCTCCGCGCAAGCAATGGTGATATGCGACCTATGCCATCATTCATAACATTGCCCAATGGAGACAGAATATCTGTTTCCATATGGCGAAATTGGCTTTCTTCCAGCACAATAGTTGGTTCTGTACGACTTAGTCCAAGCGCTATACGTGAAAAGAGCTTCAAGACTGGCTGTTTGGCGCTACTGGGAGGCTCAAGGAGCCATTGGATCAGGCCAGTTACGCTCATCTTTGCATGACTGTCGCTCGGCTCGTTTTTCTTGGGGTATTGAGATTCAGATTCCGGCGGCAGAAAATCATTGCCGTCTTGCGCAAAAAGATTGAAGCGGTCCTTCATCACCTGCTTTGGTTCTGGCTCAAACCAGTCGTTTTTGCGCGACTTTTTAGCATGTTCATCACGAAAAGACCGGACGAAGAACGGCTTCCAAAACCGACCTGCCAATGGATGAGGATTAGTGGATAGCCAACGTCTCGTGTAAGTGATGGCTTCATCCGGCATATTTTTGAGCACCGGAACATTTTGCGGATCAATTGAAGGAACAATCATCTCAATGAACCTATCCGGGCCAAAGCGACGTGCAAGACGATGTGTGAGATCAATCTTGAGAGGTTGCAGCTGTACTTTGAAAAATGGACCAGTGGCGACAGTGGAAGGAGTTAAACTTATGACGAGGATGACAGCTTTTTTGCGCACGCGAAAATTGGTTTGAGCAGCATCCCAGGCAGCCTTACTCGACTTCTCTGGAAGTGTTTTCCCAGAAAATGCTCTGTGGCTTTGAAGGGCATGCCAGAGCTTGATCGGATCATCCCACGAGTCATTGAATTCCAAGTCATCAAGCAGGCTTGTATCAATGTTGCAATGTAGCAAGGCACGGAGGACTTCCCATATCACGACAAAAGGCGCTTTTGTCACACCGAGAGGGATTCGTGCTGCAGCAGGAGAGTTTGGTTAGTGACTGTGAGCAATGAGTTGGATCGAACTTACGCCAGGAAGAGTTCAAGCGTATTTCAAGCTCGATTATGGCAGGTGAAGTCGGCTGTTCGGCCTCGGACTCTAAGAAACTTTCCTCAAGTCGAGCCAACTCATGATCTGGAAGAAGGCTGCTGAAATCTGAGTAGGTATGTGTTGGAGAGCTGCTATCCAGGTACTGCCGTACATTTTCAATTCGATTGTCAATTTGATTGAAAGACTCGTCCAGAACTCTGAGGGAGCTCGAAGAAATTGCGAATTCGTCTTGAGAGACAGGCAACGGAGCTGGTGGCCATCTGGACTTTTCTTGGCTGCCCGCCTCGATCGTGGTTTGTGTTCCCTGCGAAACACGGTGGCCATTATCGGTAAAGACAAGCGTCTCGCGGCTGACGTTGGTAGATACGCCATACAGGCTCCGGTCTCGTCTTTCAAGACGTTCGGATCGACGAACGTTTTGCTCGGCGGCGGGAGCGGAGACATCTGGTGGCGAAATGGAAGCATCGCTTTTGGATCGTTTGGGCACCTTTGCGACAATCTCGTCCGAAGTGCGTTTTGTTGGACGTCGCGGCTGAGAAGTCGTCGCCTCCTCCGGCTCAGGTCCGGGTGTCGCGCGGGTAGAGGTGGAAACACATGGTTGAGGAGTGGTCTCATCTGGTACAGGCCCGGGCGTCTGGCGTGCAGAGGTGGGAGCGTACTCGTCGAGGACCTGATCAAGCAGCTCTCGCAACTCAATACGTTCCCGGGAATTGGTTGCCTGAGGAAGACTTGTAATGACAGGGGTGACGGTTGGGTCTCCTCGAGGCTTTCGCACCCATTTCTTACAGAGATCACGGGCACGCTTGTCGAACGTCTTGAGGACGGAAGGGAGGGTTCTCCTATGAAAGTGCGTGCGAAATTGGCCGAACGCTATTTCATCTGGATGCAGTAAACCTTGTTCTTTTAATTCTCGTCGCTTTAAAGGTGACCGTCTGAGCTCAGCCTCATCTGGAACACGAAGCTGCAGATTGTATTTGGACGAGAAGTCTTGAAACTCGGGCTTCACCCCAGAGTTCTGAACAAAAGAGGGGCTCAGATAGCTATTGAACGAGATGGTAGTTGCATCTTTCCTAGGCGTTATAGGCTGCATGTCAACCAAGCTGCCGGCCACGGAGACCTAGTAACGGTCCTGCAGCGTGGCGGCAGCATACGCCAATCTTGATTCGTATACCTGGGACGGCGAGATTGCGTCAGTGGTCTCGTCATGATTGCTTCTCGACAGTGCCATGCAGAGGCAACATCGACATTGTCGTCGACGGAGAATCAAATGATTGGATGGATGGTCCAAGCACAGCATGAGGCAGGTACATACCGTGCTGTCAAGCGAAAGTCAAGGCCAATTGAGGGTCCCCCTTCGAGGAGACTGACTAAGCATAAGCTTCAAGGCCAAATAAAGTAGCGATCTAAGTCTCGGGCCGCACGATCTAGTTGGGATCCGGGGAGCAGAGCAAGCAGCAAGTGGCACAGAATAGATCTGGACGCGAGCCTGACGCGAGAAGACACGACAAGTTTGGGCGGGTCCGAGGAGAGAGGGGCATGAGAATTAACGGAAGCGCGTAAATTGGTCGACACGGCTCTGATATGAGCCCAGTTCTCCGTTTGCTTTTCTTCCCTCCATATCCAGGCTTCTCAGCTGGAAAAAGGGAACAGCGATCCACCTACATAGCTGGCAGGTACAAAGTAGGCTTAGCCGCGATATTCCTTTTCTCGTTTCTTCGTCTTCAATGTGCATGTGGTCGAGGCAGTGTCAAGGTGCATGAATACAGTGCTCGGGCGCTCCCGACACTCTTCGTGGGGGGCTTCCCTGTCCAGGTTAAATGTCGATGGGATTTGAGACGGCATTGCAAAATAGCAGGGCGGAGTACGCTGTAATATTGCTTGCTGTGGCTTTTGAGTCTTGGAGATATGGTAAATTGGTTTGAGATGGAGACACAAACTGTATCGAATTCGTCTGATAAAGACATATATGCTTTTATTTATTCTATGCAGGTTGGGGATGTTTTTGTGTACATATTCTGCTTCAATTGGTGGCAGGCACTGTCGTTATTATTAGTTGAGTTTGGTTGTGGTTGTTGCGGGCAGGTACGACGACGGATAGACTAAAACGACGCAGGGACCATGTATTAACGCGCTTAATCAGATACGTACAGCTTCTCCTCTCGAGCGCCAGACAAGAGGCACCTGGCACTCAAGTCCCATCAATCACCTCTCGGGGTGCTCGGAATCTGTGTCCCCACCTCCCAGGCCAGTCACTCGCCTCATTCTGCCCCGCGCCGCCCATTGCCCAGCGCCGGATCTGCAAAGGGTTCTTCGGACTTCGCAGACAGCTCGGCATCCCATCCATTGATTCACCTGCACGATTCAAACCCCTTCCCACGCAGAGTATAGGCAGGCCAAGAACGCGCATCTCTATACTATCGTCCAATTGATATCGGAAAACTCTCCCGTGCCCGTGGGACTAACCGTCGCTCAAACTTTGATGCCAAGCGGGGCGCCGCATGCCCATCGTTCGTTGTTGAGGTAGGTCGTGGCCGCCTCGGTCGCAGAGACGGCAGACGGGTGCAGACGCCGTGTCGTGTCCATGTCGAAGTCCCAAAACGTAAACCAGATCCCGGTGGAGGATCTGACCCCCGAGGAAGCGAGTCGCATCATCCATTCACACCGCAAGGTTCGCTATGGTACGTGATCTTTTCTTTTTTTTATATACTTTTGTCTCAAGACTTTGCTCGGGATTCCTGCTAGTCACAGCCATGACTGGCCGCCCTCCTGATGCCAAACAACCTAAACAGCTGCCTCCTGTGCCAACTTGGACAAAGGCCCGACTAACTCCGGCAACTACAGGAACTGCTTGCTGGCCTTGTCGACAGCGCAAGGTCAAGTGCGATAATCAGCAGCCATGCGAAAACTGTGTAAAGAGGGAGCATCCGCAGCTATGCTCGTACAAGCCTAACCGCTCAAACACGAGCAAATCTGGCTCGATTGATGCCGGGAGCTCTCATGGCACCAAACGTCCACACTCCCCGGAGGACAGTGAGGACTATGATAATGACAATGACCGTCAACCCCAGGGTTGGCCCCGAGCAGCAGGTAAGCCTAGTCCTTGCGGGACACGCAGGTCTGCATTGACACGCTTCTATAGATCAGTCGGAAACGACGGAAATCCCTCGTTACATAGGCCAGAATAGCATCCCGGCGATATTGCGAGACCAGCCATCACCCATAGACACCAAGAATGGCATAGATATTCGTCGTGATATGCGTCCAATCTGGGGTCTGGATAATTCTGCACCGTTCCCGCTCATGTCTACGCACCATCTTGATAAGATGACCCAGGAGATATCGGCTCAACTTCCTTCGGACCGTGAGGTTCTCAAGTACGTCTCATAATTCACATCCGCGCCACCAAGTACTAACGGGTGGTACAAGGCTTTTCAAGACTTACAAGGAAGTTCCGCACCCCTTTTGGGGATTTGTTATAGATATCGATGACCTTGAGTCTCGTTTGATGGTCTATCTTGAAGAACGAGCCAGAATACTTCGAGAAAAGGGTCCTGGAACTCAACCCATCTCTGCTTCTTGGCTTGCCATCCTCTTTGCTGTGCTCGCTGTTGGGTCGCAATACCATGATTCTCCATACCACATCAGGACGCGAAACTCACAAAAGTACATTCAAATTTGCTTCCATTTTTTGAGACTAGGAAACTTCCTTCTCAGGTAAGTAAAGTCTTATGCAACAGTGGTAATCGTTTCGTATTAAACCTATCTTAGGCCCAATCTTGATTCAATACAGGCTCTGTTAATGACGAGCTTTGTGCTCTTGAACGACATGAAAGCAGAAGGATCATGGGCACTAATTGCTCTCACCTGTCGGCTCGCGCAGTCTCTGGGACTTCACCGATCATTACAACAAGAAACAAGCTCGACAGAAATGACTATCAAGGACTATGTGCGACGGAAACTATGGTACAGTACTTGCCTTTCCCCCATTCTGTGCATCGATCTAATGTCAATAGGTGGACTTGCCAATGGCATGATACACTAACATCACTATCTTTTGACCGGTAAGCTTTTCGTTAAAAAACTCCTACATCGTCCACGACTAAATGCCGTGAAGGCCAAATATGACGAACATACAATGCTGCGCCATTCCACTAGCTCCAAGCGCAGGCGTGGAGGGTATATCATATCTCGAGGCCATGTATCATCTTTGTCAAATCATTTCAGAGAAACTGAACCCGGATGCCGTGAATACCGCCTCTTACGACACCATTGTTGCCAATTGCGAAGAGGTCATGTCTCTCCGACAGAGGGTTTATCCCCAACTTCGCAATAAAGAGGCTCTCAAGACAGTGGTAGATCGACTCCAGCATTATGCACTCAGATTGCACACGGCATTTGTGGTGTCCGTGTGTTGTCGACCAGCCCTTCGGAGCGACTACAAACTGCTCAAGGCTGGAGAGAAGAAATCTTTATCGGCAAGATGCAAGGCGAATCTGATTGAGACAGTAAATATGTTTCTCGCCATGCACAATATATCGGTCATTCCGACAAGAAGCTGGGCATTTACCTACCATGGACTCTCATCTGCCATCCTTCTTGGTCTACTATCCGATCCCAAGACTGAGCCAGAAGTCCGCCACCTACAAGGCGAACTGATTTCCGCCCTCTCTGCCGCCGCGGCCAAGGAGCGCTCCAGTCCACCTCCGGGCCACATTCCTGTCAGTGACAAAGACATTGAGTTGTCTGGTCCACTGTCCAGAGCGTTGACAGCTTTGAAACATATTTACGATTATGGGTCACTGAATGGTTTGTCGGGTCTCAAGAGCGAAGTGCCTTCAGGATCCCGAACTCCCGTTGCAAACCTGCCGTCGAACGCGATATTGAATGTTCAGCAACGTGCACAGTCGGGACTAGATCCCCACCAAGATGCAGCGCTGGCTATGACGGAGTTGCAGAACGGTGCTACTTTGCCTGACTTTTCAAAGTAAGGACCCCATGTCCGAAGAACCATGGAAAAAAACTCGCACTAACATTTGCAAAGTAGTCTACAGTATCCAACGACGTTGGCGCAGACGATGCCAGTGCAAGGCGTGACAGACATTTCACAAATGGATCCTTCAACGTACATGTCAAACATGTCACCTATGGACCTCTACGATTCCATCTTCTGGGGTACGTCGTTACTAATCTTGGTCACCAGAACTCGCATCGCTGACTTAATATCAGAATCGCCAGATCCTTTTTACAACACCGGTGCTGACATGAACTTTGACTTCATGCCGTCTCAACCACCCGGCAGTGGCGGTGGTAGTGGGCAATATTTCTACTAATCCTCTGGATAACTGCTGTTATCTGCATGAAAGTCTTCATCGGGCTGAATAAGATTGATATTTTGGTTTTGCGACGGGCAATCGAGCACGGGATGAACGGTGTTGGGGAATAAAAGGCATTTCAAAAGTTGGGAACAAATGGCGGCGCTGAAATTGGCATATGATCTTCTACAACGAGTCTCTTGTACGCGTTCATCTATACCAGGGCATCTAGTACTACTTGTGTCATTGCCACCACCTTTTCTTCTTCTAGTCTGCATCAAACAGTTAGATGCCTTCAAAAATAATCGAGTAATATAAATGCACGGGGGAGGCTTACCTTCTGGCGACCAGTTGCAGATTTATTGGCATTCCGTGGACCTTGTCTGCGTTGTCTATAGAAAAGTAGTCAGTATACAACTCCGTTGATGGTGACATGGCTTTGCCTCGAAATACTTACATTCTGACTGAATCGTCGCGTCTAGGTCTGTCATTGGCTTGTGGTCGCTAGAGGCTTTATCAACCTGGGCATCCACTGTGATTCCCGTAGGGAAGGACATGCATGCGTAGTCAAGAACGTTGTAGACTCCAGTATATCCAACTGTAAAGTAGCGTTAGTGAGTCCATACCGTCTCATCTTCTCTTGGCAACCAAGAAAAAGAACTTCAAGAAGCAAGGTAGGCATATTAGAGTGAAGATCAAGACTCACCATGTTTAAATTTGCCATTCTCGACACTGCTGTACGGGGTCGTGGGACACAAGATGGCGTCAATGCCGGCCCGGTTCCAGCGCTCCAGGTATCGCCTCTGGAACTCGACGCGCTCGAGGTGTAGCGCCCACATGTCGGACGTGGGCAGCTCGGCCGCGACGCGGTACGCCTCCATCTCGGGCCGCCACGGCTCCCCGGACCTTTCAATCTCGCGCCGGATGGCCGCGCCGCCGTCGGCCACGAACATGCGCTGCAGGAGGGCGGCGCCCTGGAGCTGGTCCTCGGACGACCAGTCCACGACCTCGTGGCCCGCGGCGCGGAGCTTCTCCGCGGCCGTCCGCAGCGCCCGCGTGACGGGCGGCGTCGGCCGCGCCATGCCGTCGTCCCACATGACGGCGACGCGCAGGCGGGCGGGCAGGACGGTCTCGCGCCACGGGATCGGCAGACACCGGGGGTCCGCGAGCCAGGGCTCAGCGCCCACCACGGTGGCGCAGTAAAAGGCCAGGTCGGGCAGGGTGCGGGCGAGGGGACCGTTGACGCTCTGCACGGCCTCTTGGCCCGGCATGCCGGAGCGGCAGCGCAGGGTAGGGAACCGGCCGAAGCTGGGCCGCAGGGTAAAGATGCCGGTGCAGGCGGCGGGGATGCGCAGGGAGCCGCCAATATCGGTGCCGACGCCGATGGGGCTGCCCCGGAAGGCGATGAGGGCCGACTCGCCGCCCGAGGAGCCGCCGCTGGTGAGGTTGCGGTTCAGGGGGCTCACGGTACGGCCGAACACGTTGTTGACCGACTCGGCAATCATCATGGCCGTGGGGACGTTGGTCTTGACGTAAAAGACGGCGCCGGCGGCCTCGAGGAGCGACGCCAGCGTCGAGTCGTAGGGGGCGGCGTCGCCAATGTGGCTCACGAAGCCCACGGTGGCGTCTAGGCCCTCGAGGTTGAAGTTGTCCTTGAGCGAGACGGGCAGGCCGTGGAGGGGCCCGACGGGCTTGCCCGTTGCCGCGAGGTGCTCATCTAGTTTCTTGGCCGTCTCCAGGCCGCGGGAAAAGCATGTTTCCGATAGGCAATTTGTCTATATATGATTCCATGTGAGCATGAGTTGTTGCGGTATAGTGAGGACAGTATTTACCAGTTGGTGAGCCGCCGCCGCACGCTTGCAAAAGGCCCGGGTCACCGTCTCGGATTTGAGCTCCCCGGAAGCCAGTTTGGGCAGCAGATCCAAGACATTTGAGTTTGTAATGGCTAGTTCTTCAAAAGTGAACCATCCCGAGGTCTCGGGGAATTTGGTGACGTCTTCTATGCTCTCATCGGGCAGGAGCTCGGCCGGGATGATCCATTCGGACGGGATGGAGTCACTCAGCGCCTGGCGCTTCTTGGCCGCTTTTTGTTCCCAGTCTGCCATATCTCCAATAAATCTTGTATGTAGGGCCGCGTGGGTTGCCCAAGTTTATGAATGGCTGTTTTTTACAATATATTCTTCAGATAGGACAACTTATAGTAATTACTGCAAAGTGACACACTTTCTTATATAAAATACCTCTCGGCATCGTGTGAGCCAAAAGTCCTACTATTATGGAGTTTATGGCATCATCGGATGGAAGCCGATGCCCACTAGAATGCCTAGAGTATGCGCCGTTCGCCGGACCGCAGTACATAATGAACACTCACAACCCGCATATAAGCTAGCAGCATTGATCGGATCTACGAGGTTATGTGCTAACCAGCTAATCATGGTTCACCCGTCCCGATCGTGACTTGGGCAATTGACAAATATATAAAACGAGCCTTCGGGTAATTGTGGATTGAAAGAGGGGAGGATATGGAATGGGCTGATGGGCTCAATGAGATGCTGTACCACAGTATGGTTGTCATACTTCGGTCTTGTGTCTAATGGTTCTCTATCTCGACCCGATGCCGACCGAATTCTCCACACGCGCTTTTAGTCCTTTGGGTGGAAATCTAGTTCCGTCTCCCCCAGCCGCCCCCAGTAGTCCCAAGCCCAAAAAACACCTAGGAATTTCCCAAAAAGTAAAGCGGAGACTTTGCGACCCTGCAGAACCTTTACCTTATCTTACCAACACCCAGCACCGCGCGACCAGCTTATCAAGATACTACGAGGATCGTCGCAAGCAGCCCGACTGTTGCTTGGTTCTTTTTTGCGGGCGATGGTCTGAGATTATCATGATAAATATCCCCCTTGGCGTTCGGCGGTTCATCGGCCCTCTCAGTTTCTGGTAGTGAACAGTTTTGACCATTCAGACTAGCGAAACTGGCGATTGCCGCGCCGTACTTTGTGACTGATCGGGACACGGCCTTCCGACCGACTGCCCGCCGCGTTCCCCCTGTGCCGGTATACCCAACAGGGATCTTATCAAGATAAAGGGATATCTCCTACTGCGACGGCTCCTTGAAGACGACCATATGAACTCGGGGGTCGGCTCACGGCGTAATCAAGAAAGAAACAGCTCGAACTTTTGCCCTCTGGAGACATCAGTCATAGAACTCCGGCTCTCACCAAAATCCGGCCATCATGGGTGGTTTCAAAGCCCGCTTGCATGAGTATTTCCACTCCGATCTCCAGCCGGGGGAGCGGAAGCTGGTGCAGAAGATTGACTTCTTTATTCTAACCTTTTGCTGTTTGAGTTATTTTACCAATTATGTAAGCATTGTCCAAAGTTTCCTGTACGCCACTTGCAATTCTGACACCGGATTACAGCTCGACCGGTCCAATCTTGCCAATGCCTATGTGTCGGGCATGAAAGAAGACCTCGGCTTTGTCGGCGACCAGTACAATCAAATCAACACATGCTTCACGGTTGGCTACATTATCGGACAGATACCGGCCAACCTGTCCCTTCACTATGTCAAGCCGCGCTACTTCTTCCCGTCCATGATGATCATCTGGGCATGCTTGACCATGGTGACAGCCTCGGTACAAAAGCCCCAGTCCATCATGGCCATTCGGTTCTTCCAGGGTATCGCCGAGGCGACCACGTTTGTCGGCACCCACTACATCCTGGGATCATGGTACACGGAGCGCGAGCTGGGTAAACGCAGTGGCATCTTTACCGCCTCTGGTCTTGCTGGCACCATGATCGGCGGCTTCATCCAGACGGGCATCTACTCTTCGCTACACGCCAAGAGCGGACTGAGTGGCTGGCGTTGGCTCTTCATCATTGACGGCCTCATCACCATCCCAGTGGCCATTTATGGCTTCCTCTTCTTCCCAGACACGCCGCAGACCACGACGGCCTTTTACCTGAGCGAGACGGAAAAGGCCTTGGCCATTTCGAGAGTTCCGATTGTGGAAGAAAGGTCGCCAATTACCTTGGGTTTCGCAAAGAAGGTACTCACATCTTGGTACTGGTGGGGATTTGTCGGCCTCTGGATCATCGCTGGTGAAACGGAGAGCTTTTCGACCAACGCGCTCCTGTCGCTCTACATGAAGAGCCACCCAACCATTGACTACACGGTGTCGCAGCTCAACAACTATCCGACGGGTATTCCCGCCGTCGGCATTGTGTCGACGCTGTTCTGGGCCACCTTGACGGACTTTTTGAATGGCAAGCGATACCTGGTCGGATACTGGATTAGCATTACTGGCATCATTACCTCGGCACTGATCTTGTCCGCGTCCAAGAACCCCACGAGCCCAACGTCGACTTCGACCATCTTTGGCGCGTACTACTGGGCCGGATCAGTGTATGCCTGTCAGGCCACCTTTTTCGCCTGGTGCAACGATGCCATGAGATACCAAGATCCAGTGTACAGAGGCGTGGTCCTCGCCGGAATGAATCTGGGGTCCAATGTGTTTAATGCCTGGTGGTCTCTCGTCTTTTACGGTGCATCAACAGCGCCGTGGTTTACTGTAAGTTGTTGCCGCCCTAAACTGAACCCCAGTTCACTCTAGAGTAACCTGCTGACACTGTACTCCTCTCACAGCGAGGTATGTGGGCCATGATTGCGTGCTCGATCGCCCTGGCCATATGGACTGCCGGTCTCTCCTACCTGACTCGGCGCGAGGGCAAGCGGCGCGTCGTCGAAGAGCACGTCGTGGAGCAAGGACATGCGGATTCAGACCATGACACCAAGAAGCCCGCCGAGCTGGCTTAGCAAGTTCTTTTCCGGGGGAAAAGAATAGATGACGAATGTACTTGATGATAATACGAAGGCGCGATGAAGTGCCGACATGATTTGTCCGGTCGGAATGATACCCAAAAATAGCAATGACCAGGTGACGTTGAATGCGGAGAGCTTTATTGATTATTTTTTGTTGGGCGAGAAGAGTGAGCTGTCCATACACAGTAGAAAAAGTAATAGGCGAGCTCCACAAGCAACGACCCCCGCCAACCCACTGCATGGATGTGATATTATGCATATTCTCAAGTTAATAAGCAATCAGTCCATGTCTGTAATACCATGGAAAGATCCATTCCCCCTTCTTTGGCACTCCACCTGCAGCATCGATCGAAGGAAACGAGAGTAGAATCTTGAACATGAGTAACCCATGCTTGCCATGGGCTTAAGGGAGGCGCTCAAAGACCGTAACGTTGTACAATATGTCTGTCGGGTTTCCGTGCATACAACATACCTTGATGTAGTGCTCACGACAACACAGAACGATGGAAGCTACTGGTGTCTCCTGTCAGCCGTAGCTGCTTGCATGATGTGCCGTGCCACGTTCTTCTTGCCCGTTTTTGTCACCATAGGCTACTACATACTGTCCCGCCTGTATGGGTATGGGCATTTGGAAGGAATTCCCGCTACCCATTAGGTCTTACCGTTTAATGCTTATTTTTGATCCTAAAATTTGACCCATCTGAGACTCCTATTAAGCAGCAGGCGAGCCACTGCAGGGGCTGATGAAGAAACAAAACAGCTAAGCTTTTCTGGAGAATGCAGGGCTGTCCGTCAGCAGCTAGAGAAACCAATCGGTCATCTACCCAAATCCCCGTGATATCACCTTGGGGTGTCCAGAAAGTCCAGCTCCGTTGCCTTGGATCGTCGAAGAGCGTCAGCCGCCACTAGATTGTCTATACTACTTCGTGTTACGTCCTGGTGCTTACTTGCATAGTTGCCGTTGCGCCTCTCTCTTACTTCAAAGCTGGAAGCAGGGACTTTCGGGACGTTGCAGCGCCCAGAATGACCAAGTCCCTAACCTTAGTTGAATGGCTAGCGAGCTAATATCCGGGGTCAATGCAGGTTTTCTGCCAGGTTTGGATTCCCTTAGCTCTCGCTAGGGCTTCTGTACTTTCAAGTCTATGCGGTCGCCCGTTAGTCTCTAAACATTCCGTAGAGAAATAGACATTTGCAGAGGTATTCAGCCCTGCAAGGAAATAATAGTTGCATCTTGTTGAACCCGATGCAAGGACTAAACATACACATTCGGCATCAATTCTCCATTCGAATATAAGCGAACGAGAAACGAGTGCCGGGTCGGAAGAGTCGGACGAATGAGGCAGTTCAAGGGGACCCGCTCCAGTGGTCAGTCAACCGCTAAACCAGTCTTCTGCATCGCTGGACCCGGCACATTTGAGGGTCGATCGGCGGACAGGGACACCAATGACCTCAGCGCCGGGGGCCTTGGACCTCGTATTCGAGCGCTGCCTCCCTTCACCTTGCCAACCCGCAGCCCGTCACTTTTGCAAGCACCGTCATGCAACGTTGAATAGGTAGACAGACCATACATAGTAGTATGGAGAGAATCAAGATGTGACCCCATTATTCGCCGCCGCAATGGAAGGAAGGCACGCTCGGAAGGCAACTACCTACCACAAACCAGGGAATCCCATCGCTTAGTCTACGCGAAAGGGGGAAGGAACCCCATGATTTTACTATAATGCACCGCATTTCATCATTCGATCTGACTGCTTGATATTGGTATAAATATCACACCATCCGCTCACCTTTAATTCTATTCACGATACAACACATCACAAAAAACACACCACATTCACACTCGCTACTACTTTTTTCGAGATACATTCTCAACATAGTAATTCCTAATCAACACCACTAAACAACAACCAACAAACAATCAAAATGGTTTCCATCAAGACCCTCGCTGCCTCGGCCCTGGCCGCCGCCCTCCCGGCCTCCGCCTACGTCAACGGCATTTCCGGCCCCGAGACCGCCGCCTCCGGCAGCAACATCAACCCCGTCGTCACCACCTCCATCTACGTCCAGAACTGGGTCGACTACTCCATCATCTGGGGCCTCGCCCCCGCCTCCTACAACTGCGCCGACTACAAGTGCATCGGTCAGCAGATTGGCTACAGCGCTGCCTAGTAAGTTGAGCCACCAATAAAACTACTTCAAACATAGATACGCGTGCCTTCCTGTTTTCATTTTCCAATACTGACTTTTTGCTTCCCAGCCCTGACCAGCTGCCCCTCGGCAACTTCTCCGTCGCCATCGCCCTCCCCGAGGTCTCGGCCGGAGACTACCAGCTCTTTGCCGCCGTGCCTTACCTGGTCGGCGCCTCGGGCACCGTCGACGTTGAGACCTTTTACTTCAACATCACCATCACTGATGCATAGATGCATTAATGGGTTGCGCATTGGGACTGCAACAACGATATGACACATGATCATGCATTAGAATCGGCGTTCTTTCATTTTCACTTGCACATTCTTCACCACAAGGAAAGAACATTTTAAGGTTCGACATCATGGGGCTTGGAATCTGGGAGTATAGCATTCATCTCTCATGATTTGAGGGAGATAGAGTTTCTCAAATAACACCAACGTCCACCCAGGAATTTTAAAAGTATTTGACTTGTCAACGTGATGTGAAATGAAGGCCGCGTACGTGTTGGACGGTATTTGTGATGAAGCAAAATTGTCTTTCAATAGGAGATGCCCGGACTGGGTACTAGTGTGATTGGGAAATGAAATTACCTGGTCTTGCTTGGGGTTCTAGGTTACCGGCAACAAGCATGGTACTAGAATAACCCCAGACTTAATGTTGAGCAGATCTGCTACATACTGCTTAATCAACACAGTACCTCCAGCTTTTTTTGGGTTGGGGGAAAACTGTTTGTCGGCTGCGCTCCGATAAATTTTGCATGTTGATCACTGATCAGCGCCTGGGGGGTAGAACACGAGGATCTGAGATTTGGTTTCACTGGTAGAAAGCGGGTAATCCTTGACTGCTCACAACACGGACAATGCCAATTCTTTGAGGCAGTTTCAACACGCGTCGCGTCAAGTATCGAGATATGGACGTCAAGAGCTTTCCAGAGAGCATGTCAACTTTTGTGCCGTCTTTTCCAGTCTCATGTCATCAAACAGGTTGGATTTCCCCACTTGTCTCCTATCCGCTTTTCTATGGCAGATGGCAAATGGGCTCAAGAAAAGGAGGGATTGGATGAACTGCCTTGGTAGCGCTCACTTATTAGCAGTGAACCTTTGAAAGGATTGGGGTGCGGGTATAGGTGGGTCCGTGTCATCCCTAGCGTTGATCAAGCATCTTTGCTGCTTTCGAAAGGAGGCGTTATTGTTTCAGCCGGTTTCCGTAAGTGTAATAGGACACAGTCGTTCGGAATGAGTGAGAGAGAAAGGATTATAAAAAGGAGTTGTATGCAGTATTTTCTTATTTCATCGACTAGCTCAACTTGATATCTTGAATTCACACACAACTTTTGAAGAATCTCGGTGGCAAGCAAAGTCCATCAGACGCAATCCAGAATCTCTACATACACGAAGAGTCCACTCCAAGACACAACACAACCATGGTGGGTCACCATCTCCAGACAAAGGGGGACGATCATCTGAAGGAGGGGGTTCGCTGTGCGAGCGTTGCGTGGGAAGGCAGCTACAGTTTTGCTAATTCGTGGGATTTTTGCGGTGAATAGGCCAGACAACTGTCGCCGGAAGAGATCCAGGTCTTCAAGGACCTTTTTGATTCCTATGTGAGTAATCCACTGATTGAACTGGGTGGAGAGAGCCCATGAGAGAGTCCCCTCTTACTGACCGCCTTGTACAGGACCCTGATAAGGATGGTATGTAGCAAATGGCCCTCCCAGGCGCAAAGTTCGCATGTTGGACAGAGAGAGGGGAGCAACACGTCCATCTTTTGAGGAAACAAATGCTAACGAAACCATTGACGCGGGTTCAGGCAGCATCACAGTTGAGGAGTTTGCCAAGGTCATGTCCCAGAGCCCCGGTCAACCCCCGTCCGAGGAGGAAGTCAAGAAGATTATCAAGGAGGTAGACCTTGACGGCGACGGCACCATCAACTTTAATGAGTTTATCACCATGATGACTGGCCAGCCTTACCCTCCACCCGCGGGCGCAGAAGCTGCTACCCCAGCCGCGGAGGAAAACGCAGAGGACGACATTATTAGTGGATACCAATAAGCAGTGTCGCGCCCACGCAGTCAACACACCAGTAGTGGTATTACAAGTGCTTGGCCATTGAGTCAAAAGCTGGTGTCGACTCGCTTATATTACGATAAATAAAAAACAAATCAATAATACTTCACAATCTAACGAATTGTATCTTGGGGAAAAGTTGTCAAATCACTGGAGTCTGGATCAAGTGTCAAGTTATGAGTTGTAGATTGAATCAATCTAGTTTGTAGTGAGTCGTATATACGGAGTCTAGCTCCTTGATCTGCTGCTGTAAAGCGAAAGGTATATCCGTAATAAATCATGAAACCCAAACTACCCCAGAAATGCCCATGCTGGAAACCCATTAAACCAAACCCCAGAAAAACACAAAAGTTGGAAAGCACAATCTAGTAACTGTTCTAGTCATTATTCAGCGCTCTCTGATGAAAAGTGAAAACGCCGTCATTGCGGATGCCGCTTTCTAAGCGGTCCTCTGTGGTGTACAATCGTTGGATGGATCGCCAATCTCTTCGGCCGGAGTTGGCACAGGGTTTGTATCAAGCGATATGACGGAGTGGTCATCGTCGTCATCATCTCGGACCACCTCTTGGACTTTGAGGTCTGGTACTTCAGAGAATACCTCTCTCTTCTCTTCGCTGGCGTGGACCTTTTGCTTCAAGATGGCTTCACCGTGGACGATCTCACGTTCATCGGTGACCTTGTCGTTGTCGTTGGTCTTCTCGCGAGCGCCAGCAGCGTTCATCTGAGCGTTGTCAATATCTTGAGCGCCCTTCTCGCCCATGCCACCTTCAGCGAGTTCACCGCCCTCAATGACAACACGCAGGTCCAGATCCTCATCTTTTGAGTAGACGCGGAAGTTAACGATACAGATGGCGTTCCATGGATCAGGAAGTCCAGCCTCCTCATCTGTCTCAACAGTCTTGTCATTGTTGGCAGGAGGGGGTGGTGGTGGCGCCATGCGTGGCTTGCGTGACATGTCGTCACTGCTGTAGAGCTCCTCCCAATCTTCAACGGGACTATCAGAAGAGTCGCCGTCGGAGGAGTAGTCTGTACGGCGAGTCTGAGCCGGGGCCGGAGCAGGCGTGGATTCCTCCTTCTTGGCTTCGGCGTCCTTCTCCGACTCCTCCTTCTCCTCAGATCCATCCTTCTTGGCATCCTCGGGCTTGTCAGCGGCATCGCTCTTGTTCTCGGTCGAGTCCTTGGGCTTGTCAGCCTCGGCCTTTTTGCGCTCAGCTTCCTCAGCCTCTTCCTTCTTCTTGCGCTCAGCTTCCTCAGCCTCTTCCTTCTTCTTGCGCTCGGCGGCCTCAGCCTCTTCTTTGATCTTGCGCTCAGCAGCTTCGGCTTCCTCCTTCTTCTTGCGCTCAGCGTCACGGATCTCGCGGTTGCGGTCACGCTTCGCCTGGTTCTTCTTCTGCTGCTTCTTGGTGATCTCGCGGTTCATGTGGCGCTTCTCCCAGAGCTTGCGGCGCTCAGCCTGGCGAGATGTGCTCGCCTTCTGAGAGTCAGACTTCTTGCGCAGCTGAGCAACCTGCTCGAGGTGCGCGACGCCCTTAGCGTGGGCAAGATCATAAGCATAGCCGACTGATGCGAGCTTGTCGTGATCTTGACGCTTCTTGCATTCACGCTTGACGACGTCCTCGACAGTAGAAAAGTCTGTGTCTCTCTCACCGACAACGCTGACAAAGACAGAGTACTTGCCCGGCTCCATGCATGGCAGCTCGATGGAGACGGACCTATCCATGAGATAGTTACCATGAGAGCGGACGATGTAATCCTCTGCTTCTGGCCTACCCTGCTCATGGATACGGAACTGCAAGCGGAAGCTGTACTGTCCATGAAGTCCCTTGTAGTAGCGGTTATCCAGCTGGGAGAGAACAAGAACCAGAGGCGACTCCTTGGTCAAGGTGAAGTGGAACTTCTCGTTGTACTGAGGCTTCCATGGTACCTCAACGCCAATCCAGCGCTGGCAGCATCGCCAGTCAGGGTCTCTGAAGAGGCGCGTGCGATCAAAGTGTTGGAACTTTCGCAGCAGATCCTCGAAACGAATCCAGAAAACGGAGTCATTTCCGAAAGTGTGACCGAGCTCTTCCTTGGCGGCACTGGTCCACTCCTTGGAACCATCGCTCCAAGGACCGTCCCAGATACCCTTCTTGAGCTTGCCCCAGGGGTTTCGGAGCTTGACAAGGCGCTCACCATTCTTCATGGTTCTCGCGTCCATGACAACGTAAGCGTGTCCCTCACGGATGCCGCTGCGCTCACCGTATCCACCGTCGAGCAGACCAGTGGAGCAACCGAACATGAACTCTTGGTTGACCTTGCTCATTTCGTTCTCCCAGAAGCTGTCAAGGTCGAGGATGTCGCTGCCGAGGAGCTCAGTGGTGACTCCACCGCTGAGGTCCTCGAGACCCTCACCGATCCAGCCTCCAATCAAGGAGGAGTAATCTCCATGAACCTTGGCAAAGGCCTTCTCAATCAAGGGAACCCATGTTGCATTTGGGTCCTTGTTGGAGCCGAAAAAGACAGCCTTGGATCCAGTCTGGTATGTCTTGCGGTATGTTTGCTCGGCATCCTCACTTTCGCGGTCGATCTGCGTCAAAAGATCGCGCTGCAATGAAGGAGAATCCCAGTTGGGGGAAGTGAGGTATAGCTTGTCATCAATGATCGAGTAAACCCACTCGCCATCACGGAAGAAGACGAATCCGTAAATACCAATACGGGTATCGTACTCGACACACATGCGCTTGATGCCGTCCTCAACGTTGGCAAGCGCGCTCAGACTGGCAATGAGCCAGCAGTTGCCAATGCTGCCCTGCTTGACGTCGCTGGCGTCCAGGTTCTCCAAGAAAGTGGGGTTCTTGTAGATCTCATGGACGCGCTTGACAGACTTGGGAATAGCAGTGCTAGTGCTGAGACGGGGTCCAGCGACGTCAAACTTGTTGGAACCCAAGTAGTTGAGACAGTTGCCTTTGGTCATCTTCAGATCAAAGTCCTATTACAGGTTAGTCTCCATTTTTCCAGCATTGTTCATGTTGGCGATTACTCACAATATCCCAACCAGGATCTCGGTATCGGGTGTTGACTCTCTTGCATTCTCGAATGATCTTCTGGACTTTGCGACGGCATTCGTCAACGGCACGATCGTAGCCGGCGCTGAGAAGCTCATTGGGGCGGTCCTGATCCGATGGCAGAGGAACAGGATCGAAAGGCAAGATGGAAAGCGCCTTGGTGAAGTTCTTGGCGGTAAAGTGTCGCCAGATCTTGTTGATACTTCGCTGAGGACTAGGCTTTCTCTTCTTCTTTTTCTTCTGGTTTTGGTTGTTTTGGTTTTTCCTACTCGACTTTCCGCGTCTGTCTTCATCCGACTCAGAGTCGGAGCTGTAGCCAAATGCCTCTAGATCTCTACGAGAGCGAGATGATCTCCTTGTGGATCTCCGGGAGGAGTAGTCCTCCTCAGATTCGGATGGCTCTGCGTACTTTCTGGACTTGGAGGTTCTCTGAGATCTTCGGGGCACTTCCTCCTCAGAGTCTGAAGAACTATAGCCAGGGGCTTCCTTGCGGTAACGGAGACGAGCCATGATGTCGGTATCAGAGGGCAATAAGATTGAACGGGGTAGCAAAGGTCTATGGTCTATCGAATTCGATGGCGACTAAAACGGCAAGCTTGTCAGCAATGACCAGAAATTGCATACAATGACTGAGCAGCGCAGATAATCGGAGGAAACACACCTTGCCAGAGGCTAACTTTCTCGGCGTCAAGAGAGTGTGGGATGCTCAAGAGAATGATGGTCCCAAAATACAATCTTGCCAGCAGATCTATAAGCTAAAAGATAGGCTCGGGATCCTGAAGGGATTCCCTAATAGATCGTCAACTCAATGAGAGTGAGGGAGGGTGGAGGGGGAAAGAGATGAATCAATGGATAAGACGGAAAGAAGGTCAGGAGAAATCAGAAGAGCTCACCGACATGTCGACGGGAGGCATGAAGGCCATTATAAGGCCTGGCCGGCGACTGATAGGAGCACAGGCACGAGCGAGGCACAAGACAGTTCACACCACACGGGCCCGCGCCTTCTGGGGAATCCATCCACACTAGGATGAAGATCCACATGAATAAGAACCGGAACCCCTGATAGAGGAGGACCCTTTTTGGCGTGGGCGATTCGAGGAAGAGGATGCCATTGGAGCCAGTGGCAGTGGTGGTGGAAGGCGTGTACAGTCTGGCGTACTGTGATAGCTGATGCTTAAAGTTCCGGAGTTGCCTCATATCGAAGCGACGTTTCTGGAGTCGTACAGTCACCCGAAGTCGGACCCACCCTGTAGGCACTGTAGTGCAGCGCTCGAGCCCGGATAGCGCAGCTCTGGGCTGATTCGGTTGGCTGCTTGGCGACTTGTTGGGGGTTGATAAGCGGTAGCTGGGATCCCTAGTGGGGGTCTTCGGGGGGTCAGATATGCATGCAGGGCTAGCTCTAGTGGAGTCCGACTTTTTTCCACTTACAGAATTCAGGGTCCAAGCCTTGCGCAAAGGGTCCAGTGTCCTCGCCACCATCACCCAGCATTCAGTCCCCGGCCACCAACCACAACGAGAGCATTCAGATGCGTCTCGCGTACCTCGCTGAGCCGCACACGGTGTGCTGATGATGGTATTTTTGGATCTGTTTCACCGACATGCAGCAACACAGCAAGCGGGCCGGCGATCTGCTCGAAATTGATGTTACAACAAGAGCTGAGCATCACCTGTTCGAGCTATCCTCATTCTTTCTTTGGCGTATATTGCCGGCTAGATATTACGGGGCACCAAGGCGGCCCCCAAGCTGCGTCGCTGAGCACAGCAACAGAAAGTGCAGAAGGATCAGATTGGACAGGTAGTCGTAAGCAATTGCTGACACACGCGACCAATACAATGCTGGTAATGCGTAATTACCCTGGACGCCATGGGCTGGGGTCAGGTCTCGGCCAAGTCGTCGTTCCAAGAGGCATCCAGTAGGTGGTGATACGAAAGGGAATACGACAGCATCTAGGGCTTCCTTTCATCCTTCAAATCTTAGCAAACCGGATGGTGTTCGTGACGACTGCTATTTCTATGGTCGATCACGTTGATGCGACCCATATATAAAGGATGGAAGGACGCCGCAAGCGTGGCATTCTATAATTTGAGCAGATAGTTCACGGCACCAGCGTCGTGATCATGCACTGCAACTACACTGGCTCGACCAAATGCAACTGAAGCACACACACCTTGCGACATATCACACAATATACAGTTCGTACATGGTGTACTGTTGTCGGAAACAATCTCGTGCAGGATGCAGCAGAATACGTGGGCCGTCAAGATAGTAAGCAATGTGCGAGTATTGGCCAGATTGGCAGGAAAACGATGCATGCAATCGTGGTAATAATCCGTACGTACTGATAGCCATGGTCCGGGGAAGGGGAAGGGGATTGCGCCAAGTGCGGGTGCACGAATCGAGTCCACTACTGGGTGAGTGGAGTTGGAGCCATCAGTCTGCGACCGCCTCGTTTGCTAGAACGTGGATTGCAGTAGTTTGCTCGAAAGAATACTTCGACTTCCATGCCGCCGCCGACGGTTCCGACAGAATAGCCACTTCTCTTCAACTAGGTAGCTCGAGATGTCTTCTTCCCGTCAGTCATCCAAGGTTAGATCGATCCAGAACAGATGCCGTGGCATGATGATGCAGCAGCAGCAGCGATTGCCCGTTTCGAATATTGTGTGTTTGCCTGGTATGAATGAGTATACACGCCGCTGGCTTGCAGCTCGTCTGCCAACTCGGGTAGGTGAGGTCTCTTGCTTAATGTTGATCTGCAGTGAGGAGAGAACTGATGAGCAAGGAAGTAAGGGAAGGCTATAGCATACAGTACCGCACCGTACCGGACACTACCTCTTCGGTGTGCGCGCGCGTGATCGACTCGTGCTCCTGGAAGTACTGAAGCGCGGCGGCCGCAGCTGATTCATGGCTCGGAACGGGCTGTCTCAGGGTTTCCCCATATTATGTGGCTATTGGAACGTGGCAAGGGCACACTGTGGGACGCTTCTTCCGGCTTGCCGTCGCACTAGAACATTTGGATCAATTCGCTGTGGATTGGACCCCTAGTTGATCCCTGCCCTTTTAGAGCTTCTCTCAGCGCAACTTTGGGGATTCGAATGTCCAGCAGCCCAGTGCCACCCGGAATCATCGACAACAATTTTTTGGTCGATAAGAAAACTTCGAAGCAAAGAAAACCCGCTAGTCTCCAAGAATATCAGAAAGAAAATTCCATCCGAGACTAGAAAACAGGTGGCGCCGAGTCTATTTTCAAATGGTGACAACCTCCAATTCGGAAATAGTAGCTGACAATTCAATGGCTCATTGCGCCATCGCACGGGAAGCTCCAGGCTCTAGAAGGGATGGATGACTGCTCCCGTCGACAGCCGGTTTCGGACTTCCTAATCAAGACGGGAGTCACTGGAGCTCTCCCCAGCCAGCCTCGAGTGCAGATCGTGCCCACGATCGTCCCAGATATCTATCTTCCCGCAATCCAACTCCACAGTCACTGGGATAGTGCCGGAATATCCTCCGAATTGTAGATAAGGGCGACGATAGCACAAGTACGTTGGTAGAGCTGCTCTTCTTGAGACTCTCCTGCTGGCCATGCGGTGCTGATTTGCGCCGCCGCCGCCACCTCATGGCATCTTACACATGTGTTTTACCATCACTTGAGTAGCCATCTCATACCATCTGATCATAAGTTTGTACGTGAGCGTGTCTCACTACTTTATGCACCCGGCACGTTCCCGTCGGTACGAAACTAGCATCGGTATCACGTCCAGCTGTGCTAGGCAAGGTTGTCATGTCACCTAGAGTTTATGGACCTTGACATGCGAGACATGCTTGAGATGTCAGTCAATTACCTTGCGGCACTAGTGTTTGTCTTGCCTGACACTACTACTATCGTGTCGTGGCCCATCGCAATAGTTCTCTCATTCTCAAGGCTGGAGACGCTGTATTACATAACGCGGTTGAATAAGCTGCGCTATGGATGGTTGAGATGACAATCACCTATCATAGGTCTGGCTCGATACTTTTGCTCACATATATTTGTGTCGTAGAATTGGTGCTATGAAGTTATAAGACATGGCCACGCGAACACCTGTACTACAATACAGCCTTGGTGGCTGTCGCGTAGCAGGACGCCGCAAGCTAGAGCATTGCAGACGGCCAGAATCGCAAATGTGTGATGCCAAATGATTACCTCTTGAGAGGTCAGTACGGGACATGCCAACAGAGAGATTAGACATTCAACTTCAATGCATTGAGTGATCCGCTTGATACTGCACACTACTATAAAATGCAACAGGCCAGCTGCCATGCAACCATAACAGCTGCAGACTTCCAAGTGACTATATGAGATTTGCGGCTTTGATACTTGATATAGTCAAGCATCCCGACCAGTAAGCGCACTCTGATTGGTAAGGGATAGAGATCGACCGTACAGCTCTGCCAGACCTACATATTTGTCTTATCTCTGTGTAGGACAGTTCCCCGCCAAGACTATTAGTGGCAGTATTTGCTCATGAAGCTGCATACAACTGTGGGGTATCGTGAGGAGGGGAAAGGGCATCACGCAATTTTTCCGTTATCACAAGTTCACCAATTTGAAAATTAATTCCCTTTGGGATTCATTGTTAGTGTTGGATGAACCTGAGTTGACCTGTTTGGGAGTATGCTTCTTGGCCTGATTCAACGGGCGTGATTTGTGTCGTCTATAGCTATTACCACCGTCTCGGCCAAAGTCGCAAAAGCACCAAAAGATGCCTCTTCGGCTTGATCGATTCGGGTTCGTCGGCCCTCTGGCCAGGGTCAAGGCGTTACCTCTACCGGTCGTCAACATCATTGCGCTGCTGGTGCTGGTCAACGCCGTGGTGTGGGCGGCCGTCGGCGTGGTGCTGCACTACTACCCAAAGATGATCACGCCGGCGGTGCTCTCGTACACGCTGGGCCTGCGGCACGCCCTCGACGCCGACCACATCTCGGCCATTGACCTCATGACGCGGCGCCTCATCGCCTCGGGCCAGCGGCCCGTCACCGTGGGCACCTTTTTCAGCCTGGGCCACTCGACCATTGTCGTCGTCACGTGCATCGTGGTGGCGGCCACGTCGGGCGCCCTGCGCGACCGCTTCGACAACTTCCAGTACGTCGGCGGCATCATTGGCACCAGCGTCAGCGCCGCGTTCCTCGTCCTGCTCTCGGTCGGCAACGGCTGGATCCTGTACCGGCTGGTGGTGCGGCTGCGCCAGGTCTTGCAGCAGCCGGACCCGCACCACGAGGTCGGCGAGGGGCAGAATGAGGATGAGGCAGCGGCCAATCTCCAACTCGAGGGTGCTGGGTTCATGGCCAATGTTTTCCGCAAAGTTTTCCGGATCGTGGATCGTCCCTGGAAGATGTACCCGTTGGGCGTGCTTTTTGGCTTGGGTTTCGACACAAGCTCTGAAATTGCCATTCTTGGTATTGCCAGTATTCAAGGTGCAGCGGGAACAAGTCTTTGGATTATTCTTATTTTCCCCATCCTATTTACATGTAAGTGATGCACATGCTGCTAGTTTCTGAGTGCCTCTGACATGTATACTAATTTCATACAGCCGGCATGTGTCTTTTGGACACCACCGATGGCGCATTGATGATGGCTCTATACACGTCCAAGGCCTTTGCACGGGACACGGTAGCGATCCTGTATTACTCGATTGTGCTCACAGGCATAACTGTAGTTGTTTCGGCCTTTATTGGCATTGTTCAGATTCTGTCCCTGGTTCAGAATGTGGCCGAGCCCGAGGGCAGCTTCTGGGATGGTGTCAGCGCTATTGGCGACCACTTTGAGATTATCGGAGGATGCATCTGCGGCTTGTTTCTCGTCGCTGGAATTGGTTCCGTCGTCATTTACAAGCCTTGGCGCCGCAGAATCGAACAACGCCGTGTTCACCGTGTTGCGTCCCATGACGAGGAGGACCACGCCAGGCCGGAGCAGGAGCCAGTGCAAGCAGAAGAGCCACAACCACAACTCATTACTGTTGCGTCTGCCGATGACATTGAGCAACCGAGAACATCACCAAAACACCCTTTCCGAGAGACGCATTCTTCAGTTGGGCCTAGTTGATCATACTTTGCGCTTCAGATATATGCGGTACCATGCCGGGAGACGATCAACGCAGCAGCTTACAGTAATAGAGATAACCGGAAAACTATTAACATTATAATGTACCAATGTTCGATTATAATATAATAATCAAGATATATCAACGCAGATCCAATCCCAAACTCATAGGAACATATTATGCAGGATCTCACTTGAAGTGGGATTGAAGTGTACGTGTATACAACAACCATTGCCAGAGTACAATCAAATCAAATGTAAAGTGTTCCAATATAGGCGTTGAGATGTTGGAAGCTTTACATTTTTGATTTGCGATTCGGCTCGCGGTCCATCTGCATATCTGCATCCACAGTAGGCTCTCTAACCCATTCGAGTATCCGTGCCCAGATGACCTCGCCCTGGTGCTCCATCTCGAGGCTGGCGTCCAAGTCGGCCCAGTTCTTCTCGTCCGAGCTGCCGAACCCAAACCACCGCTGGGAGTCGTGCATCCGAAGCCTAGCCGTCTGCGCGTCCTTTTCGGGGTGTCCCTGAAAGGTCAAGATGGTTCTCTGCTGGTTCATGAGGATCTGGTTGCCCTGGGCGAGTGCGGAAAAGCCTTGCCCGGGTTCAATGACTTCTCGTCGGTGGTGCTGCTGAATCATGAGGGTACCATTGCTGCTCTTGGCAATATTCGGGAAGAAGCCCATGCCCTCTTTGGTCAAGTTGACCGCCTTGACGCCCATCTGGGAGATGTCGGAGTTAGCCGGCGTGACTTATGCTAGGTAGACTATACTCACTTCCGGGACGTCCATGTCGGCGATCTTGCCGCCAAATACCCGCGCTATCGTCTGATGTCCCCAACATAGTCCGAGAATCTTTTGGTTTGGGTTGCACAGCACCAGCCTCAGTAAAAAGTGATGTATCCTCAAAATCCACATGTGTGACTTGCGTGCATCCACATTTGCACCGCCAAAAACGATGAGATCATAGAGAGACGGGTCCGGCAGATCTTCGTCGGGCCGGTTGGCGGGTTCAAAAAAGGTAAGCCTCGCATCCGGAGCTACGGCCCCGATGGCTCTGGTGTACGATGCTTGGATAGCGGGTAGGAATTTTGAGCGGTAGGAGTTGAGGAGGATGGCGATGCTCAGGGGCTTTCTGGGCGACGACAACATGGTCTTTGCGTCAGACTCGGTCGTGGCAGGATACGTGGACATGGTGTAGTTAAAAAAAATCAGCTGCCAACGTCTCTCTACTAAGATGCATGTATATAGCTGCAACGCAAGCACTCCCTTCCGAAGGTCTGTTGAAGACACTTCTGCTCTTTCCAAGAGTTTGTTGAAGGTGTGTTTGGGCTGTTGTTCAACCTGTATGTAGGAACAGAGAAAGGCAAGAAGAGCAAGAAGCTCCAGACTTCGAGAAGTCGTGAAAGCTTCGAAACACGCGACAAGGTTGTCTCGAGCCCAATAATACTATGGGGCCTCATGGGCTCTCAGCCGACACCTGTCCAATCACCTGGTGGTAGCCCAGCTTTTAGGTAGAACCTTGAAATATAGCGGCCGCCTTGGGCCAGCGGCAGCGCTATTGACACCTAGTTCCCCGGCTCTTACCCCCGCAAAAGAGTATTCTTCCCCTTTCAGCTCATGCAATGAAGGTCGTTCGCTCGATTGGGAACTTAGGTGGACATTGGATCGAGTAGAATGTCGACTGCAAGTTTAAGATACCAAGAAAATGCAATCATAAATGACGGCATGAAACTCCCAGGCCACCGTTTACGGCATGAAACCCTAGCAGAGCCAGAGAACAGTTGCATATCCTCGGTCTTTCGTTGAGGATGTACCTTTGGACGCTGGCCTTGGTTCAATCGCAGCTGGTGTTGTGATTGGACTTTTGGCGATGTCTTTATGACATGAGTTGAGGGACATCTAGTTCTGCTACTTTAGTCACAACTCGTGCTGTCAATCTCCGTAAAGCCCTTTCCTTTCAGAAATCGCATATGATGAGGAATTTGAGTATATAACCTTGTACAGTTGCCCTTGGTAAGTAAGATGGAGCTCTTTATTCATTTTCTTTGTTTATCGTGTTCTTCGCGCCACATCACATCAGCAGACAATATGTGTTCCCACCATACTCACCAGCGCCTCCATGGCCATACCGAGCGCATCGGAATGTCGTGTCAGTAACTTCAACGATGATGACTGCGACGATATAACCCCAGTATCTGAATTACGATGTAGGGCGCCTGTCTTCATTTACCGGTTTATTCTTGTGTATTAAAACATCATCCATATATCAAGTATGGTGAAATTGAAGAAGCAATTTGATTTAGGAACTTCTTGAATCATTAGGCATGAGTACAGTGATTTCTGTTCTCACGGAATACGGATAAAGTTTACCTGACTTTCTTGGATTTCCTGTGCTCCACAAACTTTGATGCGCATGTAAAATAAGTTTATATCAATTCACGACTATGGACTGGTCGATCATCTCGTTCGAAGAAGTATCTCAATTTTACGTACCCAACATCTTGTTGCTGGCATGGTCTTGTACCTAAGTATGCAGGTACGACCCACAGTAGCTGGGATGCCTTGCTGGCGTGGAAGGTCCGATACATAGCTGGATCACCACGCTTCATCCACGCCCATCTGAGGCGACATATTCCAAGCCACAAATCACAGTTTCTCCCTGATCAGAGACCTTTTCGAAAGTCGATCCTCATCTACTGTAGAATGACAGACAAAATGCCTTCCATCCGCGCCCCGGCGAACCTGCCAAGCTTGGTCAAGACGGCATTCGGCCACGCAAAGGCAAGCGGCGATCTGACGTACTTCCCCACACAAGTCGCGCTCCTCAATTTGAACTCTGTCCAGGTAGGTAACTGCCCTGGCGCTTTCTTCCTCTCAAACCTTGCGCCTCTTTGTTCCTCTTCCCGTCCCTGCCTCATATCTATCTCTTATGGGGATATGTCGAGACATTTGCCCTTTCTCCGTTCCTTCGAATATGAAAAAGTAGAAAACGTATCGCTCAACATGAAGATTTCTCGTTCCTCCAAGTGTAGTTCCAACTCCGATTCTCGCCCGCCCTAGCCTCCAAGCCCAAGGGCCCTCCGCCGTCCTCAGACGAGAAGAAGAAAGATGAGAAGCAGAACAAGAAACCGTTCAACCCGTTTGAAAACCCGCTCCCGTCCATGACCGTGGTAAAAGACCTCCCGCCCTCGCACGCCCTCGTCCTCAACAAGTTCGCCGTCGTGCCCGAGCACTTTATCCTCGTGACGCGCCAGTTCAAGCCCCAGACACACATCCTGGAGCGCGACGATTTGGCGGCTGCTCTGGCTTGTGTGCGGGCATACAAGGAGGATGCTGCCACTGGCGCAAACGGTGGCGATGCTGGAAGTGGAGGGAGCGAACTCTTTGTCTTCTTCAACTCGGGTCCTCACTCGGGGGCAAGCCAGCCGCATCGTCATCTGCAGCTGCTGCCCGTGGAAGAGATGAGGGCTGGACTGGACAAAGATTCCGCTTCGGCTTGGCATGTTTTGGCAGAAGGCTCGGACGAGCAGCTGCGTAATCTTCCCTTTGCCGTTTTGCGCGAGGCCATTACGCCAAACACGAGCCCCGAGGATCTGCACACCAAGTACGTGAGCTTGTACCGACGGGCGGCGCGGCTGGCACTAGCGCAAGGGGGTGATAATGTTCCAAGCGAGGGCGAGGCTCTGTTCAGCTACAATATGGCCATGACCGACAAAGTCATTGCGCTGTGTCCGCGTATCGCCGAGGGCGCACCCATTGCGGCTGGTCGCTATGATGGCAACGAGGAGATTGGCCAAGTTGCGCTCAACGGCACGCTCCTGGCCGGCACGGCACTGGTCAAGACTCAGGCGCTATTTGATGCCATCAGACAGGACCCGGTGCTTCTCTTGAGCGTACTCGAGAATATCGGTGTTAGGCCTCGGGACGGAACGGTTCTTGGTAGCTTGTAGAATGTTCATGATTGCCCGGAGACGATATCTAGAGGTCTTGAAATATTTTCACGAGAGAAATTATGGAATATGAGCTGCGAAAGCTGTAATGAACTTTCTGGTGAATTAATCGAAAGAAAAACAAGAGGTATATTCTTTTCCTAAGAACGCCAAGCGGGAATGCTTTACTAAAGAAAACAGAGAACAAAACAAGAAACCGAGTTTAAAAAACAATCCACAAAACATTTCGCAAAACAAAACTTCTACATCCTACACGCCTCTTCTTCCCCTACATGGGGACGTGACGAACAATCTCGTCCCAGCGCTTGGAGCATCCACTGATGCTGAAGTTGTACGAAGCCTTGTGCTTCTGGAGGTATTCGGCCACTTTCGTCCACGGGATCTTGGTGGCAGTTTGGATGTCGTCGCCTTTGGCATACTTGCGTACACCCTCTCGCAGTAGATCGTCCTGCAGATTCACCAAATCATTAGTTTTGTTCCTACAGGTCAAGGTGATCCTCTTCGAGGCTTGAGGCATGGCATTAGAACAGGAAAAATGAACTTACGTCTCGAGGCTTCCAGACTGGCTTTCTGACTCGATCCTCAGGAGCGACTGTCAACGTGCGGTAGCGGCCTCTGAGAGTAGACTCGGCACACTCTTCGAACCCTGGCTCCTTCTTGATGTCCTTATAGGACATACCCGCTCTTCGCAACTCGAGAAGGCGCTCATCCTGTTGCTGGCGATGTAACTTTGCCGGGGACAGTTCGGGCTCTGCGAGACTCGATTGCTCTAGCACCGCGCTTGGTGCGGGCTTTGGTCTCAACTCAGAAAGCTTCTTTGACTTTCGTGGCGTCTGCTGCTTTTCCGTCCTTCTGTTGCTGTCCGAGCTAGAGCTGGATGATGAGCTCTGGGATGAGCTGTAGGGACGCTGAGGCAGCGCCGTGCGTCCTTTGGCGTTAATCTTTTTAGCTGGTGTACGGAGGGCATCCAGTTGTTCGGAAGACGAGGCGCTGGACAAGTGCTGCTCCTCACCAACGGGCATCATTGCATTGTGAGCCGTCTCGTATGGCATGGTTGGCGTCACGGGTGATGGGTTGATTTGCAACGCTTTAGGTGAAATGGTGCCCGCGGGAAAGACTTCGCTCATGCCTCCAGTTGAGGCAAAATTCATTGATCCAATGGTGGGATAAGAATTCTCTCGCTTGGGGATGGGATCAAAAGCCACAGCTTGGTTGCCCAAACCAGTTGAATAGTTTTGGCTGCTGGTAGCCCAGGTGCTTTGTGGTAGGGCTTGGCCCAGACCAAAACTCTGCTCGGGCTCAAAGCCTCCTTGCAAACGAGGCTGTCCCAAGAATCCAGGGTTGTGGCCAAGGTCAAATGATGGCTGGAAACAGCCGTTTGCGGCCTGGAATTGGTTCTCCAAGGTGGGCCACATTTGCGGGACCAAACTCTGTCCAACGGCCACCCTATCACCATACAGGAAATTCTGATTGTGGTTGCCGTTAAGATGGCGAGGTTCCAAACTCCGAGCTGAGACATTGTACCCCGGCGTTTGAAGGAAGCCATTCTGGAAAGGAACATTGCTTGGCAGCTCCGGCAAAAAATCGTTTCCGTACTGTTCCTCAACCTGCAGATGATGATTCACAGTCAGTTCACAGTCGCCGACTGGTTTTGTCTTGTCTCCAGTGAGGGATATTATTGGTTTCTTGGTCGTGGGGAGTGGATCGCCTGGGGGACTTGTGATGAGACTCACCTTCCACTCATTCTCCTCGACTCCAAAGCCAGCAGGAAAGGTCATTGTTTCCTCCATCTTCAATCGGTTCTGTTCTATCTGTTCGTAGACTCGGGAATGGTTCTGACTCAACGGCTGCTGGCGGGTTGTACCACAATAGTTCTGATACTGAGACTCTGGTTGGTATGTTGAGCCACCAAAGCTGTTAAGCATAGGCTGACTCTGAATCTGAAGCCCGTGTGTAGGCTGAGACAAGTTCTGATGCCACAATGGTGTGCTGCCTTGTTCAAACTGCTGGTTTGGCTGCAAGAAGGGATCGTGTTCAGACTTCAAAAAGCCAGCGTTCATCTGTGATAGTGGCTGTTGATGTCTGAACTGATATGGACTGGGGTGGAAGCCTTGGTTCGGGATGAGGCGTTGCTCTTGTTGGCTCGTTGCCATTAACTCACCGGCGGTGCCATCATTTTGATCTCCGCCGATTTTTGTTCTGCGGGCTGGGCGTTGATCCTCGTCGACCTCTGGATCGTACAGGGATGGCCGCTCCCGTTTTATGTGCATGATTGCGGATTATGTCTTATCCTGTAGGTGGATTACCGGTGACTATACTGTTGATGATTGTGCACGGTGTTTTGTGCGATCTTGCCGTCCTTCTTGCTCTGTAACGGTTTGAGTGACTTGGCGTTATTGCCACTGTCGCTAACCACGAGCTGCAGCTACTCTGGTACTTGTTCCTTGGATACAGGTTACAGGTTGCTGATTTTGACAAGGTAATAATGGGGAGAGTCGTTGATGGTACAGGTACAGGGAGGTTAGGTATTCACCGCTCACCGCTATGGATGCGTGTTGTCGTAATTCGATGGAGATGGATGTGAAGCAGCGGTATGATGCGGGCGCAGGTGGGAGTCTGTTCGCTGTGCAGGCTACCTAGACTGCGACAACAGGAGATATCTAAGCGGTGACTGGCAGTGTCATGCAATGCGAAGCATGTATGATGAAGGGTTACCACGGATGTCGGCGATGGTTTGAGAGGTGCTCAATGAATGGGTGATGGCAGAGTGGGGGTGGTAGAAGTAAGAACCCGCGGTTGGGTTCGAAAGAACTTTTTTATGCGAGAGCAGTTCTTCGAAAAAAGCTGAAGATCAGATGGCACTCTATTGGACGGCTGCTCACGCTCTCTATCAGATGAAGCTCTGGAGCTCAAGCCGCCAGGTTCAAGCCTGAACACTTGCTGGTGGTTGCTCCGCCAGCTGGCCGCTCTGGATAGCTTCAAGCTGCAGCCAGTCTTGTTTGGCGCTAGAGAATAACACCAGGTGGGGGACGAAGGACGCTGTGTTCCCTATCTGCCCTTCAGACGGGCAGCTGGTGGTCGCTGGGGTGATATTGAGGCACTGGCAGACTTGTGACCTCTGCTTCTTTCTCTTTCCCTGTGCGGGCTCTGTCCTTTAGCGTGAATATAGAAGATAGATAATAACGATAGCGCCCCTGACTCTTCAATGGACACTCCCTAATTACTATAGAAGTGATTTATCAAGTCACTGGGCAAGTAAAGGGCAAGGAGATGATAGTCCCATGAATCTCGAGTTAAGATCCGTGACTCTGATAGAAGGCGGCTGATATAACAATGATATCTATTCTCTTGCTGTCCTCGATATCGCAATCATATTTCCGATATCTCTGCAGGGAACACTCGTTAGTGGACCATTGTCTTTTCCGTTTCCCGTCTAGACAAAAATCATTTCCTCTTGGAGCTCCTTGCAAGCCAAACTCGTCAAAAAGCAT
Organism: Neopestalotiopsis sp. 37M; assembly: GCA_011058875.1. Classification (NCBI taxonomy): domain Eukaryota; kingdom Fungi; phylum Ascomycota; class Sordariomycetes; order Amphisphaeriales; family Sporocadaceae; genus Neopestalotiopsis; species Neopestalotiopsis sp. 37M. The sequence continues at coordinate 271,398 of SWKT01000022.1, forward strand.
AAGACTAGTATCTTGCCCAGCCCTAGATGGGCAGAGAGATATCAGTATCTGGTGGGTCAGACTGCCCAATATGCTGACCAGGTCGTGGACTCTAATCTTGTCCTCCCGACTCACCTGAAGATCAAAATTCAAAAGATGACCGACTGCAGTACCTGCATATTCCATACATGCTTCCCCCCCAGCAATGGACGTGTAGATATTGATTGCCGCGACTGACTGGGCATATATCCCACTCTGTCGCCGCATCCAGCGCATTGCAGTTTGAGATTGGTTGACTGGTCACATAATAGTCAGCATCCAGATCCATGCCCCTCTCAGTCCAAGGCCAGAGGCATGGATTCAATAGTAGAGGTTAACCGCCGGATGCTCCATCCGGGGGTCCTCCGGGACTCTTCCCTTGACATGGTTGGTCCAATGTAACTCATGCAGCAGTTTTTTATGTCAGCCCAGTTTTCTTGCTGTTTTGGCAATTGGGGGCGTTGACAGCCTAGGAGACCCATGCCAACCATGTGTTCCCGCGGCTCTTCTTCCCGCTGTCGAGATGGAGCTTCCCGTTATACTAGCCGTAAGCAGCCGACAGCGCAGGTACATGCGGTCAACGGAGTGTGATGTTGCTTGCATGACGAATTGCCCCCTCGTTCATGTCATCTCATCGTCTGCTTGTGATATGTGATCCCTAGTCTGTGGCTCCTCCAATGTCGCTATCCTCCCTCGCTTTGGAGCTTGCGTCTGCCGCCTCAAAGAGGCATAGGCGGTCTGCACTCGAGGTTGCTTGAGGAAGGCTGATAGGCTTACATCTGGTTTTGCTCCTTCTCATTGGCCGCACAACATGCGTCATACTTGAACCTACAGCCAGCCCTAAGCTGCCCTCCACCATTTCAACGCCTACTTACATTACCCATCCAAACCACAGTAGAGTTACAGACGGGTAGCCACAGCTCAGGGCAAGAATTTCAGGAGTCTTCCCAGTGCAACGGTCGTTCCACGGATTTGGGATTCAGCAAGCTTTGATTTCAGGGGTAGAAGCATAACTGCTCTGAAGACCCCGACCGTAGTTATGACCCAAGGAAAAGATTTGCCCTCGAGAAAACTGCAAGGTCGGTGATTTGAGAGATGGCGTGCCTTCGTAGCCTCTGACATTTACCCCTCCTCAAATTCCTCACCTCGCAATATTTTTATCGACCACATGCATTGAGTTGCGGGTCTTGCACAAGACGACGTGACTAATCACGTCCCAGCAACATATCATTTCAAACCCCAGATACGACGATGGGATCTCAGATGAAAATGGGCCCGGAGTGACTGGAGGGATCCATTCGGCAACCTCTTTAGTATACTGCTGCTTCTGTGTCTGTGTCTTCAACGCGTCTACTTCTCCATCATGCAGCTTTGTGCATGAGCTGCGGGGTGGTGACTTTTCGCATAGTAAAATTATGGGGGCCTTTGGGACTGACAACCTATAAATGTGGACTTGACGTTGAAGAAGCAATTCCCTGGCAAACATCGGACGATTCACCGCAAGGTTGCCAATTTGACAGATTGGCGTGCAGGGTGTCGAGGTGTATGTTCTCACCCAACATGGGCTTGGCATGCGGTTGCAATTAGCTGGCAGTACATATCCTCGCCTCCCACTTGGAACATGTTGGTTGACCTTGGCCGATTTTCTAGCCGTGATAATCTCGGCATCGCCGGGAGTCGTTTAGAGAATGCCAGCCTTGGACTGAAAATGTCTGGTCTTGGTTGATAGCAACTTCTGAACAAGTAGTCGTAAAGTTGGCCGATAATGTACCCGTGGTAACCTTGGGCAGGCACTATCTCACCCTAGAGCTGCGTTAGGAGTGTCTTCAGGGTCTCTCATATGCCATCATAGCATGGACAAAAATACCTTGGTAAAAGTTGGCAGTGTGACCCCCATGCAGATCAACGGTACATTTGACGTGCATACTGCGCCTCCAATGACCGACGACGTGGTAGCTTCGTCTTTGCAGTCAGCATAAGCACCTAGCCTGGCAAAGGCCGGGGGCATGAACAACATGAAGATGTCAAAATGCCTTGACTTGCTTCTTTTCAGATCAACCGATTCCACACGTTAAGCACTCCATGGTGGAAGATCAGCCCGATGATGAGCAAAGAAGCCCGAGACTCTCTCCACCTCTCCACCCATCCATATTGCTCCGTTTGAGACAAACCATGGTGCTTGCCGACCAACGGCCTCCCGGCGACCATGGAGCATCGACATGCGATTTGTCTCCACGTCTACGTAGTTACCGACATGTGTGTATCCAACTTTGGTAACTCGTGACTGTGCTTTTTATGGCTTGGCTTGGCTTAGATAACACCGGTTGAAATCTGCGGCTCTAGATTGAAAGTGCAGAAATATGAAATATCGAAAACTCGTCAGATAGTTTGACGATGTTATCGGCAATGCATAGATGGGCTGGGTTGGTGCAATATCTCACCCGATTTATCGCATCATAAAGCGACCTTCTTTCTTTGCATAGTAGCTTGATGTAGAATTTCGCACAAATGGTATGTTGTTGATGGCCTTTGGTGTGTTTCTGGTGATTCGTGTTGCATAAGATATGCGGTGAGATTTGTGGGAGCAGCCTCTGGGGAAACACAAACCATGCACAACGGTCTTCTTTTCTTTTTCCTCCTGTTTCTTCGCCGCTCATATACTGTGTTCGTGCCTGATCAGAAAACGAATTTGGCATTGCTGCTGAAGAAGACGGAGCAGTGATCCTCGCTTGCCGGAAAGGATCCCATACATCCGCCCTCGGCAGTCGCCGTCTGTCATGACTAAACGGGGCATTCGTTAGTGAATAAGATATATGACGAGAATCGCACCCACTCCCCTTGATCCAGAAGCAAGTCAGTCCAATAGCTCGCATGCAGACGACTTGTTCTGGAAGTTGAGCAATTTTGGCAATCATTCTCTCCATGTCCATCAAGTCCACAATGCTACAATCGATTGTTTGGAACTCGGAATATTTTCTTCGCAGTGATTAAGCTCATGATGATCAAAGACACTTGACAGGTGACGGATCACTTGCTGTACCTCAAGCAAAACTTGAGAAATGATGTCCGTCGTGGCGAGATATGAAGGGGGGCTCGGCTAGATATGAGGCTCTTTTTGATGTGACCCTGGATTGTTCTATTGGTGGTAAAGATTACGACTTGGTGTCATTTTGCGCAAGTCAAGTGAAACAGCAGAGGAGGTTGGACGGAATTATTTGAAGCAGTCTAGGAACTGTTTCCTCGAGGTCTGGATGCGGGAGGGGATATTTGGGCATAAAATGCATCGAGTCAAATTGGCACCTGCCCTTTGGTTTTTCAGTACTGAGAAGGAAGTAGCACCTCAGAGAGACACTCCTGCTTTCCTTCGTTCATCATCTCAGAGTAAGACTTTGCGTCATCTCTGTATGATTACAAGTCTCTAAAATAATTTTCATTTGGCTGCGTAATGCACCGGTATACAATCATTAAATTGTAAGATTGTGGGAAATCAGATGAGGAAAAGGCATCTTTATATAGACGTGCTACAAATGTTTGCCTGGGGCCATATTTGTGCCAACTTTGCTAAACCTGGAAGACGGACGCACCAGCGATCCTCCGAAAGATGCTCAATGTGCCAGAGTTTAAGTCACCTAGCATAATTCTTCAAAATACCTTGGCTGCAGACAGAAGCCTCAACAGTTCTGGAGTATGGAAATCGAAAATGTATTGCGTTTGTCACAATTTCAACATACTTTCTCATTCCCCTCTTCTAGACTGATCTCGTATGAAGTGATCTACTCTAGTGTTATCATGAGCATTGCATCTGTCGAATACCCAGTGCGCATATAGAATTCGTTACCATTCCAGCCCCCTAAACGCCTATCGTGAACTTTTGATCCTGATCAATATTATATTAGTCTCATCACGCCAGCACAGGCCGCCTTGATGATCATGATGTCTCTCCAACCAAAAGTGGGTTTCCTCTTTTTGTCTACACGACGTTTAATAAGCCCAGATCACCTTGTGATGCAGGATTCTGCTACCCAGTCTTTCGTATTCATAGGGCGTGATCCAACTGTCATTGGTGCCGAGCTTGGCAAATACGCTGGCGCCCTTCCAGACAACCACTTGCTCGTCCATATCTCTGGCACTTCTGGACACCAAGATGCGATCGAACAAGTCAGGTCTCCTGCCGCGTAGTTTCTCCTCGAGTGTCTGCGTAAAATGTGGTGTCTTTGAGCCACCACCAATTACCATGATCGATCCCAGATAGTCCCTCAGCTTCTTCTCGTCGCCTCTGGCAGCATTTTGAATCGACGTCAGAATTGCAATGTCCAGTGGTGCCACAGGCAAGACTGCATCGCGTTCGGCAGCAATTTGTCTGGCTGTTCGTGCCTGGGCATCTACAAACATACCCGATGGGGGAGCAGGCGATGTTCCAGTCCGGCCGTTGGGTCCAGGCGGTGCCGGCGATCCCGCCGCGGTCTCTTTGCCATTAGCACCAAAGACAAACGCCGGCGGTGCAGGCGTCGAAACGCCTTCGGGTGCGGGACTCGCGGCTGTAGAACCCATGGGCGTTCCTTCATTTCGGGTGAGGAAGTTGAACGACGTCTTCTCCTTGCTCGGCGTGGCAAGGTTGGGATCCGAAGGGTTCACGCCGTTCATCGGTTGGTGATTAGCAGCCACCGACGGCTGGACTAGTGCGAGAATGGCGAGTTGTGCAGCTGAGTGCGGATCGTCGGGCACATCAACATCATAGTGGTTGTACGAACGGTCAATAAGTTTCCGACGGCCACGGAGCTTGGTGCTATTGTCAAAGATGCTCGGATCGTAGAATCCCATGGGGGCCAAAATGACCTCGTCGTAGGTCTTGAACTGATACTTGTGCGTCGGTTGATTAGGAGCGCGTAGATGAAACTGGTATAACTGCACCGAGATCTCGGCTTGTGACATGGTGCAGTACTTCATCTTGAGCTCTTCGGCAAGCAAAAAGTCATACCGCCTTCTGAGGTTAATGTCCTGGTAGGGAAATTGATCGTAGAGCATCATCTTGATAAAGGTTTCCGTGACATCGTAACCACCGAACTTCATGTTGATGCGCGAATCCTCAATCATGAGGCCATCTTCGACACAAGCAATCGACGTCTTTTGAGCGCCGACGTCAACAACGCAAGCCTGAGTATAGCCAGCGCCAAAGGAGCCAGCTATACTCTCTTGGATGAAGCATATCCTCTTGAACTCGAACCAGTTCATGCATGACTGAAGCACCGCCTCGACGTATGGCTTGTCATAAAGATCGGGAATGACAAAAACACAGCTGTACTCTTTCCAGACACTGTTTGTGGTAAGCCCAAGCTCCTCTCTAATGGCCTTATCCAGCAGGGTCTCAAAGTCATCGAAGAGGTGCTCTGCCGAGGTATATTCGTCCTCGTTCAGCCAGCCGTGTTGGATCGGCCACCACAGCTTGAATTTGGGGCTCGAGTCATCCGGCACCCGCATGGCTGCCTGGCCAATGAAGGCAGAGGCTGGGGAGTTTGGGTCTTGGAGAGTTTCAATGTCTGTCCACTCAATTTGTAGGGGGTCGTTGTGCGTAGGTATCTTCTCGGGCTCTGTTCGGCGGTTGTAGTTGGTTACTAGCTCCTTGCTGTTGGGTAGGACCTTGCGCTTGTTGGCACGCATGTCGACCTTGAGGTCGGCCGATAGTTTCTGGTACTTCTTGGACCAGTCCTCGCCGTGTATCTCGTCCTGGTTCTTACCCTCGAACTTGCGCCGCGGCAGAGCCTCGTGCATCTCGGACTCGGTCTGCGGGAACTTTGTTGCGAGGGTTGTGGGGATGGACCTGGGCAGTGCATCGCTGGCGTAGCCTATCCTCAGATTCTGGCTGCCAGGGTGGATGACGATGATCTTGCTAGGGTCAAGCAGTGCATTGGGGTCGTTGGCAGCCGCGCTTTCCTCCTGCTCCGCGTCTGGGAGCGGCAGAGCAACATCGCCGTGACCGCCTCGGGCAAGGGCTCTGTCGCGGTCCTTGGCACTCTGGACGAGCAAAGCTCTGTTAGCCTCGGCCTGAAGTCGTAATGCTAGGACCTGATCATCGCGCTTCATATAATCGGTGTAGTAGTTCTTCTGGTTGATGGCCGAGACGTCGGGCCAGTTGGTCTGTTTCATGCCATTGTCGGTCCTCTCGAGCCCTAGACGACACCAAGGGTAAGCAGCCATACTGGATGGGGCGGGTAGGGATCGCAGATGGTGGTGGGAGGGCGGCGCAAGCATCATCAAGGCGACCACATCAACAGCAAGACCAAGTGCCGCGATGCGATGATCTCAACGCGAATGCGACGACGTGAACAACAACAGAGAAGAACCGGTGATGATGATTTACTTACCTTCCCGCAGGAGGACACGCTCGCTCACTTTGCCAACCATTTTGGGGGCGCGTGTACTGGAAGTTGTGCGACGCGGACGATTGAGGTTACCACCGCATTGGGTGTTTGTGTTGGGTGAAGGTTTTTGTGCTCCTGTTTCCGAAAATCGTCGTAGCCGTAAGTTCTCTCACGTTCAGCTTCCTGCTTCATGCAGAGGACAAGCGCGCAAAGCACCGACCCCCAAAAACCCCCCAAGCTAGAGCCGCAGTCGGTCGCTATCAGATTCACCAATAGGTACCTGCCCAGCTACTAATCCGGTGCTTCCAAAGCGCTAACCTTACTGCGGCTCTGGCGTCCAATGGCTAATAGTTTGAACGACTCGCTCTCCACTTGCCGGCGTGCCTTCCGAGAGTAACACTAACAAGTGCCATGTCTATACTGCACACCCAGGTACTCATTTATACCATCAGTTGCTTAGCATGTATAACATGTGTTCACGGACTGAGATCGTTGTTCAAGTAGGATTTATCTCATGATTCATTTGCATTCTCAACACACTCCCTATACAATTTACAAAACCCGAATCTTGCCGAGACTAATGTCACCAAAGTATTTAAGGGCTTGGAAGCTTTATGATGCACAAGCAGCCACAAGGAAACGAGAGGCCGCGTTAATCAAGAGTGAAATCGAAGACACAAACAAGAGCCTTTATATGCTCTCTCCTCGATGAAGGATGATATGTCACCTCGATATAGTTGATCGATGCTACTCCAAATGTCGTCGTCGACCTCTATTTCCTCGATGGCTCGAAATAGTCCTCGTCGGTGATTCTCAACAGAATCTGCTACCATTATACCAAATATTCAGATGACCTATTGCTCAAGTAATACCCCTCTCATTCCGCCATCCCACCCCCGATCTAGGAACTCCAAATTGCGCCCCCGGCTCCCCAAACCGACTCGCATAAGAGCCCGCCGACGTACCAACGACAACATTCTGCTGCTGCTGCTCGTGGCTGCTGAGAAAACACTCCCACCCGCACCAGGTCAAGACGGTAAGTGTATTCCCGAGATGTGGCTCACATGTTGCCGGGTCCAGCCGGAACGGAACAATCATGTCAAATGAGGCGTCATTGTGCCAGGAGGCGGCGTTGGGGTCATTAATGGCCATGAGCTGCTGCTTGAGAGCCTGGCAGAAAGGACCCGCGAGGAGGGTGGGTGGCTTGTGGTGGCAGAGAGTTTGGAGCAGGACAAAGTGGCACATGATCGATATCTCCGTTTTGATGGTGTGCCCCTACGTTTGTTGCAGAGAATCTTGGCACGGAGGGTTTGTTGCCTTGATTCGCGATAGTGTCTCCTTCTGAAAATACTCTGAAGAGTAAGTTCAGTATTAGGTGATGAACAAAGTTGCTAGCCGATAGCGAGGCAGGAAATGGGTAGCATTGAGACCATCTTCGCACGATACGGGTACAGAACAAGAATATTTAGCATTTCTAGTATCTGAAAACTCAATTTTGGAAGGAGAAAATCAAGCAGCATGAAGCATTTGTTATATTCAACCTAGAGAGGCAAATATTCTAGGTTGATATCTTGTTTTCACAATAGACAAACGTAAAGAGCAATTTGGAAATTCCACACAGCAAGCACTCTTGTGTCTCCCCCTGAACTCTTTCATATTGCTGACATCGCTGAGACCGGGCATGATGTTTTCATTCGCCGCCGCATCCAGACTGTTTCATGCACGATATCTGGACCGCTGAGTGCTTGTTTTGTTTGGAAGAGCACGAGACAGTTTTGGGGAGCATAAGTGAATTTGTCACGATGCAAACTGCGGCTAGAGGTATCATGAAACATGGGGAAAGTTCCATCATACTCAATTCGCTTGCCAGTTTGCTACCCCGTACTTCTGAAAACGATTTGTAAGAACATCCGCATTGGGTATCTTGTTCTACATACTAAAAGAATTATAAAAACGTGATCTCTCCAAGTACAATGTATAACAATCAAATAACTATGGTCCTATCCGTGCCTGTCCCGTCCCTCCTTTCCATGTAACCCGATGAGATAGCCCAGGAAATGCAATGCAGTATGGAAAAAGCAAAAGCGATTTGACAAGAAGTACTTAGAATTCCTCAACACCATCTTCTTCAAGCTGTCTCACGGTATCCTCATGGACAGCCCAGTAGTCCTGCTCTGCCTCCTCCACATCTGCAACGGCAGCAGCAGCGGACTTGGGCTTTCTATTCATCTTCTCTTGTAGTTCTTCGGTAATGTCGCTGACATCTACGTTGAGGTAATCTCTGAGAAACTTTCCTACGTCGGTGTTCTCAACGTTTCCGCGGATGGCGTCAGTTCCTGGACCGCCAGAGCTGTAGATATTGACATCTACAGCCGAGTGGCCATGAGAGCTCCAACCGATCTGGGCACGTCTGCTGACCATGTTGGCAAGGACTTGCTGTGCGAGAAGTGGGTGTTCAACGATAGGAGTGAGCTCCTCCTTGGTGGCATCGAGAATGCCGAGTCCGGGAACGACGATCTTGTCGTTGATATACGCAATAAGGTCCTTGGCGGTCTCATTCTTGTTTGCGGCCAGGTACTGGTGTACCTCGTGAGCCAGGTACAGAGACGAGTACGACGCATTGGCGAGAACAGCAGGGTACCATAGGTACTCGGGGTAGTCGACAGTGTTTTCTGCAAAATCATTATCAGCATGAAAATTCGATAAAGTCAGAGTATTAGAGAAGAGAAACATACGTCTTGCAACTGACAGACCACCAGTCTCGTGATCACTTGTTGCCACGAGCACACCGGGGGTCTTGCTGTTGGCGAGATAGTCGGAAACAAACTTGAATGCCTTGTCGTATTCCAAGACTTCTCGCACCTGTGCCGCTGGGTCATTGATGTGGCCGGCATGATCGATGCGGCTGCCTTCAATCATTAGGAAGAAGCCCTTGTCGCTGTTGGCTGTAGCCTTTTCCAATGCTTTGATGGCGGTCTTGGCCATCTCGCTCAAGCTAGGGTAAACCTCATTCATGTTGCGGCGATCAACTTCAAAGGGAATGTCGGTGGGAGCAAAGAGACCCAGCATAGGCAAGGGAACTTCCTTTTTACCCTCCCAAAAGTCGTCGAAGCCGGCACGGTCGTCCACATATGTAAAGCCGTGTTTCTCCTTGGCAATAGACACGACGTCAATGTCATCAGCTCTGCAGCTGCCTTGGGTACCGTTGGGTAGGAAATGGCATCTTCCTCCTCCAAACATGAGATCAACTACTCGGCCGAGGGGACCCTCGCCGACTTCCTGGAGCGCAATGTCATCATTCTGCTCGCGGACATCGACGTGGCTGGCGAAGCAGGCGGGCGTGGCGTCTGTGATATCCGTGGTCACAACCAGGCCGGTCATGAAACCGGCCCGCCTGGCGGCCTCGAGCACGGTGCCACATGGGGTATGGTCAGGCAGCATGGAGATGGCGCCATTGTAGCTCTTTTGCGCACAGCTGAATGCCGTGGCGCCAGCCGCGGAATCCGTGATCAAGGACGAAGCACTCCGTGTTCGGCTGCTGCCCCAGAAGTGCTTGTCGAGCGTCAGAGTATCGCCAAATTCCAGACCCTCGACGTGCTGTCGGAATGATCGTGTAAGAGAGAGCGAGGCGGGTCCCATGCCGTCTGAGACCATGAAAACAAGGTTGCGCTTGCCGCTGGGTTTTTCGACATTGGTCTGGGACTTGTGCGACATCCAGATAGCCAGTATCAAGACGCCGGCGGTGGCGAGCAGAGCCCAGATGAAGATGAGGGTTTCGCGGAGTCGCAAGTGCCATGATCGGCTGTGGTGTGTCGAAGGAGCGTCGCCTCGTAGACCTTCGTCCTCGGAATCGTCCGAAGCCAAAGAGGACCGGCGCCGCTCACGACGACGGTCGTCGGCCAGCAAGGGCGTTGTTTGAGAAGGCTGTCCATCACAACTGTCAGCTTGGCGCCCAACCTCAGATGCTTACGGGGGACGGTTATTTGGAGAGACTGGGAAAGACGCGAGCTTCCAAACTCTAAGCTTGGTTGCGCGCGACTCTTCAGTAAAAGGTTTGAGGCAATGTGAAGCCCTCAGTCCATCATATCGTACGTACCATTGCGATGTTTTGCTTTGTGGTTGTGAGAGAACAAGTCTCACCGACTGTGTGCTCAAGGGGAGCAAAGGTTGCCTTTGTTCTTCACAATTGATCACGAGCCCTCCTACTGAGAAGAGAGCTCCCTGTAACCACACTATCCAGGCACGCGGTTCGAAACAGTCATGTGCCCCACACTTTAGAGCTAGGAACGCTAGCATGACGTAGTTTAGGTGCATATGCATAAAAGTAATGTCCAATCGGTAAATTTATTATGAATATGCCATGTTAATGAAAAGTGCACATTGTTATTTGTATGATCGGTTTGCGAGCTTGTTCCAATTGGCTTTCGTCTCGAACGTAAAACATGTATATGTTAACTCGTAAAACTTTATTGCACGGAGAGAAAGTAACGAATTAAGCTTTTTAAATTCAATTTATCTCTGTAGCATAGCAAGTGCCACTTTCAGAGCATGCATGCTAGCCATCGCTAAGGAACGACCATGAACTCGGACTTATATGCCCATGGGGAAAATCTTAGGCGCCCCATCTTCTGACGTATCTATAACACATATCGAAAGTCTTTGTTCTCAAATTCCGTCATATCTTGCATGCCCGCCTCCTTACTAGCAGCTGCATTGGGTGGGCCATACACCCTGTCTCGACGCTTATTTTCCAACAACATGTAAGCTGAGGAAAAATGTTCAGGTCAGTAATCCAATCAGCGCTTGTTTCCAAGAATGGTGTTGATTTACCTAGCAACAGGAGATGGCATCCTGTCTTGATTGCATAACCACATAGCAGACCAATACTGGCTCCGTGGTAATAAGGCGCGTCGGATGACTTGACGACAAAGGGTCCGGTGAAGTTGCCCCAACAATATGCTGTGCTGTCTCTTGTGTCAATCGAGAGATTACTCAAAAAATCGCAACACGGGAAATACAAGACTTACAACACGAGGGCATTTGCCAATGAGCGATGGGTATAACCTGCCATGTTGGACGAGATTGACGTCAAGGAAACGGTGAAGCCCACAGATTGCGCATTGACGAGCCAGAAGGAAACGAGGCGACCCCAAGTGTTTGTTCGTGGAAGGTAAGCCAGGCATGCAGCAGCGACTGTACAGAGTATGTTTGCAATTGTGGCCATGGCCAACCGTGCTGGAAGTCATGTCAGACTCGGCGGCGACCGTAAGGTAACTTCATTTTAGGCGATCACCAAAGAGAGTATCGTTACTTACAATTTCGTACATTCAAGATGATTGTTCCACTGATGATGAGCGCGATGATCTGCGTTGCATCCCCCACAGACTTGAGTTCGGTAGTCATGGTCGTAGAGAAACCCATGTCTTGAATAATGATGGTGGAGAAGGAGTTGACAACGCCATTGGGAATCGCGCTTCATGTCTCTGTTAGCTCTAGTACTTTTCGGACCGTTGTGCACTGTAAGCCGCAGTCAAGGTTACTCACGCGGCGAAGACTGAAATGAAGAGCAGGATTCCCTTGGGGTCCCAAAATGCAACAGCGATTTGCTCCTTCTTGAAGGCCTTGTTCTTGATACCCGTCTCGTTACTAGCGACACGCTTGATGGCGACTAGTCGCTGGCGCTCCTTGAGAAACCATGCCTTGGAGGGATTGTCAGGAAGCAGGAACCAGACGACAAAAGACCACAAACACGTCGCCGCGCCCAACTAGATCTTCTGTTAGTAACGAACCGTACTCATCAGATACAGAGGATCCATACGATGTAAAATATCAACTCCCATCGCTCAGGTGTCATATCAGCAGGCAGCTTTGATACTCCCATTGAAATGTAGGAGCCGATCTTGAGAAAGTAGGCGTTAGCAAGGACTATTGGCAGGGTTCATGCCAAACTTACAATGCCTCCCCAACCGAGTGAGGAGCTTACAGGAGGAAAATCAGCATCGCCATGCCAGTATTCAAGAAACCATGGTTGTTGAGTTACTCACTACCAAATACACTGACGCAAAGGTATCTCTCTTCTCGTGAACCAGAAACCTGTCATGAGAGTGAGGCCGCTGAGTATTGTCAGTAAAGAGGCTAGATATCCGTTGACGTTGACTATCTTACGGTGTGACCGAGGCTTCAAAGACACCCATGAAAACTGTTGAAATCGTCAAATCATACACTTCACGAGATGGAGTTCGACCAGAGTAGTATTACATCGGACGGCAACTGCAGTTGAGAAAGTTAGAATTTGTTATATGTATATCAACGGGGGAGATATCGAGTAACATACGAGCACTTGAGAATGTTCGGCACTGAGTCATGACAAGGACCATTATACCCCAGAGCAGAATACAGATGCCCATGACCTTTTGGGCGCGAAAGCGACCAATCAGCCAGCCACAGGGATACTGCCCAAAGAAATACCCGGCGTACACCACTAGTCAAACTGTGTTACTACTGTATTGTCCATCATCAATTTTCGTAATGATCGGCTCACTTACTCGCTGAGAGATAGTTGAATTGATCTCCCTTGAGCCCCAGGGCCTGTTGATATCCGAATAGGTTTGCATAGTTGAGAGCGGTCTTATCGATGAATTGGAGGGTCTGGGTGACGAGGAAGATGGGCAGGACGATGAGGTCGATCTTCCATCGTACGTGTCGAGCCTACTTGGTGCTATTAGTTGTATGATTTCGACTCTGATGGGTTTTACGATCGAACCTCTTCATCGGAGACCTCTAGGTCCAAGCCTTCTAGATATTGTTGATAACCGACTGCATTCTCCTGCTCGAAAGGGGTATGTTAAATATGCACATTTAATATGACACAAGGGTTATTCAGGGAGTAAATTACATCGTGATGAAAAGTCGGCCCGGGTTTTTCCTGTTGTTCTGGGTCTATGTCGTCCAGTCTCTGAGGCTCCAACTGTGGGGTGACTGCATCATGGGAATCCAGAGGAGACATGGTGGGAGTAGCATGCGTGGTTATCTCAAAGAAATTGGAACAGTAGATACCATGTTCGAATAACAATGACGAGAAACTTCTGAGACACAAGGCCTTTGTATGAACGTAGAATACCTGCGTCGTAAACTTCCCCAGTTTGTAAAGGATTCACGCTAACCCCACGTTTGTCCAAATCCCCAACTATGTCAATCCGGGGGGCTGCTGACTCCAGAGTGGGCCACCCTCGGTTATTCACCGCGGCGTGGCGATGTCGCGAGGATGAGTTGCATGGCTGGCGGAATTCATTCCCCCTTCTCTACATGGCAGGACTCGGGATTAATCATTCTCGTGTTCAAGAGATGCCACCATGACGTCAGGCGATGTATTATTCAACAGCGTACTCTTTCTCTTGGCCCCTTATAAGACCGCAGTTCCCTCGGTTTCAATGGTCACAATACAGCCTTGTTCGTTACCGATGATGACAAGATAAAAAAATGCATTCTACCAAGGACGATGACCACTACCTTGCGAAACCTAGCGGTTCGTGCTGTCTGAAAGGCGTTTTGCACGAAGGCAAAGCGCGGGGGAGATATGCAACAATTGCGGGCGTTGAGACTTACATCGCCACACCACCAGACGGACGAGGAAATGGCCACATCTTACTGTACTTTCCCGATGTATGGGGCTTATTTCCCAATGGTCTACTTGTCATGGATGGATTCGCCGATGCCGGATATCTGACCTTGGGGCTGGATTATTTCAGGGGAGTGAGTGAGAAATCAAAACAAATCATGGTAAAGTGTGACATGAAGTGCAACTAACACCAAGACTACACACAGGACCCGGTCTGGAAGCACAGGAAAGATAGACATGATCGATCGAATCCAGACTTTGACTATGAGGAATGGAAACGGAAACACATGGCGTTTGCCGACGAGGCTGTACCAAGGTGGGTAGAGGCGGTCAAATTGCAGTATGGCCGGCTGGAGACGAAGTATGCTTGCGTAGGATATTGTTTCGGTGCTCCCTACGTTTGCGATCAACTTGCTGGAGATGGTGTTATAGCAGGTGCTTTCGCGCACCCGGCTTTTCTCAAAGAGCACCATTTCTCACAAATCACGAGTAAGGACTTTCTATTTCCACTACTTACCGAACGGCAGAAAAGAGATATTTGAGAGCTAACGTTATTCTAGAGCCACTGTTCCTCTCATGTTCCGATGAGGATCATACATTTGATTCTGCCTCAAGAAAACGTGCACTTGAAATATGCCGAGAGGGTCAAAAGACGTGGCATTTGCAACTCTTCTCCGGCGTATCTCATGGATTCGCCCTGAGGGGTGATCCAAATGACCCTTACCAACGTGCGTTTTCTGTTCTCCCTTTTCTTTTCTTGATCGGTTATTCACGTAAATTTGCTTCTAGGATGGGTGAAAGAGCAAAGTTTGGACGGGATCGTAAAATGGTTCGACTTTTGGTTATCGCTTGAAAGGTCTGATCGATAGAGATATATAGAATGGTTTCTGTAATCAATGCGACGGCAGCTACAGAACCATACAGGCACGCAGCCAATCATACAATATTCACTGAGTATATTGATGATGATAACAAGATTAATATAAAAATAGAGAGCTGTATAATGGTCGTGGGTGGGAAGCCCGTGTTACATACCATACGCGAGCTTCACTTACAGACTATATGAGCTTGATCAATAAATGAATGGCTATGTTGGAGTTTGGGGTGATTACTAGACATGGTTTCCATGGTCTACATAATACTGTATACAGATGGAGGAGTTCGACAGTCTCTTGTGCAAGGCGTGGCAAGAAGTCTTTCTCCAGATCAGCGCGGCATAGAAGTGGGCGAAATGTAATAGCGGTTTCTCCGAAAAAGCGGCGTGATTCGCTTGGAAGAATTTGGTGTGTGGGACTATTCGGTGTTTGTCCTGCTCGGCGTTTTTCTGCTAGGTTATACCCCACGGAGAGGGTGGTGCTCGCCGCCCTCGCCGCTTCGCCGATTTACCGAGGCGCACGCGGAGAAGGGGGTTCCGTAAGATCGCGTACCTTGATTTCGCATTTGCGAATTCAATGAATTAACGAGTTGATATACTTTCCCTGTCAGGCCGACTCGATTCACATAAATCAATCTTGCCACTGTGGTTAGCAAGGTAATCTTGAACCCAGACCTGTATTGAAACTTTGAGCAAGATACGATGTCATTCCCCAAAGCATTCGACTTTACCGGCGATGTCGCCTTGGTGACGGGTGCAGGATCCCGCATGGACGGTATGTCACACAATGCAACTTCTATACGGTACAACTATACTAAGGTGCCTTTTGTAGGGGAGATCGGAAACGGCCGCGCAGCTGCTATTCTACTCGCGCGGCAAGGGGCTAAAGTCGCCCTAGTAGATTATAATGTAGACTGGGCCAAAGAGACGAAGCGCATGATTGATGAAGAGGGAGGTATCTCTGAAGTCTTTCAAGCCGACGTTACCAAGGAAGAAGACTGCAAAAACGCAGTGGCCAAAACGGTCGAGCTCTTTGGTGCTCTCCACATTTTGGTCAACATCGGTAAGCTCGAACCCGTGGATTCAGTCGCGCACATTGATGAGAGAATCTAACAATCAGATCACTATAGTTGGTGTTGGCGGTGCCATGGGAGATGCGACAACCATAGACCTGGATGCCTGGGATCGAGACTTCCGCATCAACGTGACGAGCATGGTCATGATGAGTCGGCACGCGATTCCCGAGATGAGAAAACAGGGACGCGGGTCCATCGTCAATATGTCATCAGTCAGTGGCTGTAAGTCTCTCCTTCTCAGCAGGCCGGTACTCAGCTGCCTCCCTAGTGGTCCGACTCTTCAGTGTTCACATGTTGTTTCCCTCAATATAGTGCTCGGAGGAAACCCCAGTCTCCTCTACCCGACTACCAAGGGCGCAATCATTCAAATGACACGCGCAATGGCAGCGCACCACGGTCAAGAAAACATCCGCGTCAACTGCGTTGCGCCCGGCATGGTGTTTACACCAATGACTCGAGGCCGTGGCATGACGGATGAGATGAGGCAAGCGAGAATTAACCAGAACTTGATGAAGAAGGAGGGCACAGGGTGGGATGTTGGCTATGGTAAGTAAACTGGTTCTATTTGACGCATGTAATGACACGATGTGTACATCAGAGACTGACACTCTAATCTAAACAGCAATCCTCTTTCTGGCCAGCAAGGAGGCCGGTTGGATAACAGGATTGATTATGCCTGTCGACGGAGGCGTACGAGAAGTCCCCAACATTCTGGAAAATTGACAGTTCATCCGCTAATGTGAGACGCAGACTACCGCGGGCAAGGCAGACAGGCCTGCGCTCAAGGCCGACACCCTTGCCGAGGAGAACACTGGCATCAAAAACTAGGAAGGGATGCAGATGCGACTTCGACGCGTCTTGAACAGACAATTCCAGCATGCGCTGCGCGAACTTTGACAACGATTTCCATCGTTCGGACGGCGAGCTTAAATTCGTTGCATTCATGGCCCGCAAGAAACCTTGTCTGCTCATCACCCTCTTGGGGGCCACCAATCACTATTTCCGACATAAATCTCCGGGAAACAGTCAAGCATCGATGATATTGCACCATTAGCATGACCAAAGTCGACGTTGGTATCGTTGCTGTTAGCTCCCGGATAGTCGTAATACGGAAAAGCCGAGATAAATGCGTGGTTGTTTGGATCTTGTAGTGTTTGGAACGTTGGAACTGTAGGTTGAGATGCGTGCGTCGACTGCATACCCTTTTCAATATTGTCTAGACTTCTTTGCAGGAGTGGGCACTTTTTCAACCCCTGCCTCAACGCCCTGGTAAAGGTTCGTATCTTGGCAGAGGCATCCTGGGAGCCGGCTTTCACATCTTGTAACAGGGCAGTTGCACCGGTATATATGCAGTAGGCCATCAAGTAGGTGATATTTTCGAAGCCGAATGTCTTTTCATACAATAAAAGAAGTGTTTCCATGTCTCTTGCCGCTTTCATGCAAGTCTGGAAGTGTATTGTGGCGGATGAAAATGGACGATGCAGGAGAATGGCAGTGGCGTGGTATAAAAAACTGCCAATATTAGCAATTACACTTCGAATGTATGGTATAGGATAGTTGACAGTTTTAGGAAACACGTACTTTTGGCACATTATATGAGGAGGGGGACAAACTTCGGGGAGTTTGTCCACGTCATATCTCAGATGTGTGGGTGATTGCTCTCGCCACTCAGACAGACGGGCCATGAGGTCCTCGCGTACATCATCAAGGCCAACTACGCGTCTCCTTGAATACAGGCCGAGGATCATGTCTTTGATGATAATGGCTATCTTGCACGAGTTGCTGAAGCACGAGACATAATGACCTGGCATGGGCGGGTAGTCGGATAAATTAGTCATAGACAAATTCTCGGTACGGAATGGTTGCCAGATGTTATCTTCTGAGGATATGTCCACTGCGATTTCCAACACCTCGTTAGAAAAAAGACAACCCCGTATGCGTTCAATCATATGCACTTACTAAATTCAATGGCAGCATCTTCTGGCACTTCTGTGAATGCTGGCATTCGGCCCGTATATAGACTGATAGCCCTATGGTAAAGCAACAGTGTAAGAAAATCAAGGTCTTCCAGAGCAAAAATGACGAGTTGTTGATAGTACTTACTTGTCCCAGAAGTAGCAACTCCAGAAAAGTCTGCGACGTACTTCCGTATCTGTCGGGTTCGAGTGTTGCATGCTCGCAGTGGAAACGGCATGATGGAGGCCCAAGTCCCATGCCATTCTAAAGGCCATTCCGCTGTATAACCAAGCTTGTGAAATGGATCCAAAGGCCAAGTCACGGGCACTCAATTGGAGCAGTGCTTGTACAGTGGGAATGGAACTGGGCTCATGGATAGCAGGCCCCACGAGTAGACGCGCTCTAGATATCAATAATTCGGAAATCTGTCTGTCTTCGTACCTTGCAGCATGCGCACAAAGTACCACAAGAAGGAATTCAGAGAAGTAGAGACCTCCAGCAGACATGTCGACTGTATATGTTAGCCTAATCATTCGTTTTGTGCCGTTCAGCGCAGAGCACTTACGAATGAAAGCTGGTCGATATATCCACATGAACATGGGAGAGATCCACGTCCAGTGGATATTCAATAGTTTTTCGATCACCTGGCAAGGTATGGCACTTTGAAGCGCAGCCTGCTTCAAAGCGAAGCTCTCCCAATTGCGAGAGTCCGTGTTCTTCATGGCCAAATACGCACTCATTTCGTTCTTGTCAAGGTTGGCTGGGAAGGTGGATCGTGGTGAAGCTGGCACGCCCGAATCTGGAGGATCATGAACCGCAGATGTAGGCCCGTAGAAACAAATTCTTCCATTTTGATCAACGCTCAAGTCTGGTGGTAGAGCCTCCAGATCGGGTGTAGGGTCAGATCTCGTCGGTTCACGAGCGACGTTTTGGTCGGGCTGAGAGACCAATGCCGGCACGCTTAACGCTGATGTGCTTCCCTCGGGCCGAGTATGACTTTCGTGAGGTGAGCCAGCGCTAACACGTTCTGATCGTGATTCTACATCGTTGCCGGCTGCATTTTGAAGCCGCTCAATGGTCTTCTCAGCCTCCTCGAGCCGCTTTGCCATGGCGAGGACATGAGACATTGGCGGCGGCTTCTCCCATCTACACTCATTCCCGTACGCCTTACATGTCAAACATACTGGTTGGCTCCCTTCGCATCGAACCTTTCTCGCACTTCTGCATGTTAGAATCCTTCACTCGCACATATATTTCCCAAGAATGCAAGGACCAGCCGCTTGCATGACTAGTCAACACTGGGTGATGAATATGAACGTACTGTGATCTGCTGATCAGTCTCTTTGGAGGTCTTCCAAGTATAGCGGGATGCGCAAAATCATAAACCTACCCGACAGGTTGCACATGTTAAACCTCGTTGTCTCCGACCTTTCGTACGTCTATACTCATTTGATCGAGAGCTCACGTTATCAAGGTTCGTGTCAGTCGGGGATACGCTGAGTGTTGACGCGGCGGCGTTCGAAGATTCCATCTCTTGAGCGAAATTGCATTGGATTTTGTGTCAATGAAGTAAGTCGATATGTCTTGGTGAGATCGAGCGGGGGAAACTTAGTGGTATTCAGTACGAAAGCGTGGAATCTGACTACTGGGATATGGATGAACAAATTACACCAGACATATTCCAATTGCCTCCACTTCCCCACACGGAAATAGTCGGTCAAAAAATCAGTTTTCAAGTCAATCCATTCACTGTTCAAACTCATGTGTAGTAACCACTGAGACGCTGGAAGTGCGCTACATACTCACAAGTTTGAGCCAAAGACTATGTTACGTTAGTGTGCTTTTCTTTTTTCCTCGTCTATGCCATTAGAGCTCATTATTGTGTACTTTCTGGAATACTGCATCTTCAATTCGCTTGCCCAGATGACGTTGTCATAATCATCCACGTACCAGCAGATCGTCTTAGGGAATGTGGTGTATATGATACATACATATGTCTATTATTACTAGTGATGGGTCAAGTCCTCGCCTCGGTCAAGTTCCGCGGCGAAACGGCGCGGCGCGGTATGCAGCCAGACACTAGGCATGCTTATTATGAAGACTCGTCACGCCGTAGTCGTATGAATACTGTAACCATGTAATTCGTTACTGACGGTATCGGAAGATATTGACCATATAGTACAATGACTAAGAAATCATTATCATTCATTGTCAAGGATGCAAACCCCATGGGGAAATATGTGAATAAATTTATGGGGTCGGAGAGATGATATTCTGGTATATATGCTCAAGCATAATCTGGTCGTTCGTGGTTGAGAAGTAACGATTTGTATATAAATCTTGGTTCGTTTTGTCGAATAGCCCTTACTCGAAGGTTTCAGAGTACCTTTTCCTCTCCTTTTTGAGCTTCTTATCCAATATGTTGGTGCGAACTGTATATGGTGTGTGTGCAGTGGCAGCTCTCAGCAACAATGCAGCATATGGGGGCGTGCTTTCTGAAACAGAGAAGCACAGGCTACATGACCGTCTATACCAGTCAACGCTCAGAGGTCCTCGTTTGTGTAAGTCGCTTGTCAACAACAATTGTGAAATGTTTCAAAAGAGCTGATAAAAGTGGCAAACAGCGGGCAGCGAGCAAGCCAACTCCCTTGTTGAATCAGTGCGTGATGCTTTCGAAGCTATCGGAGTATCAACAGAATCCTTGAATTACACCTTCAACAGGTAATGAATGAACACAAGAAGCTTCTCCTAACGATAAATAATCGTTAACAAAGTAATGTACCATATCAGATGGGATCCACGTTGGTGGACCTTGGAGGCCACACTGCGCAATGGCAGTCAGATTCCTTTCAACACCACCGGGTATTGGCCATACTCTGGCAATACCGGCGCCAAAGGATACACGGGCGAAGTCCACGATGCCGGCTCATACGCCACGAATCCAGCTACCCAGACGGGAGATTGGAGTTCTCTCGACCTCGATGGTCTGCCCGAAGGTACTATAGCGTTCTTCGACAACCCCTCGGTGACGCGAAACTACAGTCTGCCAAATTACGAGCTGTGGGGGTGAGTCATACTTTTGTTATTCTGGCAAGATTCAGGACTGTTACTGGTCTGGATCAACGCTCATAAATTCGAACCAGAACATCCCGCAACATCTCAGCCGATGAGATTCCTGAGGTGCGCAAATTGACATCCAGTGTATCATGTACTGTACTCTTGATAGATAACAGAAATTTTCCAGCTCGGTAATCTGACAGTACCTCGTTGGATCTTCACCAAGGATATTGACTTTACGCGTAAGCTCAACGGCGCTTTGGACCTCTCGAAGATCGTCAAGTCTGTTTTCTGATCTCCGCCAATCTTTAGTACTCAATCAGAAGAATGTCTCGGCTGTTATCCTATCATGGGTCAACGCAACCGACGAAAACGGGGCTTTGCAATGGCCACTCCAGGACGCACCACCCGATGGCACGAACTGCCCCGCCGTCTGGGTCGGAAACTCGACCGGCGAAACCATTCGGTCTCTGATCCAAGCGGGCGAGCTCGACACCATGAAGGTTACCTTGGACGCGCCAACCTTTGAAGCCTCGGCGAGTACACTCATTGGCCATCTCAAGGGCTCACGGAATACATCCGAATCCCTTTTGCTGTATACACACAGTGATGGGTCTTCGGCCATTGAAGAGAATGGTACGTCTTGATGAAGCGGGTTCTTACAAAAAGAATGAAGTTAATGCGGACAGGGCCCCATATGCTTTTGACATTGGCCGAGTACTTTACTCGTAATCAACCTAGACTTAATATCGAGTACGTATTCGCCAAAGTCTCGAATCTTTGCCTTCTACATCACAAGCTAGGTAGAACTAATGCTTAACAGTATAGTGATTACCACCGGTCACCAAAGTGAGTCTGAACATCTGTCGCGGGTTCACAACTAGGGATAACTAACAAGTTTCAGGTGGCAATAGGATCAACCAGACAGCCTGGATGGACGAGAGGCCCTCCATCATGCAAAACGCCAAAGCAGCCATTGTGATCGAGCACCTCGGTGCTATAGAGTGGCGAGATCAGCAGACACCCGACGGTGGTCTAGTATACGCACCGACCGGTCGCATGGATCCCATGTGGAGCTTGGCGTAGGTTTTCTATCATGATGCTCCCATCCGCTCATTATGACTCACCCAATGCCTAGCAATGACTCGGACAGGAGCGCGGGTATCCGCCAAGCATACCTTGATGCGTTTGATGCAAGCCCATCCTCTGTGCGCACTGCGTTGCTCAGTCCACGCAGCGTCAACGGCGTTCGTTCACCCTGGTACGGTGTCGTTGGTGCCGAGCAGCTTGGGTATAGTGACATACCCACCATCGGGTAAGCCCTTGTCTATCCATCTTTGCCTTCTGTTGTCTTTTCCATCGATCTTATGCTCACTTGCAATCTATCCGCAGTATCATACCAGAGCCAGACTATCTACGTAAGTCGTGATATGATCAGAAATTTATTCGTTCTGTGATAGCTAACACAATGAAGTGGCCGCTGTGATCGATGGAGGTTGGTCGAAATACGATCACAACCAAGCTATTGGACAACTTGAGGCTCTTATACGTGTAATCGAAACCCTTGATGCTCAGAACTCCCCATAGATAGGCAGAAAAGTGTTAGATGGTGGATAACCAGGGGGTTTTTTTTTTTTTTTTTTTTTTCAGCAGTGCTCGTCTGCTGAATTTTGAGAAGATATGTTCCGGCGTAACGAATGCCTATATGATGCACCTTGGTCTATTTGATATTAGCCAAATAAAGAGTTCATGCACGGACCACGAAAAGTGTTTGTGGTCATGAGTCATTCTTGGTATTCTTGCTTCATGGATCTGTAAAGCATGGTGAATGTATCTATTGTATCACGCTTAGAATGCCTGAGTGTAACTGTGTCCGGTCATATTTCAGCAGCTCGTCAGACCACAAGTTCTCATGTTTTCACACGGCTGCACAAGAACAACCTGAAAGCACACAGGTCTTGAATATCTGACTACCTTAGACGCAATGTATATTGACATGTCTCGTCTGGCTACAGAATCTTGGTGAATTTCCCCAGCCTTCCTCTATATAGCAAGTAGAGTTTATCATGCATGAAAGCCAGAGCTTTCGCTATTCGGCCGTTCACCAATCCCAATGTCCCTCACTCTCGTATCTAGGCTCACCAAAGCCAAAGCAAATCCCTCACAAACCTCGCCTTCGCATGCGTGCGCCATCAAAATGACCGCAATTTGGGGTATCTCAAAGGAAAAAATCAAACAAACAAATGTATGCAGACCGCCGTCCAACGCCCAAAATGCGTGGAGATGAGAAAATGTGAAAACTTGAAGAAAACAAACGATGAGTGAAATGAGGCCAAGGCCGATGCCGTCTAATGCGCCTCGTTCCCAGCCCATCAGTGATGCAATGCGACACAACGATGACCTTGCCAGGCGATTCTGCAAACCAAGAAAAGGCATTAGTGGAATGGATTCTTTGCCCGTCGAGTAGGTGCAGTTGCTGGTGCAGGTGATGCTGAGGTTGAAGGTGCGGAACGTCCTTGACTGGCGACTGCTTCCTTAGCCCAGTCCGGGAGTCTAGGTGTCTTAGACTTTGCTTCTCGGCGGGCCCGCAGCTCCTGCAAAGCGGCCTGGTCGTCGAGTTTGTGTGATCTGCGAGGTCTTGGGGCAGAACGCTCTTCGGTAAAGGAGACTCCTGTCTCCATTGGTATTTGCTGTGCGAGTCTAATGTTAGCAATTGCTGAGCGTAAGGAGATCGGAAATTTTTGATTCGAGAGCGGTCATTGTGAGTATGACGCAGGGAAACAGGCTCGTGAGGATCACTGATCCGAGTGGGCATTGTTGGCACATACTTGCGTTGAAGGCACACTCTCTTGATGTTGAGCCGATGTACTGCCCAGGCCTCCCTCATTGGTCGCTGTCGACACAGAATTTTGCCTAGAAGTTACGCCATCGACTACCGTGTTCTGCTGAGTCGACGGTCCAACTTGAAGCCCCCCAGGAGTTTTGTGCATCTCTGCGGTTGCCAGGCTAGAAATAGTGCCATCCTTTGGGTTCAGCTGCCTTGTGTAATCAGGAGCAGCGGCCTGCAATCTTTGATAGTCGGCATAGCTCATTGAGGCTAGCTTCTGAGGAGTCAATTCACCACTCTTGATGTATTTGGCAATAAATGGGGAGCTTGCACATTCAACGAGAGCCATCTTTGCACGTGCAAACTCGTTGATATCCTTCGCCGACTGCAGCCGGTTGAAAGCATCAGAAATTTGACTTGCAAGCATCTTGTTGTGAGCCTTTTTGGTGTCATCAGTCTCACTGCGGTTCAATGCGCGGGCGAGCTCCCCCTTAAGGACGTTCGGCCTGGTCCAAATACGCAATGCTGACTGATCCAAAGGTCCGTTTGTCGACTCCGATTCCCTAATCTGAGTCGTAACTCCTAGGACAGGACTCGCAGTACCTGATTGAAAGGCGGGATGGGCAGATCCTGCAGTGTTGGGAGGCTGGAAGCCCATCGACGCTTGTTGGGCCTGGACGTAGGCGTAGTAGTCTTGAAAGACACCTGAAGCATTTGCCCGAAAGTTAGCTTGAGAAACAGGTGCTCGAGGTTGCAGGTGGAGATCGGGTGCTTGATGATTGGTGTGCTGAGAGCCAATTTGGTTCCTAAGGGGCAGAGGATGATTACCTGGTGGACGTAAGCCAGCCTGGTCTGGAGGGCGGACTGGAACGCCAGCAGATGTTTGATGAGAACCAACAGTGACTGGAGGCAAAGGTACCTGAGGCTTCCCAGTAAGACGATCTTGGTGCATTTGTACTAGTCGGCTGGCCTCGGTCTGCTCCTCGTAAGTCAGTTGTTCTTCCTCTAAGTTCTCCTCCTCAAAAGTATCAGCCATGACAATGGATCGTATACCCCTGCCGTCATCCGAGGATATGATGGCATCGAGAACTTTGTCTTTGCCCTTGAAAGGCTCGAGATCTTGCTGGATCGGTTCTGTAAGCGTCTCAAACATTGCGTCAAGTCGCTGCGCCTTGGGGATAGGGTTCTTTTGGTCAACAACGCGGGAAGCAAGTTGAATCTTGAAAATGCCTCTGTTGTTCAGTTTCTCCTCAAAAGTACCTCCGCAGACAAAACGGTAGACGGCAACTGGTTTATTCTGTCCCAAACGATAAGCTCGACCAACAGCTTGTTGTTCATTCTGTGGGTTATGCCTGAAGTCAAAAAGAATGACACGGTTTGCTCCAGTAATGTTAAGACCCAGTCCGCCAGCTGTGGTCGAGATTATCATGATGCCAGGACCATTCGCATTGAAGTCCTTGACCATTTGTTGTCGACTTGTGACCTTTGTTTTCCCAGTGAGACAGGTGACTTGCAACTTGGCACGTTTCAAAATCATTTCCAAGTACTCGATGGTCCGTAGAGACTGAGAAAACACAAGCACGCTGTCACCAATTGCTTGGCTTTCATTGATGATCCTCTTCAGAATTGTGATCTTCCAAGACTCTTTTTCATGATCGGGGCCGTCAATTCCCTTGCGAATGAGCCCGAGCTGATTACTAATAAGCTGGCCTGACAATGGAACGGTGCCCTCTTCAGCACCGCTATCGTCGGGAGTGGCGTCCGCTGAGGGGTCATCTTCAGCAGCGGATTCAGCGGCGTTGCCATCGGCACTGGCCGACACTTCTATATCAAGTTGGGATTCCTCCTTTGCTTGTAGAAGCCTATGGCGAAAGCATGCGGGATGGTTGCAGAGCAAGGTCAGCATTTGAACAAGCGCAAGCGCGTTGACGGTTTTGAGGTCCATGGATTTACTGAACGACAGATACATCTCATATGCTTTTCTTTGCAGCGGTGTAAGAGGCATGGAGATGACGAATTCTGTCTTCTGTGGCAAATCACCCTTCAGCGAATGGATGGTGCGCCGGTGTACCTTGGGTGCAATAGTATCTTTCAGAACACGCAGCCTCGTCAGAGCTTTGCGTTTCATGCCCCTGGTAGCATCAATGCTCAGCCCAGTCTCGATAGGGGTGGCAAAGTCATAGCGGAACTCTCTCAAGTCGGAAAGATAATTGGGTGCCAGCCAATTGATCATTGCGTGATACTCCAAGACTTTGTTGGCCAGAGGTGAGCCAGTCAAGGCAATGCGAAGATGAGTCTTGAATTTTGCAGCCGCAGCGTTAATCTTCGAACTTGGGTTCTTCATGGCATGTGCCTCGTCGGCGACGACAAGATTTGGTTTCTCTAGCAGGATCTTCTCCAGTGATTCAAGGGATAGCAGGATTCTGAATATGTCGTACCCAAGGACGAGTACACCACCTTCCTCGCCCCACCGGTGAACGATTCCTTGTCTCTCGTGCGGCTTGTGTTCTGAACCGACCTTGTAAAATTCTCCAAGGTGGTGATTTGCGTCACCAGCCCAGAAGAAAAGCTCGTCCATCCAGTTGTTGACTAGACCAGCAGGGGCAAGGACCAGTGTTCGGGATTCCTTCAGGTCTTTGGGAATTTGCGAAGAGATGGATGAATCGCCAGACGCTGCGGATTGGGCGATTGTTATCAGTAAGGTGATAATCTGCATTGTCTTTCCTAAGCCCATCGTGTGCGCAAGAAGGCAGCCTTGTCGAACCTGGGTGTTCACGACAACTTGATTCCACATGAATCGGATACCCGAGATTTGATGATCCTTGATCATACCAGCGATATGATCTGGAACATAGATATAACCTTCATCAGCTTCCTTGGATTCGTTAATGATGAAACGGGTCTTGTTCGGGCTGACTTGGTTGTCTCCAAACATAGCGAGTCTGGCCCGCATGGCGTTTCGTCGCTCTTCTTGTTCCTTGACACGTCTCTGGTCAATCTCCCGCAGGTCCATTGCCTGCTGGTTTCGCACAATGGTGGATTTCCTCTTCGTTTCGGTTGGAGACTCGTCGAGACTTTCCTCTGCATCCTGACCAAGTTCATCATCAGTGGAGCTACCACGAACTTGGTCTGGTGCTTGCATGGGTTTTGGAGGGCTGACAGATACTGCTGGTTTTCGGACTACTATTCCAGTGATGTATTTCAAAGACAGCTTTCGCAGGAACTTGACAAACTCGTCGAACTTTTCAGCATTGTCCTCCAGTGTAGGTCCACCCTCAACTGCAAACCAGCGCTTCAGGTGTGGTGGGGACGATCCCAAGAAGGCGTCAAATAATCGAGCGACATGCAAGGCACGGAATATATCCAAGTCTTCTTTTGATGAGCTGGGCAACTTGGGGAAATCTGCTCTGTGCATAGCAGGTAGAACAAGTCCTGTCCAGACAACTTCAGACTTCATCTGTGAAACCAACATAAGGACAGATGAGCGAAGATGCCCTTCGAGTTGGTCGAGCATCAAAAGCACGGATTTTTCGTTGTTTGAAAGGTCTTTTTCATTGATGGGAGATCCAAGCACCCTGTTCTTCGGGCTGAACAATATCACAGGAGAGTTTGACTTTGACGGTGTGGTGAGATCGATGACCTCCTTGCCTTGAACGGAATTGATTTTGAGTCCCTGCTTGGAGCGAGGCGTGCTCGGAGTTTCGCGTTTGATGATAGATGGTGCAGGATGTGTTAGATCCAGGCTTTCCGCCGCGTTGAAATTTGGATTGCCGCTAGCCGAAGGCACTGCAGTTGGCTTGCTGCCAACTGCTTCAGCCATGTCAATATCTTGATGTACAGATCCAGATTCGCGGTTAGAAGCCTCTGTTGAACCTGCAGCTGGCGGCTGATCTCGAGGCAACATCGATGGATCAAGATCCACGGTAAGGTCGCTATCAACTATTGGCGTATCTTCTGGGTCTTCGTCGTGTGGCATCTGTGCGTCAACGGATTTCGTACTATGAGGTCCATGGGCAGTCTTATCATATGGAGTCTCAACCATCTCTTCATCGTCGTATTCACCCTCGTCCTCAACGATGAAATCATGTAGCCGACTCTCTTCAAGGTCTGTATCGCTTCCGAGTGTTTCCCCGTCAGAGACATCAAGCGGCTGTTCTTTCGGAACTCTCGGCTTCTGTGGTCGACGAGTTCTCGGAAGTCGCTTTGGCTCGTTTGAAGAATTTAGGAGGTTGACTTTCCATAGCGACATTTCGAGATCACCGACGGTTGGCTCCAGATTGCCTTCTAGTCGTTTCATCTCTGCTTTGTTCGAGTAGTTGACCGTGTTGGTAGTGGCGCGAATGCTGTTCAATCGTTTCTGAAGGCGATCGATGTTGTACTTCTCCTGGTCTAGAGCATATTTGAGCCGAGGTTGAGCATTTTTCCATACACTGTAGGCTTTGTATTCCAGACCCGGCAGCTTTTCGTATCTCCATTCTTCCTTCAGTTTTTCGATAATGCTATCCAGAATGGCCACCTTCTCACCAAGGGGAAGCTCGGGATTCTTGCGATTGGCTTCCGCTTCGAGCCTTTCCTTGCGTTCTTTCTTTTCCTGCTGAATTTCCCTCCAGGTATCGTCGTCATACTCCTGGTCAGATTCACCGTAGGATGGTAGGACCACATTATGGCCAAGATCTTCGCCACCTCGGACCATGTCTGATTTGGGGGCCCTGTAGATATGTTGTCGATTGAGGAGTCGACGCTTCACCAGGCGTGAGCGTTGTCGCCGTATACCGACTGGGCAGAGAGCGGGGCCGAACTCAAAATCAAACTCGCCATCTGACAGAGGGTGACCGGATACCTCAAAGTGATGGATGTCTACTCTGTTCAATACCTCGTCACCCAGATATGCGCCGCGCAAGTTGAGATTGGTTTCATCAGCCCCTGGCACCACTTCAGAAACGAGAATACCCTGTGGAATATTGCGGATTTCATCGATATTGGCAGATTCATCAAGAAGCACCGGCACGATTTTGCGCTTCTTGATGGTGGCATCTCGTTGAGGCGTTTGCGCGGGGGATTCGGACAGACTCGCTCGCGGGGTATTGTAGGCAGACTCATCACTTTCCTGTCCACGTCCTTGCTCCAACTTTCTCTTCCTGTCAGCGTCGTCAATTTGCTGAAAGCGGGCAAGAAATTCGTCGTGTACACCAGTGTCATCATCATCGTCATCATCACCTCCTTGATCTTGACGAGCTTTCCAAAGCTTGTACTTGCTACTTCGATTCCGTAGCTGATTGATTGCTGCTCTGATAGTTTCTTTATGCTTGCTAGCTTTCACGCCAATGTCCGAGAAGAAGTCGGGAGCCGAGGAGCCGTCCCCGAGAAGACTCTCCCCATCGACCAAGTTTTCTTGCAAGCTGACTTTCAATTGCTCAAGATTCGGAAGCTTGGGTGGGTTTGTAGGCGGTTTCCAGGTGCGATTCTCGGTACAAAGTTCTTGCACCACGCGCTCGGTGTCCCAGTCCCAAGGGTCAGACGCGTCGGCCATTTTGTCACAAGAACAAGTTCGGATTCATTCTTGGATGACAAAGGGAATCGGTCGGCAAGAGGAACGGCGAACTGGACCGGCGGTGTCTAGAAAAAGTCTGTTAGTTAACAATGTCAGGAATAGCTGAGGTGGGCGCGAACGTCGTTCACGGACGGCAAGAGCGGTGGGTGCGGGGTACTTCTCTACCTTTGAGTGACTGGTCCAATGTTATCAAAGCATCGATTTGATGCTCGGGATTGTCAGTCTTGTGCGATTATGTGACAAGCTGGCAGAATATCGTCGCCGATGTGAATAATTGGGCGTGGAGGTTTGTTGAAGGTGATCTTCGGCTGATGCTGCGCCAATGTTTGGGCTTGTATTCTTGCGCAAAAGACTGAGGAACGGGAACGATGTTTCTGGTCTTGAGTGTTGTTGAGCTTTTAAAGACCGGTGGATGTCCCAAGTGAACAAATTAACTTCTTTATAGAAGGAAAGAACAACGCACGGGCGGCGCGTGGTGTTACAGCAACTAAGGTGTTGCCTAAGGGGACAATCGAATGGGAAATCGGGAGACCAGTAGAGCTCGAACAAGCTGACGAAAGGTACTGGTCGTGTTGGGTGGTGTGACGCCCCAGAATCGAGGGAAGCAAGATGGCTCGTGGCGTACTCGTTTGGCGATTGTGAAATTCCAACGGCAAACCAATCAGTGCCTCGATACCAAACAATCCGCTCCAAAGTCGAACAATCCGTTAGTGCCTGTGGCTCGACAAATAATATAGGAAAAATCGCAATGCGCAGTGCGCAGACAAGAACACAATGCAACCTGAACTCCACCCAAGGCTGCAGAGAAAATGCCTGAGTTGTTGGGGCTGTTGGTAGCAGACCTGCAACTCAAACACAATGCCTCGGATTTTTTTGGAGTTGAGCTCAGAATAGAATACTACCTGCAGGTGTAACCCGACGCGCCCAGAATTGGAGACCGATAGCGGGCCGCGTCGCGCGGAGGGATAGCAGAATGGCGCTAGTGGGCGCTGCACCACGCCAACCAACGCGCGCCCCACGTGATGGGTAAGTGCTTCAATGCTACAGGGTCCTCTTGATAAGGATAGCACGGTTCAGGTGGGGGCGGGGTATCTTAATGTTGTCTTTCAGATACTCCCGCGTAGTAAATGGAAACATCGGGATTTTGAATAATTTGTAGTCTGCTTCGAATGCTACTTGGAGTCAATTTGGTTGCCTCGATTCTTTGGACTTGTGGCCTATTTCTGAAATCTCAACCTGCTTTTCCTTTTGATTGTACACGTGGCTGCACATGGCAACCGAACTTGGACTACGCATCCAGACCCATGTATGTAATGTACTACGTATCGTACGCAATGACCATTATAGATGTTAGATATCTCGCAATGAATTAGCATATTTGCAAATACATCACAGCAAAGAGCAAATAAAAGGCTGTACAACACTAACTCTATCTCTTTTTCCTCGTTGTCAAGCCTGGCGAATTAATTGCGAATATCTCAGTTTCAAGAACGAACCATTGCATCCTACCATATGAGATTTATAGTATTCAATGTACATCCGTTCTACATGAACGGCTACCAAGTAGGTATGGTGGAAAGTCTAATTCCACATCGTTTGTATGTCACTGAACTTATTCAAGAATTCGTGATCATATGAAATTCACCGCCTTTAATACAAGAAGATGTTTCACGTCTAATTTCCAGCAGTAACCTTAGTAAATCAAGCGTACTTGACAACTTTATATACTTTGATGCAGCTGCAGTGCACATGCAATTCACCAGATCGACTTCCTAGACAAAGGTAAAGTCCTGCATGTGGCATTGCTTGGTCTCAAGCAATGTCAGGGCCTCTCCCTGCATAAGCCCATGCACATATGCCTCTCCGACGATACGGAACTGGCCCCAACTGGTCGGCCGTATGATCAAGGGCGTAGAACACCCAAAGATGATGGCGATCAAATCGCCCTTGCGCGTCTGTTCCTCGTGCCCGCCGAAGATATTGTCTGGCGCCCAGCCGAGGAGACCTCGCTGCGTGAGCATGAACCGCCTCTCCTTGCTGGTGCGGTCAAACCCACCCCAGACCTCGGTGTAGTCGCGCTCCGTCGCACCATCCAGGAGCTCGTCGCTGAAGAAATCGCCCAGGCGCATGTTGGCGCCCATGACCATCTCGTCGTGGGCAGCCCGCCACAGCTGCCAGCGAAAGTAGTAACCCCTCTGCGACGCCATCCACTGCCACTGCCGCTGGTGAAACTGGGGTTGCGCCACAGAGAAGCTCTTGGGCAGATGTAAGAGCGCAGCGTGGCGGTCTTCGGCAGGTTGGCCTGCTACCACACAGTCCTGTAGGAGCGTCTTGTATAGAGCAATTGCAGTCTCCTCTGGGCCCCCATAGATGCTTCTCCAGGACAGGCACTGCTCCATGGCCGAAGAGTCCCAAGCAAAGTATCCCGAGCCCACGGCGCCCAGTCCCGTCACGACGTCTACGACAAAGCCTGAACATTGCAACACTTTGTCGTCAATGAATGTGTAATGAGCCGCTTCATTGCCCGCTGCGCGATAGATCCCGCGAGGATCAATGGGTTGCTCGTTCCAAACGTTCCAAAAGCCCCAGAGCCGACTCTCGGGGCGAGAATAGCGCAACCGGCCGCCCCAAGTCCAATCTGCCGCCCACGACGGCGTCCCGGTTCTAGACCACGGATTTCCCTCGCGCAGTGGCTCCAGATCGTTGTAGTGCGTGATGAAAGACCGCGAAACGGTGGAAAAAATGGTTGACGGGGGGTTGGAGTAGTCGTGTGCTACATTACTCGCAATGTGCGGCTCCATCATGCCGAGGAGCGCAAACACCTTGTCTCGGACGTCTGTACAGTCCGACCCGCAGGCAATGTCCAACAGGCGACGCAAACTCAGATTCCCGCCTCCATCCGTCTCCTCGTTGTGTGCAAGTACCTGGATGTCCTTGTGTACGAGATGTATATAAAGCGTACCCCACACGGCGTGATAGCCAGGGCCCCCAATACCTCTGGTCTGATGCTCATTTTCCAACAGCTGATCCTTGAGAATCCACATGTCGGCTCTGTTCAAGATGCCCATTCCCAGACAGAATGTCTCCCAGTCCATGACACGCTCACCGCAGCGAAAGACCACTGATGATGCGCCCAGGACCAGCTCTTGCACGATCCACAGCCGCGACCAATACCGCCGGGACATGAGCTCGTTGAGTCCATAGAAGTAGTCGCCAAAAAAAAGTCCGGAGGGCAGCGGAAGCTCCCCAAATGGTGCCGGCGTGTCGGCCGCGCAGGCAATGTCTGCAAACTTTTCGAGAAGATCAAAGGCTGAGTTGCTCGCGTTGCCTTCCTCGCCCAGCCAGGACACGACGCGCCAGGCCACGCTGTAGATGTAGCGCATCTTTTTAATCTGTGACGTCTTTTCCCGCTCATCCTTCTGGTTGATGCAAAGCGCGTCGACCCAGAGTTTGTGTCGGCCTCTATACTGTTGGGCCCGGGACAGATTCTTGAGGACACCGAGCAGGTTTTCCGTCACGGATACCATGTGGCCATTGACGACGATGCGCTCATGGCTGATTTCGGAGCCCCAGACGTAAGAGAGTGTATCGTAACATCCCCAATCGAAATGACAGGCTTGGGCCGGCAGCGAAGCCTGTGGGTTGTTTCTTTCAATGTTATTCTGGGCTGCCCATTCTGTCACATCTTTCCTGCGGATTTGGCCGGAGCTGCCTTTGGCTGCAAGATGGTTACGAAACCTGTCGCTGATGCTATCAAGGGAGTGAACAGTAAGACGGCAGTGTATGCGATTTGATCGTGGAATTGGATCTTCAAAGGTTAGAAGCCGTATTTCGTTGGCATCTGAATATGCATTCAATGGTCTATACAATTCCCCAGGATATATCCGATTCATTTTTGCGACATGGTTGGATGGCGATTCTTTTGTCCTGGGCGCATTCGATGTCGCCAGAGTTCATCGTTGAAATCATTGTTGCAGGCATTGAGAAGGAGTGGTTCAGCTGCTCAAAATCCACTGAAAATACTGCGCGCTGCCACTCAGTAATTTCCAATCCTTCGCCTAGAATCCAGCTGAGACATATAATCCATTAGGTATATCGGAGGCTAGCGCGTGAGGGATTCGGAATCGTGCCGTGAGCGGCGGGGGTGCGGAAACTACCTTAATAATACGCAATAGTGTAGTAGGTTCCAGATCGCATTAGTCAAACCCCTCCTCGTAGATAAAAATAAAATCGAATTGTTTATCGAATCAGACATTGGACAAACACTTTTGCATGTATCTAATTTACCATATAATTTTGTCCTGAGAACCCTTGTCTCGGAAATCCTTCTACACCCAAGGACACAAGACAAGCAGCCACACCAAATGTCGTCCTACCCTCCCGAGATCAGCGCCTCGGAGGGCGAGAGGTTGACGGAAGTAGTCAAGGACTGGTGCATAGCCCACGGCCTCGTCGTCCGACCGCCTCCCGCCGTGGTCGCGGCCGGCCAGGACCCGGGCAACATCTTGGCCACGGCCGTGCCCGTCACCCTGTTCCCCAGCCCGTTCCCGAAGCTCTGCTTTGACCAGGGCGTCCACGTGCAAAAGACGTACAATGACTTGTACGCTGCCATAAGCCGCGACGAGGAGTTTCTGGCCCAGATTGTCAAGGAGTAGGAATTTTTTCTTGTCGAGTTTCTCATATACTATAAGACTAGTTTCCGTTGCTGACACGAGAAAAAAAAACGCAGAATCGGAGATAGTGATGAATTCACGCAAGCACTATGGAAAGTCCACCTGAGGGTAAAGGAGGAAGGCTACGTGCAGCCCTTGTCGCTGGGCCTCTTCAGGTCCGACTACATGGTGCACCAGGAGACGCCCGAGTCGACGCCGCAGGTCAAGCAGGTCGAGTTCAACACGATTGCCTCGTCCTTTGGCGGCCTCTCGGCCCAGACCTCGCTCCTGCACCGCTACCTCGCGGCCGCCGAGTACGGCCTGCTCGCCAACCCCGTCACCAAGGGCGCGACCAGCCTGCCCGACAACCACAGCGCGAAAGGCCTGGCGC
Source organism: Neopestalotiopsis sp. 37M (assembly GCA_011058875.1). NCBI lineage: Eukaryota > Fungi > Ascomycota > Sordariomycetes > Amphisphaeriales > Sporocadaceae > Neopestalotiopsis > Neopestalotiopsis sp. 37M. Next base: position 305,777 of record SWKT01000022.1, read on the forward strand.
AGGGCATCATTCAGGCCTTTTCCGCCTATGGGGATGCTCATGCCGGGCGGCAAAAGTGTGTCGTCTTCCTGACCCAGGACGGCGAGCGCAACGTCTTTGACCAGAAGCACCTCGAGTACGAGGTCTCGGCCGCGCCGCAGAGCATACCCGTCTTCCGGCTGCCCTTTTCCGAGGTGCTGCAGCACACCAAGGTGGCCGAGGGCGAGGGGCGGCAGCTGCTGTACACGCCGCCGCAGCTGTCCCACCTCACGTTCGAGGTCGCCGTCGTCTACATGCGCTGCGGCTACGGGCCCGGCGACTACCCGGGCGAGAGCGCCTGGGAGGCCCGGTACCACCTGGAGCGCTCCGCCGCCGTCAAGTGCCCCACGGTCCTGACGCAGGTCGCCGGCACGAAAAAGGTGCAGCAGGTGCTGGCGACGCCCGACGCGTCCGCATCGTCGTCCCCGATCCTCCACCGCTTCCTGTCCCCCGCCACGCACACGGCGCTCAAGGACCTCGAGGCCACCTTCACCAACATCTACCCGCTCGACGCCTCGCCCGCCGGCCAGGAGGCCCGCAAGCTGGCCCTCGACCCGGAGCAGTGCAAGCGCTACGTGCTCAAGCCGCAGCGCGAGGGCGGCGGCAACAACATCTACCGCTCCGCCATCCCGGACTTCCTGCGATCCAAGCCCGAGGAGCACTGGGGCGCCTACATTCTCATGGAGCTCATCACGCCGCCGCCCGTGCGCAACACCATCCTGCGCAACGGCAGCCTGGAGAACGGCGGCGTCATCTGCGAGCTCGGCATCTACGGCACCTGCCTGTGGGACCAGAACGAAAAGGAGGAGGGCAAGGTTGTGCGGTGGAACGACATGGCGGGTTACCTGCTGCGCACCAAGGGAGACCAGAGCGAGGAGGGCGGCGTCGCTGCCGGGTTTGGCTGTATGGATAGTGTTGCGCTCGTTAGTGACAGCTGATATCCATTAGTCATATAGAAAAAAAGAAAATAGACATGCATTTATGATTCCGCCTGCACTAGACGTTACAAATAACCCGGGCAATTCCACAGAGTTGAGGTGAATTTAGGGAGAAAATATCGATCGTTCTACATGAGGTCTATCCATTCATTGCACTATGAAAACGATGCAGCTCGACCAGCTAGCCATCAGGTTTTGAGGCCCGACAAACAACAGTATGAAGAATCATAATTGTCTAGTGGACGATGCCACTTGCAAGGAAAAACTCCAATGAAACGCCTGTAAATGATCTAGCAACTCAATGTCGATCGTCGTTGCACGGCGGATGGTCTGCTGATGATGCTGCTGCCAATCCAGTCTATACCCTCATTTGTCTTTTACCATTTCACCCGTCTCTTACATGAATGTTGTGAATGTCATCCAACGTATCCACAAAGAATCCCAGGCAATGCCCGCAGTCATGACTATGCGAAAATTGCATAGCACATGTACAGAAGACCAAGTGCCACGATGGCAGTCACTGCCAGCTCACGTGGTAAAAATACCAGGGCAGCAATAATAAATATGCCCCATCGCTTCACCTGAGCCGCTCGATCTTCCAAATCGGCATTACGTGACGTGGTGCGACTGCCGTCACGGCCTCTGTAGTCCCCAGCGGCAGCATTGCGGTCAGCCCGCCGGGATCGACGACCACGGCGCCTCCTAAACTCTGACTCATGCTGGGACTCCTCGCCTCCATCTTCTCTCACCCCGGACTCGGATTCGGACGCGGGTTGTCAGCCGAAGTGGAAACCGCCCGGGAAACCGCCGGCTGATCTTCCACCTCCCGTGGAGAAGCGAGCACCACCACCACCGGGGAAGCCGCCGCCGCCACCACCTCCGAAGCCACCTCCGTTCATCATGCTGAAGAGAATTTCGGGGTCGATACCACCCATGCCACCGCCCATGCCGCCCATGCCACCGCCACCAAACATGTCGGAGGGATCCATCAGGTCCTCGCCGCTGTCGTAGCGTGCACGCTTCCTATAATACGATTAGCAATTGTGTCAAAATATTCGTCCGTGTGAATCACATACTGAGGGTCGCTCAAGGTCTCGTAAGCTTCTCCAATATCCTTGAAGCGCTCCTCTGCCTCAGGATCGCCTTGGTTCTTGTCGGGGTGGTGAACAATAGCCGCTTTCCGGTAAGCCTTCTTGATAGTGTTGTCATCGGCGTCCTTGGAGACACCGAGGATCTTGTAGTAGTCCTTGCGTTGGCTCTTCTTCAGCTCAAGCTCAGCCTTGCGAATTTCCTTGGCAATGGTACGGTCCTCGGGATCCAACTCTTGGAGGTTCTTCCACTCTTGGACAGCAGCTTCCCATCGCTCGGCCTGACCAAGGGCGTTGGCCTTTGTCTTGCGAGCCTTCATGTACGACGGGTCCAGGCCGATGGCCTTCTCGCAGTCTGCAATGGCCTCATCGTATTGCTTCAACTTGAGGCGACAGAGAGCACGGTTCTGGAACAGCTTGGAGTTGGTACCACGGTTGGTGGGATCAACCTCCAAAGCCGAACTGTACTTGTCGAAAGCTGCTTGCCAGCGACCGGCCTTGTAGTCTGTGTTGCCCTCCTCCTTCATGCGATCAAGCTTTTGGACAATTCTCAGATACTTGATGGCGTCTCGGTAGTCTGGGTCGCCGCTCAAGGCCTTTCTGAAATGCTGGATAGCCTTGTCATTCTCGCCCTGTGCGTACAAGGCGCGGCCGCGAAGGACCAAAGCCTCGGGGTCCGAACTGTTGTACCTCAAAAGAGACATGGCAACGTTCTGTGCCTCGCCCAAGGAGTTGATTCCACCCATCTTAAGGTAAGCTGCACCGCGCATCAATTGCCACTTGCGAGGCTTGGGCGCGCCAAGTCCCAGGAATTTCTCAGCCTGATCGAGGGCATGCAGAACCATTGAACCCGAAGTGCCAGTCTCAAGCGCATCTGTAGCAGCCTTGATGTGGTGCTGCATCTCCCTTGCGGGCGCCATATCCTTGGCCGAGGCCGGTGGGTTGATGCGTCCAAAAGTGGTGAGTGCCTCTTCGGGACGTCCGAGACTTGTATAGATACGAGCCAATCGCAACAAGAACTTGGCATTCGACGGATCAAGGTCTACAGCGCGGGAGCAATCCTCCAGGGCAGCTTCATATTGGCCATTGGACATGTAAGCAGCAGCACGGTTGCTAAGATAGGTAGCAGAGTTTGGCACCAAGTCGACAGCTAGAAGGCAGTTGTGTCAGTCATGGGCAGGGGTTCAAATATTTCAGGAGATTGACAGTAGTCATACCTTTGGAGTACTGCACAATGGCGTTCTTGTAATCCTTCTCCTTGAAATATTTGTTGCCAACATTCTTGTAAGATTCAGCCTCGTCAGCAGGCGAGGGCTGTGGACTCGAAGGGTTGGATCTGTGAGGAGGGGGCACTGGTCCGTCGCCGTTTGTGGGAGGTGTTTTCCGCCCGTTGGTGGGCGAGCCGACCGGGACGGCACCGTTGGTGGACGCGGTCTGAGGTGGCGAGGAAGGAGGGGCGCTGGAATCAATGTCCATCTTATCAACGGAGCTGCGGTTGCTCATGTTGGAGAGGGCTGACAAGCGCTTGTCTCGCTCGTCGGGAGGAAGATTGAGGGGGTGAGTGTTGGGGTCGTGCTTCTTGCTGCGGCGCGAAGACGATGAGTTGGAAGAATCAGTGTTTGACCTTCCAAAGGATCGCGAACTTCGTGGCTTGGTGGGAAGCTGGTCTCGCGGCGTAGGCGATGACGATGCGGGCGATGCGGGTCTAGTAGATTTTCTGGGGGATTCCCTTTCCCTCTTGACCGCAGTAGCAGAAGAGTAAGAAGGAGGGGCAGAAGCAAATTTGACGGGCGAAGATGGCTCCGAAGCCTGACGAGGGTTGCGATTCTCGTCGTTTTCGCCGGTCTGTGGCTTCTTTGGCGAGGATGATTTCTTGGAGGAGAAGATATTCTTCATTGGGGAAGACTATGGCAAGTTTTCGAAAGTCTAATGCCGGTCGGTGCCTCCAAAGCCCGCTACGCTGCGGATCCCACCACCAAACGTGTCTTAGGTAAGGCTGCTGCTGCTGGCCGGACTCGGGCCCCGGGGCAAAAAAAAGTAGCAGGCAAGACGCAAGGTAGGTAGGTACTCAGTGCAATAGTAATAGCAGCAGAATCGACGCGCACGTCTGGCTCAAGCGCATGAATCGTAGCGCAAATAAAAGGCGACACCACTTCGATATGTACCTTGAGTAGGCGAAAACCGAGTTTTTTATGACAAGGCGGTTGCTCTGAAGTGCTGAAATAAGAGAGTGCTTGCTTTCTCCAATAGTAGGCAGGCGGATATTGATCGCAACAGGCAAATGCACCAAAGATTCTGGGGTTGGTTCGAAACTGAGGTAGGTACCGACGAAGAGCTGAGGCGTCTGTCCTCAACGAGCTTGTGTTTGTATTGTATGCGCAGGTCCGTAGGTAGGTTACTGGCGCCACAAGTGAAACCCAGGTTTATTTTCTGTTGCTGAAAGTGCTCGAGTCCTCAATTGCAGTTGTTGAGGGGGGATGTCACTCGACTTGACTGCTGCTAGCACGATCTGCGAGTCGTGCGTGGAGTACTATACCTACGTAGCTGGGCGAAACAGATACGGTTGGTATGTAATGTCCGTAGGTACGCAAGTACGCAACAAAAACTGCTGAATAGTTACAGTAGAATTGCCGCTGGCGTCGCTTTAAAATGATCCTCTTTTTTCTGACCCGTTTCTGCTGGCGGGAACTGGGAAGAACGCTGTACAGTTCAACAAGAAAGTGAAATAGGCTTTGGGAGAGGACAGAATATGGTCGAGGCGTCTGGAGTCAAAGTGGGAAGGAGAGGGAAAGAGATGGAACCGAGCTTTCAACCTCGTCGAGGTTGTGCTGATAATGAGAGAACTGGGGGGGTAGTCAGATTAGTTGACGTCTTTGGCCTCTACTTTGGATCGATTTATCAGCCTAGGTACATAATTCAGGTAGCCAGAGCACTGTTTGCCAGCCCGAGGTTTTTTGTATTTATTTATTTTCCCTGGTCGATGCTGATGCCTTGCACAAAAGCAGTTGTGATGTGCTGTCCACAAACGCAGTGAGTCCGGTCCAAGCAACAAGTGCTATGCGCGAGGGAGGGCTCGGGGAATGAACCGCTGCTGCGGCGTAAAAATTGTCAGGCTGGGGATTGGTCTTTTTTGGAATTTTTGTGAAAATTCGCCTATGGGACGCGAGCTTCATGTCCAGTCTACCTGTCATCACACTGGCTATACAGAATGAGACAAGGTATACAATACCGAGCCCTTCTGGGTCCACTTGTCACAGTAGCGGTCCAATATTCAGTGAATAAAGAACGGTTCGTCCAATAGCCTCGGGTTGTCAAAGTTGTTTACCTGGCGCTGCGTCTACAGGCAGAAAAAGCGGTATCCTCAGTGGTCATCTCTGCTGTAGGAGTGCTGATTTTGCCCCATACCTAGGTAGCGACTGTCCAATGGAGCTCTCGTTGCTGTGTGTACCACGAGAGAAATGCAGGTGGTTGAACTCGCCAGTTGCGCGAGAGTTGCAGCGTCCCTTGCAATGGTACCCCAGACTTGCCGCTCTCATCAACGTACAGAGAGAGTACCGACGTGGGCACATTTATACAAGAGATATGTTCTGGCAGAAGCTGAAGCACATGTCGAGACTGAACAACGTCCCGTTTGATATATGAAGGAAACAAATGCAGAAATAATGTAATAGTATGTCGGTTATACGGGCGCTTGCTCCCGCCCGCTTGGTACTCTCAATCCTTGCACCCGTTCAACCGTCATTCCCTTTATGAAAGTCTAACAGGGGCCAGGGGGACATCGTCCCAAAGACCCCAAAGACCCAAAAGCCAAGCGGTCCGATGGGCGGGAGGATTTCAGCCCCCTCCATTACATAGTGGAAGCCCCCCCGCGCACAACCTGTAGCTAAACCAAAACGCCAATCTGCAGTGGTGCGGTGCACTTGTTCCAACCGTGCGACTCTTTTCGGAGTTATGAAAGAGGCGGTTTTGGCAAATGTGCACATCTCTTAACATTTCTCGATTCTCGAACCTTCTGTGGGTCTAAGGGTGCCAAGACCAGTCGCTACTATTCAGTATAACCGATCGTGGTCAACACATTGTCGATGTTTGATTTTCCACTTCCCGTGGCTTGCGCATAGAAAGTACGTACGATGTAGCGCATGTTTTTCAAGATCAAATACCAGATCATTCCAGATTTTGATCGTATTTCACCCATTTCAGCTGTTTTGATTTCGTAAATTTCATCGTCAAGGACAGACTCTGGAGAAGACAGCCCGCGTAAGCGCCGTGACAGACTTGACGACTTTTTGGGTAACATCAACGAAGGAAAAAGCAAAACAAATTCCACAATTTGAGCAGACTGATTGGCGGGCGATAATTACGAGCACGGCTCGACTTCCTGTATCGCAACAATATACGTAAGACATGGAATCGACTACAGATAACAACGCGACGGCCACGCTATGTGTACTCCGTACAACAGATCAAGCTCATTTGGTACTGGGGATTTCAAGCATAGCAGCAGAGCACTGAAGTTCGTCCAAATTTGACTGAAACCCCATCTCAAATGATGCAAAGCACATGCAGATCGGCATTTCAAGACGAGAAACTGCACAATGATCTATTATATGTATATATCTTTAATTAGGCAGTTCGTGATCAATGGTTTCCTGCCCATGACTTTGCCTGCTCGTGTCTGTAGATTACATTTCCTGGTCAACAAATATACATGATTGGGAATGTCAATGTTTATACGCCTGAACGCCGGCTCCGCTTATGCAAGACACCTCATGCTTCACTTTCCTCGGAACCACTGCTGCTAGGCGCTGGCTCCGCCGCCCCGCTGCCGCCAACGATCGAGTTTACAAAATCCTGGTATTTGAAGACTTCGCCTTTCCTTCTCGATGCGCCCGCCGACATGGTGCTCTTGCTGAACGCTCTTCGGCCACTGAAACTAGCCATGATCTTGTCCACCTCGTGCGATGATAGTGCAGTTTCGCCCGGCTCTGGGGCTGTGTTGAGTAGTGCATCTCGCAGCTCGGCAAGATCGACCTGGCCACTGTCATCGTCATCAAAGGCTGAAAAGGCCGACAGCAGCTCACTGCTGGGCGACATAGCTGATAGTGTGTTGGCTATGCCGTTTAAAAACACTGCGAGTGTCATGTTTTGCGGGCCACCTGGTGGAAAGAATTGCGAAAGCTCTGATTGACTGGGTGTCATGCCTAAGGGTGCGCTCGTGTTAGCAGGGAGTCGGGTTTAGCGAGTCAAAAACGGTTTCTCGAACGTACCCAGCTGGTTCATCATATCCGCAATGTCCTCTCTGTTGACAGAGCCATCGCTATCTCTATCCAGGATCTGGAAACCATCTCTCAAGACACGAAGCTGTTGTGGTTGTAACTGCGACAGCGCGTTGCCGCCTGCAGCAGTAGCTGGGGCTTGTGATCTGATCTGTACTGGCGATCCTAGGCGTGGACTGGACATCTTTTCAGGCTGTGGCAATGGCCTTGAGCGACTGAAGTCTGGTGAAGTTGGAGCGGCTATTACTGGTGTTGAGTCGCCTCCTAGTCGTGATGGGGAGCGCAAGTGGCCGATCTTGGAAGGCGTACCGGGTGGTGTTGATTGTCGGAGTGGTGATGATGCAGCAGGCGATTCGGGTCTGCGAAAGGGAGAACTTCTTGGTGACCCGTAGCCAAGAGGAGATGGTTTGTACGCAGCTGACATGGCCTATGTAAGGTACGAGAGGATCTGGAATTAGCACGATTCATCTCTGATTATCTCCACATGGGACGTCATACCATGGTGCGTGCTCAGTGGGTTGCGATGTTTGAACTAAAATGTCTAGATTGCAAAGTAAACAATGCCAATCAAGGTCGGTTTTGACGGGTGAATATGCTGAAATGGACGATGCAATCAAAGGGTATCTTGCGCAAAAGTGAAGAAATATTGTCCTTTCTTTTCCCGTGGACGCGAGTGTGACTGTGATAACGATGACAAGCAAAATTTCTTTGAAATGCAGCCGCGCATGTATTTACTTGTTGTGGCGATGCTCTGAGGCTGCAAAGATGAGATAAACACAGTGGCCGGACAACGAACCAGCACCTCTCGTGGTCGGGCGAGGTTGGCACGGATCACGACTGGCCATCTGGGGCTCCAGAGGTCGATGGCGGGGGATCGAAGTAACCTCTTTGGGGTTGGCACGAAACTACCATAGGCCCAGAAGCTGGCCGTACTGGCTCCAGCCCCCCGTAGTGGGCGTCACTGCTCAGCTTCTCAGTGGAAGATGTCGATTGGGTAGGATGGGAATTCAACCTCTGCTTTGTTTGGGCACCCAATGCTATTTAACAATAAACACATACGTCAGTTCAAAACATCTTGCCTCCATCTTTTCACAGTTTGGGTAGGCACAGTAGATTCGATTGAGCATCAAGGCCATGACTTTCCAACAAATGTAGGTTTAGGCGTCTAGATTCCATAATGACAGTCCGAAACTGGCTGCATTGCCCAAATAGGTAGACATTTAATATCGAAACCAACCAAGATGATGTCTTTGAACATTTACTGCTTCCAAAGCAAGAGACTTTGAGGTTGATATCGGCGGCTTGTCAAATAATAATTCGGGCAAATCGGCAGACGAATGAGTCGTTGAAAATGTTTGGACTATTTGTAGAGCTTGTCTTCAGATGCAGTTGCTCTTGAGCGGCCAAGCTACAAAAGTCCAGGGAGAAATGGTGTGGCATCCACCACGATAATCACTCCATCCTGTTCTAGTGGGCTGCGCTAATAAATGACCCAACGTGAAATTGGGTTTTCCCTCCTGCCTTGGACCTGTCACCAGACAGAACTTGACTGCCAGGTACGCTCTAATTTTCTTTTTTCTCTGGTGGATTTTTTTATCAATCATTGCTGGCAGGGGTCCCCATTTTCAGGGTCCAGTTCTGCACGTCAGCACGCTGCTTCCACAAACCCTCTGTCGTTGTAGTATATTCGTTATATACTTGGCTAATATATTCAAGCACCAGCATATATGTACCAGCAGAAACATGTCAATTGAGCTGTCCATTGCGACATGTGAAAGGGGCGGCGGCGCTACTGGCGTCACCCGTTGTTTTATAGCACATTGACATAGCTCGCTGAACAGAATGTGCAAAAGATGAGCCTGTCTTACGGGCTTTATCCTAATCTCTTTAGTGCTCTGTAGTGATGCAGACCGTGTCTCGCGTTTCGGCTCCCCCCTCCATCCATCCCTCTGAGGTCCCCTCCCCCCCTCGGTGGTGGTCTTCTTTTACCGCCGACTCATCTACAACCCTCATCGAACAACCCCAGTCCTCGTCAGAGTTCGTCCATTGGATCTTCAATCGCGCATGTTCGCGCACCCGGTGGGAATTGTTTCGTAATGTGATGGGGATGCTAGTGGATGGACCACACCCAGAGTGACAGGCAAGAGCCGCAAACCAATACCGTTTCGAGCGCACGTCCACTTTCACTGTCCGCGATTGGGAACGAACCGCGCTGATCCTCTTGCAACGTTGGAAACCCCTTTTACTTCCGGGCGGTTTTGGCGGGCATGGGGATACTCCGTCAAAGTGCCTAAACACTGCATGCTGAGCTGATACCTACATCCGATACATACCAGATCCATTCCATTGCCAGGATTTGCCAGGCAGGGTCAAGTCAAGTCGTAATAGTAGTGGCCAGTCAAGTCTTAATTAGACACCCCCAGCACAGCACAGAGGTTCCCCTCCCTCCCTCCATTGAGTCTCTTTGACTCCATACAACCACCAAAATCCAAACAGAATACGACGCAACAACGCTGCAGCCCATCACCGTTGCACATGCACAGGGAAGACGGTCGGTGCAGCTGCAACTTGTCCCAAAGCCAGCGAGTGAGCGACCACAGAAAGGATATCTAGCGAATCCTGCAGAGGATCTACTACTGCTGCTTCCTTGTCTGTCTGTCCTGTACGAACTCGCCAATACGACAGTATCAATACACGACGCAAGCACCGTCTTGTCAGTGCGGGACAGGCAACCGATAGAAAGGTAGCACTTTTTCCACAAGATGGCTTCGGTCTCGGGAGCTGGGCGACCGTTCATGTCGCGAGCGAACACGAGCCAGTCCGTACAACAGAACGGCCATGCTGCGCCCACGAACCCCCGCGCATCACTCTCGTCCTTTCCGCCGTCACGATCGCCTTCACAGATGTCGCATCACTCGAGGCAGCCCTCGAGGTCGCCGCAGCCACCTGTCCATTCCGATCTAGATCGCATATCCGATCCCAGCTCGAAATCAAATAAGACGTCGTCAATTGGAAGCAGAACGGTGGCTTCTTCGCAGCACTCGTCACTCTCTGCGCCCCCGAAGCGGACCAATCCTGAAGCCCACCCGCCCAGGAAATTACGGTCACAGTACCCTCGGGGGTCAACCGCAAATCATGTGGAATATATACTGGTCGCCTCCTTCGACATTGACCGGGGTCCGGTCATGGAGCACCAATATCCCGTTGCCATCACCGGTGATGAGCACATGCTAGCAGAGCTCATGTTGCCCGACCAGGCCCATGCGCGTAACCAGGACTGGACCATCTTCTTTCTGCACAAGGACAGCACGCAAGAGGAGGAAGAGGAGGAAGCTAACAAGAAGAAGAAGCGCAAGGAAAGAAGGAAAAGGAGACGCGATCGCGCGGCCGGTTTGATTGACGAAAACGACGAGGATTCTGCCGACGAAGATATCGATGACGACGATGAGGACGATATGGATGATGATGATGAAACGAGTGATGAAGAGCCAGAAGGCGGAGAAGGTCCACCACTGGTCTATGTCCTAAACCTGGTGAATACAAAACACGACAAGAGCGTCAAAAGAGGTGCAATCGTCAAGGCCATGGCAATATGCACACGGCATCCATTTCTGCACATATACAAGGTTCGTTATGCTGCTGCGAATCCGATGGGTCTAAACGCCAAGATGACTGACTTTTGAGCAGCCGCTTCTACTACTCGCATTAGAAGAGTATTTCAAATCGCCAGTTCCCGAGACCTTGTCCATGTTATACGATGCAGTCAATAATATGGATTTATCGCTAATGCCAAAGTTGAGCCTCCTCGAGCGGAATCTCCTCTTGGCCAGTGACAACAAGGATCTTTTCGTCGAAAAGTTTGGCCAGATGATTGAAATGCGAATGGCCGAGGACCGGGAGGGGGGAATCACTGAGGCAATCGACGCAAGCAGGAGTCCGCCCAAGTTGCACGGAATATCTCGAGCGGGTACCAAGGCTCATTTGGAAGGGTCATCGGGCTACGCATTACCGCGAGATACTCACGAGTTTGAGAGCAAGGTACTCTACAAGGGAATTCCCATTCCCGTCAAGGTGCCGACGGCCGTCATGCCCGAGACCGTGGGAGACTTTTCAATCATCAAGCTGATCCAGACATTCTCGGAACCACACGCCAAATCACCACAGCCTTTTCAGACACATCCGCATCTGACAACGAACGGGCCTGGCACGCATCCAATTGTAGTGCTGGCGAATGCGCTATTGACACAAAAGCGGATCATCTTCCTCGGCCACAATATGCCGTCCGGAGATGTTGCAGAGGCAGTATTGGCAGCATGCGCTTTGGCATCAGGTGGTGTATTACGAGGTTTCACTCGCTTCGCCTTTCCCTATACCGACCTGACCAAAATTGACGACTTGCTCAATGTCCCGGGCTTTATTGCTGGAGTCACTAACCCAACCTTTGAGCTTCACCCGGAATGGTGGGACATTCTGTGCGATATTCCGAGCGGGCGAATAAAGATTAGTAGCAAGATTGAGCCAGCTACCACGACTGAGGGCCTGGCTTACTTTCAGCAACAACATCCAGCACATGCTAATCTTATCAGTGGCTCAAGCTCTAGTACCGACTTGACCGGAGACGTGGTTTTTATGAACGATATCCTAAAGGGAATTGCCGCAAGACTTGGCGAGCGAGTCATTCGTGCCAAACTTCGCGACTGGGTGGTTAAATTCACGAGGATAGCTGCAGCTTTCGAAGAGAGCGTGTATGGTGCGAGTGCTTTATACATCGGCGGCGATGACGCGGATACCAGCAATATCGGAATCAGCGGGCACGGATACGTGTGGGCAGACGACAATGCTAAACAGAGAGAGCTTGCTGGCAACGTCCATAGGATAGAGGGCTGGAGGAATACCCGGAGCTATTACAGCTTCATCCAGGTATGAATATGCCACCGCTAATCATATCGCATCGCACGCGACTGACAATCGAGACAGGACCTTGCTCAGATCTACACGATTCGCCCACTCAAAGGCCTTGACCTCCATCACATGCATGATCGTCTGCGCACGCAGAAGCTCAACCCCGCCCAAAGCCGGGAGATCTACCTGGCTTTCTCCAAGCACGTATTTTCCTACGACGAAATATGTCTGTTGCTCACCGTCGCTCCCGAATCGCATGCCGGACTCTTCTACCTGGCACTGGGCCTGTTTCACAAGGACAAGGACGTCCGCGTCAGGACGGCAGATCTGCTCGAAAAGGTTAGCGAGCACGAGGCCGGCCAACACTGGTGGAGAGGCCTGAGCAGATTCGAAAAGCTGGCTTACCATCGCATCAAGCGAGACGCCGAGGCCGAGCTGCGGAGTAAGCTGGAAAAGGACGGATTCCACCTCCAATTAGACAGGAGGGCCAGTTAAAAAAAAAGACGTTCACCTGGAAGTGTGTTGCAACGGGAACCAAAAATCCAAATGGGGAACAATGTTCGGAACCAAAAAAGAAAGACTTTTCTCTCGCAAGAGGTTGATTGCTTTTATGTTGTGTTATGTTGCTTTTCATATATCCCTGCGCAAAATGTTCTCAATTTTTATCATGATGCATTCTGAGACAAACAGTATCCAGATTCTGTACTTGTACTTATGGTGGAGATAATAGAAGTTGATATCTGGAAGGTCTGGGCATGGTACTTTGCAGATACTGTCAAAACGACCGCCTTTGGTGTCACAACATTACTAGTTGTCCTACTTTGCCAAAGTGTTTTATCATCATCCAACCAATGGCTGACATGACGGGAAAGAATTGAAATATCACCGAATGCTTATAGTGGCCAAGATGTACAAATTTCAACGTTTTGTTGCTATCGAGATTTTATATTATTCCAAGACGTCTCGCGAAACACAAAACTACAACAGGTACTTGGCCGCGTGCTTGACGTGGTCCTCGGCAAACGTCGAGATGAAAAAGTACGAGTGGTCATAGTCGTCCTGGTAGCGCACCGCGAGGCCGGTGACGCCATTGTCCTTGGCGGCCTTTTCCAGGTTCTCGGGCAGCAGCTGCCCTTGCTTGTAAAAGTTGTCGCCGGTGCCGACGTCAATCAAGAGAGGAACCTCCTTGCCCTTCCAGCCGGGACCCGAGATGAGCTCGGTCGCGTCGTGCGCCTTCCAGGCTTCCTTGTCGCCGGTGCCGAGGTAGCCGGAGAAGGCCTTTTCGCCCCAGGGGCATTTCGTCGGGTTGGAGATGGGCGCAAAGGCGCTGACGCTCTTGTACTTGCCCGGGTTTTTGAGGAACAGGGTCAGGGCGCCGTGCCCGCCCATGGAGTGGCCGGTGATGGAGACGCGGCTGCTGTCCAGCTGGTCGCCGAACTCGGCAAAGACGGCCTCGGGCAGCTCGTCGCGCACGTACGTCTCCATGTGGTAGTGGCCCGACCAGGGGGCCTCGGTGGCGTTGATGTAGAAGCCGGCCCCCGCGCCAAAGTCCCAGGCGTCCGTCTCGCCGGGCAGGTTGGCGCCCCGCGGCGACGTGTCGGGGAACAGCACTGCGATGCCGGCCTTGGCGGCGGCCTGCTGGAAGAAGCCCTTTTCCGTGCAGTTCTGGGGTGTGCACTATGAAGCAGTTTGTGTCAGCTGGTACCCGGGGATGATCGTCCGCGTGAATAAGATGGAACATTTAGGTTTCGTCGTAGAAGGGCAAGTAACAAACATTGCTTCGATCAGCAATGCGGTAAAGGACTGTCTTCGAGATTGAGCCATCCTTGGAGCTGCAAATACCGGAATGCTACTAGATCGACCACATTGAGAAAGCAAAGAAATTACTTACAGTGAGACCAGACAAGTAGATCAGCAGAGGAACCTTCTGGGTCTTGGCAGCCGCTGGCAGGAAGAGGTTCACGTCCATGGGTGTCTTGGTGCTCTTGGACTCGTGCGAGAGCTTCAGCAGCTTTCCGCCGGCACTGGCGATTGTGGCCTTGGTCTCGAAAGGCATCTTGACTTGTAATACCGTGGCGGCACTGAAAAATCGACTAGGATGATAGCTGGTGGTAAGTCTTGCTGCTGTGAATCTTGATGCGATTCCTTGTAGCATGCAAGAGAGTTGTGTGATTATGCGAAGTGAAGCTTTCGAGTATAGGAAGGTGATCGGACTCAGTTCCGAGGTCTTTGTACAGAGAGTATATACGATTGAGCTCGGGTTCGACGCCGATCTGGACTATCGAGTATAAAGCTCCAATTGGCTGTCACAATCTTTGAAATCTCTCGAGATAATGTAGTATTATTAGACTATGAAAATTGTCAAACCTTTTGGGGAGACGAGAGCCGCTTCGATTAAAAAGACATTGGAATCATTCGGACCCCTCCCGGCAGATGGAGCTCGAGATGCTTCTACCCCGCTGAGAAGTTTCCCAATCTTGGAGATTTTAAGCCTGAGGGAGCTGAGAGCTCTTTGCCTAGAGCCTAGAAAACCCCCCGCCGAGATACTGGCGTCATACCTGTAGTGCGCCAAGCCGAACGCCGAACCCCCGGAGTCTCCACCAACATTCACGTTATTCGGCATTGTATCGTACGTGGTTCTGGTACATAGTGCACTCTGTGGTATCAATACCTTTTATTATTACATTAGCGCAATCGAGTCTCTCTTGCGAGTTTCTCTCTGCGAATTGATACAAGACGATGCTTCAAAGCGCATCAACCTCTTTTTACTCTATGAACGCCTGGACGAACCCAGCAAACCGTGAACCTTTTTGTCCTTCTTCGTGTGTCATTTCTCATGTCGTTGGCATCCTACTCTAGCCGTTTCCAGAAAGAACTAGATCTCTTTCAAGCAAAAGGATCATCGTTTCTTCCTCAGAACTCTTGGTTGTCTGTCTCAAGTCGAAGTCTCGTTGAGGTGGCATGAGAAGGCTCCGATAAGGTTGTCCCACTGTATCGAGCTCAGGTCATACTTGACAGGGCTGTCGAAAGACACGGCACCGAAAGTGCAACCCGTCGGCGACGTGCAGATCTGCGAACAGTTTCCACTGGAAGTGATTTCTTTCGTGTTAGCGACATGTGTGTTGCGAAAGGTTGGGTTAATTCATGAGAAGGCTGACAGCCCAGCCTCCAGAGTTCAGAATCCCCTGCAGGAATCGGGGGTCCAACGAAAAAGCCTATATATGGCAGGCAGAGATGCAAAAGTAAACTTACGCTCTGGGGTAACAGTAGAAGTTGTCACCATCGGGTGCAAAGGTCGAGGCGTTGCGCTGGAGATCTGCTGGGAGATCATGGCACTCTTGCATGGTGTACACCTCGTAGTGGCAATTGCCAGTAGCATTGGCACCTTGGCAGATGAGCACCTGTGTAGACGATGGATCAGCATTTGCGCGCTCTACAGATTCAATCTGGACGTGCAGACAAGTCGACGATAATGTACTTACACCACCAGCCTCTCGCTTTGCGATCTGAGCAGTCGGTGCTGCCGAGATGGCGGCGGCCGAAACCAGGACGCTGGCAATTATCGTCGAGAGCTGCATAGTCGATACTGATTCTATGTCGTGTGTCGTGGGTCGTGTGTAGGCGTGCTGTACGTACTACCGCGAACAGATGTTGTGTGTGGGTGTGTATGCCGTGACGTGTAGGAAGGATGTGTGACTTGCGACAGTCGGACGATCAAGGGGAAGAAGAAGCAGAAGAAATAAAAAGAAGCAATGTCTCTAGAATATGTATACAAGTCCAGGTTTGTGGAATGCAATTCTATTTGTATCGCATCCGCCCTGTCCTTGCCTGCTTGCTTGCCTAGGTGAAAGGCTAACCGGCAACTTTTCTTGGCTTGGAAAGAAGGATCAGCAACGTCAAGTTGCCTGGACTATGCTGACTGACTGACACTTGTGAATTATACGAACTACTACTACCAACACCCGGATGGCGCCAGAATCAAAATGTCCTAATCAAGTCTCGTCTCGAGGCGAGGCAGCAGTTGGGACTCTCCCAGTTTGTTTGTTGGCCCAGCTACGACCTACCTAACGCTACTTACGGTAGGATCTGTCGACTTCCATTGAGTAGGATTTCTGACAAGAGCAGCCACAGGCGAGCCCGTCAGCGCGATTGTCAATTCCCATCGTTTACTCCGTACACATATTACCCACATACTACGTAGGACAGGACAGACATCAATGATCACCTTTCATGGTAAGCTAAAAAAGTTGTCGGTTGCGGTCCAGGGTTGACACGATCCCAACCACACTTTTCTAGGTAGTAGTTTGACAGCTAACCCACAGGCCACCGGCGAATAGGAACAAACAAGAGATATCGAGGGAGGCGGGCAACTGCATATACATGCTGCATGTGGCCCCCTGGTCCTTTTTTGGACAACCATTCCTGCAAACCAGACGGGATTTTGCTCATAGCGTCACCTCTTATTGGTTGCGTGTTCTCAGATCCTGTTGCTATCACGGAAGTAAAATCTCGTGTTCATCACACTGCATTTCCTATACTGCACACTTTGAGGTGCCCTCTTTCTCTCTTCTTCGAGTTTCCAGCTGAGGTAATGGTCTAGTCCGTCATTGCTACTACCCACCATATGCGCAATGGCCACCGATGATTGAGAGTATATTTCTTCTGGTATAGGTATGCGTATGCATATATTGCGCTGTGATTACTGAATGGAGCAACTCGTTCTATGACTTCACGTTTCTTCTTCTTGTCGTTGTTTAAGCATAACTTCGACGTCATGGCGTTGCGCGACTGTAGCAGAAGTCCTGCGGCCATGCCTGTAGTGAAAGAACTTGGGAAGTTACGGGCAGTGGGGTGAGAGATGAGATCAGATGAGATGAGAAACGATACTGTGGTGCTATGTGAAGTGTCACACGAGGAGGAGTCCGCACCCAAGGTTAGTACACTATTCAGTCCGCTATGGGACCCCGACCTTGCCGGCAGCCAAGGAAGCCAATACAGGGCGAAAGGTGAGCATTTAAGCAATTAAGGTAGGGGCTTGGCGTACGTCGATCCCCTGGACGTGGCCGCTCAAGAGTGGGGCCGCAGAGCCCAGAGTCCCAGTTCGGTACGTTCATAGTACGTAGTATCTTTTCTCTCGTCCCTGTTAAGCACGTATGTATGACCACAATGAGAGAGTTATGTTGCCTGATCAAGATCTCTAATAACCCGGGGTTTGTTCCTCCGGCATTCCCAACTGCTAGACGGCTCAGGATGTTGCAATAGTCATCCTCGGACATTGTTTGCACTTGTTGTTATACATAGTAATGCTTGCTCGCTCCTCACCAGCGCCGTCTCTTCGGCGGCTCATCCGCTGGCCCATGGACTGATTGCTTAGCAAATGTACAATCATTGTACGCCCATACTCTGTGGACTGAAGGACTACTTTGAGGTATCGTATTTGTCGGCTATTCAACAGTCTGAAGAAGCTATTTGGACGAGCAGGAAATTGTCAAAGCACATGAGCCAAGCAAAGACCCAAAGCAAATGAAACTCATAACATTATGCTCGTGAAAGCTTGTCTAGTGAGCTATTCGTCTATCCCCACTCAAAGTTTTTATTGACCATAATAAAGAGGTCAGACAGACATTTGGCGTCTGATTGGTTGCAATGCTCGCCAAAACTGCCTGAGGAGAGTGGGCAAGCGCAGTTACGCCAGACGTGACACCTCCAGTGCAATCTAGAAGATCCAAAGTCTCAAAGACAAGGTCTAAGCAGGCGACACGGATCGTGAGCTGCCCTGGCTACCCATAGGGCTGGTCTTGATTTGAAGGATACAAGGTCGCATGATTTTCTTCGAGCCCGCAGTGCGTACACGACTAAAAGTTCCTCAAAGTGACAAGCGGGCATATGAGGAAGTGTGCTCGATCCAGAGAAGAAAGTTGACAAACGCCGCGCTCAATGCATTCCTATTTTCCTGCCTCGCCCACCGCTGGGATCAGACTCGTGGTATCAGTGGTGGCGTCTGCCCGCAAGTTGCAGCTCTGATTTTCAACTCGTGATGGTCCAATTTGATTTGATTTTCCGCATCCTGGGTATTTGCATCCTCTATTGCAGCAGCTCTTCGCAGGTCCAGTCCTCGTAGCTGTGGTCACCAGGTTAGCGTCAACGCGTTGGAAAGCCAGGAACGCTATACGTACTATCCGTCGGGCATGTAGCGGCGGACAATCAAGGGAATCTTCTTTTCCCGCAGTTCTTTGATGGCAATCTGCAGGGGATCCGTCTCGCCCTCAAGGTCGACCAACACGGGTGCATTCATACTGATCTGTAGAGCGCGTGTGCCCAGGATTCTAGCCTTCTCGTACTTTGTCATGTATGGTGTTGTTGATCGCTCCTCGTTGGGGATCTTCTTGTCCTTGTGCGACTTCTCGCCTGCTCGCGCCCGGTTCGCGTTTGCTGAGGGGTCTCCCGAGACTACGACATTGTTCTCCTCTTCATCGGCTGCGCGAGTCTTGCCGTACTCGTCTTCCTCGGGTACCTCATCGTCAAAGTCGTCGACAATGTCCTCCTCATCCTCGAACATGGGCTCGTCACTGGTCGCGACAGGGTCAGCGGTGATCCAAGGCGCGTACCAGATTGCTTTCATGGGGAAAGAAGATAAATCGCAGCAACATACCCGCCGACATCATCGTCTCTACCATCATCATCACCGAAGTCAGACATTTTGGGCAAGTGGTTGCGTTTGTCAAGAAAAAGAATGGAGCTCGAAAGAGAGTGGTGTTTTGGTTTTTGTGGCGGGATCGCAAATCGCAGCCTGGGTCCTATGTACGGACTTGTGACAGTGGAATGCAAAATTTCAGATGCAAGGCTGAAAGGGTGACGGAAAAGGCTTCGAGGCTCCAATGCGGGATGGCGGAGGGAAAAGTGGATTGGCGTCTCTTTGATTGGCGCGATAAAGCTGGTGGTCCCGATAGAGGGCCGGCACTCCGCTAAAATTTTGGAAGTAGCGCGACAAAATCAATAATTTTTTGAACCCATTTCAAGAGCCGGGATCCAAAATTCACGTTTTTGGCACCAGGGTCCTTTTTTTTCTCTTCTCGAAAAAAGGTCGCTCAACAACAATCCTCAGACACCGTCGCAACACAAATTCGCTCGACCTTCTGGTGGTGTTCTGTCGGTTGCATCATGCACAGCGTCCATTGCCGAACTCAATTAATATAGCTGCACGCCCCGACCAAGGTTAAAGGCCTCTCTACATGCCATCCACGCTTTCTTCTGGCTGTCCAGTTTCCAAGGCATAAATGGCTGAGGTACTACCCAAGCTGACGATCGACACCATGAAGCGAAAGACTCAGGACGACGACGAGTACAGCTTGCCGAAGAGACCTCGGCGACTTGCTACGGGACTTTCGACCAATGTTCAATTGACCAATGGTTGGTTCCTCACGAGCTGCTACCAGGTTTCTCTCTCGCAAATAAGCTAACTTGCCCGCGATCAGACGTCTATCCCGAACTTGATGAGGTCGACGATGCTAGGGACTCTGACTTTTCCGACCAAGACGACGATGAGCTCAACAATGCCTCGACACCCGATACCGTCGCTACTTCCGTGACTCCGACGTCTGCCCCTTCTCCACGCAAGAAGTTCCCGTCCGATCTCAAGACCATCAAGTGTACATGGCCCGGCTGCGAAAAGGCATTTAATCGTCCAGCTCGTTTGACTGCTCATTTGCGATCCCACACCAATGAGCGCCCCTTCAAGTGCCCTCACGATGGGTGTGACAAGTCGTACCTGGAGGAGAAGCATTTGAAGCAGCATCTTGGGGGATCTCACTCCACCGAGCGAAAGCACATATGCCAGGAGCCCGGCTGCGACAAGAGCTTCTTGACGAGCACCCGCCTTCGCCGCCATCAACTTGTCCACGAAGGACAGGAACGCTTCCGCTGCCGAGATTTCCCTCCTTGCAATCAGTCCTTCCGCAAGCACCAGACTTTGCAGCGCCACATTCGTGCCGAGCATCTCAAGATGCCTGCTTTCCAGTGCAAGCACGAAGGTTGTGACGCTGGCTTTGACACGGCCTCTTCCCTGCGGCGCCATGTCGAGAAGGAGCATGCGGATATCAAGTTTTGGTGCGAAGAGTGCAACAAGGGTCTCGGCGATGCCGCCTCGGATCGCGTCGGCTTTTCCACCATGGAGCAGCTCCAGCACCACATGAAGAAGGCTCACATCAGTTGTACTTTCTGTGACCAGATCTTTCCCACTAGAGACGCCATGGAGACACATACGGAGATTGAGCACGCCAGCAACCTTCAGGAGGTCCGCAAGTCTGTGGTCTGCACCCGCGATGGCTGTGGCAAGGTGTTCAGCAAACAATCCAACCTTCAGGCTCACATCAGAAGCTTCCACGATGGTGTTCGCTATGTTTGTGGACAGTTTGATGTGAGCAGCGCCAAGGACCTGAGCGATTGGCCTCTGACCGACGGATGCGGAGGTGGCTTTGCTACAAAGGCCAGTCTGGAGAAGCACATTCGTCATGTTCACATGGACATTCCGCGACCTCTTCCTCCGCGCTCAGAGATGCCACTGCGGCCAGAGATGCAAATGCCTCGGGATATGCTTGGCCAGCTTACAAGCACTAGCGACTCGGCCCGACGCACCATCTCATGCTCTTGGCTCGGCTGTCCATTGAAGTTTGCCCAGCAAGCCGAGATGCAGAACCACCTGCACACTCACTTTGATCTGAACCTCCCCGAGACTCTCGCCCAAGATTTCAGCATGAGCAGTATCCCTGATCCCAACCTGATGAACTTTGAGATGCCTTCGCCATTCACAAGTCAGCCCGTGACCCCAGGTTTGGGCGAAGAATGGGGCTACTCCGTTCCGGCAACACCTCATCCTGGCCACAACTACTTCCCCGAGGCCGAGGAGTGGCGACACGATGAGGCGGAGATGCGCCAGTTAATCGGAACTAATGACCTGGGTCCTATCAACGACCTTGGTGGTCTCTTGGACCCTGCCTTGCGACAGATTTGAGAAGGAATACACTGATTTGAGAAGGGAGTACAATTGGCGTTTTTTTATACATTTGCAAGGAGCAAAACCAGCATGGCTTTGGCGTTTTATGATTTGAGAGAACCAAAAGAGACAGTCGCATACACACAAAAAGGAACAAGAAGGAATTCATGACGATACCAGGTGTACGGATGCTTGAAGAACGATACCCATTTGCTTTCTGCCACGCATCAATGGAAACAAGCTTGTTTGAGAGAGAAAGATGATCGCATTATAGAAGGCCAGCTAACTGGCCTCATGGTATATATGCGAGCTGGATCAAAACCAGCTTTTCGAGATTCATTCTCATGATTTGGAACGCAGCTATCAATCTGGTGACCAAACAATTTGCCAAGCAAAAGTAATGACTTGCGTGTGCAGACTCTGTCGTGACGAATACTTTACTGTGAATAAGATTGTGTGCTCAACGTGACCTTCGATCTGCCATGGGCATATAAGGAGAAGAAGAAGTAAACACCACTCATCATGTCTTCATACTGGCATGTCATATCAGAGGTCATGATTAAAAGGACTCTTTGTAATCTTCTCCCAGACAACACGTTCTATTTGCTAGGCAGTACTAACTTACCATTACTTTCGATCTACTACGAAATCTCTACTTACCTACGCCGAGGTCCCTGAGTTGGTGCACTTGCACAACCACTCTCACGCACAAAGTCATCACCCCTCCAGCTACCAGTCCGCAACCGCGACGAACCGAGGCGGATGGGTACAGCATCAGGATCAAAGGACTCGGCAGCCCACTCCTCATCATCAGCGTCGTTGCCCTCGTCGTCGTCAACGACGCTGATATCATCCAGCCGTTGCTGCTGCTTCTGCGCGGCGGCCAGGTACCCGGCAGCCGTGGTACAAATGACGACAATGGTGTCGTTTTTCTCGTCCCCTTGGGTGGTGCTGGTGCTGCTGGTGGTGGTCACCGTGACGGCGGCATCCCGGCATGGACAGGCTACGATCGTGTTGCTGCGAAACGCTGCGCGCGCCTCGGGCAAAGAGCCATCGCGATCGGGCGAGGTGGTACAGGATGAGCCCAGGGTGGCGTCTTCACGGCCGAGACCGGGTCTGGTGGGACGAGACGAGGCTGCCGTCTTCTTGGCCGGATGCGTGGAGCGAGTATCTAATCGCATGCTTGAATGCATGTTCAAACTTGGCTCGAGTTGTCTATACGATAGTAATACCTTACCTGCCCCTTTAGCTGCCGACGGGGCCGATGGTGTCCAAGACTTGGAAAGACGAAAGGCCTCCTACCTCACAGATCTAACTGTGATTCGAGAAGACTGACTTCTTGATATACGGTCTTGGATTGAAATCGTCTGGTATGAATATATCCTCTCTCGGCTTGGGTTCCCAGTGATTTCCTGGTACTCTTCTACTATAGAAATTGGCCAGGGGTTGTTTGGCCGTATTTATATAAGGATATAATTCCATTGTAGTACTTGCATGGCAACAAAGAAGATGCATGTTTCTCTTGTTTCCTGTCCAAATAAGGCTTTGTAGGAAACTGATTTCATAGTATGCCTTGTGAGAACTACGCCTTTCTTCGATCTTCAGCCCGACAGTCCTTTGTGCGATATCTCATGAAGCGGAGGGAGAAAGAGCCAATCAGTATGCTCTTTTGATCCGACATCTTTTAACATTACAGTCTTGGCTTCACTGACACCCAGTCAGTCATTGAACGGTCTGTCCGTCCCATTCAACGTGGACTCAGTCATTGCTCAATAAGTCAGGCCGAGGGAAAGGCTAGCTGGCCGCCTCCCATGATCTCTCCAAGAGAATGCTGACGTCCAAACACTTTATAAGTATGCAGGCGACATTGGATAGAAAATCAGATATACCATTGAAGACCAATATACCGCGCTGTCCATGGTCACTGAACGTAGTAGTATAGACTGTGGCATGAAGAGAGAAAACAACACTAACCAATTAAAACAATCGCTCTCATCTTCTTTGTCGAGAACAAGCAGTAATTACCAAGCACAAGTATGTCTTGTTGCAAATCATTTAATACTGGCACAATTCAGAACCCTGAGTCATGTCCACATGCCGCGAATCCTCACATTTCGGATTTCATCAAGTGATGAGCGCGCTGGTGCTGGGAAGTTCCCCGAGTCACTTCCCGTGAGTCGTATATAGCAGGGAACATGAAGTTGAAGAGTACAAATCAATTCACGACCAAATCTAACCTTACAATGCGAACAAAATGGACTCCTTGCTTGGCCAACCATTTTCCACACCGGACTCAAGTTTGGTGATAAGGAAACTTTTATTTTCTCATTTTGGTATTTGCTCGGTTAGGCAATGCATGGCATCACCACAAACTACTGTTTCGATGACTGATGGATTGTACGGATGTTCGAGCCCAACATCCCCAAGTAATCGGCTGTAGAGATGGAGGAGAGCGTAGTGGTATCTCGCGTCCAGCTCCAAGGACAAGACCGTGTGTTGTGCAACCGCTTAAGCGCCGAGGCTGGGGAAAGCGTTCTTATCGCTGGTGTTGACAGCAGGGGCGTCACCGCGGCCACCACGGGGGGCACCGCCACGGCCACGGCCCTCACCGCGTCCACGACCCTCACCACGGCCGCCACGGGGGCCGCCGCGTCCACCACGGGCACCGCCACGGGGACGGTCCTGCTCAACGAAGGAGTGGTCGATGTCGACGACAGCCTTCTGCTTGCGCTCACGCTCGCGCTTGGTCTTGCCGGCGCTGGCAGCGATGAAGTCCTCAGTCTCGTCCTTGACGAGCTCCTTGGCAGCGGACCACTTCTTGTCGGTCTTGGAGCCCTCGTTGGCCTTGCGGACGTTGAGAGTGCTGCCAAGAGCAGCCTTCTTCTCAGCCTGCTGGGCGAGGTAGTCCTCGTAGGAGATGTTCTTGTTCTCCGGCTCGGCGGGGTCCTCAATACCCTCACCATCCTCGGCAATGGCCTCCTTCAGCTCGGTCTTGGCGATCTCCTCGCCAGCCTGCTCGTCCTTCTGCTCAGCAGCACCCTCCTGGGCGCCCCAAGACTGAGCAGCTTGCTTCTCGGAACCGCTACAAAATGAGGGGTCAGCTCTTCATCCGTTATTTAACGTCGGCACATGCAAGATTTACCTGGCCAGACCCTTAGCGTGACGGTCATCGCGGTCGCGGGGGTAGCCACCACCACGGCCTAGAGTTGAAGAGTTAGCGAGAACCGCGGCTGACGGAGGATTCTTGCACGAAAATTCCCGCAAGCAGAGAAAACATACCACCACGTTGACGGGCACCACGGCCGCCACGGGGACCGCCACGAGGTGCCTCGTCAGTTCCTCTGCGCTGGTTGGCAGAGTGGCCAGCGTTCCTGTCACGGAAGGCTTCAATTATGTTAGCTACTCGTTTCCGATTGATCATGACATCTTGGCACAAATAGTGTACGTACCACCCTCGTTGCCTCCGGGTCCACGGCGTCCGGTGTTGGCGGAAGCAGGCTTCGACGGGGCCACGGGCTCGACGTCGCGCTTGGTGGTGCGAGGAACGGTCTTGTCGACGGTCTTCACGGGACCCTTGTTGGCTTCGCCATCCTCGATGTCGTTACCTGTAGCAGCGGCTTCCGGTTAGCCAAAAATTCCATCTTTCCGTAACGGCGAGTCGTCTCGCATTCTTTTTAGCTTTTGCCCGACGGGAGTATCATACCGAGGAGGTCAAACAGGTTCTAAACCGCAATTGTTAGCTATGTGTAGCAGCAAAATGTGATATTGAATTGAGCAAGGGCAGTGGTCAATGCTTCCCCAGTCGAAGCAGCAGGACGCATTGGGGCAGCAATGACATGTTTGCCAAAGAAAGGAATATGGTCAGCGATGCGGGCAAGAACCCAAGCTGTATGTATGGGAATATGACCCCTTCGTGTGGTTGATGTTGGTCAAAACACACAAAAACGCACATTACGCACACACACACCCAGGCACATACGCAACCGCACCAAGCTGGGGAAAAGAAGGATGTGGGAAGACGACGACAACGGGACCAAGACAAAACATACCTTGGAGGCGACCGACATTGTGGCGCCGATGTTATTCGCCTTTCAGCAAGGCGTAGCTATTAAGGATAACGATCGGTCAATGAAGGATTGATGGTCGGCTGTGGAAAGGATACGGCCTCAGCTGGTCATACCCTCGTGGTAGTGAAATCGTCGACGCCGCGGCGGGATTGGGTAGGATGAGGGTGGGAAATGGAAAAATTTCGGCACGCGCAAAACCCAGTTGTAATCAGCTCAATGTGTGTGGGCTCGCTATTTTTTTTTTTTTCCTCTTCCTTGTTCGTCGCCCGTCCCCAGTGTTTGGACTTCCCTTCCTACTGCAAAAAGCTGCTTTTGGTGCCCTGCTACAGCTGTTCAAGCTGCTGTGTGGTGGCTGGCTGCTTGGGTGGGGTTCAATGGGCTCACTCAATGCCAGTCGTCAGTTTGCTGCTCGTCGCGAAAGTGGTCCGTGCATTAGCTGCCCGCTGCCCTCTTTTTTTTTTTGCACATCTCGCTTATTAGTGAACAAAAACTGCAAAAAATCATGTGCCCTCTACCTTAGGGTTTATCTTTTGAGCTTCCTCTAGCCAAGCTAAAAAGCTGCTTGATCCCCCAACCTTGATTTTCGCAATGTTTCGTCACTGGCCAGAGTTCCTTGTCAGTCCCAAAGGGCCAATTGCATGCATGTTGCCGTCTAGATCCTACTGCTTGGACTGCATTAATCCAAATGACTGAACTCTATTAGACCATTTGCATTTCCAAATGCAATCTGTCTGCATACAAGGCAACAATGACTCGGGAACAAATGTCCAGCTACAGCTTTGCCTAGGTTGATCTAGATGGTTGAATGTGCGCACGATGATGCTATGTACACTTGCTGACAGTCATGGAGCTTGAGCCTTGAGCATTTCGAATCGCTGGCGGCAAGGGAGCTATGACCTGCTGTGTCCTTGGTTACCCGTCCCGCCATCTGCCGATTGCATTAGCTAATAGCCCGAACTTGAGAGACAAACCACCCCAATCTATACTGGCTGTTAGCCCTCGATTAGTATCATTTGTGCATCATGGCCAAGACATTTGCGGGTTGTGCAAGAGATAAACCCCATCAAGTCCTCATTCTCATGCAATGCGTATGCTCGTTCGTGTTGCTTCAACACTTGATGTGCCTTGATGCATCTTCCATTTTAGATTCTCAAACAAAGTTTCTAGACAGCTTGCATGTATGAATAGGAAGAATAGATCCAAGTTCGTCAAAGAAACATTCTTTCGTAATCGTATCAGCCCTAGCCAAAAAAGCTTTTACCCCAGATCGGCGGAATCTGGAGTCCCCAGTCCCCGGGGGCCCGGCCACAGCTCGATGCTTGGTCGCGGGCAAAGATGTAACGTAGATCTCCTATGCCTTGAATGGAAATGAGTAATAGGCAGTTGTCATCGGAAGCATACACACGCATCACCCGGGCAAGCATGCGGCAAGATCGAGATGGAGAGTCACCAATGGTGTTAGAGGGCATTCAAGACAACCGCGTTGGTCGTTGATCTTGTACTGTCCAGGGCTTTTTAATGATCAACTCGTGCACTTTACTCAGCTAGGCCAACTGAGACCAAGCGAGGTAGACAACATTGATCCTCAATGACGGTGAGTCTGACAGTCTATAACCACATTCTGTAAATTGATAGAGAGTACGAATACGTGCTACGGTCCAACCAAGATCATCAATGGCCAAGATTCTTTCACTATATTTAGTCCATGACCCCCACTATGATACGTGCAACTCGCTCTCGGGACACAGAAAAGTAATATGGTGTAATCGATGCACTTATCAATAGAAACCAGCCGCCAAGACAAGACCAGCGCCCGGGATCATATACAACTCTGAGATACTCCCAAATTGCAGGCAGGTGCCATTTGACTGAAGCAAGCCAAGAGAAGGAGCCAGCGGCCGTGGGGGAAATCCTCGCAAAAGATGCAAAAAAGAAAGAAGGAACAGAGTAAAAAAGGAAACAACGTTAAAGAAAGGAAAGGGAAATACTTTGTACATAACGTAGTTTTGGGTAGAGGCAAAAAAAGTATCCCGCGGGATTGTCACATTCTCTTATTAATAATCGCTTCTGGTCCTTCGTTCACACGAAAATAGGCCTTATCTGCTGCCCACCCCCGGGATGCCTCCATGTGCCCGCCGACTGACCCCCTTCTGGGCATTCAATTTGGATTGCTGTTAGGAAACGACAACACATGCCGCCCGTCGGGAGATAAGGAATGAAAAAAGTGTGCCAAAATACCTATCGGACAAGTCTGGAACCAAGGCAAAGGCAACCGATGAGCAAATGGTTTATATAACAACCATCGATCGGTAAATGCTTTCCCGCCCGGCTCCCTCCCACTCCTTTGCCTGTTTACCTGCTCTTGAGCGCGCTCGCTGCCACCGCGGGACTGTCCGCAATGCGATAACATAAAGTCAGACCCATTTTCGCACATACCCGGTTTCTCGAACAACATTTTTGCTCTCTTCTCTTCTTCTCATATATATATAGAATCTCA
This sequence comes from Neopestalotiopsis sp. 37M, assembly GCA_011058875.1. Classification (NCBI taxonomy): domain Eukaryota; kingdom Fungi; phylum Ascomycota; class Sordariomycetes; order Amphisphaeriales; family Sporocadaceae; genus Neopestalotiopsis; species Neopestalotiopsis sp. 37M. Next base: position 333,555 of record SWKT01000022.1, read on the forward strand.
GTTGGCGTCTACAGCTTCAGCCCAAACTGACTTCTAGAATCCAAGTTTTTCTTCCTTTTCATCAATTTTCCTTTCTCTTGTGTTTCAAAGCTGGTCGACTTCATGGCTCAAGTGAGCTCATTCGGCCAACTTTGGGCACTACTCGTACATGTGCATCTGATTGCGTGAACGATATTACTTCCACTTTCTCTTCTTACGAGAGCGTACAGGCTTGTCACTCTGATGGCAAAGGTGTACGAGGTGCATGTCAAGTTCGAGTGATCTGTCAGTCCTCGGTTGCAGATGATGATTTGTGCCTGTTCTTACAAGATATCATGTTCGACAAACAACCGCAAAGTTTAGCCTCATGCCATCTTGGCAGCAACTTCTTGCACGATGCAACTATCCAGAACAAGTGATTCTGAGACGGATGCAAAATGTAGCTGTTGAAACAAGAGGTTCTCACCTACCGGTGTTTGTCGGAAATGACGTCTCAGAAAACGACACATCAGAGCTATTTCGCCATTGGACACTTGAGATGGATGGCCACGCTCATATTCACGTCAGCTGGCCGTATTGCACTGGGCACCGAAAGAGAGAAATCATACAAGGCAAGTTACCATCAACTATATGATCTATCGACATTACGATGATTGAGATGCACCACAAAGGCCAGCGTGGTCTCAACACCTTGTGGGTGTAGGCGGTGAGAAGATCGGAGCCACGAGGATCACGAACTATTGGGTTGCTACTACGGAAACGACGGGGGGATGAAGGGTCACGATGGTCGCCATCTCCAACTGTCTATCCAGCAAAGTTCGATGCCAATTTGGTACTTTTGGGTGATGATTTGGAGATTGGATCGCCTCGACATGCAGCAACTATTCGACGTCTGGACTCGAAGCAAACATGGGCGCAATTCTTGGCAGACGCAGCAAATGGGATATCTATTCCATCAAACGAGTACCGAGGCGATCGTGAGCTTGGCAAGCTGGGTAAATCGGAACACCACCAAGTCACTACGACACGAACCAGCAGCCAGCAGACTGCAAAGTCCTGGCGGTCCAGCAGGAGTTGGTCCCACCCACTCGTGGGTTTATTGCTTGGATGGAGCTGGTCCTGTTAGTGCTGCAACAATGCCCCTCTCTCATCCACTAAAGGGCCAAGTTGGTATGTATACTCGCCTAGGAGCAAACTCAGGTACAGATACATTGCGCTTCGCATTGGCCTAGAAGTGGAGCCCGCGACGAATTCTCTGCTTCTCACGATCAAAGCAACAGACCAACACTAGTCGCCAGCACTTGCCTGTTATGGCCCTCATCGACTCCATCGCCTAGGGAGGGGGATCCCAACACTGACCAGGTGCCCAGACCTTTTACTGCTGGGTTCTTGACAGCTGCGATCAAAGTATTCGCGCATACCAGGCAGTTGAGCCCATAATTGCCTCTGGCCACAATTGAGGACTCTCGGTCGATCGAGTCCGGACACATGGGAGGACTGGAGCGAGCTCATGCGCATGTGCCGGCGTGTGAAAGGATACGATGAATGCGGCGACGGTTTCGGTCAAACGTGGGATTCACGCACCTAGCCCGGAGATCGATGGATGGGCCGGGAACCCCTCACTGAACGAAGCTTATACCCTTGCGTTACCGAGTCCAACAACGGCATAGGCTCAGGTTATTGATAAATTAGGAACCTCCGAAGAAGCGACGAAATGATGATTAAAAGCACTCTAGCCTCGGGAGGAACCATTTCTGAGGCGGACTCTCATTTGCAATAAGAGATATACTGCCAAGGACTGCAGATACTAACAAGCCTGCGAGGTATCCACCAACCACTCTCGCAACAAGAAAAGAGGGAGGAAACAGTGTTTCCACTGCGGTCGCGATTCCGTGTCTGAAACCCTGTCGAAATGCGCAATTATCATGGACACACGCGTATATACGCGTCTGCCTCGGAGGACGGACACTACCGATGGGTTTTGTGTGCGTGAAGCAGGTATGTGAGCCGTGTGCAAATACAGAAACACTCTCCCGGTTCGAACGGGCATCTCACGAATTCGGGGGTGTGTGTGAGGTTCGGGGTTTGGTACCTACTCATCCTGTCACGCGGACGCTCATCGTTGGGGTAAGCTCTTATTTTCTTCGTGTTGCATACTCGTTGTCAGCCACCTCGAGCCTCTGCTTTATTGAATTACGCGGGGTAGGAAGGCGGGCAAGACACCTGCTTCCTCGGAGATGCACGATTCTCAAAGCCCTCAGCCTGCATGACAGACGAGCAACGTCTTTCCTTTTTCAACTACGAAATTGGATTTCCGGATATGTGATTCTACGTCAGAAGGTATATATACATTTTGGTATGCTTGACCGAGTTTGGATCACTGCGTAAAATACCCCTCAATCCGGCTCGCTTTGCACCGGTCTGGCCAGTACTGCAATGCCAGCCCGGGTGGTACAAGCCAACAGATGACCAGGAACGACATATACGGAGACACAAATAGATGATGACTTCACATATTCGTCCGTCGCCAAACGCCGACGCTATCCATTCATTCTTCCTTCACGCAATAATGGGTAGGCATGTGCCACCAATCCAAGAAAAAAACAAGGTCATAAAAGAATAGAATATGTACCAAACAACAGTCCATGACATCTCTTATTTGCAAGATCTGTAAATGCGTGAATATGTACAGAGAAGAAGTCCTTCGAGAAGGAGCTTGCTTCCAATACAAGACCATAGTAAAGATATACGCACGAAATAAAGTGTCGAGTCTTCAGGTGCTTGGTGCACCAGCAGTGCCAATCGTGCGCGACGAATTGGTACTGCCCATTGACTGACAGAGGTGTCTCCATGTTGCAAATCTTTGCTTCATGCTCGGGCCTGAACTCCCCTTGACCCCTCTCGCCGTTCAGGAATTGATTGGTTCAATCGCTTGTCGTTGCCGAAAATAAAACAAGAAAAATTGTGATAAAATCCAAACCCGGTTTCTTTGCTTTTTGTTGTGTTTTCCATTTCCTCAAACGCCGTTGATGCTTCGCGGACGTGAATTGCCGGTCTGCCGATGGGGTATAATGCCTCGATAACTTTTTGGTAGGTCCTCGTCGAAAGGCGCTGAATGCTTCGAATCGTCATTTGCCCCATGCACATACAAGTCGTGACTTTTGTTTTTTTCCCCTCCTCCCCTCCCACTTTTGTCTTTTTTCCTTCTGAAATTGATCGGCCATGTGTCCCCGATCATTTTCCACCACGTTGTCGAAATTCTTGCTTCGAGACGGTGGATGATGTCGGGGATTTTCGATTAGTGCCGCTTTGTTTTCTGTTGTAACCGTACATTGTCGAAACTAGAGACCAGAAAATGCGGGCACAGCCAGTCAATCTGCCTTGTATGGCTGATTGCAGGCAATGGTCTCTTCGCATGATCTGGACTATCCTGTACTCTCCTTCTCGATACATTACTTGCGCTTATCGCATGCTGCTGGTGTCAAAAGAGAATTGAGAAGGGAAAGCCATGGAGGCGCTCAGTCCAAAGGGATCCCAGTCCAGAGCAGGATCGAGAAGTGCTGTCATGGAAGGCATTCCTGGGCCAGATGTCTGCGTCGAATCATGTCCATCAGTCGCATTTTGCTGTGCCGAAACGCCACTCGCGGCCGGGGGAAGGGATATGCCATGCTGCGATTGCTGTTGTTGGTGTTGTTGCTGGTGCTGCGCCGGGTGCTGATGCTGTTGTTGCTGTTGGTGCTGCTGGTGCTGCGATTGCTGGTTGCCGTTGAATTGGCTCGGGTAGGGACCGGGGCCCGAATTGTCGAGTTCGACGTCGTCGATCATGTCGTTAGGAGCATCGTACTCCTGTTCTGTACTCACATGGTAAGCCTAGGACGCCAAAGGTCTGTTATATAATCAGGGGACGGGTCAGCTTGCCGAGTTGTTTGATGTGGTTTTGGAAGTTGGGAGCCGAGTAAAATCCCCCAGGACGGGGTCCAACACCATTTCCATGTTGCATCATTTGCTGTCGTGCTGCTGCAGCTGCGACGGGGCCCTGCATTGGTGGCAGCTGTCGCATAGGGGCTGGCATCGATGGCCTCATGTTTGAAGGCTCATTGGTCTTGGGAGACACGGCGGAACCACCATAGCCGGGTGTTGCGCTGGTTGGAGAGGCGGCGTGGGAAGGCGGCGTCGGTCTCGAGGCTGGGGAGGCTACACTTTGCATTCCATGCATCGGCTGTGGCAGTGATCCTTGGCCAGGTTCGAGCTTGGGCGCTATGCTAGATGCAGACCTGCGTGAGTGGTGTCGGTTGAGGATAGCACGTTGAATAGGAGGAGGTTGGACCATGTTTTGAGGCATGTGTGTTGGGCCAAGGCTAGGGCTGCCAGTCTTGGCCTGAAGTTCGGCCTGGACATCGATTCCTTTTTCGAGGAGAATACGCTCCAACAGAGAGTTCTTGTAGCGCAACATCAAACACTCGTCAGCGGCACTTCTGTGAGCCGCCTGCAAGTTGGAAAGATTAGACTCATGGACTCTAATCGTCTCTTCCAGTTGCTTGATGTACTCTGTGCGACGCTCTCGGAAAGCAGCCTGTGCCTGACGGTTCCTCTGCTTTCTTTCTTCCGATGTTGCATAGATCTATAGTGCATTGTCAGCAATGATTGACACACTTTTACTTCTATTTTCAAAGGGACCAAATAAAAACACCTTAAAAAAAAGAAAAAAAAGAAGAAGAAAATATAAAGTGCATTCACAAGTGTCTGAGGGTGACTTACAGGCTTTCGGCCACCCTTGCGCTTCGCTGGCTGAGCTTCCGGGGCGCCAGTAGAGGGACTTTGCTCATGATCGGGTGTCGAGGCCTTGGAGTCGGCAGGAGTGTTCTCCTTGGACGGGTCTTTGTGATCGATAGACATGTTGTCAGACATGACAGTCTCGGATAAGGAGACGATTGCCGGGTGCGTGGGCGGCAAACGCCTCTCACAGTTGATCAGATAGTTCAGCACGGGTGTGTTTTGTGTAATGGGCAAGATGGGGGGTTGACCGTTTGTCAGAACCCGGCTGGTGAGTTTTGATTGTGTAAGTGGTTTTTGGTCCCAGTGATGGCGTGACAGTATACAACAACAAGAACGACCACACCTAGAGGCAAGCCAACACCACCACAATTAGAAACCCGGAAACAACGAGCGTCCTTGTCTCGGTAGACTTTCCCAAGCGCGGTTATGCAAAGCTAATCAGTACATAATCTGGGGAAACCGGAGATCCAACGACGTGGAACGGGCGGATAGGCAGTCAGGCTGAAATGATCTGTCTGTCTTTCTTGCTCTCTGGAGATAAGAATGGGATGATCCAAGCGGCTCCAGGGGGAGTTGTTGGGTAGGTAGCACGCAGTAGTAGCAAGAGGACCGTTTGGTGTTCAAAGACAGGTGTTAGATACGTGATGACAAGTGAGTGTATGGTAAGAGGAAGAAACGACTAAGGGCTTTTTATGTAATTGTTTGTTAAAAGTTGAGCGGAAAGGTGGTTTTGGGGAGCGGATGGTGTGCTTTCCAAGTCTGGAGTAGGGAAGTTCTCAGGTTGAAAAGAGGCACATGCAGTTGCTAACGACGAAGGAGGATTTTCTTTGGTAGAGGAAAACGACGACAGATGGGGTCAATGGAGCAAATGGTCAGATCAACAGACGACTTTGATGAGGGTTCGTTTCCTCTCTGTGACAAGCTGCTTTCGCTGTTCGGGCCGCCTTGGGAACCCAGAGACTTTAGGAACTTCGTTTACCAGGAGGAGAATGATTTTTTCTTCCGTTCGTCGTTGTGTGGAGAGCCACTGCTAAAGCTCTTTTTTTTTTTCTGCGTCGTCTTTTTTTCAGTCTTGGAGCTGGGCTGGCTACTGTAGTAGGTCCAGTAGGTACATACACTACGCCAGGTACGTAGTCGGACGTCGTTCAACCACAGACCAGGCAGCCCGCTATGCTCGGCTGGGTCATACGGGGGGCCTGCAAGTCTATTGTCTGTGCATGCGTGGTGTGGACTTGGACTGGGACTGGGTAACCGGGACTGCGACTATGGATGGGCGGCTGCTGATGGGTCCCTCTCCTGCGTGCAGCTCCAAGTCCTCTGCTGGTACTCAAGTCAGGTACCGGTACTTTGCCTAGAGAGCTTGAGCGGAGCCCAGAATTTTCTTCACAATGGAGCTCAAGTCGTGAGTCGTGACTGGTCCTAGACGTTTCCTGTTCTGGCGACGCGCCTGATTTTAAATGGGAGAATAATTCTTTTTTCCCTCTTTCTTTCTCTTGTCTGAGATCCGCCCTGTGCCACGGGACGAAGCTTAGCCTCGCAAGACGGATCCAAGTGGCTGGCCGTGTTGCCGTGAGCCGGGTTAGGACGGTGAAGTAAGGCACAGGGTCTTTGGTCGTAGAGTTGTGCGTCTTACAGCCAAGGAGGGGTCCAATTCCCAATGTAGAGGCTGACAGTTCGGATATAATAATAATCACTGGAATTGTAGGCACGGAAAAGATATGTCTGCTGAGCTTGAGAGGGGCGAGCGAACCGGCCACAACAGGTGTATGTACGTTCAAAGTCAAAGAAACAGCCGATGCTTATTCGCAGGTAGGCAAGTAGGGTAGCCTGGAAAGAAGAAGATCGAGGAGTTTGGTGCTGACAACGGGCCGGGCCCAATTCAGGTGTAATTTGCCAGGCAATGTAGTATGTATGTGAAGCTTGAGGTCGTTCGGGTTAGGTGATGTAGGCAAAGGTGGGCAGGTAGTAGATTAGAGTATAATGTACGGAGTACTAGCTCCTGCCAGTGAGCTCAGGAATTGCTCTCGCTAGACGGCCAACCAAGCACAACAAAGCTGTAGTGTAATGTATTGCATGAAATGTAGGCTCAATTCCATCAATAGGTAGCCAAAGATTGATGGTAAGGTAAAAGCTAGAGTTGAGAGTAGCAAGTTGCTCGTGGTGGAGTAAAAGGCCGGCCTGGTCATTTGGAGCTGCCCTCTGCAAGTCAGTCGCGGCTGCTGCTTCTTGGGGTCCCATGTTCATATAAAGTAATTAAAACTTGGGTGTGTAGCCTGGACTTTCTCTTAGTTGCATAAACCGGGGTGAAAATTTGAACCCCAGTTACCTTGAAAGACGTGCATGAACATCCCAGCAAGCATCCGTCATCCTCGATCTGGCGACCTGCAGACTATACTCATACCTGGACGTCGGCACCGTTGGCGAACAACAATTATCAATCTTTGCTCAAGATCATATATATTAGGCGATCTCTTGTTTTTGTAGCATTTCTGAAAGATGTCCTTCCACGAGTATCCGCACAATCACGCTTTAGTGGTGCAGGTGTTCCAACTAGTATAGGTCGCGGACATCAATCACTAGGTTACGTAGGTATGAGCTTCTCTAGTATTTGTGGATTCCTATTGCCATCATCAGGACAATATTTTATACCATATGCGATCCCCAACTGCGGGCGCACACTGCGCTCTTCTCCCCCCTAGCCAGGTTTCACTATCAATGTACAGAAACGAGATGCTCGTCAGGGATTTGGTTATACATATATCTATATCGCGATACTCAGAGGCCCAGCGTTTCGGGGGTCCCAAACTCTAATGACTAGCGCCGGACGATGCTGTCATCCCGAAGTCGAGCATTCATCGTAGATGGCGACATGTCATGATTGCGCCTCGAGCTTGAACTTAGCAGGACGTTGCGCGCGTGCTCGCCGTCCAAACAAGGTTTTGTTATTTCCTTCAAGGGTCAAGCCGTTGGCAAAGCCGTGGACGTGCACCTAGATTAAGAGATTTTGTCATCAAGACACTGGTATCTCTACGAAAACAGTATTGTATGGCGACGGACACAACATTGAATGCATCTGATGGCGGCGGGTGTTCAAGGGTCCTGCTCAGATTGATCTGATGCTTGCAAGAAAATGACATTCTGATATGTATCTCTATTCTGAAGCACGACAAGGGCTCTTGAGCAGCTGAATGGACAAGGGTAGACTGTAGGGATCTTTTGGTTGCAACATGTAGTTATATCTTCATCTAATCTGCCATCACTTCTAGAATCCGCAGCAAGTTCAAAACTGCCACAAGCATAGCATTTGCATCAACCAAAAAATATCTATAAGTCGCACCCCCTAGTTATCCATACACGCGAAAACTACCTCCCATGTTTGATTGGTGTCGCTAAACCCCGGTGACAGTGAAATCGCCCCGGGGTCACGTCAGACTGGCACATGACGCATCTGGCATATCGGAGCAATCCATGGGCTGGCTGGTCCAAGGTCCAATCCATGGCCGGCGTCTCTCGACACCCTTTTCATATGGCCAGCTGCTGGTTTGTTTGTCTGCGCTGTCTGTTGGTTTTTTTTCTGGTGGCTTTTTTTGTTACCCCTCCTTCCCCTCCATTGGAAACTCGCCGTCAGTCGTTGTACTTTGGCTTGCTGTAGTACTAGGGTACTTGGAACTCGATCTCAGGTTGAAATTCTGATAATTGCATAGCCCAGCAGAGCCCGGTCCAGCCCAGCTACCTACCCGTCCGCCATTCTTTCGTACAAGTTCGGTCTGTCGGTCCTCCCGCAACAACACAACAACTGTCACCCACCTACCCATAAAATTCGATAGAGTCGCACATCTCTCTACACTATTGACGACTTCCGTTTCTTCATTGTTTGCCCCTTATCTTGCTTGATCTTGCCATGATCAGCTCAGAGAAAAAGTGCTTCCCAATGACATCTCCACTGCGTTCATATGAAGGGAATTATGGGTGAAGCACATTCCGCTGTGCCAATTGAACAATTCCGCGACACCACAAACCAAAGCTGATGGATGTTTTGCCCCGAAAGGGAAAAGAATTCCACAGCCCAGCAAACTCGACTGCCGACCCTTTCGGACGCATACCGTATTGGTAGAAGTGTGCCTTGGCGCTGCTAGTCTCGCTCGCCTGGGGAAACGATCCTTGCGAGATCGATTATGCATCTCCGAGGAGCTGTCCCGCTGTGCTGGCCGTCCCTTGGGCTCGGTAGCCACACACCACCATCTTGATCCTTCGTCCAGGTCTACGGTGCGCTGAGGCTGCACTTTAGTTGACTACTACACAGTAGGTTATTAGCCGTGGTCGAACTCCGCCCGGCGCCGGCCTTGGTTTTAATATAGCACTGGGCTTGAGCCTTGAGGCCACCGACTGAACGCTACAGCAGTGCGACCACCAAAATGTGCACACCATTGCTTGCCTGCGGCTTCTAGACATCGATCCGATTGTAGACGCAGGTAACTGAGCCATAAGTGTCAGTGTTGAGACACGCGCACGACGAAATTTGACAGCAACTGCTTCTGCTGATCATATTCAGTACCAGACGTCAAAATCTTTTCTACAGTTTTGAAAATTAATTACAAGACGACCGACGACGCCGTATTCAAAGTGTTTCTTCCTACCTTGCCGAGGGTCTCTGTCTCCCGCAACTTTGCGTCATTGCCGTCCCTGACTCGACCGCCCAGCCCTATACAGCGCAGGGTTTATATAAAGCTGAGATTCAGTTCGGGTTGACGCTCCAGACTCGCACGTATAGTACTGCAAGCCAAGACGATCGACGTTGTCCTCGGAGCAGTCGGCGTCGACTTCAGCGCCGGCTCATCTGGAAATGCTACGCAGCACCGGTCTACGACGCTGTCAGACGGGCACTCTATGCCGGAGCAAAGTGAGACAGACTTTTCTCACTCTACCTTCTGGAAGGATTCTAGCGCACTTCTAGAAACTTGCACCCCTGCGTTAACAGTCTTTTAGTTGCAAATCCCCTTTTCATGCTAGTGACAGGTCGACACCCTTGACATCTGCAGCTGCAACGTTCCAACGGTGACATGGTTCACTGTACCCAGTCGAGCCAGTCTGCCTTGGTCTGAGTGTCGAAATAGCGCCGATGTCGCTCCATCGCCAGCTGCTGTATCGTCCGAGATGTCTGACGTTTGCGGATAAGATTGCCTCTTATCACGATGCCAGAGGACGATATCCCTGATATAATCCATGTGCCCTGACTCGCTAGCAGTCACAGGAGAGAAGCAGATTTTGTCTGCTTGCATGAAACAAGCATTTTCAAGCTCATCACATCGGACGATAATAGCTCCTTGCGTCTGACGCCATCGTCAATGGCTTCCACACATTAATAGACCACTGCGAAACTCGGACAACACATGCAGGCAGCACCATGAGAAACGACCGAGTTGCGACGACATCCGACGACACGAGCGTGCGCTACGGGTATAATGCCTTTGACGTATTTCATCAACACCGATCACCCTGTAATGCATATCATCTCAATAAGATTGTTGATAAGAGTAGAGTAACTTGCTGGGAGCTAGATCTGGTGACTTACCACTCTGCCCTTCTGAGGAGATACAACGATTCTTCCATCAGCTTTGTCGTTTGACACTGTACTCAGATGCAGCGAACAGTGCTGTTACATTGTCAGAATTGTAATTCATTGGCATGAGCGGCAGGAGATACTGCCACGGCGATAAAGAAATTGAAAGCCGAGCCATAATGAACTTGCTCTGCATCCTAGAATTATAGACATAAGAGCGGGGCGAGGCATTTCATGATGCTCTGATCCGAACAGTCCGCGACAACTTTCTCGCAAGGGCATCGCACACATAAACGACGAGGCAAAATAAATCCAGGTAGGATAATATTTCGCCAACGTAGCCAATGTGTCCCTTGATGTGTCTCAAAGGGCGGCTTCGCAATTTCATCCGTGAACTGTTCTATACATAATTCTGGAATCTATCCCATCAACCCAATATGCCAAGGGAAGCGCAAATGTAAAACTCGGTGAAGCCAAGCAGTCGAAATTATCAGGAGGAATTGCGCCTCGTCGAGGTGTGGAAGATCTGCATGCAATCATGGTCGGATGCTACGCACCGAGATATGAGCTCCATGCTTGTGAAAGAGAAATTTTATATACGCCCGTACGCCGCAACTGGTGTTTAAAATGAAGCCTCGTGCGAGCATGATTGCAAAGGATTGGCTGCAGATTTACGATCAAGGCGGATATTGTACTTTCAGGGTAGAATCGAACGCGCCGAAACAAGACTGTAATCATCCAGGACATTGTACCGCCTGCCACGCATCGCATCACGAGATCAACCATAGATGACCGATATACCAAATGAATCAGATATGTTTCTGTTGCCTATATATGTACAAATTTAATATTCACAAATATCTTGTTGGGTCCTTTACGTTCTGGCAGCCCTGATCCCATTGCCGAGATCAATCGCCAGCATGGCCACCAAGAGCAGCGCATTAAAGGCTGCCATCATGTAGAATGGTGCACCGGTGCTGGCCACGTCAAAGAGGTATCCTCCCAGCTTGGTGAGCAACAAGATGGCGGCACCGCCGCACCACGAATAGACGCCTGCCACGGAGCCCTTGAGCTGTACGCGCGAGACAAGCTTCTCATCTTGTTCTCCTCCCGTTCCCATCGTGGCAGCTTCGTGCTGCTGCTGCTGCTGCTGCTGCTGCCCGTTGCCATTCTCTAGCAGCGGTGCCCTCTCGCTCCCTTGGCTGTCCCCGTGTTCCGATGTGTTGGAGGTGGAAGATACGGCAACGGGCAAGTCAGCGCTCAAGACGCCGCGGCCGAGCGAGCCGAGACTGCAGACAATGGCGCCAATCTGGCTTATGCCCAGAAGCGCGACAACCAAGAAGACGATGCCGCCTCCGCCCCGGCCATCGACGTCCTTGTACTCTGGGCTCGACAGGCGGGGGAAGACAATATAGCCCACGACGCCGCAGAGGGTGGAGACGAGGATGGGCAAGTTGACGCCGCGCCACTTGCGGGCGCTCAGGTAGCCAAACAAGGGGGCGCACAAGAGGGCGACGAGCTGCGCCACGCCGCTCAGGATGGAGGATAGGATATAGGCGGTGCGGCACTCCTTTTTCAGCTCCGGGGAAGGGTCGTGGGGCGAGCCCTGACAGAAGCCGTTGCCGATGAAAAAGGTGTTGATGTAGAGCGGGATAAAGAGGCTGATGGCCACGGTGCTGGCGCGCGCGACGAAGCCGCCCAGGTAGCCCACGGCAATGTGCGGGTCCGTCAGGCCCAGGCGGAGCGAGGACATGAGGAGGTGGCGATACGGCAGAGGTCCATGGCCGGCCGCAGCTTGTGCTCCCAACGTTTCGTCCTCGTTGCCCGTTTCCCGCTTCCGACTCAGGCCGAGCAGCATGCGCCACCCTTTACCTTCCTCTCCCTTGAGATCCTTGAGGCCCATGAAGACAAAGAGAGCCACGCCGAGGGCCACGACGGCTACGACGTAGAAGCTGTACGTGATGGCCTCGGCGGGCGTAACGCCTTCGCGCTTGGAGAAACGTGCCGGCAGGGGCAGGAACAGGGACAGCGCGACCAGAGCACCACAGCCCGTGAAGAGACCCACGAAGCCCGCCAGCGCCGATGGCTTGCGTCCCCTACTGTCTTCCTTGTTGTTCTCATCGTCATTGCCGGCGCCTCTTCTGCGACTGCTGCTGGTCGAGCCGTCTGCGCTGAGGCCTCTCGAGTAGCTCTGCGGCGTTATGGTGGCATCGCTCTCAAAGCTCATGGCGACGCTGTGTCTCTGGTTGGGCTTTCTCGCGCTCCTTCGGTGCTGTCCATTTCCCTCTCCATTGGCGTCATCCTCTTCCTCCCCCTCCACCTCGTCGTCCGTCAAGCTCGGCAGAATGGCCGTGACCATGGTGGCCGCGGCGGTGGCGCCGAGCGCAAACAGGATGCGGACAGCCACGAGGGCGCGCACGCCCGCCCAGCCCTGGGGCACCTGGACAAAGCAGACGAGACTGAGGCCGATGACGGCGTAGCCCAGCACGGCGACCCAGCGCACGCCCAGGCGGTCCGAGGCGAGGCCCCAGGCGGGGCAGGCGACGAGGGCGACGACCTCGTCGACGAAGCCGAGGGTGCCGACAATGTCGCCCACGCGCGTCTTGACGCCGACGAGGTCTGTGACGAGAAAGGAGACGGCCGAGTTGAGGAAGACGAGGAAGGAGATGCTGAAGAGGGAGATGCCGAGCAGGTACGTCGTGGCCTGCAGAGGCGTCGCCGAGGGCGCAAATGGGAGGAGGCGGCGGAAGCTGCGCGCCATTGTTTTTGTTTTTCTGCTTCCTTCCCTTTCCCTCTGTTTGCCTTATCACTGGCACACCGAATTGGCGCCTTTTCTTTGTTATCTGGTTGCTTATGTATGAAATATGCTTGTTTTGCTTCTATGATATCACAATGTTTTTGGAGATCTCGGGACGTCGGAGGTTTTTTTTTGGAGGGGCACACCCCGAGCTTTTTGCCTTTAATCAATCAGAGTTCGCTGTCAAGTTTACAATTATGCACACACAAAAGTCACATCTTAAAAGACTGGGGAAGAAGAATAAGTCAAAGCGGCGAGACCACGAAAAAGATTTGAAAAAAGAAGTCGGTTGCGATTGTTATTATTGTTGTTGTTTGTTTTGATTTGCGCAAAGCTACTCAGTCGTATTTAAACCTAGAGAGGTTGGGCTGCTGTTATTAAATGGCAAGATCCGAGCTTTGGGGGCCCTTGCCTTGGGTTGCCGTTTGTTTCAAGCAGGGATATGCCAGACAGACTCCATCGCTCGGAGCCCGATGACATGACGCGGGGATCCTGTCAGTAGATAGCGGTCCACTATAAATTTGGGAATGGAAATATTGTTTCTTTTCTAACGGCAGACAGCCCATGTTATTGGCTCTGAATTTAAAAGTATAAGATATGCTGCTATAGTACTAAGGTGTTTATATAGAGAAAGAGACAAAATAACAAACTGCAAGCCATCTAGTATACAGTGAGTAAAAAGAAAAGGACAAACATTATCAAAAAATTGGATCCAGATTATATCTGGAGGAAGCGATGATGAGAGTGGGACTTGAACCCACGCACGTTTCCGTACCAGGAAGTAGGTGTTAAGGTGACCTTAACCTGGCGCCATAACCAACTCGGCCATCTCACCGTGGTCGTTGACGAACATCCTGTCTAATGCAGTTCAAGATTGATGGAGTTCATTGTGCACGAACAAGAAGATGTCTACACTGCTACAGGTTTGTTCTCCTTTGCATGCCGGAAATTTTGTTACAGGTCTATAGATCGAGATCGACATATTATTCTAACCGTGATATTCATCACTCTCGGCCCCGAAAAAAACAAAAGAGGCGCCGGTGTACCATATCAAGAAAAGCCCATGTTGCAAGTCGAAGGGCAAATCAACTTTTCTGTCATGATGTTCGATGGCCATAAAGCATGACCTGAAAGAAATACCACATCATGCCTTCATCTTGCTCACGCTTCCAAACTTGGCTTGCCAGGCATAATAATAAATCAATGCGGCAAAAGGTTGGCCAAGAATGGTAAAGGTGATCCAAAACGTGCAATTTCCGACAATCTTGCCTCGTGGCTCACCCACAAACTTCTTGATCAGGTCCGTTATTACGATTAATGGCAGTTGCATCATCATGCCGAGAAAGGCCACGCCTGTGTATCCGGTTAGCTACCCAATATGCTTCGGCGAGCAGAAGAAATGACTTACCGATTATGTTATGTGTGGGCACTCCCACTGCCATTTCGTGCAGGACGGCCGAGACAAAGAAAACAGCCAAGAAACTGCTGGTTTGGCCATAGCCCCTCCCCATCATGGGAGAATAGACATGGCGCCTCATAAAGGCATGAACGGGCTTGTTCCACATGTTCCAATAGTCACGGAGACTGGTTGCATTCCACCAGTCGTCGTAAAAGTTCCTGTCGCCAAACCGGGTGATTTCGGCTAGCGCATTCAGGGTGGACTGGAAAAGTGCAAAGAAGCCCGCCAGCCAGATGACCAGGGAGATTGTAGATAGCTTCAACAGCCTCTCCACGATGGAAGCAACTCGGAGAGTGCTCATGCTGTTTAGTGAGTTCTGAAGGACGGGAGCCGCATACTGGGCGCTGCAGAACCAGATGAATACGCTCAAGCAGACGGCCTCGCCGATGCGCTTGAACACAAACTTCCAGCGAATCTTTTCGGTACGGGGATAGACTGGCTGGTATACAAGAGTTGGTGCCCACCAAAAGTACGCCAGATTGCTCATGGTAATGTTTTCAGGGTAAGGACACTGTGCGTATATCTCGGGCAGCGCGGCTAATTCGCCCTTGACCGGATGGAGGTAGGCATGGCGTAAATCTCGGTTCGTCAGCGCATAGGAAGCTGTCTTCAGCCAGACAATGATGGCATGCAGTTCCGTCGCAGTGCCTATCAATGGGTGGTGAATGTAGCTATAGACCACCCAACTGGTCAGACTCAACGCCACGGTGGCATTGATTCCATGCAACCACCTCACCCTGATCCACATGGCTCTAAAGGACTCGGCCTGATCTTCGGTAGGGCTGGCCGAGCCGCCTCTGCGAATAGCCAGAGCTCGCGATGCCTTGGCTTGTTGTGCAGCAAAGAGCTCGATGGAGTGGGCAACCCACAGAAAGCATGGTATCACAAAGTAAAGAGCCATACCCAGGAGGACATCGTGTTTCCGGAAGCCATGGCAATTGAGACAGATTAAGTTGCCATACTAAGGACGGGTGTAAGCCAATTTGACCGTGGTGAATAAAAACTGTGGCACTGAACAGCTTACCCGTTGAAGGTTTTCAATAACCAAACGAAGGTTTCCCGCAACTGATGGATTGGTAAGCCTGGGCTCGAGTCTGGAGATAGGAGTTGATGCGGCAAGCATTCATACCAAGAGTAATGACCATGAGATTTCGAAATCCGAGGAAGCTAGGGGCGGCGGCGGCATCGTGGCTCAACGTCGATGGCCGCGTCTTGGAGTGAATGGCTGCAACATGTCTGTACCTCCTTATCAATGTTGGTGCTCCGTTCGCGCGGCCATTCCCCGAGGCTCCATTGGCACTCTGCTGCTGTGTGCTAGGGCCTTCGCGTCTACGACTTGAGATTGGGGATGTGGCCGTCTCCACGCTCGTAGAGGTTGCTGATTCCATGATGCTGCTGTCTGCCGTCTCCTCTGTAGGAGGATTCATGAAAGCCCGAAACCGATTCCTCTTTCCCAATCGGTCATTTAACTGCCAGGACACCAGCACATGAGCAGGTAAAAGCAAGCAGATAAAGCAATAGAAGATGAGAGTTGAAGTGAAGTCGATAGACTGGGCAGTGCAGCTCGTCGACTTTTGCAGGATTGTTTGCGTCGACCCCAAGAAAGCGTTAGAGTTTCGTCACTGATAGCTCGATACCCCTCCAAACTCTAAAAAAGTTGTTGGATGGCGAGATCCCCAGGCGCGGCGCCGAGCTATACTTCCAAGCTCCTCCCCGCGCAGGTTGTGATGTCTCTGATAAGGAAGATTGGTCGTGATTTGTTCGTTGCAGCGAGCAAGACCCAAGGTTTGCGAATCTCATTTGCAGCCGCACAATGCGGGAAGGTTGAGAAGTAAATATTATGGGCTGCCTCGTTTTGTTCGTGTATTTGTTGCGTGCGCAATGGATGAAGAAGATAATTTAAATGATAATGAACCATTCAGGGACTGCCGGTCTCCCGCGGCGGCTCCGCCCTGGGCTACGTAGGTAGTTCTGGGCGAAGAAAAGGACTGGACAGGAGGGAGGACCTAGGATGCTACCTACTGCCAAGCAAGCTGGCAAGCTCCTTTCTGGGCCAGACGCAATTGAGTTTTCCAAGGTTGCTATCCAGGGTGAAGCGACGGAGGGGAAATGCAGCAGCAGTCAAATCATATCACAGCTTTTGGTCGGCTAGCCAATGCATGTACGTGTGTATGTATGTACTACGATAGTAGATAGCTCGAGGATGCTGCGTTGTGCTGTGCTGTGCTGCTGGCTAGGCTGCATTTGCATTTGCATTTCACATTGGCATTGGCTGGAGCCAGACTGGAATGTAGCTGCACTGGATCTGCGTGGTGTGTGTCCAGTGTGTGTGCATGCCCGTAATAACACCGCTGTCATATACTAGGGGACTGGCAAAATGTTTTGACGAAATCTACTCCGGATGCGAGTTCAGCAGCGATTGGACTGGATTGTTTGTCCCTTTGTCATTTGCTGGCATATTACGAGCATTCAGACCCTGGCGATCTGGAAAATGTCAGGGCTTCGATATGCCAAGGCGTATGTGGGCTGACGCATGTGATTGCGACGTTGTGGATTCAGGAATTCATTGATCACAGCACACAGAGAAAGGGAGCCGCCCGGTCGCTGTGAAAGAAACCTTTGGCAGGCAGAGAGGCATTGGGGAAATGTCGTCCTTCAGCTTGCCTCGGAACTTGTCGGCTCTCGGAAACCGGCGGCTTGTTAGATACAATACAATTTCTCTTTCATAAAGGGGTGAATGAATGGTCTGAACCTGTACTTGTGCTGCAGTGGCTGTCTACCAAGTGCAACTTTGAGTATGAGAGGCCGAGTCAATGAAATCTACTTGGACGCATGAGGTATATGCTCAAGTACGTGTTGTAGAGCTTCTTTGGAATTAGTAGCGCAAATTGATTCCTTGATGATCGGAATTAGCCAGTGATATGCAGTGTCACCACCCAGGCAGTACTGTAACAAATGCACAGGACGAATTGCAGCTTTGCGGTTGGTGACAGACTGTCTGAGCGTTGCCAGCTGCTCTGCCTTATGTTGTTATCGGCGTGCGATAAGAAAACAGCATGGAGCCGCTGGCTGCTAGCTGCCAGGTACGTACCTTGCTCAACTGAAGTGCCACTAGAATTTCTCTGCCCGTCTCAGCGCTGACAAGAGCTCCAAGCGCGTGCATCAATTTACGAGTGCCCCCCAAGCCCGTCCCGCGTGCCATCCATCAGCCAGCAGCAGGAGTGGAGCTCTTTCTCACAGCAATTCCATACTGGCTGGACATTTGATCAGCCTCGTCCATCATCATCTGTCTTGTGTCTTGCTAGGTGCATGTGACGCTAGCCACATTCCTCACCTGCAATTATCAATCTGTGTTTTGCTATCGCGTACCATTATTCACCATAGGCGACGCCAGCCACAAAGCTCACATGACTTGGGCTTCGTAGTTGTCACATAGTGTATTCTGGCAACATCGGACGCGATGGCCTACGAACCGCGCGGCGGCGGCCATGATGGGCCTGACGGCATTGGTTTCGTAAGGGCTCGAGGTCGTCGGCCAGTCACTGACTATGGTGCCACAATGGTGCACTGGATGCGCGATCGCCGGCCACGATACCAGGGTTCCTTCAAGGGCGAGGCTGAACGGCCCAGCGCCAGCTACATTGTCGATGTAGGCAGACTTCGGAGGGCAACCTCATATATGGAGAAATACAATGCTAATTTTTCCTTGTAGATGCTTCCACCACTGGCAAGAGTGACAAGTCCTGCAGACTCCGTTCCGGCAAAACACTTACATTCTTCGCTCAACAAAATCAAGCATCCCGTCAATGTCGTGCGATGGACACCAGAAGGCCGTCGGTTGCTGACTGCATCCACAAGCGGAGAATTCACCTTGTGGAATGGAACCGGGTTCAATTTTGAGACGATAATGCAGGCTCACGATGTCGCCATTAGAGCCATGGCCTACTCTCACAGTGATGATTGGCTCATATCCGCCGATCACGACGGTACTATCAAGTACTGGCAGCCCAACTTTAACAACGTCAAGGCCATTCAGGTTTCTCATGATCCCATCAGAGATCTTGCCTTTAGCCCCAACGATTCCAAATTTGTTACAGCCTCGGATGACTCCAAGGTCAGAATATTCGACTTTACTGGCGGTGTAGAGGAACGCGAGCTCAAAGGCCACGGATGGGACGCAAAAAGTTGTGACTGGCATCCTACGATGGGTCTTATCGTGTCCGGGTCAAAGGACCACTTGGTCAAGTTATGGGACCCTAGAGCACCGGGGCGATGCTTGCGCACACTACATGGGCATAAGAATACTATCACAAAAACACTGTTCGAGCGAGTCCGTGGAAATTGCTTGGCAACTTCTGCTCGGGACCAGACAGCACGAGTCTTTGATTTGCGAATGATGAAGGACGTATGCCTGTTGAAAGGCCACGAAAAGGACATTTCGACACTCGCATGGCATCCTATCCATCCCAACCTTCTAAGCACGGGAGGATCCGAAGGTTCTCTGTTCCACTATCTCTTGGATGAACCGAATACTCCAGCAGGCCAACCCATAAGTGTTAGCCCCTATGAGAGTGCAGATCCATCCTCAGCACCGGCGCAGACTCTGTATCCTGCACACAAAATACCATTTGCACATGATTATGCCATATGGTCACTTGATTGGCATCCGCTAGGCCACATTTTAGCCTCTGGATCCAACGATCGTATCACGAGGTTCTGGTCGCGAGCCAGACCTGGAGACGCAGAGGTATTCCACGACAGATACCACATTGGCGAGGCTGCTGCCGAGGCTCAGGGAACATGGCATCGTCGCGATGCACGTCGCCAACGGCAGGAAGAGGAGGAGCAAGAGCTCGAGGACGAAGCAGAAGGGCTCGTCGATCAAAAAATGCCTGCCAAGAGCCATCAGGCCGCAGGCCTCCCAGGTTTGCCGGGTCTACCTGGCCTCAGCTTACCTGCCAATGGCGTTCCGCCACCTCTGCCGCAGATTCCCGGCGTCGGTGCTTCTGGAGTTGTGCCACCGCCTCTTCCGTTCCCGATACCTCCAAATCTGAACGGCGCTGCTCCACCGCCTCCTATACCTGGCATGAACCCCAACGATCCCGAAGCCTTTGCTAGGATCACAGAGATGATGCAGAAAGCCGGCGTTCCATTGCCTCCACCGCCCGGAATGTTGCCACCCGGGATGGTTCCCCCTCCCAACTTTCAATTCCCGCCTGGGTTTCCCCCGCCGCCAATGCCACCAAATGGCGCCGATAATTCTATTTTTGATGCCGGAGGTCGACGTAGGGCACCCCTTCCAAGTCAAGAGGAGAGCTTGAAGGCAGAACAGAAGCGCGGAAATTACACTCGCATTCGCTAGGAGCAGGATGAACGGCCCAGAGCAGGTCCCGAAGCACACCTCGAAGCGGGCCCCGGAACGGGAGCCGAAGCAGGTCCTCAAGCAGGTCCCGAAGCAAGTCCTGAAGCAGGTCCTCAAGCGCGCGTTCCAAGAAACCATCGAGAAAGGAGGTGGTTGAAAAATAAAAGAAAGCTGGCCCGAGAGTGGGCTCTAGGGTTGAGAGGATGAGTATTGAGGCTGAATATATATTCAGTAGAAAAAAACAGATCAAGCCGATTCGACGCCGAGTAGCCGCTGATTATAAAAGCATGACTTGTATTTCTAGAGGAGTGCCTTGACAAATTCTGGAAAATGGGGTCACAATACCCAAAGGCGTTTACAGGAGCGTTTCTTCAACCATGACTGATAAAAGATCCCTGGTCAAAAGCATAAGACTAAATATATTTTATTTCGTCGAGTCGCTTGGCTCGCAAAGATCTACTTGTTGACAAAGTAAAAAGGCTGTTTGCCCTGGTCTCTATGCTATGCTGCTACCTAGTAATGCAATGCGACGCGATGCTGTGTTGGTACTGTGCCCAATGATGCTGTTCCCGTATGTCCTCATAATTCCAAGCCAGATATCTCTCAATATATTGTACAAAGGGCATATCTCCTGTGCAAATTGTTCGCCGAAACTTGAAGGAAAAAATCCAAGCACAAAGAGTGACAAGTGCTCATCGGCAGAAAATTCCAGGCGCAGGTGTAACACAAATGCTGAGATTCTATAATGTCACAGTTCGGTTTCCTCCACTATTATTGTTGTCCTCTCCGAAGTTGACTTGTCTGGTAAAATATGTAGAGCGTGTCTCTCTCTCTCTCTCTCTCTCCGAAGTCTCATCACCGCTTGGGGGCGGGCAAGGGGGCGGCAGTCGACTTGTTGAAAGCCTTTTGTCTGTCGGCATAGTCCTTGATGACCAGGGCGCAGGTGGTGTCGGCGCACAACCTCTTCCTCCGCGCCACGGGGAGCTTGGACGCAAACTCGAGGCCGCTGGCGCGCTCGACGGCCTCGACGGGGACCTCAAAGTCGGTAATGGGCTTCTCGTTGGGGATGGGGGCGTTGGGCAGGACAAAGGCGCCAATGGCGACGGGGCCCGTGGTCGTTCCCGGGGCGGCCTCGGCAAAGATGACCTTGTAAAAGTGCGTGGGCACGGCCACGTTGGGCGGGTTGCCAATCATCTCGTAGCGGACGTACCACTTGTTGTCGACGGGGTCCTTCTTGGGCAGGTAGAGCGGGCCCGTGACGATGCGGACGCTGGGGTAGCGGACCGTGAGGCGGCGGCAAAAGTCCTCAAAGTGCGCCCAGTAGTCGCGGTTGAAGCCCTCGCCGACCTGGGGGCACATGTTGGTCAGGTAAAAGGTGTCGTCCATGGCGGCCTGGGACCACTTGCAGTCGGCGGCGGGGACCTGGTGGCCGCGGTCGTAGCCCGACCGAAAGTAGTCCTTGAGCTTGGCGCGGAACTTGTCGGGCACGCCGTCGTCCTCGACAAAGTTGCTGTGCTTGCGGTCGCCGTCGCGCTGGGCCAGCGAGGCCGGGGTGATGTGCTCGACGACCCAGTGCGGGTTGCGCGTCCGCCGGTCAAACGAGGAGACGAGCGCCGCGCGCGTCGCAATGTCGGACACGGGGCCCGGGAAGCCATACTCGAAGACGCCCGAGGGATCGACGGGGGCGCCTCCCAGCAGAGCGGCGGGCGCAGAGGTTGAGAGACCGCCCGGCTGGCCTGGCTGCGCAAAGGCTTGCTTCCCGGGGATGGGAATGGGCGCCGAGGCGCCTGTAGATATGGTGGTTGTGGTTGTGGATATAGTATTGGTTTCGAGCTTGCGCTCGGGACGTAGGCTGTACATGCTTGCAGTGATAGCGGCACCGGCTCCTGCGCTCGCCGCAGCAATAATGGCTAATGTTGTCTTGGACATCCTGAACGAGATTTCGCGACTCCCTCTGGGAGCGACCCTGGCCGAGGTGGTTTTATACGAGGAGATGGAAGCTGGAGGTTTTGGTATGTTTGTCGCTGCTGACGAGAATGACTGGGCAGTCAGGCGTGTAGTGTATGAGTACAGCAACGGCCACGCGGTAGTTGACAGACGCCTCGTGGTGTTGAGATGGTGTGCGCACCTGTTGGTCGGTATGTCTCAGATGAGAGTGATCTGTATTTGGGACAGCCGGAGAAATTTCTGAGATGCTTGGTAGCAGACGCGCTCCCAGCTTTCCAGCGCGCTTACAGGGCTGAGATAACGCGGATAGCGGGCGATAGGGGGCCCCTGCTTTAGCCCTTAGGTACGCAGCAAGGGGACGATTTGCCTGGTGCTACGCTACAGCCTGCGGGTCATAACGGGTTGTCTTTCCCTGGGACCGTTGGGCGTCTGTTAGTGGGCGATTGAGCACCGGAGCCGCAAGATCACTTGGGCAGCCCAGCCAACATCATCTGCGCTGGCCTGTTGATCAGTACGCGGGATCGCAGAGCCACAGTGAGCACTCAAGAGGGCTCTTTTCTGTTTACTTGATATCTTGAGGACTACAGCAGGTAGGCATGACCAGGGCTCTGTTTACGCTGCTCATGGATATGACGCAATTTACCAGTTATTGCTCTGTTCAGTTGCGAGCAGGACAACAGAAGCCAAAGCCGGCATTTGATGCGTAGGAACTCATGCGCTCTGATTAGCTGGTCACGGCTACACCTGGGCAGTGTTTGAAGATGACATTTGGTGTAAACAGTGCCCTAGGCTCATACTCGAGTCCACAAGAGGCATTATCAAAAGCAAATGCCAGACGTGTAACACGTAGGAGCCCCACGATGATGCAGGAAATATGGAACTCAAGATCACTGTACGACAGGACGACTCGTTGAAGAATGGAAGATATACTGTCAAGGAATCTGGATTGCAAGGAACGGATTTGCAAGCTCTGATGCTCTCCAGGGCTCCAATCGCTTCGTCCCCGCCTGACACGTCGTGCAGTGAACCCCCGCTGGTCGGCACTTAGAAGCACCGATCATGGACATAGGGACCCCAGATCAGCAGCGGGCAATGTGCTGACCAAACCCAAAGCCCTTGTTCGTTGCCCATAATTTGCAAGGACCCTTGATTCTTTGCTTCCTTGGGAAGATCACACTTACGTCATAGTAAGAAAGTCTTTCCCATCTATGCTGTATTGGAAAAGTTAAGCAGCCAAATGGCCCGAACCACTGTATGCGAATCTGCACATGGCTGAATACATAGAGTACATAGTGGATAGATGCTCGAGTAAACGTACATTTCAAGGTCAGGCACCGTGTGGCAGACCACCTGGATGGATGGAGGGCTTGTGATACACAATGGGTTGCACCCAAAATACACATCGGGATTGACTAGGCTGGCCCCGTTACGCTGTCCGAGTCTTTGCACTTGATCGAGTCAATCATATCCCCATACACATGCACGGGCACCCACACATATCACAACATGCAGCACGAACTAGCAAATGTCTTTGGATCCTCAGGGTGTGCCCAGAGGTTCCAACTGGAGAATAAAGACGGGTTTCCGAGGGCTCTCAGGCGAGTTGGGGGGTCCGCCAAGCCCCTGCTTAGCCCAGTACGGATATGCATCTTTGTCAGCTCTTTCTTTGGCGGACCGTGGCATGCCCTCTGCTGTTCTCACCGTTCCTGCATGTGCGCCAAATAGATCATGGGTCTTGGCCTAGCAGTATAATAAGTGCCGCCAGGAGCGACGGGGGGTTAGACGGGAATCGCATCGTTGTAGCTTGGGCTGGCTATCTTAGGTATATGCATTATTCAGCCTTGGCCAGTGTTCCGCCCGCTGTCAGTAAGAAGCCAAGTTCTGATTCTTGTGTATCATGAATAGAAGAGAGAAAATCAAAAGAAGGTAACAGTAGTACATGCACCTGCTTTGTAGATTTGTTTCACAGGTGGAAATAAGCAACCTTGTTCAGCGGTCCATTCAGAGCATCCATTGTTTCTTATGCCCATACAAAGCACACTGCGGTTCTCGTCGATTCCGGGGCGATTGTGATAGGTTAGCGGCGGCGCGTGGGTGGTCCCTCAAGGTCCTCATTCACGCCCCCTACCTTAGCTATCCTTGGCGCTTCTTTCACCTATGCCATCATCAACAAAACCGCCTAACCCACCGACCGGGCGAACCCTCCTTCGTCCCTTCAAAGCGGGAAATGCCAGGACACCGCCTGCCAGAACAGAAAACCAAACATTATTGCCATTGTAGCATTCAACCCATTCATTCATTGTTTGACCTCTGAATCATTCTCGTCTCTGCCTACTACTACTAAAGTCTCAAGATTCCATCAAAGCTCGAACCTATTTCTTCTTAACGACTCTTTTCCCGTCAAGATTGTTACATTGTTTCCTCTCTGATATACTAATTCCATGACATCAGTCTTTGCATTCTAGTGCGTGTGTGCAGCAGGAGGTGGTTTCGCTGCAGTTGTTGTTGCACTCGTTTCGCAAGACCGAACTTGGTTTATTTCCGCAGTTCCTTTTTTGGAGGCAAGGCTATCTCTGTTAACCGAGCTGGTCGGTTCATCATGGAGACCATGGAGTTGGACAATGACACACGAGGCTGGATCATGGCCCTAGTGAGCGGCATTGGTAAGTGACCCCCCAAGACAAGACCCCGATTACCCTTGTGCGCCGTTGTGCCAATTGCTAATTTGAATGGTTACTACAGCTTGTGTTTTGGGAGCCAGCGTCATCTGTGTCGACTCGCTCGTTCGCCTCTTACCGGGTAAGAAGAACTTTCGTGTTCAGGATAGTGATGCCTTCTTGGCTTCATCACTAAGCCTAAGCTTTGGCGTCATGGTAAGCATTCTTTTCCCTAGAGGCAAGTTTCAAAGGAGGATCCTATTGGCTTACAATTGTGCACAGATATTCATGTCCCTGTACAGCATGTTGCCCGAGGCCAAGAGCTATCTCAAGAAGGGAGGCTTTGAGGAACAGCCAGCAGGTTTTCTCTTGATTGGTTGTTTCGTCGGCGGTTTCGTGGGCATTCAAATCATCTCTCGACTGTGCCATCGCTTTCTGCCTTCGCATGTCGTCGACTGCGATCATACTCACAAGGAGCAGCCTGAGGACGATCATCACTCCCACCACAATGGCGATGCTCATCGACACGACTCACATGGCGGAAGCCTGCATAGACACCATCGGCCAAGCCACCAGCATGAGCACGGGGACAATGTGACAAATGGGCACGCTACCGAATCAACGCCTTTACTGGGAGGAGCATCCTCACACGATCATGATGAGCAGTCAAAATCTCAGGTCACTGCATCTGAAAACCTGGAGGATTCAGCAACTCTAAAGCCGGCCCGCCCCAGAGATGCCACGGTTAACAGACGTCCATCAATGGTACAGCTTATCACGAAGCGAGTCACGTCCTTTGCTGCTGATTCGAAAGCTAACTGCGATGCAAATGGCCCGTGCCATGGCTTCTCAGACCCTTGTGGCCAGGAATGCTTCAAGGCAGTGAACAGTCGGTCAAGTTCAAGCCTGTCACGACACCCGACTATAATGCGCACAACAACGGAGACGGCACCTCAGGCCAACATGTCGACACTGTCTGAGGAGTCTAATGACACTCTCTGGCCTCCGCATCGACGCACAAGTCAGGCACGTTCGCGAGATCCCAGCCGTGACTGGACTCACAATCGTGTCCCACTAGACGACCGTGAGTCGGAGTCATCAGTCGACCTGGAGGCATCGCACCACCATCACGTTCCTGAGAATGCTTATCTGTCCATTGGCCTTCAGACGTCGATTGCCATTGCCCTGCATAAGTTCCCCGAGGGCTTCATTACCTATGCAACCAATCACGCCAACCCATCACTTGGATTCAGTGTCTTCCTTGCACTCTTTGTGCACAACATCTCAGAGGGATTTGCCATGGCTCTGCCACTGTACATGGCGCTTAACAGTCGACTCAAGGCCATGGGTTGGTCATTTCTTTTGGGCGGCTTGAGCCAACCACTCGGCGCTGGCATCGCTGTGCTTTGGTTCAAGATCGCCAAACATACCAACATGACGCCAGATAATGTGGCGTACGGCTGTCTCTTTGCAGTCACGGCTGGCATCATGGCAAGCGTGGCATTGCAGCTCTTTGTGGAAAGTCTGAGCTTGAATCACAACCGCAATATGAGCATTCTATTTGCATTTCTCGGCATGGCAGTATTGGGTCTCAGTACAGCATTTACTTCGCATGCCCACTAACGGAAAAGGGGGGAGACATCACGGACGATCGAGGACGAGGGAAATAATGACTTACAGGCACACCTATAGATACTGTCCCGGAAACAGGGAATTCATGATTTTATGATCGGCCGCACAGCAGCGTCGGGCGTTTCTGGTTTTGGTAGACTGACTGCATTGGCTTGGCATTGGTTTGGCAATGGATGGTTTTTGGCAGCATGACTTTAGGGTCGCAGCAATGGTTTGCGATAAAACATCAATGGCTTCAGGGCATAGGAGTTGCGAATTCGTCTCTGGGGGGTTGCCTACTATTTCTCTATAGTAACCCATTGACTGACACAGGATGAGACAGACAGCAAATAGTCTGCCGCTAGGCAGTATGTTTAGCGATCAATCAATGAAAGCTCTTACCATAGCGCAAATAAGGCGACGGGAGCGAGCGGCTTATAGTATACATGCACTGCACATGAAGGTTTGGGCCGGCTCTTTCGGAACGAGCACAGAAACTTGTTCGTCACGTCTTTGAGGCTCAACTGGGCGCAGCAACACATGTGCTTTATATGCGTGTATGTGTCAAGCGTGTGCTGCGCCCAGCTGAGCTTGCAAAGAGTATGGTGGGTGTGCAACTCGTATCTGGGTGCCTGTTCTGCGGTAACTATTCGGAAAGGAATCCGAAAAATCCGAAAAATCCTCAGCCGCTCAGCCCCCTTCAGTGATGCACCATACTCTGCTCTTTTCTTCAGTGCCGTAAGGGGACACCCCGGTAAAAGGATTCTCTTGCGCGCAAAACATGACGTTCATCTTTGCTTTGGTTGGGCGTTCCCCCGACTAAAAGGGTTATCTAATGCGACAACCGAAAGGTCATTATTTTTAAGGGGAATAGTAAGCCACGCGCGCAGGTGCGCCCAGGCCAGTTATGCAGGCATATTCCCTTGGGGGGTCGTGAACCTAGTCAGCAACTCAATTCCTTAAAATGTGGTCGTTGCAGCCCTGTTTTTCTTTTTCTCTTTTTTGAATAGATGGGATTCTTCTGGACATTTAATTCCCCGTCTTCCCATCCTCTCCTCTTTCCATTGTCTATCTCTTTTTTTTGTTCTCGTTGCGGAAAGTCATTTGACGTGTTGATTGCGAATTGAAAACCCACCAAGAGGGACTATAGAACACATACATCCCACCCTTCCGACGACTTTGCTTCTATTTTTGGCAACAGCCTTGCAGCTCAGCAATTGACGGCAGTCATTGTTTTTTCGGCCCCCGAATCGAGGAAAATCAAATTCATTGGCGTCAAAGAAAAGAAAAATCCGTGTTAGAGAAGGAGAGGAAAAACATGGAACCTGGAATGAGAACGATGGAGATGAAAAGGACAATGACATATTCCACCATGCCCAAGGTGCCGGCTCCGGCCATGGTGTACGGGCCTGACTACGCGGGCGTCAGGAACGAGCAGCCGGTAAGTCTCACTTAGTTTGGAAGACAGAGCCTGGGCCAAGGGATTGGGGAACACTCCACTTCGAGGCCCTGTATCTGAACTTTTTTTCCTTTTTGGGCGTGGAAAATCATTGGAAGCTGACTTTTCATTTGTCTTGCAGAGGCCAGTGCAGCCCATGATGATGAGGCAGTCGGACGAGGAGATGGGACTTCGCGGCGGTGGTGCAGGTGTAAGTTGGATTTATTCATTACCCGTTTGAGCCCTTTCCTTTGAGAATGCATGCGAGATCGAGACAAACATGATAGCACGGCTTTACTGACTATAACTCTTTGATTAGTCTGTCTGCTGCGGTGTCTGTACCGGACTTTGTTGTGCCGAGCTGTGCGACTGCTGCTGCTGCTGCTGTTGCTGAGGGAGGGGCCGAGTCTTCACAACCGAGTAGACTGAAGACGGGAACAAATAGCATGTTATTGGAGGGACGGAAATCATGTTTACGACTTTTGGGTATCAGGTATAAACCGGCCGTTCGTCCATTTGGACACGGAAGAGATCATCACAGCGAAGGCGTTTTTGGGTGTGCATTTTGTTCTCCCCTAGATTTGGGGATTGTCAGTTGGAACTCCGCGACCTTTATTTATGGCCACGTTGAGAATAGATAGAAGAGAATCTCAAAGACGAAATAGAGACACCATGCTGTGTGGTAAAGCCATGAACGACGTGATTTCGAACAGCACAGAGAATTGTAGCTTGTCGCAGTTTTAGAGAGGGTTTTTCCATTATGGCAGCATGCAGGAACGATTTCGTCTTGACCATGTCGCATCTACTTGAGAGATACTTCCAATGCGTATGATAATTAATGACACGACCCTTCTTTTCTTACAGTTATGATTGCAATTAAAAATATTGGTAGCCATCGACCGAGCTAGGTTACTTTTCTTGGTCTTCTTCCTCCACACATCCACCATAATTATACACAATTCCTCAGTCAACTTTCAACACTCTTCAAGTGATGGTCCATATTA
This sequence comes from Neopestalotiopsis sp. 37M, assembly GCA_011058875.1. Classification (NCBI taxonomy): domain Eukaryota; kingdom Fungi; phylum Ascomycota; class Sordariomycetes; order Amphisphaeriales; family Sporocadaceae; genus Neopestalotiopsis; species Neopestalotiopsis sp. 37M. The sequence goes on from SWKT01000022.1 coordinate 362,145, forward strand.
TTATATCGTGAACTTGGTTGAAAATATCACGATGCGCTTTACTTACAACGTAAAAACAAAACGTAAAAAGTGTCAATAATGACAAAAACATACAACACCGGGGATTCCCCAGCCGTCACCGATCTGAGTACTAATCCAGCGGTTACTAGTTTATCTAGGGCAGAGCGGACGGGATGCCGAGTTCTCTAGTACCTATGGTCGTATGTGGAGATATTGTCTATCAATGCTCATTATATTTATGGATAATGTGCACGTAATTGGGTCCCACCCAGGAGGGCTTATGAAGACCGTGCCCTCCCGTAGAGCTGGCCCAGGCACGATGACCAACCTCTGAGATAATGACCAAAGCATTTCTTCGTGTAGCAATGTAACGCCATATTGGAATTACTGCGGAAGTTGCTCCTCAGGATCCGGAGCTGTTGCATCAAATCCACCTGGAGGAGGAGTGTATCAGGGGTTCCATCTTGGGTCACTGATTACGAGATCTTTGTCGAAGCTCTTGATGAAAAGTCACGACACATGGGAAAGTTTGAATCCCCAAACCGAGCATTCCAAAAAGTGCCTCGTGATAATGATCATGTGCTGGAGGAACACGTGCTATGGCTGTGGTCAAGGTTTCCGGACACTACACTACCACTTATCCTCATATGCCCCCGCCCAATGAACGTGATCAAGTGCAAACACAGTTGTGAGAAATAGCATTGTATATTTTTAAGCTTATATACCTCTCGGCGGCTCGATTATTACTCGGATTTGACGGCAACATAGGAAACATGTTTGATCGACCGCCCGTCCCCTTTTCTCTTGGCATTCCTCAACCCCTGCCACGGGCCGAGTTATACTGCCCTGGCTTTGACACTCCGATCAAACAGGGGAGCCAAAGACCACCGGCAATGAAGGTCCCGCTCTACATGCGTTGAAAGAATGGAAAAAGCTTAAGTGGATTTGACGTGGAACATTACAAGGATGTAATTCACCGAAGGGTTCCATTGGCTTGGCATTATATATATGCTTATTCTTTTACTGTTTCGTGATTGGGTATCTAGTGCTGCCCGGCGAATGGGCAGTGACTCAATTGCTGTCTTTTGATTGCTCAAAAGGCTTTTTCAACTACGTGACCATCCATGATCAGACATTAAAGAAGAAGGAAACAAGAACAATGAGAGAGAAAACACCTCTGGGCGCATCCGGACGGATCTACCGTCATTGAGGGATGGCCAGGATCTCAAACCCCTTCAAATCTTTTCCGTAGTAAATTCAAAGTACCAGCGCCTGTGGACCCGACTCCCCCTCCTTCGTGAATAATGCATAAAACCTTTGACTTGTATAACCGCCTTAAGCAGCAGGTGCAGGTGGGACGATTGTGACAAATCCACCCTGAGCAGGTGCCGCTGGAGTCGCGGCCACCGCAGGAGTGGCCGCGGCTGGAACAGCTTCAGCGGGTGTTGTCGCCGCCACGGGTGTGGCCTCAGCGGGCGCAGCCTCTGCAGGTGCAGCCACGGCCGGTGTAGCCTCTACGGGCGCAGCAGCCTCCGCTGGTGCGGCAGCAGCCGGAGCGGCCTCGGGAGCAGCGGGAACAGCGACAGCAGGAGGAGCTGCGGCTTCTGTCGCGGCGGGAGTAGCCTCTGAAGCAGCGGCATCAGTCGCGGAAGCAGCGGCATCAGTAGCAGTTGAATTCTTGGCGGCATCGCCTCCCTTATCCTTGCCGTCCTTGTTGCCATCCTTGTTATCATTGTTCTTGTTGTCGTTATTCTTGTTATCGTTATTGTTGTTGTTATTGTTGTTGTTACCACTGTTATCGATGATGATGATAGCCCCGGCTTGTGCCGCTGCGAGCTGCGCAAATGACTGGTAGATGGCAGCGCCAGCCAACTGGAAAAAGCCGCTGGACTGGACGCAGTCGGTGAGGAAGGCACCCGAGTCCTCGACAAAGAGGCTGTTCTGGTTCGGGAGGATGATGGCGGCTGGGTCGGCAAAGACTTGGCTAATCTTGGGTGCCTGGGCACCGGCGGGCAGAATGACGCTCTGGTTCAGCTGGCCAAAGGGAACGCTGGCATCGAAACCGGCAAGCTGGGGCGTACCCGTGGGGGAGGACAGGATGCTGGCACCGTCCACTGTCTGAGCTGCTGCCTGGATGGTCATGGTGGCTGCCTCTGAGACCATGACCACCATTTGAGATTCGGGCTTGCCATTATCAGCCAGGAGCTGCTTGACTAGGTATCTGTTGGATGCATCCTTCGATCTCTGGTCGACAAGCGTCTGTACTGTTACGATCACTGTATTCTATAGCACACAACATTAGCCTGAGTATGAAGTTGTCTTGACAGTATTGACTTACAACTTGGTTGAAACGGGCCTTGAAGTGATTGACACGAATGTTGTTCTTGATGGTCTCCAGCTGAGTGACCAGAGCAACCTCTGCTTGGACGAGAGCGGCAAACTCTTGCTCAATGATTTGTTGTTGCTGGGCCAGTTGTTGCAGGTTCTGATTAACAATGATAATGTCCGTCTGCTGAACTTCTTGCACAATCTGCAAAGGCTCTCTCTTTTGGGCTCGTAGTCCACGCTCAGCCGGTGCTGTAAAGGTGTGTGAGTCAGAGATGCATAGCGACCATGAAGGCGATCGTCCTGCTTACCAGAGGCTACCAGCGATGTGAGGCCCAGCAGGGCGGTCCAGGTATATGTCAACTGCATCTTGGTATAGAAAGAATAAAGCGCTCGTCTAGAGGCAGAAAGAAACAAAAACCCTATCAAAGGAATGAAGACGGACTCAACCCGGTTATTACAAGAAAAGAACGATGCTGCCGCTGGGGCGCTTCAAAAAGAAGAAGTAAAGGAAGGTCGAGGCGGGAGAGACTGAGGTGGGTAGCGATCTTACGATGGGCAGATAATGAGATCTTCATCAATGCCGTCGAAGCAGGTGGTCTTTCATATATACTTTCCTCAAGATCGCCATCGTCAACGTATTGATCTCACCGGATGATGTGCCATCCGCTCGAATATCGAACTCCTGGACCAAACAGGACTTGCGGATCCTCGAAGGGGAGGAGCAAAACTGTTTGACCGGGGTTCATCTCTACAAAGCTTGGGTATCTAGCTATACGTGAGTTCTCTGCGGCCTTGATGGGACGACATGTGTAGATGTGACCCCACTTCAAGTCTGTGCGATTGCACAGTCAGTACCGAGACTCGAGGCTCTCTTGAGCAAGATGTACCAAATCATAGTGATAAGCACGTTTAGCGAGAAAAAACACGATCACTGACCGATGATTCCGTCTACTTCAGGTACACCTACATGAGGCTCTGCAACCTTGGCAACAAGGAGCCTGGGATGCAAAGGCGTGTGGAGTCGCATCTACCGATGAAGCTTCTTTTTCTCCTTGCGACGAATCATCTGAGGAGGATTTTGGATGGCAGCAGCCAGCAAGCTTTGACAGGAGTCATCCCGTTGCGCGACCCCCCGCTGAGGCGCCCGTGCAAGGAGTTTAAAGTTGTCCATAACAAGGGGTCATTAAGGTAGGACTGCCGCCAATAGGGCTCAAAGGAAATGCCAGAGACCCCTGCAGAGGCCCCCAGAGACCCTGGACCGACATGAGACCCACGCGAAACGTGCCCCATCATCGGGAATCTTGTGATTCTGGTAAACTTCATGCGATTCTCTTGATCGAATGTGCCGCTAGCCGTTGACTGAAGAAGTAGAGGGTCAAAATGCTGCTGTGTTTGGAAGCGCACTTGGATATTTGGCCATGGTTGCACTCCGCTCAGGCAAGTTGTCACCGCCGTCTTCCGCTGCAACTGAAGGGACTTCTTGGCCGGTCCACCACCAACACCCGCCGAGAGTTTTGTGATGATGGATACTATATTATAAAGGTCGGGTCCTCATCGTTCGCCTCACCGTTCAGTCCAAAGCTCTGATGCAAGGTATCATGCTCCATCTGAATACTTCAGAGCATTTCAAATCACACTGGCACGTGCGTGCAAGCAGCAATAACTCTATTCGCTGGGTCTCGGGGAACCGTGTCAGAGCTGACCATTTTGGGTGTTAGTAGCCGAACGCTTAGATGCCGGCAGCCTATAGACGTGCTCGATTCTTTTTCTCAATCCTATACCTATACCCCGATATACAGAACGGCCAAATGCACTCGACAAATAAACCTTGGTTCCTGCGCATATTCTTAGCCGTCCGATCTAGGATGTTTCCTCGAATAGCGAAACAAGAGAGGCTGTGTGAGTTTCAACTCGTCGTCTAGTCTGCAGTGAGTTCTTCATCACCAGATGACGCCTTCAGACACAAGACGGCGCTGCAAATACTCTTCAGATCGGACGACGAGAGGGTGATGGCCTAGATCACAGCACGGAACAAGAATGCGAGATGGTAGTTTCGTCGCCCCCAGTGCATTTCATGGTCTAGTATGGTCATGGTCAGCCATGTTTTAGGATATTGCAATGCACCAGTACATTTGAACTACGGCAAAGGTGTAGATGCACTTACATCAGCACCTGCTTACTGCAAACTATTTGCTTGAACCTCAGCTTACTTGGGGCGATGACCGTTGTCGCATTGAGCCATTCGCTAAGCATTGAAACTTTCGGCTGTAAAGTTGATCTAGTTTGCATTGAAAGGCAATACCATTTCAAGGCCGCCTGCACGTTGGGCGCAACGTTACTTGAAGGGTTAAGCTTTGAAGAAAAACGTTTTCTCACAGAAACATTGCAAAGCCATCGTCCCTCCCAGCCATTGCGTTTGTTCTTGAGGAAGGACCTCAATAGAAATTTTCCAAAATACGAATAAGTTGTTTGCGAAAAGACAGTCAAATATATTGACGTCATTATATTTCAGACAAATGGTCATGTGAGAGGCTCCAGCAGCTGATGAGAATCACAGAGAGACCCAAAACATGCACGTGTAAGTGAAGAAATTTCCGATTAATTTCTTGAGATTCTGTTCCTGAATTCACTTGATTGAGTAGCGATACGCTGAGATGATGCAATCAGCCATTCTGGTGGTGATCGTATTATTGAGCTGTTGTTGGGTTGAAATAGGCAAAATTTGATCCAGTGTAAGGTAGAAAGAGTTTTTAAGATCCCAGAGGAGCCGCCAAAGGACCCATTTCCGAGTTCGACCATACAAGCGCAATCGCCTATCCAGCCATTCGAGTAGAGGGAATCTCGTAACAAGTCCGTCTCGTCTCAGCCCTACATTTCTCTCGCCATCTCTCGCCAAAGCATGCAAAACACAATACTTCCTGGCAGCTCCAGGATCCGTGCATCTCTAGTTCTGATTTTGAGTTTTCACTTGAGAGGCGGTCTAACTGTCGGACCCAAGCTGCTGGGAAGGAGACTTGGAAATAAGCGGTGGCATAAGCGGTGTCTGAAGACCGTCCAAGCTTTATTTTGCTGCCCCGAGAGCCGGCAATCTATGATTTAGAAAGCTTCTTTTCTCCGTCCCCGGATTTCTGCTTGTTCAATATGGATCCATTTTGTTCCAAAATGCCTGTCGCGAAAATTCTGATACCAGCATAGGCTGGCGGTCTCGGGCAGTATTAGCTGGACTTTTGCGCGCGTTTTGTCTTGTTGCCCAAAGTCATGCCGCCATTGAACGCCAGCCCTCGGGATCCCGCTACGTACTACAGGGGGACTCGGCAAGCCAAGACAAGACACAAAACGGAAGGAGTCGTGCCGAAGTCAAAGTTTTTGCATTATCAGCTGAGGTCCCCGAGATGTCTGTTCCATTGATTGGTAATGGCCAAGCAAGAACAAAAACAAGCATGGGGGAATCTGGAGAAGGAAAAAAGGGCTTGGTGGCGCATCTCACGCGATTGATTCGCCGTCAACGTCTGTCGCGAGATGCCAGCTTTGCTTACTCAACCTTGAGGTAGAATCCAAATCAGGTCTAAGCCTGCGCCTCATTGCAGCGCATATGGACGAATAGATTAACACGGACTGCAAGAACATCGATAGTCCTCGGGTTCTCCAGAGAGAGAAAATAACGTTTGGATGGGACCGACGATAGTTCTGATAATTCAACCAAGTTGGGCTGGTTGCTTATGGAGATGCTTTTCAGCCCTCTGCGGATCTCACCAAACTCACACTAGGCGGCCGCTCGCTAGAGAGAAAGAAGAATGGGGCTGCCTGAAGCACTGTCCCACCTGAGGACTGGGCGCTTGTGGTGCTTTTCCCTTTGCTTTCCTGTCACCGTCTCCAGAAAACCGATCGCTAACAAGGTTGGCGATCAAGATCTCCCGCCAGCCCGCATCTAAGGCAAAGGCGCGGTCCGCTGATGGGGCATGGATATGGACATTTTGCAGCTGCTGGTCCATACGGGTTTGACGGGCTCCACTGCGAGCACAACTGCCTTGGCTATTAGTTCAACACGAGTCAACCAATTCCACCATATTGTCTTGACTATAGACAATGTTTTCTTTCGAAGCGGTGTTGGCGACCAGTCGACGTGCGTAAACCGGGTATTTGACCTTCTAGCGTGCGACCCAACAGTGAGACATTGCTCCACCCCCTGCCATGGGTTTCTGTTATCCATCAGTTTGTCAGGTCCAATTGTCAAATGGCATACCGGGGCATCCTCACGCACGCCAGGGCAAAACGGTTTCCATGAATCATGATCACGGAATTTGGCCTTGATCTCCAAAAGATAAGAGACTCAAAGCCTATCATCTGATCTACACATACTACAGTAGTACCAGCCTGGGTGGGACGGATCCTCAACACGAACCGTTCCAACCCTAATCACCGAATCAAGAGAGGAAAGAGAAGGGGGGCAAACATCCATCAGATAGACTATAGTGCATATCATCCCCCCACCCCGCACGCTCGCACGGGGTTTTGTAAAGAATGGGTCGGGTGGGCAGTATGGATGGCCTATGGTGGCATCTAAGCACACCGTCTGCTAGCGAATAGGCGGTCGCCATCAGCCTCCAACCAGTCAACGCCATCCAGCTAGTTTACTGATTCTCTGTCTTCTTCTCTATTCTGGGAGCACACTTGCGGCACACTAGCAGAATATCAAGGTTGATAGCTCAAACTGACCCATTACGAATCGCGGGTGGCTGGTAACACGCAGCGCACATCACTTTTCACAGTCCACAAAAATCCCTAACGGTAAAGGAACGGAACGACTACGAGAAGAAAGTAAACAAGGCTTCAGCCTAGCAGTCAGTATTCACGGGGGAGAAAGCAACAATGACTCCCACGGCAAAAAAGGTGAGGCCCAAAGGTCATCTTACCCCATTTTCCCAAAGGTGATACCGCCCGACGGCAGGCAGAGGTTCTGATCTCCCTCACTGTTGCCCTGGTTGCTTTTGATCAATCATGAGGCCTGTCTTGTTCTGCAAGAGATCGTGCATCCGTCGCGGCCGGGGGAGCGGCAAGGCAAAGGCAATGCAAGGTACGCTGCATAAAAATCATCCATACACGGGTTGCTTCTTGTCGATCTGCACAATATGGGAGGTTGAGTTGTTGTGTCCTTGCCTATGTGCAAAATGCCATGCCATGATTTGCCATGGCCTCCGAAACCTTGACTTCCGAGCATGACTTGTCTTTTTGAGCCTCGTGCATGCAAGTGTAACGATCACTACGCTCCCGTGTGCGCGGCAGCTTCGCAAAGCTCTGGAGGCTGAGTGTGTGCGACGCGGTCATCTGGCCTACCTGAGGGTGGCCTCAATGTCTCACCTAGCCTGGAGCCAAGTGCAGTGAAGTGCGCGTTCCCTGGTTGGTTGGTTGGTTGGTTGCATTGGATTCGCCCTCGCAGCTAGATGCCCGTATACCTTAGTACGGTTAATCATCTCCAAGCCAGTTGCCAGCCCTTTTTTAGTTCCCACTCACATCTTACCCACCCTGTTTGGACGCGTGATTCCGTTTCTGGCAATCCCATCTCGTCCATACCAAGGAAACACGGCAAGACAGGCGCTCAGCATGGCACAGACTCACACATTTTCACGTTATACTAGGTAGGTTACTCAGTCACCCCCTTCGAGTCAAGGTCAGGTAATGGGACCCTACCCTGGTCAGTGTGGGGATCCCTCCCAAAAGCTCCAAAGCTCGCCGAGGCGGGATGACCGCCCAATAATCAGGCTGCCTACTCACAAGGCAACCTGTTCATATTGGGCAATGACTGACTGCGGGAACTGGGATGTCCAAGGGAACAAGATCCTCGACAATCTCACCGGGATTAGTCGTCTTGGTAGGGCGGGCGCGGGGCGTAGGTAGTTTTGGTCGTCTTGTCTTCTGCCTATCAGGTATCCAGGTATCCGTCGTCCGACCTAGTCATGATTATAGATATAAGAATGCCGCCACCGCCGTGTCTTGCTTGCTGAGACGACTTTTTGTATCTTTCGACCCTTATCACCATTCTCACGTCTGAGATTTTCGTCAACGGTCTTTTGGGTTTCCCATTCCCATCCTGGACACAACTGCTTGAGCCGGCTGAAGCCCGGCGGCACCTGTTAGATTGCGGTCAACACGAATATCGCAATATTCCATTTCAAGAAAAGAAAGACAAAATAAAAATAAAATATTTGAGCACGGAATGGTATACGCCCACCAATCTCATTTCAATCCCGAGTTCTATTGAGAACCTTATATCATAACAACAATATACACACAAAACCAGAGCCATGCCTTACTCTCCAACCGGCACGCTCTCGCCACTCCGGCCAGGCTCCTGGCCGGCCTCCCCCGGTCGTCCCACTACTCCTCAACTTGAGGAAGACGAGTTCACCGATGAGGATGACTTTGACATGCCGCTACTGCAGCGTGACCCTCTGAGATACTTCCTCACTCCGGCCACACCCGAGGGCGACGACGACTTCGAGTTCCAGTTCGACTTTGATGCCGGTATCGATGATGTGACCAAGCCAAAAGAGATCATTCGCAGCGTGAGCCCATCTACCCTCGACGGTCTCAAGTCATACAAGCCCAAGGGCAAGAACAACACCACCACCATCACCAACCATGATTGTGCCATCCTCGATAGCGACTCGGACGATGACGAGGAATACATCCGCTTCCGGCCAAGCAAGTCACTCCCACTTGGCCTTCCCGACCTTGGAATTGAGAGGCCCAGATCTGCCGGTGCTTCTCCCAGCAGCAGCAGCGAGTCCATGCTGTCGCCAGACTCATTCCACGTTGGCTCGCTGCGCGGACGTCCCTCCAAGAGGTTCGCACCACCACCATCCCGACGCACGTTTGGCCACAGCCGGTCGCGAAGCGTGCCGCTGCCGCGCCGCCACTCATGGCGCGAGCCCGGCTCCGACGTCTGGTCCATTGAGGAGGAGCCCGAGAAGGAGACGCTGAGCGAGCGCGGCCTCAGCACCGAGGACTTGGAGGCGTATTTCCACGAGAACAAGACGGCTCCCATGCAGATCCCCACTACCGCGGGCGGCAAGCCGATCAAGAAGGTCCGCTTCGTCCTGCCCGGCAGGGACTCTTATCATTAAATTGTCACATTTTCTCTTTTGTCATAACTGGATCATCACAATAACTCTCAAGGACAAATACGGTTGAGAGAAATGGGTTGGGGCAGGCACTCATTTGCATTTACATGGCGTTCACTGTCTTTGGATTCCCCTATTTTTCTCTGTCTTTCCTTGCTGGCAAGCATCATATCACCATTAGCATTTTGCATTTACACTGGTCTGGTTTTTATACAGGCATAAGGATACCACGGTCGCAAGTTTATTGGAATTTAGAGTAACAGATTGGAAAGAATGGGCAGAATGGCAACATTCACCAGAACGGCGGACACATCGCATCTACACTTTCTCCTAATAGTCTCTTCATACAAATATACCAAACAGATTGATTTTCTTTCATAACCTACCTCATTTCAATGATACCGTGACAATAACTTTGCTTTCTCCCGCCAATACGCTCTATTGCCATCTGTGAATATGCCCAAGCTAGGAAAACCACCCACTTACCCCAATATCTGGCACTGACTGCCATGCATTGGATCTGTTCCAGACCACAGCCGCACTCGGATTTATTGGGCTGAACTCGTGTTCTAGGCCAAGGCCAGCATTGTAAACAGCCGAGATGCGCCAAGTGCTGCCGGCACAATAAGCCTTACGGACGTTTTCGGACAAGAGGTGAAGCTAGACAATCCATTTTGGGGAATCCTGCTTCCCATGGCTTTCCACAGCTCACCACGGCGCCGGCCGATGATTTTTCAGCACAGCTGTGCGTGCGTAGCAGCACATGCCCTCAATCACCTCCCGAGGCGCAGATAAGGGGACCACACCTCTTCTTCTCCAAATCGTTTTTTGATAGATCAATTCCCGGACATAGCGCATAGATGGTCAAACCAAAAAAAAGATGGTGGTCAGAGTCCTTTTCGCCTCGAAAGAAAGGTGGTACAAGATGAGGTGATACAAGAAGAATTGATAGCTTGGCCCGTTTTGGGAGGGGTGGTCGTTCTCCAGGGTGTCTCGTGTTCCGGGAATGGCGCACACAGCATTATTCATCCCCCATTTTCTAGCTAGCAGAAAAAAAAGGTGGCACAATGCGAACGCCTGTACGTACAAACACTGCTATATGGTACCGTGTACGACCAAGAGAAAAAAAAAACTAGGTTTCATACCAGTCTGTTGCTACACCTGAAAACAAGAAGGCAATGGAGAAATCACATGATAGTGATGGAATGCACGCCTCCATACCATCTATCCACAAAGGGTATACTTGGCGGTGCTCGGCGGCGCGCGTCCGGCCGGCCAGCCTCTTTCAAATGATTCTCTCGGTCTCGCTTTCTATCAACTTGGTACGTACATGGTGACTTTTTAAGAATCTTACGGGCCGGGCGCATGCGTGCTAAAAAGCTGATCACCTCCCTTCCCATCTAATCCGGTCGCGACCCAGCGTCTCGGGTCGTGCGGCGTTTTTCTTCTTACATGCTTTCGTTCTCTGTTGCTTGCTGAGCCCTGCTGAAACTATACTTAGTGTGCGGGTTCTGCGCCAATAAAAGTAAGATTTAAATAGTCTAGATAGCTTCGTCTCCGTCGCTCACATGTTTATCTGACTCCTTGGTGGTTCATACTACAAAGTGTACGTCACGCTAATAGTTTTCTTCGGGACTGGTGGTCATTTTTTTCTTATATTGTGAGCACTATAATCCTCTTGATCCCCGGACTTTGCGGAAAAATTCCACGGGGTTTTATGCCTGCCTAGAAGTCTTGCGATAATGGACGCGAGGCCGTTCTGGTGATTTGTCAAGAGCTTACCGAGCTGTCGGTTTCGCGCTTCGGGGCCGAGAGAGCGCTACCTGCCAGAGCTCGAGATGTCCTAGTTGTAGTGTTGAGCGCGCGTTCAGAGAAAGAGGCGTGTCGCGTGGTTGTCCCGCTGTTCCGTTGCACCTGGCTCAATTGAGATTCTAGTGGAAAGAAAATCCCAGTCGCCTGCTCAAATTGTAAGACTATAGACTCTAGATATCTTTGGGCTTGCCCTGTGGTGGACTATCAGACTCCTGATTCTCATCGTTATACGCTGTTGTTGAGGATGTATCGGGTCCATTGTAGCAAATGATGAAAAGTGTTAGTTGCCAGTTGGAGCATGGTAACGCTGGGGGACAGCATGTGCTAATGGTACCGGGAGTGCTCCACCGGGGCCATTCATCGATTCCTGGATATGATGAATGAAAATTGATGTCCAAGGTATAAGCCTTGTATTAGAGGTAAAACGTTTCAAATGATTGAGGGATTGAACGAAGCAGAAAGATCAACATCTTGATCATTTGTACACACGGCTTGCCGGTCTGGCTGCTCTATGGTCGCCATATGCCAAGCTCACTGCCACTAGCGCCTAGCCCCTGCCATAGAACGACCTTCTGAAGAACCGGGAGTGACTCTTGTCCTTCTTTCCACACTACACAATCTTCGCCAGTATAAGCAGACCATTGAATGGATTATTCTCATCTCATCGTGTGTAATATTCTGATTTCTAGATTAATGTGTGCTTGTCCGTACGCTGCATGTCTATTTCGCATATGCACGATCATAATGACCCATCTGTCAGTTTATGCCGGCTTAGAACACGCTCCACTAAGTAATTTCAGTCTCAGAGGCTAACCACTATGAATCATCTTGATTCACGCAACCTCAAAAATGTAAAGAATAAAAGAAGTTTTGAGGCCAGGTGCCCCCTTTTCATAGTTTCAATGGCAGAAAGAATTCACCAGCAAAACGAGCATTGCTTAACACAAACGAGCATTGAATAATGGGAAAAGAGAAAAGCACCGTCACCGCAACCGCGGAAGAGGGCTCCGGCGACTTTGAGTTGACCGGCCTGCCACTGTACTTGGTCATAGCAGGAGTGGCCATTGCCATATTCCTCATGTCCCTGGACTCGTCCATCATCGCGACGGCCATCCCCTACATTACCACAGAGTTTGGCAGCACCAACGACATTGGCTGGTATGGCAGCGCGTATGCATTTGCCATGTGCGCTTTGCAGCCAACAGCAGGCAAGATATTCACATTCTTCCATCTAAAGGTAAGTGGGCACGAAACTACTGGTGCTGATTGCTCTGACGGCAATTGACTAACATGTGACGTTCGCTCAGTGGACCTTTCTTGTATATCTAGGCATCTTCGAACTCGGATCGCTGCTGTGCGCGACCGCAGTCAACAGCTCCATGCTCATTTTCGGACGTGCAATAGCCGGTGCGGGTGCGGCAGGGTGCTTCACGGGCGGATTCTGCATCGTGGCCGCCGCAGTGCCGCTTGAGAAAAGGCCAATCTACATTGGCATTATTCAATCGACTTTTGGCATCGCCACCATCATCGGGCCCGTCCTGGGTGGCGTCTTTACGCAGCATGCGACGTGGAGGTGGTGCTTCTGGATAAACCTTCCCCTCGGCGCCGTCACCAGTGTGATCTTGATATTCTTCTTCCGCTTACCCTCTCGCCAGACTAGGCCATCCACGACAGTATTTCAAAGACTCCGGCGCCTCGACTTGATCGGCGTCCTGCTCTTCGTCCCTTGCATTCTCATGATACTCTTGGCACTGCAATGGGGAGGGACGACATACGCTTGGAAGAGTGCGATCATTATTGGCCTCTTGGTGGGAGGAGCAGCACTCGGTGTGGTGTTTGCCTTTTGGCAAAGACGGACAGGTGACGACGCCATGTTCCCGCCTCGCATCATTACGGAACGCACCATGTCGCTGGCCTGCCTCGTCGAGTTCTTTGCCATGGGAGCCGTCTATACATCCATCTACTATCTTCCCGAGTGGTTCCAAGTCGTCAAGGACGCGACACCCACCAGTTCCGGAGTCATGTACCTTCCACTCGCATTAGCCGATGTTCTTGCCGCCATTGCAACGGGTGCTTCCTTGAAGTATCTGGGATACTCGAATCCCTACATCATCCTCGGAACAGCTTTGATGAGTATAGGGACGGGCCTCATGTCCACCTTGACTCCGAGTGCCGGGCAGCAGTATTGGATCCCGTACCAGGTTCTTCAAGGCCTCGGCGCCGGAATGACCCTGTCAATGCCCTACGTGGCCACGCAGACCATTCTCAAGCCTGAAGATATCGCCGTCGGCACCTCGACGTTGCAATGTGTGCAATTCTGGGGCGCGGCCGTCTTCCTCGCTGCCGCCCAGTCCATCTTTACCAACAGCCTCGAGGCGCGCCTTGCGGCTTCGGACTTTACGGCCAAGGAAATCAAGGATATCTTGGCGGCCGGATCATTGGAAGTGCGCAACGTGGTCTCGGGGTCGCAATTGTCGGCCGTGGTGGATGCGTACAATCATGGCATCACGAGGACATTCTACATTGCAGCGAGCGTGGCCGCTGTCGCGTGTCTTGTGTCGCTCGGACTGCCGTGGAAGAGTATCAAGCCGCCAAAACCACAAGCCTCGTCGCCCGAGGATGCTAAAACCACCTAAATAGTTAGACAGATAAAAGCATAGAACTTCAATAGACATTTCCTTTTTCTCGGCAGCTGTTTGGCTTATAGTTGTTGCATTGATCTGAAATAGCAACTAACAATACCAAAATCCATCACATTGAGTCCAAATCAAATGGATCAGTTCATGGTCTCACGATGCACGGGCACCGGCCTTCCTTCCAACTCTGACTTGACGCCGTCCATCTTCTTGTTCACGGCGCCCAGAATGGCCTTGACCATGTCGTCGGCGCCAAAGCTGGCGGGCCAGCCGCGCCAGGCGACCGTGTCGACAATGTCGCGCGTCTGGGCCTCGCGCCACAGCTCGTCGTCGGCGTGCTCAAAGGCGCGGCTCACCTCGTCATTGTCGCCGAGCTGGAAGAGCATGAGGCCGAGCTGGTGCATGGGGGCCCGCATGGCGTCGAGCTCCTTGGCGGCCTTGATGATGGGCGCCTTGTAGTCGTCGCTCGAGATGCCGGCCGTGATGACGATCACGTTGAGCGGGGCGCGCTGGGGGTCCTCCTTGAGCTGGCTCGTGTACCACGACAGGAGCTTGTCCAGGCGGCTGCCCAGCTTGCACTTGCCGCCCGGCTTGACGCCCTGGAAGATGGCCTGGGCATTGTCCCGCTTGCCCGAGTCGTCGTGCACCTTGCCAATGTGGTTGTAGCCCGACTTGCGCACCGACATGCCCGGGAAGTAGAGCATGGGCCGGTGGTTGGTAAAGTATATGTCGATGCCGTTCTCGTCGTACTTGAGACACGTCGGCGCCAACGCCTGCATGAGGGCCGTGACGTCACTCCACTGCCGGCTCATGTTCTCCGAGTCGTCAATGATGAACAGAGTTTCAAAGTATTGCAGGAAGGAGAGCGCGTCTTGGTGCTCAGCCTTGGGGGCCTGGGGCACGCCGGCCTCGTCCTTGTTGAATGCAGCCATGTCTGTGTCTGTTTCTCTGCGATAAGATAACCTTGGTAGGCTAGATTGAGATGCAACTTGGAGAGAATGTTGCGATTTGAATGAATGGTGAGATGGATCCAGCTACCTACTTATCACCTCTGTCCTGAAAAAAGCTGAAAGAGAAGTGCTCCCCTTTTATTCAGGGTCTCGCTGGGTTACTCAGGTACCGATCGGAGATTCCTAGATGCGAAAACGTACCTGCAGCCTGTCAAATACGAAGTACAGTGGGGAGTGCGATCGCTTAACCAGTGCACAAGCCACCTGTTCACCCCTTTAATAGTAACAGATCAGCAGGATACGAAGTACATGGTCTTGTTGTTGTGAATGGTAAGTAAACAGTCTCGATAGCCGGCCAGATGTATGAGTTGCATTATAGTAATGACAGGCGATTGTCATATTTGTGATGCATTGTAGTATTTTCGAGCGAACAGATACCTAGAATACGCCTTCATTTGCGCGCCTGAGTAGTATCTCGGCTCTCAGGCGTAGAACTCTGCATGCGCTGCACCAACCCATATGTGTATGTCATTCGAGTCTCTACTATCTGCGGTATCCCCTAGCCGCCGCCGATGCTCATTCCTTTCTTTCCATCCTCCAACAACATCGAGAATCGACGTGTTCTCGGCCATAGAATCCATTTCTCCAGGCTCTAAATAGTGTTGCCCTTCCGCCGGGATGACTTCCGCGCTACTGGTGTTTATCGGCCATGCCGCCCCACCATCTCGCGCGATACAGGCAACAAGCACGCCAATAAATAAATACTAGAGAGACGCACTGCCTAAAGCTCAGCAAACCAAATGTCTGTCACAATTTCGTTCGCCCTCAATTGGATGTCAAGATGTCATCCAGAAGACTCGAGTCTTTGCCACCTGAGCTACTGTCATGCATAGGAGCACTCCTGCCCCAAGCTGATTGCATCAAGCTAAGCTCAATAAACTCCTATCTTCGCTCGGTCTTAGGCCCTGTGGGTTTTCGCACCGTGACCTTGACAAACAGTCCGGACAACAATTGGGAGAACCTCAGGCATTTCACAAACAAGTACGGGCAATATGTACGCGAAGTGCGTTTTGTCGGTAATGTGTACAAGAGCACACAGATAGGGGATGGACGTGACCGTCCCGCCGCTGAAGATGACCACACGGTCGACGAATCACAAAACACTTTGACTTCGCCGACTCCCGTGGCAACGGATGAGCAATTCACAACACATTTAGGACATGTCCTGCTTCCTAGAATGATTCACGATGCCCTCTCTGGAAGCTTATTTCCTGCTGCGGACACGTATGAGGTGTCTTTCGATTTCGGCGACTTTGTCGACCCGCCTCCTGATGAAGACGCCTGGGACCACCATGACGGTTACCCGGTTGACTCGATATATATGTTTGAGCATCCAGAGATTGAGGAAGCCGCCATCAAGGCAAAAGAGGCCAGGTACCCATGGCGAAGGCTCATGGCCGAGGTCTGGAACGTACTGTCCCAGAACCTACAGGTCAAGAAACTGGTGGCGAAAGATCTCTTACCCAAGCCAACATCGACGTTTTTCTCTCGACAATGGTATGATTTCTTGTCTCGCCTGAAAGAACTCAAGATCAGCATGTGGGCCTTGGACAATGGTGCCGGTTGGATGGCCAACACACTCCCTGCCTACGAAGACTTCATCAGCCACCTTGGCCAGTATTTCTTTGAGCATGCGGCCCATGTCCAATCGCTCGTCCTAGCAGCACACCCCGAGTGCCCATTTGGATACGCTACAGAGGCGCACGATATCGAGCTTCCCCTAAAAGTGGGCGCATTACCAGAGTTGCGACATTTGGAGCTCTATGAGGTCTATATTTGCTCTGAAATTATCGATTTTGTTTGCAGAGAAAACTCGAGATCGACCGGGCTGGTGCTGCGGAACTGCCATGTCAATTCTGCACATTACAATGGCCAGTATTATACATGGGCAGACTTCTTCGAGGCTTTGATGAACAACAACAACAACGCTCTAAAGTCATTCGTGGTAGAATATGATAAGCTTGTCAGCATGTCAATACCTGTGCCGAATCAGGCGAAAAAGATCAAACCATCAAAGCGGCGACCAGTAATACAACGGAGAGTGACTTGTGAAGTCCCGGGCGCAATAGTGTTTGATCATGGCTCATGTTCTGACAAATATGGGTACTATTGCCAAGATGACGATAAAAATTACGATTACTTTGCGGCGGGTCGTGACTTGGAGGCTTTCAAGTCTCTCACGGCTCGCATTCAAAGTAATGCAGGACTAGGAGAAAGCAAGGACAGCGCTGGCTGGTACGCCATCCTCTCAGACGAGTCTCGTCGACACGACTAGGTTAGCCAATCGCCACTGAGTCGGGTCGGCTTAGGGCATTGACTTGAAGATTATTTGAGTCAAAAGTATTCGACACCACTGCGCGTACTGCGTCATATATAGCACCAGGAATAGGCGGAGCTTCTTTTTTTCTTTTTCTTTTTTTTTCTCTAGGAGGAAGACTCAATTGTGTAAGACGCGTCTTGAAGTGATATCTTTGGCTGGGAATTGGCGGCATGCAGCAACAAGTCGGCGCCATTATGGCGCCTGACGCCCTCCCCACCTTGCCGCTAGTGCCCTGTTAGGCGTCCCTATGGGTATACAGCATAGCTCCCGACCTGTTGAAGCTGCGATAGGATTCGCCAAGCCTATAAAGCAGACATATACTCGATCCAGCTCTAAAACTTTTAGTATTTGTAATATCATCAAACCGGGCATCAGACATATGATCTAGAGCACACCGTTCAACAACTTGCAAAGACTGGTGTCCGGACAGCTTAGGCAGGAAGAGGGCTCAGTTCGACCAATTGGCATCATGATAACCAGGTCATGCATCTCGGATCTCCCTTCCGGCGGCAAGCCAGCCTTGCCTGCGATTTTACCCCTCACGCATTTCGTGATCGCCATCTTGCGCAGGCTGGATTGCCGCGTTCTGTTAATTGATCAGACACAAGAGCCACCGCCCATCACCCGAACCCCACGCTTCCTAACGCAGCTGAATGTTGCTGGATACTGCTGTGCGAGCATGGCAGACAGGATAGCACATCCACTGCCGAGTTGCCAATCGTAGTGGCTCCCACAATAGAAGCCTAGTTGTCACCTGTCAACGCAATGCGGACCCTAATGCGATTACGGCGTAACCGATCGAACGTTTACGAAACCAGATGCTATGGAGCCACCACCAAGAAGGAAAAGGCGATATGACGATGATATCGACGACTCGTCAGAACAAGGCGAGGAGTCACCAACTCAACTTGGCGGTCTCCAAGAGTCCAACACTTTCCATGGGACAGGCATACAGTCCGGAGGCAAATTCACTGTTGGTGGAAACCTGCACATAAATGTGAACACTTTTCAGAAGCAAATGGAAGAAATTCATACGACTCATCGAAAGAGACTAAAAGAGCATAGGCCTCCAATCGTATGGGAGCAGCAACATGAGGAGAACAGGAGAGCAAGAAAACGACTCCTCAAATCATTGGCGTTTGCGCAGATGGATGCCCGAGAGTTTGCTATACAGAAGGCCCACACTGCTACATGCCAATGGATTCTGACAAACCGCTGTTATAATCGTTGGGTTCGAAGACGGCAGGATATGTCATCCGACAGATTCGTTTGGTTAAAAGGAAAACCTGGGGCTGGAAAGTCTACAATAATGAAGTTTCTGCTTGAACATATCCAAGGCCAAATGATTGCATCCAGGAGCAACGAAATACTGATTTCCTTCTTTCTCAACGCCAGAGGCACCGAATTGGAGAAGTCCACCCTTGGATTGTATCGATCCCTGCTGCTGCAGTTGTTTCGAAAGCGAGCGGAGGTGCAAGAAGTACTCGATGGCCTGTTACCAACTCATCAATGGACGGAGGATTCACTTAAATCCGTTCTTGAGCGAGCCGTGCTGCAGCTTCAAGGGACCGTAGTGATATGCATGATCGATGCCATAGATGAGTGTGGAACATACCAGGCTCGGAACATGGTGAACTTTTTTAACAGCCTCACTCAAAATTACAATCACATTTACGTCTGTTTCGCGAGCCGCCATTACCCACACATCAGCATAGTCGAAAGGCTGGAGATCATCCTCGAGCACCAACCCGAGCATCACAACGATATCAAGAGATACTTGAAGAACACATTACGGATAGGATCTGGACAGTTAGCAAATGAAATTTGCTCCGGTATCTTGGCGAAGGCATCTGGCGTCTTCATGTGGGTCGTGTATGTAGTGGACATACTCAATCGTGAGTTTGACGCTGGCCGGAAGCACACCTTACAAAAGCGCTTGGAGGAATTACCACAAGATCTCCATACACTGTTTCACGACATGCTCATTCGCGATACCGAGGATACGGGAGGACTTCTTCTTTGCATTCAGTGGATATTATTCGCCGAAAGACCTCTCACCCCGAAAGAGCTTTATTTTGCCATTATTTCTGGACTAGAACCGGAGTGCTTACGGACCTGTCATGTTGAAGACATTTCAGCGGATGATATCAGAAAGTACATACTCGACAAGTCGAAGGGATTAGCGGAGCCATTCGGAACCCGCAAAGCTACGGTGCAGTTCATTCATGAATCAGTTGTTGACTTTCTGCTCAAGGACAATTGGCTCTCCACGATTCTCTCTGGTCTTGGCGGTGGAATAAAAGGCAACAGTCACAACTCGCTCAAAATCTGCTGCCTCAGATACATTGAGTTTTTGGACTCTGTCGATGGACAGCAGCAATCAGATACACAAACTATACACGACTTCCCATTCAAGAAATATGCAGACGAAAAGTTCGTCTTTCATGCCGATCAAGCCGAGGAAGGCGGCATCAACCAGGAGGACTTCATGTCAGATTTCATAAAGGGCAAGTGGAAACGGCCTCTAGGGGAAGCCTCACGGTCATCCAGTCCCTTGTACATGCTGGCAAAAAAGCGCGCCGGTTTTCTTATCCGGGCTTATCCAACAGATCAGTCTTGTTTTACTATAGATCCAGCACAATGCGCGATGCCAATCATGGAGGTAGTCGCTGCAGGCATGACAGAAACAGCTCTGGCATTGTTGGAGATGGAGGCTCGTACAGTGCCAAGTCTCTCTTTTCGATCCCTTTGCAACGCCGTGGCACAGCCTGGCCTTGTTGACATGGTTCCAGCCCGGGATTATTCCTTTCGACGTGAGGTCGGAACTTTTGCCCAGCTTGCGAGGCTGGCACCGGAACTGGTGACCATTGTGTTTCTTCGAACGACGGAGATTGATGTTAATACCCCTGACCGCGGGGGCCTAACACCGCTGTTTCACGCCATATCGAGACACCACTTGATATTACTGGAGCACCTAATTGATCTGGGTGCAGATCTTTCCCTTTGTGATAGAGAAGGCAGACTGCCTACACATTGGGCTGCACAATACGGAAATGTCGGAGCATTCGCCATACTTGATAAGCATGGATGCAAGATTGATGCCCGTGACAAAGGAGGAATGGCGCCTCTGCATCACGCTGTCTATCGAGATTTCGAAACCATCAAGCTATCTACAGGGGGTGGAATAATTGTTGACCTCGATGACCTGGAAGGACATACACCTTTCGACCATGCTGCAAATCCAAGGCTATCAATTGACACACTCGAAAGACTTGTGCGAGACGGCGCTGTCATCGATGCTCGCGACAAAGCAGGAAGGACGGCACTACATTATGCGATATGGGACACAGACTTGACAAATGCTGAAAAACTATTGTCGAACGGAGCTGATGCTTCTGCCGTTGATGATAAAGGACTGACGCCTCTCATATATGCATTTCGGCACCACTGCTCGCAGCCAGATATCCTCAGCCAAGCCATACTTTTACTTCAGAGTTACGGAGTGGACGTATCTGATGTCGATCGTCGGGGGGAGACCCTACTCCACTGGTCCTTGGGGAGGGGCCTACACGAGTGCGTGGTACTACTTGTAGATTGCGGTGCCGATATTTCGAAACCAAACAGAGATGGACAGACTCCCATTTGGTCGGCGGTTCAAGCATCCCCACCTGACGTCAAAACGATACGATTCCTTATCGACCACGGCGCCAACATACGTGATCGTGACCAGGACGAGTATACTTTGCTACATCGGGCTGTGGAGCGGGCCAACTTGGATGTTGTCAAAGTCCTCGTGCGCAATGGTGCATCTACGACAACTAGGAACAAGCATGGTCAGTCGCCGCTTGATCTAGCCTTGAGTCTGGGTTATGTCCACATTAGCCGATATCTGTCGGTACAGTCGACAGAAATATCAACGATCAGGTATGTGGCCGCTATTTAGGCCGCTATGAATTGTTAATGCTATTCTGTGGATCGATGCTGGTCGTCTCGTAAACATAATGGAAACGAAATCTAGTCGTCAGCCATGAAGTTACATCGATAGAAATTTTGGTTATTTTGTTTATCAGACAAGTCACGTTGAGGTCTCTGTGAAGCGCGTAGATGTCAAAGACCTGTTCGACCAAGAAAAGACGTTAATTGATGTTATTTGCACCTTCTCTAAGTTTGCCCAAGTACCACCCCAATCACGCGCGTGTGTTGTCGGGGACGAGTCAGTTAGCAATGTAGCCTACGACCTCGAACTGCACCATTTACCTACCCTCCTGACTTCTAAGAGATTGGGAATACAACGAATTAGCAATTTCAATTATATGCATTCACAAGCATCCAAATCATCATCCTAAAAGATGAGATAACAATATGCTAGTACCCACAATGTAACTACCTCGGATAGCGACACTAGTGACAGGTTGAGACCACGGGCGCCCAACACTCAGGTATTCTCGGGCGTTGTAGCTACAAGCGCACTAACCAAGCAGAACTCTGCGCACGACGGCCAAAGCATGATTTAAAACAAGAAGTACAAGAGACATAACATAGACAAATTCTTTTTTAAAAATATGATTGAATCAATCTTTATTGACTCCTATTTTCTTTCAATGATTCTCTTATCTATTCTACCATTCAGATCAGTACGAGCAGAAAATAAAAATCTAGAAAATTAGTGCGCAGGCTTCTGCTCGGTTACTGTAAATAGGTACCTTATGTAGGTACCTAGCCGGCGCGTCCGCTCTACCACAGATAAGCTACATGCCAATAACATTTCTGTTAGCCGCCTGGTGCACCCCAAATTGCTGACTCATCCGCCGCTGGCTGTCACTTCACCACTCTTAGGCGTACTGTCCATTTCCCACTGTCGTTCATGTTGCCTGGCTCATCTTCCGCAATACCAACAAACCTGTTTCAGCGGAACTGCCAAACACGCAAAAGCCACTCGCAACTTTGCGAACATCGCGGTGCAAATAAATTGGCTATGATCGACCTCAGTCGGAATGACCAGAACAGAATGAGGTTTGCCCACCTTGCATTACGTTAACGAAACGGCACACTGTGATCCACCCATTTTCGGGATTGACGAGCGTGTAAATCACCATCAGATCATTTATAAATTGTGTTCTAACAAATAAATCCTCATTGCGTCACATAGTTGATAGGCTGTCTTTTGCATGTCAGATGATGCAAGCGAAGGCTGCTAAAGTCGATCGAGTTCGATGTGTATCCATTAGGGGAGGTTTATACTACCGAGCTGCTATACTGGTTCGGTTCTCGATGACCGAATTGATACGCCCGACCCTGAAAGCATTGTAACTCAAATAATGTATATGTATAAAAACTTTCGCTAAACAGTAAGGCTACATTGCCACATCAAACGCCCAGAAAGTAAGAAAAGTGTAAGACCGACTGTACAGAGTCACGTCATTGTATAGATAGGCGAGGCGTCCGTTGTAATACTTTGAGACGAAGCCGCTCGTTGGGAAGTCGGTCCTCTAAGACTGGCGAGGAGTAAATACTACCTTTGTCTTGCTAAGAGGCAACATAGTCGAGCGCCAAGTCATCCAACGTGGTGATTCACTATCGACTAACTCAAAATCGTAGTCCGTGATAATCTGGCTCAGGATCACCTTGATCACAGCTGCTGCATAATATCTCCCGGGACTGCAACGGAATTCACCATTAGCGTTTGGCAGATATCACGACACGTACAACACGCTGGGAGAAGAAGCTCACCAAGCCATGCGACCAGTTCCCCACACATGAAAAGTATTGTCAACGTCTGTGAACTTCGTTGGTTTCTCTTGTAGGCGTAGGAAATTGGAACCGGCTTCTTGTACGGCTTCAGTTGGCGCGAATCTGAAGCCATTGAACTCAAGTGGTGAGGGATATGATGCGGGGTCTGCCATTATCGCGCGAACGGGAGTGCACGCCCAGTCACCGACATGGACTGTCGTGCCATCCGATAGAGTGAAAGGCAGCAGTGCTGAGCGTCGAGTGCTCACTGTCATGTTTTCAAAGTGTCAGAACAGAAGATTTTAACTCGAAATTTGACGTACTTGACTCGACTGGTGACAGACGCGCTGATTCCTTGATAAAGCTATCAAGCAATGGAAGGCCATTGGCGCTGCTTTCGAAATCTGCATACCCAATTGCGATTTCTCTGCGGAGGGGCTCAATATACTCTTGATGAAGACAAAGGTCATGGATGGCGAATACAATAGTCTGGGATTAAGCGAGCATCAATATAGATCTCCGATCAGATAAGACAAAAAGAAAAAGAAAGCCTACCGTGGAAAGAGCGTGAACCGAGCCAAACCAGATTGCCATGAGCTCATGCACAATGCGGTCTGGCGTCCAAGGACTTTTCTTCGGGGATGTCTCCATAATCCACTGGATACAGTCGGCCTATCGTATAATATGGTTAGATTCAGATTGTCATAGACTGAAAATTCTGCGTCGCATCTTCAAAGCATTACAACTTAACTAGGAGCATACATGATCAGGAACCTTGTGCCCGAGGAGTTTTGAGTCTCTCTCTTGGCAACGCTGTTGCGCTACAACTAGCAAGGCATTGAAGATGGTCTCATGAGACTTGAGTCGTTTGGCTATGATGTTGCCAATTGTACTGCAGATTACGATCAAAATCGGAATAACACAGCTTCGGTTGAAGTATACTTACGATGACATCCACTTGGGAACAAGTCGCACAACCTCAGCACAAATAAGAGTCTCCTCGATATATCTCAAAGCCGCGACCATAAAAGGCCCATTTCTTGCTAGAAAGGGTAAGCATAGTACTCGACTTCTGACCGACAGCTATCATACTTAATTCCTCCCCGAAAAATGATAGAGCATTGGAGGAAACAACAAGAGACACAATCATGTGATAGACTGGGGAGTCGACTTTCCCTGGTGAATGTCAGCTCTGATCAACGGTGCATCCGCTAGGATGCAAATAAGGCCAATCTAAGACACCAACCGTTCCGAACAGGATGCGCATCCCGTAGTTTAACAAATTGCGTGCGATTAAGAGAAGTCAAGTCTGGAAGGATTTGAGGCAGATTATTGGTCAAGAGAGTGCGAAGAGCTCTCACAAATCCAACACCCTCTGTACCGCGTCTATCAAACCAATTGAAGCCATGCATTGTGTAGATAGGTTGCAACATCTGGAAGTGTTAATTCTGCGGGACTTCATATGTAAGGAGGTATTCACCTGTTTTGACGCAGCCTGAAGCGATAGTACAGTATCTGGTGCATTGTCTAGCTCCTTAATATGCCTGGGCGAGGAGACAAATACGTAGCGGTTATCTGGAGCAAATATTTCAAAAGGCTTCCCTTCAGACTGTGAAAGAGTGAGCCTTTTGCAATCGTACAGTTAATTGTATAGTCACCTTGTTAAATTTGTCTTGGATGATATCTACGCCGCGCAAGAGATACGACCAAGTTTCCCAGCGTCTCCGTACAAAATGTTTGAGATGATTCACAGCGAAAGGAATCTGGCAGCCCAAATGATTGTCAGTTTGACTGCGGTTATACGTCACCATGATGAAATTCTGCGACATACAGGAAAACCACTAGCTTGGTCATCCTCACGACCAAAAAAGGCGCAAAGAAGAACGAGGACAATGGAGATAGCGGTGACAATGCCAACGTTATCGAACGATGGAACAAGTTGACGTGATAGATTATCCACGGCAGCCAACGCACCATGTAAGGCCGAAGAAAGAGACATGATTGCTTCAACTTATGGTTGGAATGTACTGTATAGACTGCAAACAATCCCGCCTACTTTGCTACAATGTTCGTTGAAATAGAATACGGCGCCGGGTATATATTGTCTGGCACTACGTCCTTGGGAATCGCTTACTCCAGTCAACAATACCTTGTACCATTATCGAGCTCTGTTAAATGCATTATACTGCATTGCGAAAAGCTATGAGCAACCGTAGCTGAAACCCAAAATTACCACGCAAGCGAGGTTTACACACCACCTCACTGGGCCTCAGTCATGCAGAGGCTGGGCCGTCTTCGCTGATTATACCCCGAAGCGGCCGTTTTCCTGAAGATTCAGCCTCGGCAGTGAAGCATGACTCTCCTAAGTAGTCTCTATTCTGTCCTTGGCAGCCTGTGCCGTTTGCGCACTTCTAAAGCATTAGTCGGTATTGGTTCGCCCGAAGCCCCAAAAGCAATTTCATACCGCACTGACAGGGAACCGCTCGGACGAGGCCTTCTCCGAGGCCTTCTCCGAGGATCTGTAATAAGTGCATAGGAGTGCTTGAAATGTTGTGCCTTCACGGGGTATCTGCTCCTGTAATGCTACTTTTGCTGCAAGGCTGCGGCGAGGCCCTGCATGGACGCGGCAAACGCGCGGTCATTCCCGGTGGCAGCCCGGGGGGCCTGGTGGGGGCGGTTTGCTTATCTTTGTGTTGTCCAGATCTCTCTCACTTGACAAGCTACCACGGGAGGATCATTTGAGCCGGTGAACGATGCAACTAAGCAGATGATCAAAAGTTCTCGCCCGCCGCACTGTGTGACAGACATGGGAAACCCATCACGGCCCCCATGTTTCATGCTGTGCGACCATCCTAATAATAAGATATTTTTAGTATGCAATGGCGGAATTATAGGTGCGGGAGAAATCCTTCGGGAGGCGAGGTCTGTCTCGCCCTGACTATGTGACTTGAACCACTCTATCTTTGCCTTTATCCCTAATATGAAAGCAACCCCGTCAAAATACCCACTCAGCAGTATCCACGTCGCCACGAGGAAATTTGATCAAAGTTAGAATTTGACTTTTCTTTTTCTTGCAAGCCTATCATCTCAAAGAAACATGGCAGAAAATTCTGTTCTGGAGACGGGCATCCCGCGAGATGCTTTCCTCGGCATATCTATCACCTTTCTTGTGCTCACTGGTATCTTTGTCGCTGTACGTGTGACGATGAATGTCAGGAATGTGGGCGGAGTCTTGCTTGACGACTGTATGTCGCATACACTATTTCCCCCAATCTATTATCATTGAAGTCCACTAAAAAACTGACACAGATTCTGCTATTCTTGCTGTCATCTTTTTCAGTGCAACATTTGGGTTAGATGACGTGCTAGTAAAAAGTTAGTACGCCGAGCTTGACATCTCGAAATAATGCTCATGTTCGAAATAGCTCTTTCCGATCCTAAGACCACTGTCAGTACACTGGCAAAGGTATGAACAAGCCAGCAGAGAACCTAGATTATACATACTAATGCCCTATAGTATGGTGTCGCAGTTGACGTTGTCTCTGGTATCTCGCTCGTATTATCCAAAACCCCGATTTTGCTCCTCTATACCCGGCTATTTGGCGTCAAGAGATGGGTCAAGTTTGCATCAACTTTCACACTGGGAATATTCTCGATTGCTATGCTGGCAAGCATTATCACAATTGCTGTGGTTTGTCGGCCGACTGGTCCCGTGATGCCAGCTAGCTCGCTACTCAAATGCTCCTTGTGGTCTTCACGAAACGGGCTGGCTTGTGGAGCCTTATCTCTTGCCGTCGACATCATCATCTTCATCATTCCAATTCCAGTCATCATCGATTTGCGCCTCCCGAGAACAAAAAAGTTCGGCCTAGCAGTCGTATTTACAACCGGTCTCTTGTGAGTATATGTGGTGGAACAATAACACTGACACTTGACATGCTGATATTCTCTAACTTTCCGAACTTTAGTGCAATTGGAGCAAGTGCCGTCTCCCTTCGCTTTAAGATGGACTCTCTCAGTGGGAAAACCACAGACACATCCACCGCCATTTTCTTCACGTACGTTCTCTCCACACTTTGATCTTACATACGATGGCGGATCTCTAAAATTTCATCATTAGGAATCTGGAATGGTGTATTGCCGTCATGGTCGGTTGTGTCCCAGGACTCAATAGCTTCTGGGGTACTTATATCCTCAACGGATCACTATACTCAAGAATCGCCTCTGCTTTCTCTAATCGCTCTCTTGGAGGTATTGTATCTCGATCGTCAGAGCCACAAAACTCCAAAAACGGCCAGGGGCTTCTTATCCGGAGGACTCGATCGGTACAGGCCAGTAGCGAGCGCATTGCTTCCTCAGAAGATTATTATGATGGTAACAGCCTGAAACCTTCATTTAGTGCACAGGGTGGTGGTATGGAGACTACGATCGTTCCACTACGGGATGTCGCAGTTCACCGCGCCTAGGCGTCAATCTCATCAAGGCCTGTGCGATCCTTTTGCGGACCTAGCAGCATTCACAAAAGATGTATCGTGATATTGCCAGGAGATTCTGTAGAATGATACACATTTGTCTACGTTACGTCATTTCGCAATAATGCCAGATTTGATTGGGCTTTAGTGGAGATACGTGTGCATGCAGAGAGTCAGCCAGTTGCAAGTCAGCTTATTGGTCATGGCCCGAGAGTAGCTGCATTGTAGTGCATGCACAAGCGCTTACTTGTGCTACCAACTGCTGCATCTCGAAGGCGTTGTGTGTTTCCAAACTGTGCTCAGACTGTACTCGAATAAGTGCAGACGCCTGACATCTGCGACAACGAAAAACAATAATTCATAAGATTTCTTAGGTAGCGAGGCTGAATGAGACGGAATGGGGGCAATGCGCTGGCTCTATCAAGTTTCTAGTAGCCGCCCTAGGCAGTTGCGAAAACTCTGATTGGAGAGGACTGGCTCAATAAGCAACGTCGCCCAGAAGATGATTATGTTCTTGGCGTATGACTTGTGCCATAACCGCGAATGAGACCTTCGTTGATATGACATTGCTGCAGAATGTCAGCTTAGCAACCTTGATTCTTGTGGACCAAAAGCCTTGCGGTATCACATCCCGGATAACATACCCTAAAATTACAAGGAAATCGGGCACAGCAAAATGGTCACCTGCAATGCGTGGACCTTTTCGACGCGATCCAATCGTCGTTGGCCGCAAACCTGGTTCATGGAAGACCGCTGGCATGGATCTCATTTCCCTCGAACCCCGCATGCGGACCTGAGGCTCAAATCAAGCGGTAATTAATCTAGGTCCGGTGGACGTACCGTGTTTGGATGAACACATCAGGCTGAAAAGTTGGAAGCAATGCCCCCTGGTTCGTGGCGATCCTTGAACATAATGTTTAATTGCATAGATAAGTATGTGCATATCTGGCGCCGTGCGACAAACTTTCAAGGATTGAGGGGGCATCATTGGGGCCGTTTTCATAACGGGCAATTGACAGCTAAATCGAAATGAGAGTATAACAACCCTAGACACAGGAGAAAATACTTTTTACTTGACTTGAAATTGAACTGAGCCTTCATGAAGACTTGGCTGTGCTCAATTCACTCTTCCTGCGCCTGATTCCTCGAGGCAGGAATTCTCAAGCTCTAATCAATATGGCATCAATCATCACATTCTTATTTGCATTAGCAGTCACTTCGATATCTACTGCTGGATTTTTCTTGTTGAGACAGAAGTTCCTCGAAAATGTCTCGCACAATCAATTCTACAATTCCTTACATGTAGTCGGAGTTCGACAAGAGTGGTTCGCCTGGGCACGTGCTTCCCTACGATCATATTACGACACAAAAGATTGGATCTTCCAAGGATATACCAAGGTAGCAAAGAACCCCACCATAATCGTGTAAGATAAACTGCTTACCATACACCTCAATTGTTCTAGTTCTCCAAGTTGAACCAGCCTTTTGTGATCCCGAGCCTCGACCGTGGACCCATGGTGGTTGTTCCACCTAAGCAGATCAAAAATCTATACGACCTTCCGGAAGATGTTCTCGACATACATGCGACGCAAAACGTGACTATCCAAACCCGTTGGACCATCAAAGACCAAGAAGTTGCCGACAATGACTTTCAAATTAGCGTGGTCAGAAACCAGATCACTCGAAATTTAGGAACTCTGACACCAGTGATTGCGACTGAGCTCGTCCTTGGTTTTGAGCGCTGGTGGGGCATGAATACCGAGGAATGGATCGAGGTGAAGATATGGGACTCTTGCTTGAAGCTTGTGGCTGGAGCTTCAAACGCGGCCTTTTGTGGAACACCATTATGTGAGTATCATTAGCAACCCTTGCCAACCTCAATGAGAGAAGAAGGAAATTATGATGAATGTATCTGATCATTTTTTCCCAAGGTCGCGACGCCAAGTTCTTGGAAATGCTCCGGGACCATGGTATAACTGTCTTCGCTGGTGCTTTGGCTATCAATTCGACACCCAAGCCATTTCGTCCAATCACTGGTATGCTGGTAAACATGTCGTGCAACTATTATTTCAAGAAAGCGCTTAAGATGTCTCTGCCTCTTGTGAAAGATAGACTGGACAAGACGGCCAAGCTAAAGGCGGAGCCACAGTTCAACTGGACACCACCCGTAGGTCATCACTTCGGGCGAAGATTTTGTTTCAGAAGAGGAAAGGAACAAGGCTGACAAGATTCTCACCATTTTACAGAAAGACGGACTTCAGTGGCTGATTGACGAATGCTACGCGAGCGGCGATCCCGCTCAACTAGATCCTGAGCGTGTCTGTTTTCGGTTACTTTTCGTGAATGACATCTCACTACATTCGACAGCGTATACAGCGCACAATGTAATTCTTGATGTCTGGACAACGGACCCCTCAAGCGGTGTGGTAGAGACTTTGCGCGAAGAAGCTGCGACGGTTTTCAAGGAGTTTGGAGGCAAATGGACGAGGGAGGCGATCAACAAACTCAAACTCATTGACTCTGCTATTCGTGAGTCGATGAGGCTTGCTCCATTCGCTACAGTCGGACTTCCTAGAAGGGTGAGTTCACACTTTAAACAAAGAAAGGCAGTGATGAGGTACACAGACTGCAGCTAACAGTGGCGGTACTGGTGTTAGGTTGTTCATCCCGACGGCATTATGCTGCAGAATCCCCAGTTACATCTCCCCCAAGGTTCAATGCTTGCGATTCCTATCGAGGCCATTCACCAGGACAATGACTTGTATCCTGATGCACGCAAGTTTGACGCGTTCCGATTCGCGCGGGCGGGCGGCATTGCAGACATCTTGTCAAGTAAGGACTTCACTGGCGATGACCAGAAGACTGCGCCTAAACAGGCAGCCACGCTTGATAATGCGTTTCTGGGATTTGGATTCGGCAAACATGCATGTCCAGGGCGTTTCTTTGCATTGAATGAGCTCAAAATCTTCATGGCACACCTGTTGCTTCACTACGATGTTCAGTACATGAAATCGCGGGTGCCACTCACTAACCGTATCTGGTTGAAATACCCGCAAGATATCCCTGTACGCGTCCGAAGAAGAGCAGAAATGAGTGTCGAATAGGGCCTAGAAATAGTCTGATAGATTGTACCTGCATGGCGGAAATTCGATAATGGTATCTCAGCCAGAGTCCCAGAAGACCACGAACTTGCAGTGTCTCGAATGAGCTATTCATACTAATAGAACTTCAGTAAACGCGATGAACACGCCCAGATCGCTGAAAACATAAGGAGCAGGCATAAAATTGTATATATGGCTGCACATGCACGCGTCGCACGATGAAATTGCTTTACTCACGTTAATCTATAATGAAATCAACTCGACACAAACAGATTCTTCATTTGCCCGTCACTCGAGCTGATGAGCACATGCCTGAAAAATAATTTCATAAACACGTTGTTCTTTTCTTTTTTGGAGTTGAAACCCGTTATCGCGAGTCAGAATTAATCCATAGATATCAACCATTGAATATGACATTTAATCGGGTACAGCAATATAATCTCTCTATTGAATCCCGCTTGCATATCACGTTGGTACTTAAATACCTGCTCATTTGCTTGCGTATTCCAATGCCCAGGGTACATGCAGGCGCCCGGCATGGAGGAATGCCGCTGAAACATTCATTACGTCTGACCGGTGCCCGGTGGGTGTGCGGGGCGTAACACGGCAGCAATTCGCGCCACATCAATACTGGATTTAGCTGCAGGGTTGCAACAGCCTTACCCATGTCTTGTCACTTCAATACAGTGCCAAAAGTGCAAGCCTCATCTTACATATGAACAACAAGGTTCCATCCTGCATTGATCGGCAAGCCAATAGCCATTTGGGGCTCTTGAGCGGACGCCACGACGCGGGCCGTTAGTGCAGATTCCTCAATCATCTCACCCCCTTCCCGGGCTGAACTGCCTACACAGGAGACTTTTGTCCCCCAAGAACAAGGCTGAGCCACGATCTGCCGAGTGCTAGATAATGACTAGACCAAGTGACTCTGCCGAAAAACCCAACGACAGAGCTTTCTCGACCAAAGAACTCATGAGTACTGTCTCTGTGTTCCCGGTAGCCACGCCCGATCTCTAGCACCATCCACCTGTCTTGCTCGCGCAGAGAACTACTCAACATGACTTCCGCCCAACAGCAACACATGCAGCGTGGCCTTCGCTTCTGGCTCATCTTTGCAGCGCTATGCCTTCTCTCTTTTATTTCGGCTCTTGACGTAGCTATCATCACCACCTCATTACCTACAATCACCCAAGATATTGGCGGTGCAGAACAATATGTCTGGATTGCCAACTCATTTGTGGTGGCATCGTCCGTGCTGCAGCCACTTTTAGGACAGTTGGCAGATATCTTCGGACGGCGGATTCCCTTCGTCACTGCCATCGCACTGTTCATACTTGGCAGTGGAATTGGCGGCGGTGCTCGAAACGTTGGCATGCTCATAGCCGGGCGTACAATACAAGGTGTTGGCGCCGGCGGCATCTATCTCTTGCTGAGCATTGTTTGTTCCGACCTCACCCCTCTTCGCGAGCGTGGCAAGTTTCTTGGGCTGATGAATGCTTGCGCGGGCGTGGCAGCCGCACTGGGACCAGTCGTGGGAGGAGCAATATCACAGACAAATTGGCGTTGGATATTCTACCTGAACCTCCCTATCTGCGGTGTGGCATTCGTGTGGCTCATGATCTTCATGCGTATGAAGACTGGGCAAGCGGCAGATGAAGGATTCAAGTCTAAGGTTACACGTCTTGATTGGCTTGGCAATCTCATCTTCACACCAAGTATGATAGCTGTTCTCTGGGGCTTGACCATGGGAGGTGTACAGTATCCTTGGTCATCGTGGAGAATCATTCTTCCCCTAGTACTGGGTATCATGGGTTGGATCGGCTTCCATGTTCAGCAGCACTTTACCACCTTTCCAAGCATTCCTGGCCGGCTTTTCAAGAACCGAACTTCGGCGGTTGGTTATATCATCACGTTCCTCTCCTCAGTCCTTGTACAAGCGCAATCGTACTTCCTCCCACTATACTTTCAGGCAGTGCTTGGGAATACAATCCTAGAATCCGGCACAAATTTCCTCCCATTTGCTATCGGAACCCTTGGATTCGCGGCCACGTCTGGTGTTCTCCTTGCGAAGTTTGGAGCTTACCGACCACTTCATGCTACTGCTTTTGCCCTCTCGGCAATGGGATTCGGGCTTTTGACTTTACTCGACGACTCTACTCCCAAAGCGGAATGGGTTGTCTTCGAGTTGATTGCAAGCGCAGGCTGTGGCCTTGTGCTTTCAGTCCTGCTACCCGCCATCATGGCAGCACTGCCGGAAGGAGATGTTGCCTCCGCCTCTGCGGCATTCAATTTTATGAAGACGTTCGGATATGTCTGGGGCGTGACTATACCTTCAGTCATTTTTAACGGCGTCTTCGATCGTAATTTGTATCTCATCGGACCTGACGAACTGAAAAGCCAGTTGCAAAATGGCAAAGCTTATTCCTACGCCAGTCAAATGCACCTTCTGCGCGGTCAGCTATCAAATGAGGTGTGGCTTGAGCTTGTGACCGTCTACATCAAGAGCCTAAGGCCCATCTGGTGGATGGGATTAGGGATTAGCATAATTAGCTTTTTTGCTGTGGGTTTGGAAAGGGGATTGGAGCTTCGCAAGACCCTTGATACAGATTACGGCATTGACGACCACGGTGCCAAAATAAATGAGCACAGCATGGATGAACTTGGCACTGCAGTTAATCCTTCGAATAGGGTTGGACCATCGTTACAGAAACGGGAGGAGGATCATGCGGAGAAGACCAATGCCAGTCTCTGATGTAGCTTGTCTCTAAAATAGCTTCCGTAGGGCAACTGTTTCTAGTAGCATGAGAATGACCCCTGACTCGATTGATCGAGACGAGTCTCCTTGAGGATGCATTGCACAAGACATAAACGGGAGCTGACTTGATATCGCAATATCCCACTAAGCTATGGGCGCAAAAGTGGGAGCTCCACAACCAGCTCAGGCTAGTGTAGAGACATATACGATACGCAACACTTGACAAGTTCCAAGTAGTTGGACAGAAATACGAAGCACTGAATGCGGACGATCAACATACCCTCCAAAGCCTACTTACCGAGCTGCGCGTTGTTACAGTACAATGCAATCAGTACCACATGGTCTACTTGCATAGGTATCTTGACGAATAAATGACCGACAGGAATTACAAGCTATCGTAAGGCGACCACTTGATCGTGCAGAAAGGGATCTGCACTTACTTCGGTATGTCAGTGGAACAAGTCCACGATCATGCAGTCTGCTTGTTGGCACATATCTTGGGTTCATATCTATTTGTTGCATATGAGGCGGGGAAGACGTATCTATTTGTTTATCCGATTTTCGTTATCTGGCTTATTTGCACGGTATACAACTTGCATGTCTCAATGCACACTGTAATCTGCTACTGCCTGAAAGTGCCCTGCAGGGGGCCATAACAGGGCACCGGGTCTAATTCTGTTTCACTCTGATGCTTCCGGATTGGATGTATTTGCAGGACCATAAATTGGCCGAGTGTTCCTCCCCTCCAAACGCCAAGAAGAACATCGCCAAAAACAAGCGCAGCATTGTACTGACTATCAATTCCCAGCTTTAAGGCGCAAGACCAGCAATATGGATGTTAAGAAGGCCATTTCCACGCTGCAAGATGCGTTTCAAGATACCCAGGTCTTGCTTCCTGGCACCGAATCCTACACGGAACGCAACAGCTCGTATCTGGCTCGCCAGGTCAGCGACATTAAACCGGCGGCTATTTTCCAGCCCCACGATAACAAGGATGTGTCGAAGTTCGTCAAATTGATGAAGCCTTTCGCCCTGGCTGGTGAGGCAATTTTCGCCGTGCGTGGTGCTGGAAATTCGCCCGTTCCAGGTGCCACAAACATCGACAACGGCATCACGCTCGATTTGACGCTCTTGGACGGAATCGCCCTCGGAGATGGAATCGTATCCGTTGGCGCAGGCGCGCACTGGTCTATCGTCGATGAGAAGGTCCAGGCAGCGGGACTCGGTGTTGCAGGGGGCAGAAGCGGCACAGGCGGCATCGGAGGTCTGGCATTGGCAGGTGCGTTTGGCAACAAGCTATATTCTCGAGTTTTACCGTGCTGACCCAACGTATAATCCGTGTTTAGGAGGACTGTCTGTTTTCTCTTCACGTGAAGGCTTTATCAGTGACAATATCGTCAACTTTGAGATTGTTCTGGCTTCTGGGGATACGACAAATGCAAATGCGGAGCAGAACGCAGACCTCTGGATTGCCCTGAAGGGAGGCTCGAACAATTTCGGCATCATCACTCGTTACGACATAGCCACATTCGAGCAAGGACCCTTTTGGGGTGGGAACGTACTCTATTTCCCTCCAGCCTTTCCTGCTCAAATCGAGGCACTTGTCACGGAGCTGCAAAAGCCGGATGCCGATCCTAACACACACCTGATGCTGAGTATTGGCTTTTCGGCGAGGATTGGAGCTATCATGTGCATGAACACAGTATACTATGCCAAGGAACAAGAAAATCCCAAGGTGTTGGAACCGTTCGTCGCGATACAACCACAGGTACCTCAGCCTGGGGTTCCGAAGATTACAAATTTGGTCCAGATGGCCGCTTCCCAAGCTGCAGGTGTCTCAAACCAGGTGCGCTGCGCCTACCTCAATTTGACGGTAAAGGCAGATGTCGCGACCCTACAGAATGCCGCCGATATCTACACTCAGGCAATTGCACCACTGAAGTCTTGCGAAGGCCTGACCTGCTCATTCACCCTTCAACCCTACCCGGTATCGCTGCTCCAACAATCGGTCGCGAAAGGGGGTAATTCACTTGGCCTCGACCCCGCAAACGGGCCGCTCGTGTCAGTGCTGTTTTTGAATTATTGGCAGAACTCTAGCGATGACGACCAGATAATGGAGGTGATGAAAGGTGCTCTCGAGGCTATTCGTTCACAGGCTATCGAAAAAGGAACTGCCATGAGCTATATCTATCTGAACTACGCAGCCCCCTTCCAAAACCCCATCGCGTCGTACGGTCCCGAGAATGAGAGGAAGTTGCAAGCTGCCAGTCAAAAGTATGATCCAGAAGGGCTTTTCCAGAAAGGCTTTCCGGGTGGCTTCAAGTTGTTTCAATAGGCAAAGGCGCTATGAAAGACGGTGTGAAAATCGCGTGACGGATGGCAGCTGAACCTAGGAAACCATTCATGTGCTCTGTAGATGATAGAACACAGGGACCTATACCAGGTGCTCCATGGTCATGATGACTAACGGTACTTAGTCTAAATAGGTCCATATGCTCCCATTTCTTTGGTGACCTTAGAAGAAATAAGACAAATTGTAACAATTACTTGACCACCATAAGCTCCCATTCCTCAAAGATCGTGAACCCACAAACAGTTATTCTATGCTCCTCTAACTGTATCACAAAATGTGAAATAGTGGTGTATCAGCACTTCCAATCAAGCAGAGATCAAAATCCTTCGACAACTCCCTAGTAACAGCGCATGGAGTGACATTACCCAAATTTTATCCAGGCGCTCTTTAAGAATCCTGTCATATGCAGCAGTGCCTTCTCGTCATCAACGGGAATCAGCTGGGTCGCGAACAACGTCGCGATGCCTCTTTCCCTGTTCATTGTCCATATCAAGTTCGGCGACCCATTCCACGTCAGAGTCTTGGCAGGTAAACAAGTCGCACACACTGGCTCCTCAGTAACAAGACCTCCCGCGCAGGTGAAATTGATGGCCGGCCTCTTGTCTGCCGCGAGTCCAATTGTCTTGGCAAACGTATCCTCATCCTTGAGGATAGTCTGTAGTGCCGCACTAGAGTGTTCGAACGCCGGCTCGAATAACAGATCCACGTGCTTCTGCGTTAGCAGCTTGGACTTGGGCCCGATGAGGTCAACCAAAACGGCCTTTATATCGGTCACGCTCATCACCAAGCCTTGAAGCGCCTTTTCGGGCTCGGGGATACCCAGGCTGCCGTCTTCTTTGCGCTCGACGCACTGCAACAGCTTGCCACTGATGTCTGGGCGTAAGTGTGAGGTATAGGTAGTATGCTTCAAACCCAAAGGGTCAAAGATGAGCTCCTGCATGCATTGCATGAATGGGCTTCCACAGGCGCGTGATATTAAGAGCTGTAACCAATGGATGCTGTGCCCATAATGCCAATTCTCCCCTGGATCGGACAGTAGCGGTGTCGAGAACAATCGGACGATCGGAGGCGTTCCTTCTGGGAATTCCTGAGCTGGTACCGCCTGCCGCCAAAGTTCCGTCAGCGTATCTTCCCCTGAACCGATGCCACTGGAGTGCGTGAGCATGTGACGGAGGGTGATACTGGTTTGCGCGGGGCGTAAGGTGAACTTGGCTACGTCGTCAGTACTTGGTGATATGACCGGCAGCTTCTCCAGTTCCGGTAGAAGTCTGTACACTGACTCATCAATGCCGATGTGTTCGCGCTCCACAAGGACGAGAGCTGCGATATGGGTGAGAAATTTACCAGCCGAAGCCATGAAAAGAGTACTGTCGGGATCCAGGGGTGCCGCATCAAGCGCCAGGTTCTGGTAACCAGCGGCATGCTCATAGAGTGTCTCTCCTATTCTCAGATAAACAATGTGTCCCTCAAGCTTCTTCTGATTATTGTACCTTTGCTATTTACCACGAGGCCCAATGCCCCGAGAAGATCACGTTGCCTCGGGTCTGTAGCTAGCGCCAGCTTGCTTTCAAAGTCATCCATTTTCTTCTGGTGTATAAAGTATAATGAAGGTAAGAATCACGTGCACTTGTGTCTAGTAGATGGCGAGGCAGAGAAGAGTGAGGGGCAGCTGGTAGGCGGCCTTCAGTAATAAGCGGTTCTTATTTAGCTGCCTAAATCACTATCGTGGTGAAGTGCTACATTGTGCCAGGGAAATAGTGCGACGCTAGCATGCATGCACCCTTTTCGTACCCTGTAGCATCTCCGTGGATAATAGAACACAGGGACCTATGCCAGATGCTCCATGGTCAAGATGACTAACGGTACTTAGCATAATTAGGTCTGTACGCTCACACTTCTTTTCTGAACTTAGAAGAGACAAGACAAGTCGTAATAACTACTAGACCACCATGAGCTTTCATTTGCTCAAATACCGTGAACTCCCAAACAATCATTTCATGCTACTCTAACTGTATTATAGATGAGTATGAACATCAATGATCGATGGTGGAACATTTCGCTCCTTATTGTTTAACGCATGATCGCTCACGATACTCCGATTAGTGGCTCCGCAGCATGGCTAGCACCCACTGATCAATATACTTCGTCTGGCATCGGCTTCCGGGCCGGTCGTTTCTCGGGCCAAGTCTCCCTGAAATTCAGCTCTAACCCTTCTTTGTCTCCATGCTGAGAGATACCCGATAACTCGATGATGGCAACACGTCTCATGGTGCTCGTCGCTCTGATGCCCACAGAAGTGTTTTTCAAAATGTTTGATTGCGGTGGCGACTGCTTTGCCAGAGCGAGTAGCTCTGGAATCGTGTCCCAGGCTTCACTGGTTTCGTGTTGTTTCAAACATCGCAGAGTGTGGATCAGAGCAATGAGGGCATGCAACAGCAGCAGGGCAGCCGAGAACCAGTCAAACCAATTGGTCAGAGACATAGTCCAACCAGTGAATTTCGCTGACATTATCATTCTATGCGAAGGTAGACCAGTCAGGGCATCGGGAATTTTGAATGTCTCGTTCGGGGGCCCGTTCCGGACTGGTGAATTGGGTGGAAAAGCGTCTACTTCTTGCCAGGTCGGGAAGAGCCATGACGGTATGCGCTGCAAGTAAGAACCAACATGAGAAAGGCCATCGGCAAACATCATGGCCGTGATCAGCTCTGCAGATCTGACACGTATAAAAGTTTGATCGGGAGTCTGGCCTGGCGTGAAATGAAGAAGTCTTTCTAAAAGAGTGCGGTTGGCGGCACTCCCATTTGCACTGCTGCCGAGAATAGATATTTGACTGTCTGGCATACTAGGTGACATGAGTTTGAACCACTCAGGCGAGATAGAAATATGTCTCCATGAACTTGCATCCTTGGGATCAGGACAGAAATCGTCGTATGTGGTGGAAGTGTAATCGTCGTTGGCCAGTTCCGTACTGATCAAATTCCGCGCCAAATCATTTATGAAATCATGACTCATAATCATTTGGCCCGTGAGATCATCTCGAATGATAGAGCGTCCTTTTGCCCAGCGCGCATCAATAGTACAGGTCAGTGGCGTTAGTGCGCCCGTGGTGTCCGTAGTATTCTTCTCCAGAAGAACCATACCCAAGGAGCTTGCATCGCCAGCATCCACATTCAGTGGCACACCAACGTAACCGGATACTTCAGGCAGAAGTGGAAACCCTATACCGTTGCTAGTGATGAGACCACGGCCCTTCAGATCATTGTAGACCGCAGTAGTTACGTTTATCTCTGTTGTCATGGACTGGGGACGGAAAGTTTCGAATTGCGACAATATTGGAAATGGTAGGATCAAGTCCGTATGTCCTAGATGAACGTCGGGACTCATCGTACAGGCAACCCGTACAGCAGGAACTTGTGTCTCGAGCTCAAAACTTTTGGTTTGAGCAAGATACAGTCGTTCCGGGTAAGGCGGCTTGCCCGCAGCTTCCGCTCTGAGAAAATTCAATGCTCTCACATAGAGCCATACAGAAGCGTCTTGTAAATTTGCTGAAGCAGCATGTGTGGTGTAGCTCCATGTGTCTTTGTCTCCTAGGCTTGATAGTATGTAGACGACCTTTCGGATATGATCACTCTGTAGTGTGACTTGGTAAGTCGCATCGGGGAAGGTCCACCAGGTTGATAAGTGAAACCATAGCGAATGGAACATCGATGATGGGCAGTGGTAGTCGTTCAGCCGGGAGGTATTGGTCGAACAGTCGTAGAAGCGCGAGTATTCGGCGTCGAGACGGTCAGGCCAAAGCTGTGCGTCACTGCCTTTGGAAAGATTAGCAATTAATGAGCCAAGCCATTGAGTCCAGGGAATTACCGTTCATCCAGAAAATCATGCCTCCCGCATCCCAATCTTGCGTCCTTGGGATCATGAGTATGGCTGTAGCGGGACCGGCCAAGGCAGCGATGAATCCACTGACAAATAGCAGACCAAAGAAGCAGAAGTTCTTACGTTGTCGCTTGTGATCGTATGCCCAAATGCTAGCCCATAAGTCAGGGGACCAAAAATAGCTTTTTGCAATTGATCAGTTCAGAACCTAAATCAAAACCAGCAGGATGCTGAGTTGTCTACCTGAGTTCTGAGAAGGACATGTGAGATCCTAAGAGACCCAAGGGTACCCCTTCCTTGTACAAGAGCTTTCTTCGAACTGTATGTAATATGATTGACGCAAGACTGCTGATGACTAACATTTCCTGTTTAACTTTTCCTTTAGTTGAATTCCTCTATCATTTTTGTAATTTCTGTGCATGAGTCGCTAACCTGCATTTTTGCAGCTATTTGGAGAAATGACGATTTGACATCGTCGGGGCCTTCAGGCTCTTCAAGCTCCTTGCCGATGTATCGTCCGCGAACGTTGATCAAAAACAGGAGGCACGTAATCATTGCGGGAAGCAGATGGACAGACGACTTGTAAAGAATAGTCCGGTAGGATCTGATGATCAAGACTTTGGGTTCTTCGGGGTCGTGGCGGGTGACGGCAAGGAATTTGAGTCCTACCGCCCGCAATAGCCATTTGTGATGCCGGAAAATGTTTTCTCTAATTGCACGAAGTCGGCCTTTCAAAGACATGGACTTCTCCACGATAATGTCCTGTGGCGAATCCATTGTTTTGTTTCATGGCCTTGCGAATCAGTGGCTGAGTCAAAGTTATATGGATTTGTATATGCTGTGCTTTGGAAGTTTCTTATGAAAACAGTAGAAGAGGGCAGATGTAGACTTTGAAACAAAGAGCGCAGACGTGAAGTAACTAGTTCGCAGTGGACTTTGCCGTTAGTCGTTAAATTGACCGGGCTGTCAGATCATCTAAGCGAGAAACCGTAGTCTTTCGTGCAAGCCCACTTGATCTACAATCTTGGGCGTGCATTGGAAATCGGAGACGAGAACATAATCCGACATTCTCTCAAAGGAGTAAATCCTCCGCTGCTGCTAAGAAAAGTGTTGCAAGTCCAGGCAAGGCTGTGACTGTGGTTGGTAAGTAGACCATAACAGAACATCAGACCTCCCACGAAATCCTTTGCATAATTTCGCTTGAATATATCATTCGCCCATCTTTATCCAATGATTCGACATATAGAACGTCTCTGTACGAAACCGGATCACATGGGTGAGCATTGGTGACCGGTCCATATTCGCCAAAGGTTAATTGGACAAGCATAGGTAAGTAGTGACGTTATGGGAAGCTGACAATTTTCGGTAAGGGGAAGTTGGACCGAGCTAAAAGCCAAGAGGTATCTGAAGGATCGTTATCAAGGCCGCTTGTGTGTATGCTACCTATCAAGGGGTGACAGATTTAGGTCGGAAGGAATATGGGTTCTTCAGCTGTTCAGGGGGGAGGCCGTAAGGCTCTGTCGTTCGCGGTGTGGCTTCGCGCAACATGTGGCTAAACCACAAATGGCCAGGATGAGTCTGAAAGGAGTGTCAATGATGTTATGGACTTTTCCACATGAACTTGTAATGATCGCGCCCACACGATCCTGATTGTCAAGAGTTACTGGCCTTGGGTAGCTGTTATTAGGGCTTCAGTCAAGCAGTTTTCCATGTGCCAGCAAAATGGTGCATGGTTGTCACATCATAACTGTTCACTTCAAGTGGGCTTCACGCTGTGGCTCTCCTATGCTCCTAACAGAGTCACTGAAAAGTTGGCTTACCAAAAGCTGTGTCATGCGATGCATGCATATGTTCTAGGCCATATCGCGCTATAATTGGATATTATATTTGGTAGGGGTACCTTAGTGACACCGACTAGTCTCGGTTGTACATAAGTAGGATCGGTCATTGGCAAATGCGGCTGAATCGAATCTGCATCTGTTCACTAACATGCCCTTGTAACGAATTGGACGAGTATCTTCAAAGGAAACTCTCCTCCCCCAGACCTAGGGGTTCAAGAGGTCCTCAACGCAAAGAACGCACAGCCTGATTAGAACTTTTCGTAGTAGATGCTAGGTATGTGCTCTTTACTCTACCGGACGCGCTGCTCACCTTGTGCCGGTTTTCTCAACCATACAAAAGCCTATCATATTTGCATTTCTTTTGAGTATAACGTCTATAATTCAAATTGTCAAGTACATACGACCATAGGCGCCAGAATACTCGGCATCCCGTCCGCTCTGCCCTAGATAAGCTGGCGACCGCCGGATCAGTACTCAGGTCGGTGACGACTGGGGAATCCCCGGTGTTGTATGTTTTTGACCTTATATTCTTTTGTCTTTTTTTTGCCTCTTGAAGAACTGCTGCCATTAAACGAATGTGGTACATTCATGGATGTTGGGCTGTTCTCCACTCAAGTGTGACCAGGTAACACTCTCCCGCTTCTCGAGACCTCACTACAATATGTATATGTGTACTAAAGTGGTTTCAACTGAAGCCTCGTCCCGCTAGGACCGATGCCAAGAACAGCAGGGGTGCATTAGTACTGTTTGATGGGATAACTAGAACCGCTGAATCGAGTGTGCGCTGGTCCACTGACTTGAGGGGCAGTTTAGCTGATACGGCCGGTGTAAATGAAGACTTTTGAAATATCCGCTTGTTATACCACCATTGCCTGCCAAGGAGTTGACAATGGCAGACTTTCATTATGGCTCAGTAGGACGGATGTCAACGGCCTTGTACGCCCTCAAATGAATAATTATATGCGTTGTGAAAACCATTGATTGCTGGTATATACCATGTCAAGTGTCCAGGAAGGAAACCTGGGCTGGAAGCGTATTTGGTGCGCTAACATTTCAGCTTGGTGCACTTCCATGCAAGGCTTCTTCAATTCTGGGTGAAGATAGGTCAGAAGCTGGGTTCCGGCTTGGCGAGTAATTTTACAAGACGCATTCAGTTAAGTCACTGTGTTGTCACCCGCAGGAGGCTTCTGCTCCCTTGTCAGTCTTGAGACGCGAATCATATCATACAATTGCCATCGCTTACGAGACCTCATCCAAACTCAGACTGCTCGTTATACAACTCCATAGTGTGACAGTCAAAATGTCTTACTATCGTCGAAATTATTACCCTTCCGGCAACGCTCGCCATCGTTATGATGGAGCTCAACGTTATCACGGCGGCTCAGGACCTATACCACACCAGAACCATGGCAACGTGCATGGATC
Organism: Neopestalotiopsis sp. 37M; assembly: GCA_011058875.1. Lineage (NCBI taxonomy): Eukaryota > Fungi > Ascomycota > Sordariomycetes > Amphisphaeriales > Sporocadaceae > Neopestalotiopsis > Neopestalotiopsis sp. 37M. The sequence continues at coordinate 404,925 of SWKT01000022.1, forward strand.
ATCTCATACACCTGAATACCCAAAACTTTCCTATCTCGCTAGGTTTCTCCAGATCGTTTTCGCCCTCTTCCTCGTCGGGATTGTCGCTATAATCATTGCTATGATAAAGACTCGCGACAGCATAGGAGGAGGGGCTGCCTACGGAACTCCAGAATACGCATTGTTCAAGAACACCAACTTCAGCCAATGCGCCAGTGCACCACTTGAGGCAGTTGACTGCACGGCACTCAAGGCAATCGGTTTCGGGCAGGGGAGTAGATCTTTTCCAGGAGTCGATCAGGGCGGCTTCGTCTTGTACTCAAGGACGAAAGACTATACTTCTGACGACGACAACAACTCTGAGACAGATTCGACGCTGAGTTGGTGCGAGATGATTAGCTGTTTTTCTGATTTCAAAGTTCTTCCATCTACACCCAAGCCTTCGGCGCTGAAGCCCTCAAACATCAGTGTGTGGATCAACATCAACATCACGGCACTAGTCGCGGCTGCAAATTTGCGCAAATTTGCTTCTGGCAACAACGCGCTGCGTCCTGCAGATGGGTTGAGAGTGAGCTACGTGGCGTTGTCCACGGTGTTTTGGTGGGCCATGTTCTTCAGATGGGCAACAAATCCAGCTTATTACGCAGCCAACTCCTTGGTCTCCTGGATATCTGTCTGGCAGCTAGCATACATATCGGAAAGGCTCGCCGGCCGACGGAATGCAAAGACCTGGATCCTCTGGATCTTGGCCGTGCTTCAAGCCGTCGGGGCATGTGCCCAGTTGGTATACAACTGGGGCCAGTTCGATGCCCTTGGTGTCGATCTCGTCCCTCGGTACGACTGCCTCCAGTCGCAGATCTTGGATGCGCCGGGAAATTCGTCATGCTCTGCAGAACAGCTCTGCTCCAAATCATGGCTCTATAGCGCTCCTCAGTGGGACTTTGACTTGATGGCCTCAATGTCAGATGGTTCACCAATGCTAGCATTCTGCTGGGGCTTCATCAAGGTCATGCTACTGTGCATCGTTATACCAAGCTTTATTTTCTTTGCTCTACCTATGCTGGCTCCTCTTGTTTTATTCTTAGTCCACTTATGTAGACCTAAGGGACTGAGGATGAGCGATGAACCCAAGGCCGTAACGATCAGTCGAGTCGGGGGTTATATCGCCGCGCTGTTGTTCGGCGTGGTGGCTGCTATTGCTATGTTTGCAACAATCCCCAAAGACTGGAACGCAGATGCCAGGGAGGCTACAATTGCCTACGACCTGAATTGCACTGCCTTACATGTCACAATCAGTCAGTGGAGATCCTATTACGACGTTCCGGATGACCGCGTTCTTCGAATTGCTCAAGAGTTGTTCAATGTTTAGTGTGAAGGGGCTACATCGGCCCCGCGGGGGGGTTGCGCATGAAGAAAATACCTGTTTCAAATCATTTCAATAAGCAAAGGCGCCATAAAGGATGGGCATAGGGTGTGACTTAACCCAACTCTTGCAGAATACATGATTGATTACGATAATACGATGATTAACTACGCAGAATAACCAGCAATGGCCGCTCCGTATTATATGTTTGCGCTAAACAAGGTGAGTATCTACCCAGTCGCAGCAAGATTCAAGCGTTTTATCAGAATGATTAACGCTAAATAAGACCGAGCCTAGTGGTAAATAGTGGTGGGTACCTAGGTGGTGACGGGTTATCGATGGTCGGTGGTGATATGTGGTTGCAGATGGTGGCATGCGTATGGCTGTTCAATTGGCATTTTGATCGGTACTGCATCCATTATTATATTATTGTTTCATGGTGCTGCTGTTCCTCACGCTCTTGCTATTATATTTACTCTCTTTAGCTTTTGTGCAAGTGAAAAGAATCTAGCTGACCCTGCCAGCTACCTAGGCTTCGCCCTAGGCTACAACATGCCTAAAGTCATGCATCTAACCTTACTAAGTTAGTTGGAACTCAGTAACACAAGATGGACCACGCCGCCAGGCTGCCGCGCCTTAGAGCCAGTTCTGGTCATCTTTAACTGCAGCATATCCATTGACTATGCTCCATATTACGCGCGATACCCCGCTGTAGGGAAGCCTGCTGAAGGGTTGTCTGAACTACGACTTAAATTGCTTGTCAAGACAGTTCAACAAAGGGACTCCACCGCCAACACGCTGAAGTATTTATCTCTCACGTTTCCCAGATACGTGTAGATTTTCATTCTTTTTCTTTTTCTTTTGCAATATTCTTACCCAACCGTCCTAGCGACTCATCAGTCACCAACCCTGGCGTGAAAGTTGACAAGAAGAAAGAATGGAAAAGAAGAGCCAGAAGCCAGCCATGCCGACAATACCTGCTGACATCTACCGCCACATCTTCGACTATTGTGATGTGCAGACATTGAGCAGTTGTCGACTGCTCAACCAATTTGTTCTTCCTATTGCGACGACACTGGTGTTCCAACATATGCGTCTGGAGGCCGCCCGTTCTGTCAACAGTTTCATCAATGTCGCCACATCGCCGCTGAGGCATCATACTCGTGAAATCACGATCGACACTTGGGTCGGGCCACAGCATTATTACTATAGCAATGAACCCTTCCACATACAGCGAGATTTCTTCCGAGCTCTTTCATACCTGAGGTTCTTCAAAAACTTGAAAGTACTCAATCTCAGGTTCAATAAGTACTGTGGCAGGTCGGCAGAAATCTGGCAAACTTATGTGGAAGAGAACGACGACTTCCGTTACGTGGTACTTGATATTGCGATGCGGTGTCTTGCAGGAAACTGGTCCGCGGAGCGTCAGAAAAGCCACGAGGAACAACGGCTTGAAGCGATTGGAGATGACGAGGGCACTGTTCCGACAGTCCCCGTCGGGGATCATCTCCCTTCTGACCTCGAATCTCTGGGATCGATCTACATTAATACCTTCACGATATCAAATCTTTCAGACTTCAATGATTCCAGATTAATTTCTGGGGACGCATTCAAGAAGGTGCTATCATTCGGCAGTCTCACAAGTCTCAAATTGCTAGGTACTGAGGAGCAAGACGACGGAGCGCCCGAGAATTCTACTTGGTTCCCTGACCGGTATGAATTTTTCGAGAGGATGCCTCACACCTGGCTAGCGCCCTCCTTGGCCCAAAACCTTCAGGTCCTATCATTATTCTTCCGAGACTATTGGGGCTGGAACCCAAAGATGGATTTCAGGGCTGTCAATCCTGGTACGGGCCCCAACGCTGGACTGCCCAATCTGCGTGTACTGGCCCTAGGTAACTACGTTTTCAGCCACGACTGGCAGGTCGACTGGATAGCATCCTTGGGGAAGCAGAACAGAAGCCAGGGATTGGAAGAGCTTTACCTTGACGACTGCCCAATAATGTGGAGGGCTCGCACTCTCCAAGTCATGGATGACTCCGTGACACTCATCAAGTTGCCAGATGGTACCAGTCTTGAACTCTCGAACTCTGGCTACCATCGCAAAGACGATTTTCTACAACAGGGGCGTTTTGGCCACACATACAACATCTCCAACTATGACTACAACCTACGTTGGAGTCAAATTATTGACCATTGGAGAGAAAGCATGGTTGCCTTGAAGATGTTTCGCATGGGTCAAGGCTTTTGGAGGGGTCCACCTCCAGAGACCAAACTGCCTTATCCTTACGACACACCTGAATACAACTCTGATGATCCGATGTGGAGACCAAACGGTAGTGCAGCACAGGAACGCTATCTCCAGCCAAGGGATGGCATTCTTCATCTCATTTACGATGAACCTGTGGGGATGTCTTGCAAGCGTGAACATATACTGAAGTACATTCACTTTAACATAGGGATGGTCCCTCGCCATGGAGGGAGCAAGATGGATATCCGGATACAATTCAGGAGCGGGGTGAGGCATATAGATTGTGTCTAAAGCGAGACGAAGAAGCTTTTGACCGGATGCAGGCTGTTGTAATGCAGAGGAGCAATCGCTAAGGACCACATTATAGGGCCTTGTGGTCTTATGAGACTCTCAAATTGGCCCACTGGAGCACCTGCGAAACTCGCTGCGGAAGGCGGCTATTGGGGCGTTTGATAGGCAAGCTTGGTTGAAATATGCTACCATCGCAATATTGATTGTGCTAGAAGCTTTGCTGTGTGTCTGGATTGCTCGAATGTTGAAGCTCGTCGCTTGGTGGACACTCACACACAATGGCTTTGTTTGAAAGATAATTGTTTCATGAGAGTTGTAGCTTAGCTTTAAGTTTCGAATTATGAGAGAAAAGGTTCGAAAAGTAATAGTTATATCATATAACCTTGTAAAGCGGAGGCCATATTCCCCTGTTTATCCAGGCATATATACGCTGTACTTTGAAAATGTAGAATCAAACCAGTTCCATACTAAGCAGAGTTAGGTAAGTCTCCACTTGTTGCTGGCAATTATACATTTATTACAATTTGTTGAGAATAAAGGAAATCCAAGTACCATCGCAAGTCGCGTACTCTTCACCATTTCGACCCTTGACTACAACTTGCAAGTGGACTTTTCGGCCATCTACTCCAGCCAATCGTGAAGTGACTATCACTATTTGGGGTGTATATATAGGCTTAAGCAGTTTTGTATCAATTCGACCAGTCAGAAACCCTAGGTTCTCAAATCCACTTGAGTTTGGTGATAAAGTGCCAGCAGCCTTTCTTTCCCTATGAAACAGGTCATTGATGTATAGGTACGAACCCATTGCCTCATCCATTAGAGCAACGATTAAGCCACCGTGCGCGGTCCCGTTGAAGCCATTGACGCCGGATCGCAAGTCGAATAGTAGAGTGCACGAGCTCAAAAGAAATGGTAAGCCGGTGACGGCTGTATCCGACGTGGTCGTTGGTGCTTGATAGAATCCTAGGCATCGCGGAATCGCTTCATCGGTCTTCAAGGTTCGAGCAAACAACTCATCTTGCGATGCTGATCCATTTGCTTTCTTTGCGTGACTTGCTGGCTCAAAGGTAACAATGTTGGGAGCGCTAAGTAGTGATACGCACCAGGGCACATCTCCAAATCTAGCCGTGTCTAGGTGTGTCATCTTGGGAAGCAAACAAGTATTACTTCTATCTAGACAAGTTCGTTCCAGCGGTTCGGGAAGCCTGCATTCATATGTAAAAATCCAACTGTCGTGTATTTGATAATAATCCTCATCCACTGGTTGACTTTCTAAGTGGGTGATGGCTGCTCCCGAGCCGAGGTACCCAATAGCGTGATGCGCCAGCCAGTCGCCAAAGATTGCTTGGCAATTTCACCCCATGTCTTGGCTATGGTCTGGCGTTTCCGATGACCCATAATATATGTCTTGTCTTGATGGGAAGGGTGCACCCAAACCTTGAATTCTGAACAAACCTCGGCTGGACGACCAGTAGCGTTGAATCATCCTCGATAAAAGTCATAGTCATCAGCCTCATTGGTGCACATGCAAACAGACGAAACAGACGATCCTCAACGCTTCTTGGTCGAGGCTTTGACAACTTTACTGACATGGGGCCGTGGTAAGAGAACCCTATGCTGTGTATACTTGCTAAGTATTGACAAATGCCCATAATCACATGTTACAATCGCTAAACTTTGAACATCCGAGGTGGAGTACTCTATAGGCGTGGACAAACTCTGCGGATCCACCGCGCTGTAACCCCCGTCCCAACAATTTGGCACTCCCCACACTCACCAAACGGTCTGCGCTGAATTTGCTGACATTGGGCAGAAGGAATGGAAACAGGCTGCAATTGAAAAAAAAAAGACAGAATTGAGAAAAGAAAAGAAAACACAGGGACAATGAATATATAATATGCGTCGATTCTATAGTACCTTGATCGCATAAATATGAGGATATTTGGCAATGTTGAGAAGAGCAACGACACTCATCGGATACCACTCATCACCGCTGAAGATGCGTGCAGCAATCGAACAGAACCTTTGGTCCGTCTTGGCCATAGCTATTCTACTGGGTTACTTGCTACTCGTACAATTGTTTCGGTATCGGCGTGCAGACGATATCACGTCTGAGTATGCCTCCAAAAAACGACCATTAACTAGCATGACAACGCATGAAGCCTTCTCCATTATGCGTCAGCTGCAGCAACTGGAGTTCCCACATGCGATGAATAAAGCAAGGACTGTTGCTTTGCTCAAAGTATGTAATAAACCAAAATGCCATTTTCTCATTGCTTACTTATTAGTTTTAGGCCGGTGCAATCCCCACCATGTCCAAGTTGTTCGCTGTGACCGGGCAGAATACAAGGAAGAATGCAGGGAAACGTGCAGTGGACACGGAAATCCTGATTCGAGAGGTTCAGTCGAATTCGAATGATTCGCAGCGGTATATGAAATCTATAGCGCGTATGAACTATCTTCATGCGCGTTATCGACAGGCGGGAAAGATCCTGGATGATGATTTATTGCACACTCTAGGCACCAATGTTGTTGAGATCTTCAATATCATCGAAGTCTCTGAATGGCGTCAGCTCAGCGACGTGGAAAAATGTGCCGTTGGTATTTTTCACAAGGTACTTGGCGAGGATATGTTGATCCCGTACTCGTCGCTCCCATCTGGTCCGGATGGTTGGACGGATGGTCTTCATTTCGCTAATGATCTCTATGACTGGACTATCGGATACGAACAGCGGGTGGCCAAACCTGTAGCAACAGGGGATCAGTATGTACGAGTTTACGTGGACGGTGCGGCGGCTGCTCTACCAAGGCCATTCACAACCCTTCTGCGGAAGGTACTCGCCTTCGATTTGGATGAAACCATGAGGATTAGCCTGAAGTAAGTCCCATAAGAACGGCAAAATTATAGCATGACTAATTGAGTGATAGTCTAGAGCGTCCAGGTGTGGTACTCTCGCTGTTCTTAAGGTCTATTCGAGGACTACGGAAAGTGCTCTTGCGGCACCTATGCTTACCACGGCCCGAATTTCTTGCAGTACATAACATATCGCAGCAAGCCAACCCAGAGACGGATTTGTACAATTTTACGCAGTTGACTTTCCAGCCTTGGTATGTGAAACCAAATGCGTGGAATATATGGAGTCCGAAGGCATTATTATTCCAGGCATTCGGTGGAAGGAAAGCTGGTTCTCATGGTGATAGGTATCACCCTCAAGGCTACGATCTACAGACAATCGGTCCAAGACCACAGGAAGGCAAGGGTATGGAGAACATGAACGCAACGGTTGAATTCTTGAAGATGCGAAACATTGATCGCTGCCCCTTCTCAGCCACCAGCGCTTAGTTGATTCAAAAGTAATCCCATCGAGAAATTGGTTCCCTAGGAAGAAAGGGATGAGGAAGAGGGATGGCTAGTTTGCTCCGGAGGATTGTGGAAGCGTGACGGTAACGGCACCAGGCTTTGACAAGCACGGTTGAGATGTGAATGGGGATGACTTGATCTAGAAGATGAACTTTGCCTGGAAACTTCATCTATCGTCAATTAGCCTCCTTGTCAATTATTTTCACGCTCTTTAGTGTTGCTTCCCGTGATTTAGTGGAAATCTTTCGATGACATTAGAATCCATGCAACTCAACGTTTCCTGGGCTCAATATCGGTGTCTGTAGAGGCGAGTTTGCGGATAGCTAGTTGGAGTACTCAACAAAGATGATAACGCATAGCAACAAGCCAATAATGCAAGGCAATAGTCATAGAAAAGAATATAATAATCATATGAAATCAAGTCATAAAATGTTGCATCGCATTTCTTTTCGAACGAGATAAGAAAGCTCTGAGACTACTTCATTCGCCCTACCAAAGAATACAAACGGCTCTTGTGACTTCCAAGACCTGACTAAAGTATATCGTCTACCGTGTGTCGCAATTCTACAAAATTGAAAGTTACACTGGTTTAGAATGTATTGCAGCATTATATTCACTGCACCATAGTTCATTTCTGGGAATTACTACGTGACTGACCCCTTTTTCTTTTACCATTATATTACGGCAATTATAGATGCCAGGAAACCGTCAAACCAAGACTCCAAGTTAATTGATATCATTTGCACCTTGTCTAGATCTGTCCAAGTACACCCCCCCATCAATTACTCGTTTTCAATTCTGGTGGTAGACTGAATTCAGTGCTACATTCCAAAGTATGTCATCAGACGATGCAGCGCCAATGATGCTCTTCATGTCGATCCAATGTCATTTTTCCTTTTTTTGTTGACCTGTCTGCCCACACTAAAGCCGGCGGAGTGCTCGCGCTGCCTGGAAATAGGAGGTTCGCACAATTTGCTTAGGTGCTTTCAGCCACAAGGTCGAAGGATTTAGCAGGTGAGCGCTAACGATCAAAAACAACAGTTGATCGACAGCGCTACAACATTTTCGGCTACTATATGATCTTAATGATAGGTTCAAATAGCAGGCTTCGAAGGATGAGGTTAGCCCATCATGTCCAGACCGACTCAAGCAGTTCAAAATGCGGAGAGATCATCACGACATGGCGGCTTCCCCAGGAAAGTCAATAGTCAAGTAATCATCGGTTCAGCTGAAAAGAGTCAGTCTAAGTAGAAGCCAAAGGCTGAAGATCAGCATGAGTTAGGCTGGAGATGATCGAGTAATCTACTATAGTATAGAATAAATATCAGCAGTAATACGCAGTATGCAGCCCAGTCTTCCATCACACTGCTCATCTCACCTCTGACTCTCATTCATCTAGGATACAACTAGTCGTTAACAATGTCGCACTCGTTCTTCACCTTGCTGAGCAGCGTTTCGCTCGCCTCAGCGATTGCCATAGGATTAACAAGCCCTTTCCAGAAGACCTGCAACGGCAATGCGGCCGTGCTTGCAGCTCCTTTCGTAGATTGCTCTGATGCCCTCGCCTATTGCTCGTCCAAGTACCCGGTACCCGCAACCACCGCGACTTACACGGCACCCACCACCACCGTCACCAGCACGATCTCCACCGAGATCCTCAGTACAATTGTTACAACGGAAACTTCGACGTAAGAAGCCCTCGAAAACATACCTGAAGAACTTATTGAAATGAAAGATATGCTGAGACAACCACAAGCATTACCGCCGATGCTGTGACCGAGTTCACCACCGCCTCTACAACTATTACGTCGATAGAGTCGTCAACCGCGACTGAAACAATGGTGGTGATAGTCACGGAGACGGATACAGAGACGGTAACGTCGACATATACAACGAACCAGTTCGGGAAGCGCAACCTCCTGGTGACACCCAGCGCAACGCCTTCCAAGACGAAGTGCTCTAGCGTATACCCTTCCACCATCGAGCCAAGCACAAGCAGCCAGACGACGGTTGCTAGCGCGACTTACAGCCAGCCTGCCAAGTCCCGCTCGGTCGCGTTAAGCGACCTCCTAACACAGGCCAGTTCTGTCGTATCTGAGATTTGTGCCTGCATAGAGACGCCACAGACCGTCACTATCTCGACCACACCAGTAGAAACCACCACTGTTACTGCAACTTCGACTACAGAGATTGCGGAATCTGCGAGCGTGTAAGTGATCATGTCCTCAGGCTTTAAGGTACTGAATTCTAAGTATTCGACTATAGTACAACAACGCCCACTGTCACCTCCGTCAGCTCTACCACTGATGTTGTTATTACTTCTGATATCTCAACAATCACGGATGCGTCGACTTCGACAACCACCACGACCACCACCTCGACTGTGACCGTCACGGAGGTGTACAGGTCAGTAGATTTTATTGACCGCAGCAGCTTTATGAACTAACCCTACGGGCTGCAGCTACCCTACTTGTCAACCTGGATCTTCATATACCGACCTAGGAGCCGGTGGTTGCAGCTCCAACTGCTACTGTGATTCATCGGTCTCCGGGTATGCTGTTTGCGATACCGCGGCCGCATGTGGATCCAACTGCAACAGCGATTCTGATTGCCCGGGCGGTCAATTCTGCCTGAGCGGCGGCTACTTCGCCACTTGTACCAACGGTCGTACGGTATGTACTATTGAGAGTCATTTTTGCTTTCCCTTGGCGATTTGGGACGTTCTAGGACTAGTGTCCCAAGAGCCACAGATTCCAACAAGCCGTCCAGATAGAGAGCTTGCATCATCCCACGTAAAGACAGAATTTACCAGAAAATCACTGACTCGTAACATTATAGTGCGCATCGTCTGAAGGCTGTACCTCCTCGTTCAGCGCGAAGAAGCTCATGCGGAGCGCCATGGGCATGCCTGAGATGGACTCGCAGCCCATGGAGCGGTCTGAGGCGGCACCAGTCAGAGTGGGAGTTTTGGCACCCTTTCCCTAGACGGCAATATCTGCTTTGTAGCAGGATCCCAAAATCTAGAGGTGTCGACCAAACAATATTGCTCAGATCATCTTTGATATCGAAGCAAAAAGCCCATTAAACGCCAATATCTTCGTATGGCCTGGTCTACTCAAAACAATGGACAATCGCCGTCTGATCAGCTTTGATGCCCAAATATTCGAGTGCCTCATGAAAACTCACACCCGTATTGCTCCGGCCATTCGGCTTTCTATGAAACTTAGACTTCGATTGTAGACTTTGATTATATGGATTAGGCGTGCGCCTCAATACCCCTGGATGGCCTGCGGCAGAAAGGCTTCCATTTAACATCTAAAGCCTGATTGAATGGAAGGTCGGTCATCAGTGCATGCGGCTAACTTGAATCGAATCTACATTTGTTCGCCAACATGCTTTTGAAAGGTTTGAATGAATGTCGTTGAAGGGAAATACTCACCTTCAAGGCCTAAGATACTCAAAAGCCCCCTGATGTGGTTAAGGATGCTGTAAACTCCATCTGATGGATTCAAGAGCAACGTCATCAGATCATATTGCTCAAAACTCGACGAAACAAGCACATACGACCATAGGCGCCAGAATACTCGGCATCCCGTCCGCTCTGCCCTAGATAAGCTGGCGACCGCCGGATCAGTACTCAGGTCGGTGACGACTGGGGAATCCCCGGTGTTGTATGTTTTTGGCCTTAGATTGGTTTTTCTTTTTACTTTTCGGAGCCCTCGTTCTTGTTATCCGTTCTCGTAATTCTCAGGCGGTTTTTTCTCTCTTGCGGATTATACTTGCATAGCTGATTGGTTGGCTGATTGGCGGTTGGCTAATTTGGCACACAAACAAGGTGATTGTTGGAACAATATAATAACTACGGTCCGTATAACGATGGGATCAGATCAGACCGGTACCTATAAACTACGCACAGGAGGGGGTTCTTCCCCTCTTCTGCCCCTTCCTTCGGTACGTCACATAGGAATACAAAGATCTGTTTGCCGTCACCCTCGAGTAAAACCCAAGCCCATCTAGATGGCGAAGCCATTTCAACAGTGATTGAATATCGCTGCAAGCCAAAGGGACACGGCAATTTCCCGAGTGCCCCCCGGGCGCCCGCTAGCTCCTTGCTTTAAACAAATACTAACGTAGGTAGTCCGTAATTTCCGCGTAACGGGCTTGCCCCGCAATTGTTAAACGCGTATACAGAGTACCGCAACTGTTAAACGCGTATCAGTCAAGTTCCATACAGTACAGATTCCAAAGAACTACTCTTTGAAATCAGACTAATCTAAGCTATACGGTAATATACCACTAAGCTACCTAGTGAGCTATTTCGCACCCACGATCGACGAATCTATAGCATTTTAAATACGCGGAACTTGCAAGATCACCAAGACGCCGGGGGAGCCGAACAGTCGCTCGCCTTATGGTATAGCGTAGCGTAGTGAATCACAACGTCGCAACACTGCCTACTGCGTATGAAGCATTCCACTCGATCTAGACTCGAAATGGTATTCTTGGCTTTCATCATTACGTACTTCAGTTAATTATCTTTCCGATTTTAGTGAATTCCGCGTGAGCTTATAGTGATCTTGCCATATCTGTAACTTCATGGTTTGAGTTGTTGTCATTGCCATAAAATATTGTATCATCGCCCACTATCTTGTCGGAATCTTTTTCTTCATGGACTAAGACTTGAGCTACTACTGCGCAAAGTCCAGTCGCATTCTCACGCTTAAAACATGCGGTCAATTGTCCTGTCGACGTTGCTTCTGGCCAACCGAGCCGCGACAGTACAAGGCTACATTCTAGATGGATTTGATAGTCCTGAAGCCAGGTTCCGACCAAAGTTTAGGTATTGGTAAGTTTTCTGGACCCGTCGCGCCTCACCATATTGCTTTGATTAATTGAGTGCCCCAAGGTTGCCTGATGCCAGTGCAGATGTCGAATATGTCAAGCAAGATCTTCAGGCAATTGCAGAAGCCGGAGCTGGTGGCTTTGAATGGCTCCCATATTACCAGTTTGGAGGCGCCCCCACGAATTGGTCCGATGTGGGATACGGTACCGAGGCATTTCGGAACCTTAACCAAGCGGCCATGAGTTCGGCATCCGACCTCGGGATTCTCATGGATTTTGCTGTTGGTGCAAACCAAGGTCAAGGTATTCCTGCCAACCCCGAAATAAATGGACTCGCGGTTCATATGGTAAAACAGCACCTCGCCCATATTAACAACTAGTAGCTGACATTTCACTCTAGGCATATGCAAACGTATCACTCAGTGCAGGGGAAACCTTTAACGGAACACTGCCTCTATCTTCGCAGCCCCAAAGCACAGAGTTGTCTTACTCTCAATATCCTTGCCTAGAATTTGGACAGCAGAACCTGAGCTATGTACTCGCTGTAGAGGTGATCTCTGGTAAGCGTGTTCGAACCTTCGTACCTCTGATCACGTCAGCTGGTTAGATTGAAGAAAGGAAATTGAAAAAAAGGGTCATTGTCGTCGCTGACACTTTACCCCTCACAGAAGAGGATGGCAATGTACAAATTGGACAAGTACTTGACATCCGAAGCCAGGTCGATAATGAGTCACGATCACTGGAATGGACTGCGCCTACGTCTACCAACGGAACGTCGTGGAGGATTATGGCATGGTATCAGCGCTTCACAAATCAGCGTTCGGTCGCCGGAGGCTCAAACCCGCGCAACTACATCCAGAATGGCTCCTGGATTGTCGATCATTTCAGTGCTGCTGGGTCCAACCTGATGACAAACTTTTATGACGATGTTATCGTCCCGACACAAGAAGAAAAAGATTTACTAGCTCAAGTTGGAAATTATGGTAAGTCGAGCCAATATTCCGTCCAGTTAAGTATGAATCGCTGACTCGCATGACAGCTTGGGAAGACAGCATGGAGATGCAAAGTGCCCTTTTCTGGACGGACTCCCTCCCAGATATGTTCAAAGAAGATCGTGGCTACGACATTGGACTCTGCCTTCCATATCTAATTGTGCAAAGCAATTTTTGGGCGTCTTCTGTCTTGCCTTACGACGAATCTTTCACCGCGGCAACTGACGTGGATTCTGCGGATAAGTGCATCGACGACTATCGCCTAACTCTCGAGCGCGGTTACCACGAGTACCTGAATGCGAATACTTTGTGGGCGCATTCACGAGGTTTAAACTATTCTGTGCAACCAGCATATAACCTTCCACTCGACATGGTGAGTCTCTTTCTCCCTCCTTCCTCTAAATACAGCAAGACCTGGTTGGCTGAGTAGCTTGCTAACAATTTATAAGTCAAATGCCACACGACTTGTAGATGCGCCTGAGGGTGAATCTCTTGGTTTCAAGGATAGGCCAGATAACTACTTGCATATCAGCGGCCCGGCACACATAAGCGGTATCGCGGTGGTCTCGTCAGAAGCTGGTGCTGTGGCGTCGTCAGGCTATTCTCAAACATTGACAGATCTTCTCGGCATTGTGCGAAGAGGTTTCGCTGGCGGTATTTCTATGAATGTGCTTCACGGCTATTCATACACCGGGCAATTTGCGTCCACTTCATGGCCTGGCTTTGCTGTGTTCTCTTACATTTACACCGAAATGTGGAGCTATCGCCAGCCAGCCTGGCGTCACATCAACGAAACGTTGAGTTATATCGCCCGCACTCAAATGGTGATGCAAGCTGGTACTCCACAGGTGGACTTGGCTTTCTACAAGTACGCCCCGACATTCAGCAACAAAGAGAGCAGTATTTCTGCCGATTTGCGACTGGTCGGTTTCAACTTGGACTACATTGGACCAGGAAACATTGAGCAAGACGATGTCAGCGTCTCAGATGGCGTTCTTGTCCCGGGCGGTCCCGCCTACAAAGCTTTGATTTTCAACAATCAAACCCAGATTACAGTATCTGCTGCTCAAAAGATCAACAAGTTTGCAACCGCAGGATTACCGATCATCTTCCTCGGCAATTCCGACTTCACATCCGTCGGGCAAAAGTCTGGGGACGCGGAACAAGTATCCGAAGCTATGTCCGACGTTGTCAGTGGCCGTTTTACAAATGTAGCAATCGTCAATACAGTCGAAGAGCTGATCACCACCCTGTCAGCTTTGGATGTGAGGCCACGTATATCATTGACAGCTGCATCCACGAATGTCAGCGAGTGGTACTCCTTTTGGAGAAAGGGGGAAGATACAGATGTGGCTTGGCTGTACAACAATGGCGCAAACAAGACGACTATTGACATCGAATTTCAAAACACCAATGGATCGTATCCATTTGCCCTTGATGCTTGGACCGGGACTATCGAATCTGTTATTCAGTATACAACCAACGGTTCCAACTTGTGCATACCGATCACTCTCGGACAAAACCAAACAACGATGATAGCCTTTGTAAGGCCAGAGGTACTCAAGTCTCGCTCTAGCGTTTTCCCGCTGCCTCCGACAGATACAGTCATTGACACCTCCGGAAACGTAGTGGGACTTTCCACTACTTCACATTGCAACGGCACAAGTATCACAGCGTATCTTTCAAATGGAACCTCAACGATCACACTTTCGTCAGACAAAACGGTCAATGATGAGTTTGTAGCTCCTCCTATGACCGAACTTGCGACCTGGAATTTGACGATTGAAGATTGGCATGGTTCCGGTAATCTCTCCGACGTCGAAACGGTCATTGATTACTATAATTACACCGATATCGGTCTGGCCTATTGGAAAGACCTAGACTCGGAACTTCTCTCAAACGTCAGTGGTATTGGTCAATACGAAACATCTTTCGATACGCCAACCACTGCTGGATTACAGTTGGGCGCTCTCTTGCACCTTGGCGAGGTTACGGATTCCATCAGAGTTTGGATCAATGGATTTCAGACTAGCCCAGTTCACCTCATCGGCGGCAACAACACAATCGATATCACGGCGTTGCTGTCGGAATCCTCGAATACGGTCCGTATCGAAACCGCATCTACTTTGTATAACCGCCTCCGCGCCGAGAAAGATAGCCTCGTTACCATGGGCGTGACACCTGCCTTCGCAAATGACGCTTACTATGTTTCTCACCTTCCCCAGAGCTACGGTTTGCCAGGAGGTGTTATCATAGAATGGATCAAAGTCATTGATTTGATTTAGTTAATTTGTACAATACTCAGAATACAAGGTTCTAATATGACATTGTAACTATCAACGGATTGTTTTATTAATTGTGTCATACATTGATTATCATATTTCATTTCAATAGGCATTTAGAAGGCGCGATAAGCTATAGTCGACTTACCCGCTGTAGTATAACCCTTCTCAGCTTCTGAATACATCCACTAGCGGGTGCTTCCCCAGGCTGGGCTTGACGCTGGGCTTGACGCTGGACAAGGGACTTTAGCGCCAACGCTGCTACAAGATTCTCGCCCGCATCTCTCAGACCTTTTAAGTTCGTATCACAAACTGGCGAATTGCAACCATGCTTCCGATCATGGTTTTATTCACATCTATCAGCGTTACAGATAGCATTGCTACACTTGGATTAAAAAAGCTCGATGACGTAGACTCCATACTCGTCAATGTATTAATGCTCCACTGAATCATGGAGTTCTCGTTGATATGTACCGAGTACATGCTATTTTTAAACAGGGTTCATTGGAAGAGCCTGTGCTCAAAATCCTTCGCGATCCTTCGCGGGCGCGGCAGAGCGCTAATGGTAGACCCTGTCATGCTCCCCCAATCAGGGTCTTAGCGGACTCGCCCTGCTAAATGCACCCTTCACTTTCCTTAACCACTACATCATTCTTTTAAACACCCTCACCTCACCGTCCTATGATCACAACAGGTCCAGAAGCTGCATCACAGACTGGCTTTGCTAAAATTTATCTCATCCTTATCACCTTACAGCTTTTCGCATCATGCTGGCGCTGCAGTCGATAGTGGCTGAAATCAGTCAAACCCATGGAGCCGTATCTTTGAATCGTGAAGGGCCATTTGAAGAGCCACCTTGGCTCTATCATGAGAAAAATACGACACCGGAACGGCCCCAGAAATCAAAGCCATCACGGGGATTCTGGGTCAAGATGGATCGGCCAAAGCGGAGTCGCGTAGCTTCTAAAGTGTCTTCGCAGCCTCTGTCGAATCCGGCACCTTTTGTGGGATATCGCAAGTTGGCGGCAGAGCGAAACTCCACTGACGCGGAAATACGCCTTTTAAAGTTACTTCCTGGGGAATTGTCTGATAGCATACACTGCGAGATTTTGTATGCACCGTTAGCGACGCATCCGCCCTACGAAGCCTTGTCGTACTGCTGGGGCAGTCCTGACCCAGGAGTTGAGATTTACTGCGACGGACAGCCCATTCAGGTCACGCCGAATCTATCCGAGGCTTTGTATTCTCTCAGGAATGAGTCAGCCGCCCGGATCCTTTGGGTCGATGCAATCTGTATCAATCAAATTGATAAGGGAGAGAAGTCACAGCAGGTACCATTGATGGGAAAGATTTACCGCGAGGCCAGTGCCGTCCAAATTTGGTTGGGCAACGATACGCCCGACGGGAAGATTGAGACAGCATTTGATATTCTGACAAACCTGAGGAATCTCTGCGTCAGATTTGGCTGGAACGTGAATCTACTGGAACTAGCAAAGCGAAGGATGCTGGAGGCATACGGACTGCCGGATATCACTCATGAATCGTGGACTTGTATTCGGGATTTGCTCGAATCACCTTGGTTTGGTCGAACCTGGATAATCCAAGAGGTTCTACTGTCCCGACAAGCATTCCTTCGGTGCGGCAAGACATCTGTGCCATGGGTCGATTTCTGTATTGGAATGCTTTGTTTCTCTCAAAGCTTCGTCACGATCCGCCGAGATACGATGCCCAGTATATCAGCGTATATACAGGTGATGCAACTGATTCTGTCATATCACCAAGTAGGTTTGAGTGACTCCGTCCTGGATCTCCCAGCACTCCTTGAAAACCATCGGATCGCTCGAGCTACAGATCCCAAGGATAAAATATTCGGTTTCCTTGGTATTTATGAGCAATCTGCTGCCCGCCAGTATTCTGTCGCTGCAGATTATGACAGCTTGCCGGAGGAAATTTTCATCGACACGGCCAAAAGAATCCTTCAAAATGATCATACATTGGACATTCTGGGGATACCTAGGGTGGAGTCGAACCATCAAGTAGGAGACTTGCCGTCTTGGGTTCCCGATTGGAGTGCCTATGATATTGCGAGTTCATTGAATCAGCGCAATCTCCACGGGGATTACAAATTTCATTTTGATGCATCCAATATCACTCATGCTGCCAAGGTAGTTCGCATCGAAGGCGATACTTTAGAGCTAGAAGGTTATCGTTTCGACCAAATCATCAGTACCGGATACGTAATGGATCCACATCTGCGGCAAGACAAAGTCGGAAATCTAAGAGCAACAACTGGAGAGGTTGCTGTACACTTCCTCGCCGCCATGATGAATTGGTTCATTGTGTCTGGTGCACTTTGCAGCAAAGCGTATCCCACGGGCGAGGACATCTTCGATGTAGTTGTCCGGACAATCTTTCTTGACCACTTTGAGAATCAAGAAACTTTATGGAGAACGGCAAATTACTATCGTCGACTATTTGTGCCATTCTATGCTCTGCGTAGCACATCAGAAAACGCCAATCTCTCGCTATTCAGCAAATTTACCTTTTTCTCTTGGAGTGTACTGGGAAGATTAATGGGGCCTCGCGTTCTTAAAGCGATCGGTAAAGTAGCAGGAAAGTGGGACCGGAATATGTACAGTCGAACTTATGTTCGGTTGGGTCCGACACAACAAAAGTCGCGGAACGAAGACATGGAAGGGCAGCTCATACCTTTCACTCGTTCCCTGTACCGACGAATGATCACGACCAAACGTGGTTATATCGGCCTCGGTCCCCGTATGTCTCAGCCCGGCGATTCCATCTTTCTCGTCAAGGGCTCCCGTGTCCCACTGATCTTACGGCCGAGCGGGAGCGGATGGGAGTTGATTGGTGATTGCTATGTGCATGGCATAATGCATGGCGAGGCATTTGATGCTGCTAAGTGTGAGAATCTGATCATTTCGTAGATTTCTTTTCTATAAATCATGAAAGTTTGAAATATAAAATATTAGAGTGGACACGATACGGCTTATGATATGGCCTGTGCACGCTACCACACGCGCTTAAGCTTTACGCTAAATTGACCGTGTGAAGCGGCTCAGACGATGAAGCACGTTTGCATACTTCGTCGTTCTTTGAAATTCTTGAGGCTTCATCGATGTTATAATTGGATAATATCAACTTGTCATATCATACGAGCCATAACTCGGACTGATTTATTATGGTTTATCTGCTCTCCTCCCAACTCCGTATCGCATCTGCACATGCTGCGCGATCAAACGTGTTAGGCCAGCCGTGGTCTCGGTATATCTGGCGAACTTCCTAAACCAAGAGAATCAGCTAAAGATACACGCAACACGATAGCGAGAGAAAGAGTCTCGTTGCGCTATAACAAGTTTTCAATCCTGAGCTTACCTCGGAACCAGCATCGTAGCTAAACACAATACCATCGTCGGCATTCTCAATCAGGGGCGCCCATTCCAGCGTGCGATACTTGTCCTTCCACTCCTCGAAAAACTCCGCCGCCGGCCTCGTGTGGTAGGCTCGCCACGCATCTGGGCCGTCCTGCGACGGCTCAGTCCGCTCAGGGCGTTCTTGTTGAATGAAATCCGTGATGGTGCCTAATGAAGCAGGACAACGAATTAGCCCTCCACCCAGCGTGCAACAAACGCTTTGCAGGTCGGTACTTGCCTGTTTCGGTGTCCAGAAGCAGCCAGCTACCGTCCCTGCCCCCAGACGTCAAGGCAGCCACATGTGGCGGCACCTTTCCGGCGCCGACGGGCGCTAGGTTGCCATCAATGAGGCCTCGGTCAAAGGTCCATCGCGTAGTAGAGTCGGTATAATCTGTAGCCGTTGTCCACGGCCCAATCTGCTGATTGTTGCGCCCATTGGAGCGAATGTACGGGAGGTGTCGCAGGAGGTCGCACACGGTTGGGGTCTTGCCCAGACCGGCGAGATACGCGTCTGTCAGATCAGGCCATCCCTGTTCCGGCGGGTCCTGGATGTCTTCAGCCGATAGGCGCGGGAGGGTCGCCAAAAAAGTATAGAAAGAGCGCACTGTTGCAATCACTTCGTCGCGCATATAGCCGCTCATCTTGGAAAAATCTGTGACACGACGCGTTTGATTGCGACAGCTGAGAAAAGCTGGGGAAAGCTGACATCGAAGGTGACATGGGGAATGGTGACCCCGGTTAAAGTGCGGCTAAGCCGGAACTGATTATCGAATCGGGTGCCAAAAGTAAGTAGACAATATTCACTCGAGTGTCCAAATCCACAGCTGTAGAAATCAAGATAATTGACTAGGACCAAGTTGATTGAAATGTCCCGATGATGCTATGGTTTTCTTTACAACTCGACACGAGAAAGAGTAATTGAAATGTAACAGAACAAACCTGAAAACATCAATGATGATTTTCGGCTCTATCACGCCATACGGAATCGCCACAAGTTACAATTCTTTTTCGGTTTAGGGGAGGAGACATAGACGTATTTCAAAGGCCTCATGCGGATGGCTGGGACGGCTCCCGATATCCAGTTGACCATCATCTTCCTGCTGGTCGTGGAATCCCCGAAACGCTGATGAAGGAATTGATGGCAAGTCATCGAAACTCATGGGGATGATATCGCCACAATTGAATTCGTAGAATTGCAGACCTGGATTTCTATCTCAGGTTGACACGCCTGTACAATAATAGTAGCCCGACCAAAACTGCGTGTCGCAGTTCGCTCCACCACTTCCCAGTACAGTGTTCCAGGCATACAAGCTATCCGTGCTAATACCATGTGCCTGTGCGAACAAATAACAGTACTCTCCATCCTTTGCTTGTGTATAACTATTACAATTGGTGACAATGCCTGCCTGTGTAGGACTTGGCACTGGCACCGGACTCGTCGGACTGGTACTACCGCTGGTCGTAGAGCTTGGGGCCGGGCCAGCGATACAATAATAGTAGCCCAAGAAGAACTGCGTGCTGCAATTCTCGCCATGGGACCCTAGCACACCGTTCCATGAGTAGAGTTGCGCCGGTGTAATGCCCTTGTCGGAGGCGAACTTTTCGCAACCGTCGCCGGCTTCGGGTTGGTCGTACTTGGTACAACCGGTGACAATGCCCGTCTGCGTCGGCGACGGCGCGTTGCTGCCAACTCCACTAGGAGAGGCCCCGGTTCCGGCCCCTGCATCGCTACCGGCGTTACCTCCACGCGTATAGTCGCCAACGGAGACGCTGGAGGGGGGTGGTACATATTCCCCCCCGGGCGCCGAGGTACAAAAGTAATCCCCGGCCTGTAGACTATCACAAAGACCATTGATGGAGGGGTTCCAGGTGAGGAACTGCACGGTAGTGACGGTCAAATTGGCGCTAGAAACGACCTGCGCCAATGACTCACACGTCGCACCCGTAGGAACCTGACCAAGCGAACATGGTGGCGGAAGACAGAAAGCGTCTTGGGTACTCTTGCAATCTGTGCTTCCTGTGGCGGCTTGCACAGCACCTGTTGCAACGTTGAAGGCTTGCGCGATCGTGGCGCAGTTGGCATTGGGATCCAGAGAGCTCTTCACTATATACTGTCCAGTGCAGCCCTGAACCGTCGTGGTATTCAGAGGTGGTGGCACCGCATCCGAATACACAGTCGGAGCCGTAATAATGAGCTCTGGCATGTTTATGGAGTAGTCGCAAACGTCGAGGATATCCTGATACTGCGAGATCAAATAGTCCGAATAATCATGATTTGGCAAGTATTGAGACGTGAGACGCTGATACATCAGCTGGATGAAGCATTCGGTGCAGAGCTGTAATTGTGTGTCAGCAGGTTGCCTGATGAATTTCGGGATGGCTGCTTACAACGTCATCACTATATATGTTTGCCAATCGTTGATTATCTGCACTGACAGCAGTTGGGTCCGAGCATGAAGGATCGTCGGGAGTGGCTGTACAGTCGGGGCGAACAACGTCACTACCAACCCAGTTCTGACTCTCAAGCATGCACCAAAGCTGGTCGTCTTCGATAGTAGAACTGAATACTGGTTAGCCATTAGTTTCACACCATTCTGGAAGTTAGCTCACTTTGCATTTGTCAGGCATGCCAACTGTACTCCGTCGAAATATCTTCCTGGGACTGAGTCTGTAGGAACAAGCTTGTTATAGGCAACGATGTCTTGGCCTGCACACCTAGTAGAGACATCACTCTCCCACTGTCTCGTTAGCTCTAGTGAGCAACAAATGAGGGCAGCTGACATACAAAGTCTACCGCTTTGAAGCAATCAAAAGTACACAAAGTGGTAAGGTTATCAGCCTCCCACCAGTAATTGTCCACGTCGCTGCTCATCTCTAAAAGAGTCTGGTCGCATGGTAGCGAAGTATTGCTGCACATAAAACAGTCAAGATCAATTCATAAGTTTCCGTAGACAAAGCTGTACTCACAGAGCATCCAAGCAGTCAACTGTTATACCGAATGCATCAGCAAGCAGAGATTGGTCGACTGCTGGATAAAGGCTGAAGTCGGCCTGCACTAGCTTGACGACAAAGAAACCCACGTTCCAACGGCGATCAGGTCGAACCATTTTGGCGGTATAGTCAAGCGGTAAGTGAATCACCAAATGTAGCCCGGTGTTGGAGTGATTCAGGAATATAGAGAAGTTATTTACTAGGGGTGTGAGTACTTTAAGATGCTGGTACCAAGTTATACTGTGACGCGGGTGCACCCTACTCCGACAGCTATACACACCACCAACAAGGTAATGCTTCCTCTCATGCAACGTCGCTGGTCATTCTGTCCGTTTTAGGAGATGAGAACCTGGAATCTCGGTCTGATTCTTATCCATTTCATGTGAGAAAGAAAGTTGGAACGCCTCAAGGCACGGCTCGGGAAATATTGGCTGCTTACACTGCGGCGCATGACCCTCGATCTGCCAGGTGTAATACCGCTTCTAAGCAGCAGCTGATGGTAAGTGAGGAGTATTCCATGTCAATAATGGTCTGATGCATAGGGAATTGAAGGATTTTGTTTCCTACCCAATTTCCCCAAATAGAGGCGAGCTGACGGTCAATGCAGATTTGCTTAGCCCGAGTGATCAATAGAAAAGCGATTGTAACCCAAGAAATGCCTATATTCAAGATAAGCTCACCAAGACAAAGCTTGGCTAACCAAGATAAAGCTTAGCGGTCTTGGCAATGCGACTCGGATCTGACAACGGGTGATAAGTGCCAATATTCTTGGCGTTTTTTGATCCTTCGCGTTATGCATGTCAGCATCCCGATCTATACATCAATTAAACCGTTCCTGCCAGGTACGCCACCTATCACAGGCCTAGATCACGTACATGGTTATCAGCAGACCATCGTGACAGGGGACTTCCACAATGAGCGGCGTAGTTTCTCGACTGAGACTTTGTGGAAATGTTATCGTTCGAGGAGAACATAGAAGGATTGCCTTGGTATGGTAGAGCATATGTATGGCTCCCTGCCAAGCTCATGTTGTCTGTCGCTGTCTCTGGAACTCTGCAGTGGCGAACGTTGTTTGCGAGATTTTCTTCAAGATGTTAGCCCTTCACAAAATTGCAGCGTTTCATCTATTGGCCTTTATTTATGTCAATGCCTTAGTTATCGAGTCCTCCACTATTGGCGATACTCTCGGCTTGGATATATTCAACTCAACTTTAATCTCTGCCCGAGACCTACCTGTCGGGACCTGTAATGCCGCGACGCCATGTGGCAACGGTGCCTGTTGTAGCAGCGACAACCTTTGTGGGTGGTCTTCCAAGTTCTGCGGAAGTGGATGCCAGCACAACTGTGATGCAAAACCAGAGTGCGGACCATATGCAGCTGCTGGCAGTCAAACGTGCCCCTTGAACGTCTGCTGCTCCAAATTCAGTTACTGTGGATCTACCACTGAGTTTTGTACTTGGACCAACCCCGATGACCCTGTCTACCCATCATGCGACACCAAGTATGGTGGTTGCGGCAGTGTTAATCGTCCCAGCTGTGGAGGCACAAGCGTCAGCAAGCGGACCATTGGATACTATGAATCTTGGTCTAATACGCGGAAATGCCAAAATGTTGCCCCAGAGGATTTGAATCTGGCAGGCTTCACGCATATCAACTTTGCCTTTGCCTTTTTCGACCCAGCGTCCTTCCAAATCACATCAATGGACTCTAATGCTGCATCTCTCTACAACCGTTTCACTGGTCTCAAGTCTGTAGCAAGCGGGTTGGAGACCTGGATATCGGTTGGAGGCTGGTCGTTTACCGACCCGGGACCATACCAAAAGGCGTTTGGCACCATGACAAGCTCACAGTCCAATCGTGCAACCTTCATCAGTGGACTAATGAAGTTCATGAGCACCTATGGTTTTGATGGTGTTGATCTAGACTGGGAATATCCCGGTGCTGATGATCGAGGTGGCGTCCAGGCCGACTCAGAGAATTACGTCGCTCTCGTCAAGGAGATGAAGGCGGCATTCGGAGGTAAATATGGCATTAGCATGACGCTACCAACCTCCTACTGGTACCTACAGCACTTTGACCTCGCGGGTATCCAACCACACGTCGATTGGTTCAATCTCATGTCGTATGACCTGCACGGCACGTGGGATTCTGCTTCCCAGTTTGTCGGTCCTTACATCGCGCCACACACGAACCTTACGGAGATTGACCTCGGCCTCGATCTTCTCTGGCGTGCGGGAGTCACTTCAGACAAGGTTGTTCTAGGCCAGGGCTGGTACGGGCGCAGCTTTACACTGTCCAGTCCGTCCTGCAATACACCGAATGGAGTCTGCCAGTTTTCTGGCCCTGCAGATGCAGGCCCTTGCTCGAACACGGCGGGCATCCTCGACAACCAGGAGATCAATGATATCATCTCTAAGAATAATCTCAAACCAGTCTGGGATAAAACCGCAGGCATCAAATATGTGAGTATACTTGCCGTTGATTTTTCGTGCATTGACTCTGACAAGGGCTCAGATCACGTGGAACTCGAATCAATGGGTGTCGTACGACGATGCAGACACCTTTCAGCAGAAGCGAGATTTTGCCAACAAGCGCTGCCTCAGCGGTCTGATGGTATGGGCCATGGATCAAGTGGACCAAAAGGCATCCAACCATCTCGGTCAGGCTGCAGGCGTGACTCTGTCCCAGCAGAGTGATGCGAACCAGGCGGCGTCGGACTTATCGGCGAAGACTACATGTCGTTATACCGACTGTGGGGAGAGCTGTCCATTGGGATCCAGTGAAGTTACAGAGTCAAACGGACAGCCCGGCCAGCTGAGCACGTCTTCCAAGTGCGACAAAGGTCAATATCGATCTCTGTGCTGTGACCACGGCACGACAATGGGCAAGTGCCAATGGCGAGGATTCCGCGGCGCTGGCCTCTCATGTATGGGAGGGTGCGATGATAGTGAGACAGAAGTCGCAACGAACACAAATAATCATGACAAGAAGAACGGAGACCAGACGTGTAATGGTGGTCTCCAAAGATACTGTTGTGCTGGCTTCAAGCCCTCCCCATCCAAAAAGTCACTTGCTGATAGTGCTGAGGATGCCGCCAAGGATGCTGCAGAAGCAGCAGCCGAGCAGGCAGCTCTCGATATTGCTGCGAAAGTATTTTGCCGCGTCGCTGTGCCGGCACTTCTGGCGCCATTGGAAGCTCTGGAAGCTCTGATACCAATATTTGGTGAGATTGCTGATATCGCCGAAATTGCTGCTACGCCTGCCTTGATCCAGCTCTGCGTCAAGGGCATTGAGAAAGAAGGCAAAGCCGTCTTCAAGGTCTTTGGCAAGGAACACAGCCTCAAGATGGATAAACCCACAACAAAACCTCAAACACGGCCACCACAGAGTAGTCACGATCCGCCCAAGACCACTACCAAGACAGACTCATGCTCGCGCGCCAACAAAAGGGGCGAGATAGACGCGCGGGATCCATGCAGGGCTACAGTAACCCAATACACTGGAGTGACTAACACCCGACTTGATCCAACAACCAGACCATGTCCGACCATTGCCAGCGATCGTCAAGCGTGCTGGCACTACTACTCAGCCGTGAGCCGGACACAAGCATGGGGCCGTCTGACATGCGATGATTATAACAGAGCGCGCAAGTTCAACTACAATGCTCTCCAGGGCGTCAACGTGTGGAGCCAGCAGCATGCGCTGCCCTGGAGAAATTGGATGGCGAGACCGAGTGGACGCTGCGAGCGAGATGAGTGGCCACCAGCCCATTTCTGGCAGGATCGGGGAGCCGGACAGCTGATTCGCTACAACCACAAGGAAGCCAATAATGACGGTGGTAAGATATGGGGAAACTTCTGTCCTGATCAGGCTGTATCAAGCTGTCTGGCAGGTTCTGAGCGCGACATCACTCCCAACCGTGGTGCGATCACCCGAGAATGCAGGAAGGACCTGACTCTTAAAGGTATGTCAACATTCAAGCTGAAATGATTGCTGTCTATCGACCTCGGCGTAATAGATCTAACGTTTGTCCTACAAGTGTTTGTGATTGACTTTGAGGACTTCCTCGATGAAGCACCACTCGCGGAGAAGGGGGACAAGGGCCTTGTGGCCAATGAGTGCTACCCTCGTATGCCCGCAAACGCTCCGAGCCATCCGGAGTACTTTGCCCTTCTCAACCAGGACCCAACGGTAGCATTACTCAACGCTGCTCTGTGGGCCGGTACTATTCCTGCGGGTATGACAAATGGGCAAAACCCTCCCTTCAACAAGCGCGACCTGTTAGACCTCTGGTATGACAATGGTAACGAAACGCGCCGGGCCACTTCAGAGGAGGCTGAAGCAGCAGCTCGTGACATGATGCTGCGCGCTCGTCTTCAGGAGTTGGAGGAGGAGAGCCTCGGCTACGTCGACTGTATCGGCGACTCCTGCGCGACGCAAATCACTCCCGCTAAAAGGTCAGAAGTTGCCTCCAAAGTTCATTCCAGAATTCAATGCATTCGAGACACGGCTAACACTGGATTTGAACAGACCAATTGTTACTACAGCAGAATTGCTTATGACTGCACCGCCCGTCGTTGAAGCAACAACGACGAGTATTAACTCTGCAGGGGTGCAACCTACCATCATACATAACGCTGGGCCTTCGAGGCCAACATCCGACAGCGAATTAAAGTGGTAGGCTATGATTCGTGTGATCAAAGCTTTGGCGATTTGAATGATAATCTTGTATTTCAAACCAATAACTGTACAATGCAATTTCAATTTGTTTCTCTTACATAATCAAATGACCATGAGCAGCTTGGTACCATTGAAAATCTGCTCTTTATGCTTGACACCATTGACGTAGACAATCTTTTCGGGCTTTGCCTGCGCACCCTGTGACCGTACTATCTTCCACTCGTCATATGTAGGGATCTGTAGTCCCTCATCGAGGCGGCGACAGAAGGCACCAAAAACGTCCGAGTCCTTATTGAGGCCTTTCTCCTTGAGTAGTGGAGTGTCCACAAGAGGCTCCATGCGTAGGTCGGATCGCGCATGGTTGAAGATGATGAGACCGATGCGATTTGCATTCATCTGATCGCGAGGAGGCTTCGTGACTATGCACAGCAGACTCATGTCAGAAGGAACAAATGAAGTGGTAGTACATATGAGCCGACATCTAGAGAACCGATCGACTTACCCTTGTGTCTAGTAGCCTTGAACTGGCCGCCGGAGATGACATCGAGCGCATCACCAAGATTGACCAGTAGCGTCCCGGGCTCATAGTTGACCCAACGCCACTCACGATCGGCATTGAGCATTTGCAAACAGCTTACCGGCTGGCTGGGTAGCAAGGTCAGGGTGCCAAAATCGGTGTGGCCGTGCATAATGAGCGACGATTCTTCGTATTCCTTGGGGTCCCACGAGTGGTAGACCATGTGGCGATGGTAGGACGTCCCCGGGAGGCTCTCGCCAGCCGAGCCTCTAGCTGATACCGTCTGCCAGAGGAAGTTGTCGGGCATGCCTAGAATGCTGGACAATAGCACTAACAGGCGACGGTTGACTTGGTTGGTCATGTGCTGGAGGTGAGCAAACTACAGTCAGCTAGGCGTAGAATATGTCAAATCTTGAGGATACTTACGTCGGTAAAAGCCTGGATCTCATCCAGGAATGGCTGCATCTTCTTGGGAACTTGATCCTCGGGATTATCAAAGTTGGACTGGTACCAGTTGAAGTGCTCAATCTGGTCACGCTTCCCCTCTTTCTCACCCCATCCGACTCTGGGCTTGTAGCCTTTGAACGTTCCCTTGGATAGATCCCATTGGAGGTTCCTCTTCTCTTCCTCGTTAATGCCACCATGGAAGAATACATACTGCGCAAGAGCAAAGTGGCGGTCCAATTGCTCCTCCGTCATGCCAAAGTTCTTGACAAAGAGGAAGCCATCGAGCTGAACCGCCAGGCGCGTTGTTTCCACCAGCTCGGCCTGCTGTTCTGGAGTGCCGTCCAGAAGGGACAAGTCCAAGGTGCGCAGGTCTGCCCAGTCAAGGTCCTCCTTGGTGGGCTCGGGCTTATCCCACTTGGGGATTTCAGGCTTGCCGGCTGTGTTGCTCACAAATTGGGGCATCGGCGGAAGAGTGTCGTTGGCAGCCATAGTGAAGCAGGAATCTGGAGGTAGTGTTCTGCGTTTGGGAGATTGTCTTCAGTCTCAATGTTTTTGGGCTCAACTATCATGAGATTTGGATGTCATGGTTGCCGCGTCTTTTTGATCATCATGAATGCAGAGTGTTTCGCAGGATTCTATGACACCTCATGAAAGACACTGACGATTCTCAAGGCCGCCATTACTAAGATGCACGCGGCATCATGTCCGTGCTATAGCATCATGCACACAAATGAGATGGACCTAAGATATGCTAAGACGTGTTGGAGTACAGGCATCGGCGTTGAATCCCGTCCCACCATCAGCAACCAGCTGGGATGGTACCCAGGTTCCCCGCAGCCTAGAATCCCCGCAAAGCTTGGTTTTCCGTGGATCTGGGGTACTGAATGGGGAAGTAGACCGACTTTTCCTATCTTGTAATGATGTAGGTCAAATAAGATAACACTGTTATGCAACGGCGTCTGATAATCGTCTTCCTAATTGGTTGGTTGTATAAGCTGACGCTCTTGCAGAGGATAGCGCACAGTACCTTGATAGTCATTCCGTGACCTGCTATGCGGATATCAACCGGGACAGTTTCCCTTGCGCAGCTAGCTACCTCGCCTACCGGACCAACTTCTAGTTCTGACCGAGAATGCAAATAAGTCCGTAAATGATGGCTAATAGCTCGAAACATTTCCCCTGCAGTATCGCCTAAGTACAGTCCTGACCCCCTCGATGCCTGGACAATCTTGACGGCTACCTAGTTCTTTTACTTGACTGAAACCTGGCCGATAAACCTTCCAAACTTTTGGTCATCCACCAGTGATACTAACACGAAAACCATACTTCTGTTCAAGGCATAATGAAGAGTTACATTCTGCGAGATATTGCTGGAGAGATTGGACCAGAATCCCTGAAACCTGCAGACGCAGTGCTTCAGATTGAGAATGCCGACAGCGTGGGCGAACACAGGCCTATCGAGTTTGTCACTTCCGTCCCTGTTCATCTGCTGCAATATGGTTTACTAATACTGTGATTAGAGAGGTCATCACCTACTCGCTGGAGGAGGAGAAGCGACTTGTACGAAAATGTGACTGGGTACTAATTCCCGTAATGGGTGAGTTACCACCTCGTTCAACTGATCCGAATGAACGTCTAGCTTGATAGACCTTTGCTAATACTATAAACGTCCACTCACAGCCTGTGGAACAGCGTTTTCCTACCTCGACAAAATTGCCATCGGAAATGCCGCGACTCAAGTTTCAAACAGGATCTGAATCTGAAGGGAGAAGAATATTCCCTGCTGACGACGGTTTACTACGTCGGCCTCATTATAGCACAATGGCCGGCCAATATGGCACTTCAAAAGTTCAACACGGGCTGGGTAATCAGCATTTCAATGTTCCTGTGGGGATGTGTGACATTGGGCAGTTTTGTGAGTGGCATATTCCCATAACGACACCTCATTCTGACTCGGACTCGCAGGCTGTGCAGACTTTTGCGCAGATGGCAGCTCTTAGATTCCTCCTGGCAGTGTTCGAGGCGTGCATCGTACCCGGACTTGTCCTCACCACCGTTTCCTTCTATAAGCCCACCGAAGTGCCAATGCGCACTGCCCTTTGGACTCTGGCAAATACGCTGCTGCCAATCCCCTTTTCGGTCATCTACTATGGATTTGCAAAGCTGCCATCAGAACCTCTGGAACAGTGGCGGTGAGTATACCTTCCATAATTTTCTTATACATGTCTATACACTATCTGACGGTTGGAAATGGCAGATACATATATATACTCCTTGGCTGCCTCACATTGCTGCTCTCTCTGGGTGTATTTGTAGTCATCCCCGACCAGCCTTCCACCTGTTGGTGGTTGAGTAAGCGCGAGCGACAGATTGTCGTTCACCGGACCGCCATCTCACAGGTCGCAAGAAAGAGCCAAGAGTTCAAGAAAGACCAAATGGTGGAAGCGTTGACGGACTTGAAGGCGTGGCTGTAAGTGCATATCAAGACGTGACAAGGAGTTATAACTATGTGTATCGGCTGACCTGTATTGCAACCGTTGCAGCCTTGTGTTGGCCATGGCATGCCAACAATCGGGGCAATCTGCTGTCGCCAACTTCACAGGTCAGCTTATTGTTGGGATGGGCTTCAGCGGCTTGAATGCCTTGATTCTCCAGATTCCAGGCTGGGTCTGTTCGTGTGGTCTAATACTGACCGTTGGCTACTTGGGCTCGCATACGCAGTATTTTCGAACTCGGAAGCTGGTAAGTTGCCATTGTATCCCCACTCACACGAATCAGATAGGCTAAAGAAGAATCATGGTATATAGCTTATTCTGATGATATCGTGTCTCCTCGCTGTCGCAGGCCTCGCAGTCCTTGTCGTATTTCCGCCTAGGAGTGGTGCAAATCAGGGCATGCAGCTATTCTTTTTGTCCCTTCTACACGCCCACGGCGGAGCATGTGAGTAAAGATGAAGAAGCGATTGTCGCCCAGGTGCTCAGCGCTAACCACTGAAATTTTCAGATTCGGCAATTATGACACTTGTCGGCCAAAATTTTGCAGGGTCCACCAAGAAGACATTTGTGCTCTCTATGATGTTTAGCGGCTTCGCATTGTCCAATATGCTGGTACCGCTGAGCTTCCGCGATGAAGAAGACCCGGTGTTCAAGGTGAGTTGAGCCAATTTCCTTGAACAATCTACTGAGACATACCGACTGACACTGGTTTTTTTGTGACTATAGACTGGACTTATCACGGTCATGTCCATGCTTTGCGTGTGTTTTCTTACATACATTGGATTTTACGTCATTGCCCATCGCGAAAACGCTCGTCGCGATCGCGTAGCCATCGAGCAGCCAGGCGTTGAGGACGCGAACCAGGCAGTAGACAGTGACTTGACTGATAAACAGAATCTAAGGTTCAGGTATTACAGCTAAAGCATGCTCTAACGGGACGCATTCAGTGTTGCTGCGCGAAACAGTAGCAGGCTAATTCCATGCTAGGGGGTAGAGCGAAGGAGTTTGCAGAAAGGAAGGCATGGTTAAGTCATGCAATTGGGGATAGCTAGGTTGCGAAAGACGCCTGCTCTTTGGTTATTAGTTGGAGTGTGAGGATATGCGTAGAAGTTGGGGAAAAATATTTGTTCTAGCCACAGATCAAACAAATTTATAGTAAAACATGTTTTTTTTTCCTGGCGCAATCTATGCTCTATTGAAATAGTATCAAAGTCTTGAATTGCTTCGGTACAGCGAGATGCACGCACTACTCCAACATGGAGTAGCAAAACGTTGGTTTGGCATACGGTTGCAATGGAGCGCTTCACACCGCATCCAAAGAGGGGGAAATGTCGATCTACAGCCAGCAGGAAAATTCAAAATACTTTAGTCTTTATAATGTAAACCTATGTCGACTTGCGCGAAGTCTGATTCATACCTGCCTATGTGGCTGCTCAATACGTCTTTGTTGCATGACCGCCCCAGGACTTTTGCCGATGCGCGGCGTTGAATCCCGGACCTGCCCCGAACAGTAGGCGCTTAGCACCGACTGGGCCCGCCTATGAACCTGCGACTCTATCTACCATACAGTTATTGATATCTTGCGAACATTCGCAACTTGACACATAAAGACTACGTGGATGGATTTTTTGACTACATTTTCCATTCCTGATTGTCTTAGCATTGGCATATTTCACATCCTGCGTCAAATAATTACCCGGCCCGACAGTAGGTAGACTCCGAGTAATCGAAAGAAACATCTGTTGATTGACCAACTGTAGTGACGATGGGCGAAGATGATTCACCGTTCCATGCTGGGTCCTGGGACACACATCTTCACACGTTCGACCCAGCCAAGCACCCTTATGAGCCCGATTCGCCCTATTTCCCTCCAGCATCCAGCGTACAGTCCGCCATGTCGCGCATCCCTGCCGACAACTTCGTCTTTGTCATGGCCATGCCCGAGGGCACGCGGCCGGCCAATGTGCTTGAGAGCGTCGCCTTCATCAACAATGCAACACCTCCGACCAGCCAAGGACGCAAGCGGCAGGCTCGTGCCACGGTCGTTCTCGATTTCGCCAATACAACGGACGACCAGCTGCAGAAGCTACGCGAAGAAGGTGTGCGCTCAGTACGAATTCATACCCGTGGCGCCGTGACAAAGGGGCTGTCGGGCGACGAGGCGCTGGAACAGTACATTGAGACGGTAGCCCGGCGCATCGCCCCCCTGGGATGGACGCTAGACGGGCAGCTCAAGACGGAACAGTGGGTAAAATTCGCGCCGCAAATGAAGCGGCTGCACAAAGAGACTGGCATTGAGTTCGTGGCGGACCACCATTTCTATCTTAAGGCGGGTGATTATGGATCGGACAAGTACGCGACCATTATCGACTTGATTGAGAGTGGTGCGGTATACACCAAGATATCTGGTCTGATGCAGCGGCGAGACCCCAAACAGGATATCGAGGAATTGAAACCAGTATTCTTAGGCCTGGCATCAGCGGCAGGTGGTAACAGAGCCATCTACGGCAGCGACTGGCCACATGTTGTGTCGAGTGGAGGGTCAAGCGAGGTTCTGGTGTTTGATGAAAAGGCCGAGGCGGCCATCTACCGGCGGTGGTTTGGCGAAGAGCTGTTCCGCAAGATCATGGTGGATAACCCAGCTAGGTTGTATGCATGAATGCCAGACTGTTACTGGTAATTGAATCGACTAGCTGATGCATACAAATTCTTGCATCGAATCGCTGATGAAAATCAATGCTTATGGAAATCAATGCATTCCTTTGAGGTATGGCCATTCGTTCGGACAAGTTCCGGCTCGGCTACCGGCCCCGGCGCGATGGGAAGGAGAAGAATTTGTAGGGCACTGGCACCCCGCATCGACAGCATTGGTAGTGGGAATATGGGGGACGCGCGGGGGAGGAGACGCTATAATATGGTGGAAATCTAGCGGCCTAGCTTCACATGATGGCAGTCGTAGATAATGTAGCTTCTCGGAAATGATTTGAGTCGCAGCCAAGTTTGGATTGATTTCAAAGACTCCATCTTTCTATCAATTACTGCGGATATTTTTCACGTGATTTGATTCTACGAACTTACTTCACATCGAACAATTTGTGCTGATAGCAATGAACACATTCGGCTGGCAATTTAGTTAGACGCTGTAACAACAATGGCACGGTCCCAGGCTAGCTTGGATTCGGACACAAGTCACAACAATCTGCATGACTGGACGAACAGCCAAGAGCAAGTGCATCCTGAAAACGTAACTGAAGCTGCCGAAGCCAAGAAGTGCAGATATGGCTCATCATGCACAGGCTGTAGGAGGAGAAAGCAAAAGTGCGATGGGCAGATGCCCAAGTGTACCAGGTGTCGGCGACTGCAGGAAAAGTGCGTTTATGAGAAGTAAGTGATGGCATTCATGGTCTTTACTGGTCTCTGGTTCGTCCTATTAACCCTGAGATCTCCAGTAATGCTCGCAATCTAGTGCCATCACAGTCGGTACCTCTACTGCTGCAAACATTCCAATTCCTGCACACCCTCACTGATCCCACTGCTGGTCCACCTGACTTTGCTATACGTAGCCTAATCAGTCAGTATCTCAAGGATACACCACTGCCACATTTTGCTGATGCCGGAACGGAGGCAACGTCCACAAAATCGTCTAGCTACGTATTTGACAGCACAAGTGTAGACGCCGAGAATTCCGTCGTGAAGGAGGAGTCCGAGGTCGCATGCGGCTCGGAGGTGGACGAGCTGTTGATGCACATGAGCCTGGCAGACAACGGGCAAGTAAGTTGAGCAACAGATTCCGTCCATGGCGAAATTAAGATTAACAAGTCCTTCAGAATGGCCATTTTGGCGTCTCTTCATTGTTCTGGGAGTCACCACCTGACAAAGTCGTCGAGCGTCTACGGCATCGCAAACACAACGGCTTGACGCCTAGCTTGGACCCGGCAACACGACAAGACGACCCATCAGTCCAAGTGAATAACACGCCTGCAGTTGGCGATCGAAATGGATTAGTTGCTGACGAACATGATGCTGATATTCTCAAGATGAATGCAGCCATGATTCAAGGATGGGAGACGTTTGCGTATAACAAGTTAGAACTGGAGAGGGGCGCAGAGGAGGCCAAGATGATCATGCATCTACTGAACACCCACTTTTGCTGGCAATACGCATCACACTGCGTGGTATATCGACCAGTATTCTTACGAGATATGGCGCTAAGCGGCCAATACTTCAACGAGTTTCTTTTACAGGTCATCTGCGCCTGTGCGGTGCGGTACTCTGAATGTTGTCGATTTGGCACTTCAAGACCATACATGACGATCGAGGCTGAATACATGGCGCGAGCCAAGGAGCTCCTATCGATTGAAATGGATCGGCCATCATCGATTCCTACCATTCAAGGACTCCTCCTCCTTGGTCAACGAGACTGTGCTCACGGGAACCTGTCGCAAGGATGGATGTACACCGGCATGGCTTTCCGTGCGATGCGCGACATGGGAATCCACCTTGACTGCAGTCGACTGCCCATTTTTGGACTTGGTACATTGACAATCGAGGACCGCGAGATCCGGCGCCGGCTCTTCTGGTCGGCGTTCACGTGGGACAAGATCATCAGCTTGGCCCTCGGGCGCACACCGACCTTTAATGCTCACCAGACCGTTTCGCCTGGGCACATTGTTGATGATACCGAGGATGAAGAAATTTGGCAGCCGCAGAGCTCATCCCGCGATCAAGGGGGCCCTTCGTCGATCACCGAATACCCGCCGCAGAAATCGTACATAACCACAAACTTCAAGCATTTCATCAAGTTGTGTGAAATTATTCAAATTATCATCATGCGTCTCTACGTAGGACGGCCACGACACCTGGGTATTGGTCGTTTCATACAGTCCATGCGCGCAAAATTGAATGATTGGTTTGACAGTTTGCCTGCAGAGATTAAACTGGACACTGCAAGCCTGCCAGAATGCTGCCCTCCTCCACATCTCTTTGCCAGCAAGTAAGTATATTTGTTTCCTCTGGGTACACAACACCGTGAGCGGAGCAATACTGACTTCCAAACAGTCTGCTGTATCGAGCCAGTTGGATCCTTCTCTACCGCATATTCATTCCAAACATTCTTCCTGCTCCGACTGCAGCTCCCATCAACCTTATGCGCGAGGCCTCGAGAGCCTGTACCACAAAGGCAGAGGAGATACATAAACTCCTTGGACTTTTCTCCAAATCCTTTGGTCTGCAGAACATGACATACATAATGACGTGGAGCATTGTAAGTTTGAGGTCTCTGCTTGCACGATCAGTCCACAACCTCTTCTCGCTCAACTGACATGAATGGGTCTACCAGTACTCTGCCGCAAACATTAATGCGATTGACTTTATCGGTAATGACGACGACATTACCGCGTCTGGTGCAAAGCTCAGTATGTCAATGTATGTGCTGGAGCGGTGCATACCGCAAATGCCCGGAATCAAGCGTTCGATCGAGATTCTGAAGCATCATCTGCGACGCCCAAGATCAATAACCAGCAAAAAACGCGGTATTTCAACATCGTTCCCGGAGTCTTCGTCCGAGGCAGACGCCAACGAGGACGGCGCCCGTAAGCTTAGGCTACCGAGAGAAACGGCCATCGAGGTGTCGACAACTACGCCGCAACAACGTGCATGTTCACTCGAAGACGCACAGACATGTCTATCGTCGATGATCGGCAGTACAGTATGCGTGGATCCAGAGAAAATGCTTGGCACAATGCCTTCTAGCTACCCACAGCAAACAAAGCTAAACGATTCTACCACCGCAGCGCCCTTAGGTCCACAAGCCAGCTACAGCGGCCAGACAACATCATTAGGATCAAAGGACGACCAGATACAAAGCTGGATCACCGTTGATACTCCCGCCATGCCCATCGAGGGGCATTTTGTCAAATACCCCGAAGCTGCTCAACCGGAGACATGCCATGACCACGAGCGCACCGAGACGGATGATTGGGGTGCACTGTACTCGCTGCTTACGGTTCAAGACGCAACCGACGTGGACACCATGTTTGCAGCGAATGGTCTTGGACAAATAGATCTCAGCCAGGGTGTCATGGCGGTACTCTCTTTTGTCGAGTCCGAAATTACAGGTCAGGTCGATCCTTGGGCTGCGTATTTCAATGAGAATATGGAGTGACTTGGTTCAGTTCGGACTGATCAGGTGGATGGCAATGCCAAAATTTGATGGATGCAAGCAGAGCATTACTCAAGACTACTTAAGTATCTAGGTAACCATAAGATACTTTCGAGACATCGTTGTAGTGGTTTCTAAGCCCGCGATGCACACTATGAGGTCACTGAGTGCAACGTGGTTCCCTGCTTGTAGCGAGAGGCAAAAATATGACTTGTCCTGGGTTTTTATCGGTGTCTGTGACTTGAATAGCGCTATAAGTCCCTGCATCTCGCGCGAATTTGTGGGGTTTGCTTTCTTTTTCTTTTTTCTTTTTTTCTTTTTTTTTTGCCCTAAAAAGAATACCACTTACATCACTAACGAGTTGGGCCCTGACAACCTCAAAGGCGACAGCAGAGCAATGCTGCTCCGCGAACTCCTCACCGCTACGGCCCCGCAAATCGACACGATGGAACTCGAGAAGACCATTATCGATAAGTTCGATACCAGAGCAAGCAAGATTGAGGTGGAGCTAAAAGACTGAAGAGGATGACGTATCAGACCTCGAAGACATGAGCGATATTCCGGCGAAGAAGAAGCTGAAGACTTCTCAGGCTGATGAGCCTGGAGCTGCCCAGGGGGACACTGGCACCGAGAACCAGTTGAAGGCGGTCAAGAAGGGAAGCGGAGCTTCTCATGCTCGCAAGACCCCGGGATTCAAGCCTTTCAACAAGTGAGGATGAGTGAAAGGGAAAGGACTGGCCTGTGATTTGGCTTATGGACTGAACTATGGACTATATAGCAAACTATAGGACACGAAGAGAAAAACAAGAGAAAATTTATATTTCTTTCAATATAAAGGGAAAAAAATACTATAAAGAAAGTGTATAAAGATTATTATTAGGTTAGGGCCGTGTTTCTTGAATTAGTTTCTGCCTTGGTTAAAAGATTGCTAACATGGCCTTTGACGATTGCGATAAGAGGTCAATCAAGTTTCCATAAGAATAGTACCCAGCCAAAACCAATTCCCAGGCCCTTCCTTACAGCTCTTTTCCCCAGAATCATGTATAATTTTGGTCCATCAACCGCAGAACCGGGTGTGGTATCCCTCGTAGCCGACCGAGAAGTGTTCGTGTGGATCTTTGACGGTCCACCATCCTGGTTTACTCGGTCCGCAATCGTTTAAGACCTTGGCAAGCATATCGAGGAGCAAATCAAGGGTGCAAAGCTTGGTGTGTTGGCCAAAATTGCAAAAGTAGGCTATTGTAGTCCCTGATTTTGCATAGAAGGAAGGGTTGGAGTCTGGATGACGCCAGACACCGCACATTTGCTTGAGATGACTTATGGCCCTACCAGTGTTGTGTGGTTCGAGAGTACCATCGGGACAGTGCGATTCAGTACTCCTTGCTGTAAGCACAGAACCTCCGTTGCGCTGGCGGACCCGGCTGGATCCATCATCGAACTGTGCCAGATCCTCGGAAGCGACGCTGGCATCGATCATTGTGTGAACCTCGTGGCCAGACGAGTTGTAAGAGACTGCATATACCCCGTCTGGTTGGCCTCTCGGAACAATGAAAGCAGCTGTCAAGGCGACTGGAAGAAAAAGAATGTTGCGAAGTCGCATTGTGAATCAGGGTTGTATTGAGTTGAAGTTTTGGTTCGGGTTCTGGTACTGGGTCGAATTTTGCTGGGAAAAGTGTGTATGCTGGAGGGTTGTCTCTGAAAAAGGCGATTTAAAGGATAGTTGTTGAGAAATGGATTTTCGAAGGGAACTGACCCCCCTTCGTATTTAGGAGAAAAAAACCCGGGTCGGTAAGAGCACCACATTAGCCCTTGCCTAAAGTATATTTCGATGACCAGTCACGGATGGAAGGTTTGATTTTCTCGAACAAAGTTTTATCTGCGGTCTGAGGGGAAACTGATGTTTACGTCGTAAAAATCTCACCGAACTGCTGGCAACGACCTTGCTGGAGTTGACCACGCTTTTTTGTTGCTTGGCGATCGCCGTATTTTATCTTCTACCCATAATGACAGGTTCCGCAATGTGGCCAGTCGTCCGGCGAGCTGTTCACGGTCTCAGGGCTGATATTCATGTGAACTTAACGTGGTTCTTCAGGGATCATACAGTGGCAGCTAAGGTAGCGATGAGCATCAGACAATTACATCTGAATGCCCAGGAATGACGTGGAAAGGGGATGTTTAATATTCAAGGTATGGTATGATATCCAAAAAGCGTGGAAAGACGGAAGAAAAAGAACCGGCGTGGCACACCTTCTGCCCACAGATATGCAGTAGTATGAGTCGACCCGGGCGTTTGGAGTCTGATTCCCGGTTGCTTCTCGAGGCCAAAATACTTTTTCCACAATCGCGACTGTTCTAATAATATAACCATTTCGTATATGATGTAGGTTCACAAATGCTACTTATCAAACTCAAGAGACAGCCTTGATACGAGATGAGCAGACAGTATCACCGGAAGCTGGATTCACGAAAAAGAAAAACGGGCACACGGTGATAAAGCTACACCTCTCCTACTTCCAACAGAAACTATTCTTGTGGTTCTCCATAGCCGGAAGTGCATCAGTAGTCTTCCCCCAAGTTATCATGCCTTTCTGGGAGATCATTTTTTCTCAATGGAGCAAAAGCGAGCACTCGAACGCGTTACTATCTTGTTACGCATTACCCAAGGATCTGCAAGAAGAAAAAGAAAAAAGAAAAAGAAAAAGGAGACCAAAAACATACAACGCCGGGGACTTGGTCGCCGGATCAATAGTCAGGTCTGTGACAATTGGGGATCCCCGTTGTTGTTGTTGTGCGTAATGGTCCGAGTTAAATCCGACAAGCAAAGTAGACTAAAGCGCAAGGTCTCGCCATTATGCCTAAAACAGCTCTTTACATTGCATCTTTTGGTGTGGGGGGCGCAAGGAAAAAGTTTAGCTCGAACAAGACCGTTCGAAAACCCTATTGATCCCTTCCGACATTTGAATCATACTTGACGACACACTACCGACCACGAGATCCAATCTGTGGTGACTCCAGGTCAGAAGGGCAGGCGTATAAAAGGAAAGTGCGTTGGCCTAGGCTAACGTCTTGTGGGTGTTGTCATAGGTGTGCATTTCCTCACAGAGGGCTCAGGGTCACTCTTGTCGGCCTCTCAGAAAACATTGTTTTCGTCGTCCCCACAGTTATGCTGTTTCGTCCTGGACAAGAGATTAAGGACGATGGGGAATGATCAATGATGATTGACCTAAGGGTCTGGCTTCCGAAAGCTCCCGGAAGGGCAGAGCTGAGCCAAATATCACAGTCTGAGATCTTCTGGGTGGTCTTAGGATTGAGCCGAGTGGCACTAGGCATCTAATCGACAGCAGTGTAATGGAAGATGGTGGCAGTGTCGATCGGCGGAGAACATGATGCTGGTGTAGTATCATAAGATGGTTCACGAAATGAAAGACATGTTGATAGCTCGACATCGTTGAATGAGTGGCACGGGGTGTGGGAGTCGAATCATTTATGCAGTAGCACAGAAGGTATCAGTCTATTTGATTTGCAATTATCTGGGGTACAGCTCTTGATCATAGAGATTCCAATCAAGGTAGCCCACTCAAGCTGCCCTTCGCCTGACTTCTATTACTGTCGTCGGGTCTGACAACATTTCAAATCCGTAATGAACGACCTGCGGACGTTTGGCTTCCGGTAGTCGCACATCATATTGCATCAGAATCGTAGCGAGTGCAGCCTTGATCTCGTTTGCCACCATGAACCTGCCGGGGCAGACTGATCTTCCGAGGCCGAAGGCGATAAAGTCGCTATTGACAGAGACAAGTTGGGCGGTATTGCTCGCAGCGCCCCCGGCCTTGCGAATATTGTAAAATCGGTACCCATCGTATCTGTTTGGGTCCTCGTAGATGTCCGGGTTCCACATGCTTGACGTGTCCACGGCAATGTTTGTGCCCTTGGAGATTCGAGTACCATCGGGCAAGGTGACATCTATCAGAGCCTTTCGCTCGAGGTTGACGAGTGATCCTGGCTTCATCCTTTGCGACTCCTTGATAACACTGTCCATGAGTTGCATCTGATAGAATCCGGCCGTTGTCCACCCGTGCTGCTCCACTGCAGATTGCGCCTCGTCGCGCAAGGGCTGTATGAGTTCTGGATGCAGACAAATGTCCACCAGAGTCTGCTTCAATAACTCAGTGGTCGTATGCATTGCTGAAATGGCAAACGCAAGTTGTGTCGCGGCTGGGTCAAAAGGTCGACCGGCTGCAACTTCCTCGATCCATGTAATTGTGTCGTCGTAGGCTGGTGGTGCTTGGCCAGTGCCCTTGGCTTCATCGGTGACCCGACGTCGCTTGTCCAAAACTGGCTGCAATAGCTCGCGAGCGAGTACCAGCTGCTTTCGACATGTTCGACACTCGGGCAAGAACCAGTGGATGAATTTTCGAGTGAAAGCCGGCCAGGTACGAAGGGCTCTGACGCCATTAAACAAATTGACGGTATAGCTGAGAATGAGTTCCTGCCATCTCGGGTCGCGTGCCAACTCGGGTCCCGCAAAGACGGCCGAGGACATTCGGCCAACGTAGCGTGCGGCATCTTGGCTCCACGATATGGTTTGCCAGTCGCCATTTGCTTTGTTCCACTCATCTTCAAGTAATTCGGAGAGATGGCGCTGGAAAGTCTCACATTCTGCACTAGATGCTCAGTGATTGACAGCGACGAAGGACAGGGCGGGGAGGCAAAGAATCGACCTACGCGAATTCTGATTGAGCTTGGTCTTTGTGACGTTGATCATCATGCGACTGGGATCAACTACAACGCCATTTCCGTCGAATCCAGGGTAATGTGCAAAATACTCGTCGACGACCAATTGAACATGATCCAAGTCCTTTGAGGTTTTAACCCAGTCGGCGAATCTGCCTGGGAGGATGACCCTGGACCCGAGAGTGGTGATGATTCGAAAAGGCCCATCGTATTTTGCAATACTGTCGCTTACAAGCTTCTTGCAGTTTACCAGGTATTCCGCGTGGGCTTTCTTAAGAAACACATCGCCACTATACTTGTTGATGACGGGAATCGAGTCGGATGTCGCATTCCAATGCAAGATTGCTGCTGCGAACAGGCAGAGAAACGAAGTAAACAAGACCAACGGTAGATTAGTTTCGAAAAGTCCTCGCAGCACATCGTGCATGATGATTGCCGTGGCTCTATGGTGTTGCGCGACTTTGGCTGAATGTGAATGAAACCGAATGAAATAGAACTCAGTTGTCGACACGACAGTGATATTGAAGGGTTTTTATCTCAGAACACTTCGCGCCATCGAATAGGTACATACCCAGTGTTAGACAGCTACCCTTTCACGCCTGGTTGAAGGAGGTACCCACTGTCTGTATAGTGTCAATTGGGCTGCATGCGCAGATTCTGAAGAATCATTGCTTGCTTGTTGTCTCTAGCGACTGATTGCCATCTTTAGCGGAGTCAATCACTCACAGACGGCTCAATTGCGCCCGTTCTAGTGCCTGCCGAGCCTGCTGGGGCCTCGGCGCCCGGTGGTAGCGGTTCGTACAGTGGACATCGATGAACAAAATGTGGATCCGTTGCAATCAGATTATGCGGCATGTTGTTCGCAGCACGAGCTAAGCGCTCTATACGCATTGACCAAATTGAATCAGAATGAATCAGAATTGCTCAAAATGACTCGAATAAAGCAGATCAAGCTATTTATGATGAAAAATTCATTGATACTGCCACGATGAAATGACACAAGCCTCGCAACAGCTCGGATGTTGTCCGAATGTTTCGGAACCACGATGACATGCATATTGATTAGGTTAATGCGGTTCTGGTAATGACTGGTATCCAAGATGGACGTCTTGTCACAATCACCAACCTGAACGTCCACGGGTGCACAATTAGCCAAAGTTGAATTATTCTACAAATGAACCACTAGTGCTACATCAGGAAAAGGACCACGTGGAAACTTGACTTGAAGACACGCAGACTGGATATTCCACGGAGCATTCAAGATGGACTGAATGAACTGAAATGCTGCAGAATTCTGGCCATATGGCAGAAGAACTTATCATCTTCACTTCGAGCAGATGGATTGTTGGCCCTATCCTATAGCGTACCTAGGGGCCGCCTAGTAATGTAGCACTAGCTAGGGGGGCGCTGTCGCAGCCGGTACGAGCCGCCATCAACGATCCGAGCTCGATGCGAGTTTCTCGGACAATGATCTCGCACCACGCTGCACTTTCCGAATTGAAAGCGATTTGCTCACCTAAAAGATCCGAGTCTGATCTAATGCACAACTACCACATTGGTCCATGACTCCTCCCCGACAGTTTTGGCGCAACTCTTCAGGCCATCCCGGCCCTCAGCCCCGCCAATGCACAACACTGTTGCGCGACACTGACGACCCTCAGGTCTTCTGTACGAACTAGAGTTCAATTGCACGCAAGACTGTACACGATTTGGTGCCGAAATCGTCAGTCCATTCTCCTGGATGCCCAGCAGATATGACAAATCGATGATTGCAGTCCGTGACGCTGCAACACAGCCGTGGGTTCCATTGTCTCCAGTCGAGTTGCCATATATCATCAACCAGCCCCCCAGGATCAAATGCAGCGAGGTCCATGAATATTGCATGGATAGCAGTCACGTGCAAAGACAAGGACAAAGAGACAACCTAAGACCCTTCTCACACTTGCAATTATGGAAAACTCTTCGGGACATGCCATCGTCTACGGCGCGTCTGGCCTCATTGGCTGGGCCGTGGTGAATCAGTTGCTGAGTTCCTACCCCGAGCCTGGAGCTTTCTCCAAGGTCACGGCCGTGACCAATCGCCCGCTCAATCCGTCCGAGACCTTCTGGCCAGAGCAACAGCCAGGCCGGCCCGAGTTGCAGCTCGTCTCGGGCGTCGACCTCCGTGATGGTGATGGGTCTACCTTGGCAAAATCGCTGAAAGAGGTGGTGCAAGATATTGAGAGCGTTACGCATATCTATTACTTGGGTATGTCATTCCCGAGGAGCTCCTCCCATGGCTGTACTCTAATAAGTCGATAGTGTTCAACGCTGTTGGTGGCGACGACATCAAAGAGGTAGCGACCAACTTGCGCATGTTCAGCAATGTGGTGGACGCCCATACCCAGCTCAGTTCGAAGCTGAAGTTTGTGGTCTTCCCTGGTGGCACCCGGGTGAGTAACATGGGGGAATCACTCATTACGAGTATACGTTGACAAAATTTGCAAGGGCTACGGCATTTATGTGCCAGGGGGCACTTTCACTCCTCCATTGACCGAGGAGATGG
The DNA here is from genome assembly GCA_011058875.1 of Neopestalotiopsis sp. 37M. Classification (NCBI taxonomy): domain Eukaryota; kingdom Fungi; phylum Ascomycota; class Sordariomycetes; order Amphisphaeriales; family Sporocadaceae; genus Neopestalotiopsis; species Neopestalotiopsis sp. 37M. The sequence continues at coordinate 448,286 of SWKT01000022.1, forward strand.
TGAACAACCTGCCCCAAGACTACGCCAAAACTGTCGTCTACAACTCGTATCGTGAGCTGCTCAGCCAAGCGAGTCGAGAGAAACAGTGGACATGGTGTGAAGTCTGTCCGGACGCAATCGTGAGTGCGCAAGTGTGGTTAGCTATTTGGGCGCGACTAACGCCGAATAAGATTGGATTTACCCCCAACGGCTCGCAGTTCAGCCTGGCACTTCATTGGGCCCAATACCTCTCGTTGTATGCCCGCAACCATGGCCTTGGTCCCTCCGCGACGAACATAGCTCCCGATGCTGTTGAAGTACCGTTCCCGGGCAACTCGGCGAGTGCAACGTCATTGTTTACTCCAGTTGCTGCTAGCACAATCGCGCGCTTCATGATCTATGCCTCGTTGCATCCCAAGACGTGTGGCGACGGTCGCTTGTTCAATATTGCCGATAGTGAGACGCCGTGCAAGTATGGCGAGATTTGGCCCCAGCTGGCAAAATGGTTCGGTCTCGTGGGAACGGGACCTGTCGACTCTTCAGAAGCCGAGAACAACACATTGAAAGTTGGTGAGGTATCTCAGACTTCCTCTGTCTTGACGCCTGGGGAATATGTGGCCAAGTACAAGGACATCTTTGCCAAGTCGGGGCTCGAAAAGGCTGCAAGTGGAGGTGTTGGTGCTGGTAGCCGACAGCTAGACAGCGTGGGTTACTGGTTGACATTCGATCGGCAAATGAGTATCAAGAGGATCAGGGAGACTGGATTCGAAGGTGACAGTGATCCCATCTTGGGCTGGCTGGAAAGTTTCGAGATGTTCAGAAAAGCCGGACTAATCTTTTAATCAACCGGGACTTGCAAGCCTGGGAAATGAAGCAATACATTCACAATCACCAGTCGTCTGGCTGCCAACCAATCTCTTCCATAGGCCACTGGATCCACAGTCTGTGCGGCCCATTTAATGCTTGCCAGATATTCTTGACCAGATACGCGGGCCACCCATGCATCCACCAGCAACCATTTAGTGATTGAAGTAGTACACAGTAGTGAGCAAGTATGACCAATGCGACGTCTTGACGTTGACCTAGCATCTCCATATATTCGCCTGAGACTAGATATGGCCATGTAAAAACAGTGGTGGTCTCCTTAACATCCGAAGTCGCGCTTGAGTCGTTTGCATCGAGTGCGCGCAGATCCATTGTCGGTAAGCGGCTTTGATGTTCTAGAAAACAAGTCTCCAGAATGTCGACAGTTTCCACATAAGTAGCAAGAGATCGGAGATCAGAAACAGTCCTGGAGATGAGTTGACGTAGCGTCGCCAGCTGCTTGTGCTCGGCTGTGGAATTCCAAGCTGATGAAGTCGACGCTGGACGTAATCTGGTTTGGTCAACTTTGATGCGACCAAATGCAACAGCAGCGGCAAAAGGTCCTGCGAGTAACTCTTCGGTGGCTGCATCCGAGATATGTCGCAAGCCACGAAGGATGACGAGCCAGTCTAGGATGCCACTACCGTCGAATAAAAGCATGTGACCTGAAGCCCTAGGTGATGCTACAGTATAGAAAAATGTGATGAGAGAGAAAATGAAGAGCGCGGAGCAGTTTCCCGCAGTCACATTACGTAAAAATTCTGTGGCGGTACGCATAGCCACTTGATGTTCGGAACGAGCGATGGAAAGATAAAAATCGGCCTTGGATGGCTGGAGTCGTGACAGGTGCAGTGCCGACAGCGCCAGAACGGCGCGCATCACAAAACTGGTCGTGAACCCCAGCCGCGGCACATTGATCCGCCACATGGTGCGTAATGGCACATATGCTGAAAGGGTGTAGCAAGTGGCAGTAGTGTAATTATGCAAGAGTTCCAGGTGGACGGGGTTGAGACTCATGGGCTCTGGAGACGCCTGCTGCTCGAGGGTCGATGGACCATTGACACCACTGGGGCGGCCGCCATTTGGACCAGCCGCCGCTTCAGGCACTGCACCGGCGTAGTCGCACACAGCCGAATGTTTGATGCAATTGCGACAGGAGGGCTTTTGCTCATCGCACTAAGACGGGCCATTGATTAGAGAGGTAGGTCTGACCAAGACTCGGGTTTGAAATACCTTGATCTTTCGACGTTTGCAGACCCTGCAACCTGTACGGACTTTTTTGAGTTTCGGGCGTTGCGATGACGGCTCCTGTGATGCATGCATGCTAGGCTCGGCTTCCATAGCTCCAACGCCCTTCAACCGACGTGCTCGAATCCGGGCGCCTGGTAGCGAGCAGACAGCTGCTCGCAGATCTCGAGTATCGAGCCGGGTCTAATGAAATGTAATTGGACAGCGCTCCGAGGGCGAATGCGATGCAGACAATGAAGATGGAAACAAGGGGAGCTCATTGCACGGTGGCAGCTCGGACACGGCTCGGATGATGTCCGGACGCGATTGTGACGCTACTAATCTGAACGAAGGCTTTCCGAGGTACGTACCTGGTGAGCGAGCTCGGGATGCAAGTGCCAAGTACTTAAGGGCATTATTACCTGCAGATACTTGCATAATCATTGAGCTGTCAGTCATTCTGAAGCTTCCAAAATTTGATCAGAGTTCTGGTCCTACTTCTTCATACTTTATAATGACAAGGTGCACAAGCCTCGAAATGTTGAGGGGCATCTTGCTTCGAAGAGTCATCATGATCGATGCAAGTAGTCCGCCGGGCTTTGCATGAGACAGGCACTGGGTATGTATCAACTGGGCACTCGTAAGCATAACCAACCTGTAATTTGGTAGACATTAGGAAGGTTCAACCACATGTCAGATTTATAAATGTAGATAGATTGATACAAGTCACCGAAATAAATGAGCAAGCTGGCCTGACCGTTGACATATCTGCTACAGGTATGCACAAGCCAAGGGTGACACACAGACTGAAGGTCAGGCCGCACGGTCGATTCCCAGGGGGGCCGACTGTTATTTTTTTTTCTCGTTTCCATTGACCTCCCTTTGAATTCCTATCTAGCACATCTCGTGGCATTGTAGATTGGTTTTTCATTCCTAAAACAAAAAAAAAAAAAAAAGAAAAGAAAAGTAAGCAGATCATTTTTGGTGTCAGTATCAATACGCGACGGCAAGCTTCTTGGGAGCGGTAGGTACATGTATGGATGTGGAGGTAGGCAAGTGCACTAGGCTAGCATAGATCATCGTCCGCTGAACCGGTACTGGACACACCCAGTGGTTAGGCGTATTGATGAGCCGCAGGTTGACATTGGAATCATAAAATAGGCGTATAGTGATTGCCTTCTCTCTCTTTCGAATTCATGTTATGTTTCTAGTTGTGTCGAGATACTATTCACTATAAATTTTAAAATCGTGTCATGGGTTGTTTTCGCATTGGCCCGACGTACTCTACAGTGCCCAGTGCAGGGGTCCCCCTACGCTCCCATTGTTAGCGGGGAAGATATGGCCCGGCTACTGGCCGGCATCCTGCCAGCTCTGCCCTGCGTACCTGTGTTGGCCACCAGTTACCCCGGTCCAGGGAGCAGTTCGGTCGGACTAGGTAGGTAGGTATGTACTCTCTGTGATCGCGGAAGACATGTTCTGTTGCAACATGAGATGCAATAAGGCTGCGCAGGCTGGGTATGGATGGTTTGTTGGATTGAGAAGCGACTGGGCTTGTTTATGGAACGAGTCCCATTACCTCCCTTTGGTAGTTGACGCACGCCGACTCACTCCGCCGACCCCATGCCGCCTGGGTCGCTTGCAAGCCCTCCCATAACCTCGCGATGGTACTGGCTATCATCTCAGAGGCGATTTTCGAAACATCATGACGGTCCGATCTCTTGTTGTAGGCGCTCGCATCTTTGGTCCAATATCCTGCGGATATGTTTTTGACAGGCTCTTGCCGTACTTACGTTGCCTCTGCTACGCAGTCCCTCCTGCATACCGTGCAACGTATCAACCGTCAGCTCGTTTTGATCATCAAGATAGGTCGTCCAAAACGAGGAAGACTTTCTGGCCCAAAACCTGGCGTCGTCCGTGCTTCCAGTCTTCGTTGCAATGAGGAAGAGGACCCGGAAGCAGAATCCCCTCACTTCGCGATTTCCGTCCCCTTTGATTTTCAATATATTGTCGGCGATTCGTTTAGCTTCGTCGTATTGCCCTTCATCAAAAAGGACGCCGGCGAGCGCAAGCTTGGTGTAGGGTTCGTCGAGGGCCAACCAGCCAGACCCCTCCCACGTCAATCGTCCTACGTTGGCAATATCGCCTGAAGGGGCAATCGCCTGTCCCATACCACGGGCACGCCACATCAACTTTGTCGTCCACCGAACAAAGTCCGACTTTGGTCTGCCATCGATGGTGAGGCGCTTGCACAGGGCGCGCATGTTGAAGTCAACCGCGCGCACCGATACGTGGGTCCACTGGTCGATATCCATTTTGCCCATTTGTTCGATCCAGGCTGTTTGATACTGTGGATAGTGTCCCGAGGAATATATGATGCGGGACAGATCAATGCTGTGCTTAAACCAAGAAACGGCAATCTCCCGGCTGAAACTGTAGTAGACCAAGCCCACCCAGTGAATGCCGGTCAAAAGGTCCACAATTTGCGACTTCATACAGGACTTCAGCTGACTAAAGGCCAGGTCGATGATTTGAAACGCTTCTTCGCCATAGCCGTGCATGAAAGCATTCTTTGCGGTCAATGCCAAATCAACGAGGTAGAAGTTCTTTGCGTACGAGGTCGCGTCGAGCGACCACATTTTTGACCATGTCCCAGACGCAGATGCCCCTCTGATGTAGTCTTGTATATGGTGAAGATACCGCTCAGGGGCCGATGTAGTGAATGTGACCACATTGGGTAATGGTGTAAAGTGGCCACTCCAACTGCTATCAGACGCTTTGGCTTTCTTTTCAATGTGTGGGCGTCGCTGCTCAGAAAGACGATGGACATTCACTCGCACTTGACGCTGGTCTCGTGTGTAGTTGGCCTTGAAGACTTTATTCGCACGGTTATACTTGGTGAACTCCCACCTCTTGAACTGAGTCTTGTACATCTTCATACTGGATTTCCAATAAAATTAGTGTGTGCAGTAAATGGCTGCTGTCATAGTGCAGGGCATACCTTGCTTTGAACCCCCGTCCAATCATTATTTGCCGCGTTTGTTCCAAGGTCTTGTTCTCGGAGAGATACAGACGCATAATCTCGTCTTTACGGATCTCCCAGTCACTGGATGTGGGGTAGGCTAGCCTTAAGCCGCCATCGCTTGCATTTGTGAATGTTCTCTGTAGTACCTTGAGCTGTTCATGGTGACACTGACTATTCCTTGTTGTGTCTGAATGGCCATCGGGGATCGCGAAGGGGCAGGCTCCGCGCAAGATCCCCTTAGATGCTTGATTCACAACATGCATATGTGCGGCATTGACTCGCATCGAACCGCCATACGAGGTGCCTGGGGCCGCTTCTGTCTTGGTGGTCAGGGAACTTGACATGCTGCAGGCATTCTGATGGTCCATGTTGTAGTCTGCGCGCTATAGGCTGTATTCTGATGGGATGGGATTCCGAAGTCAAGATTGGCCTCCCACTGTGGTCAGCAAGAAAAAAATATGGTAGCGTAGAGGACAGAAGACCTTAGTTGCAGCGCGCAATGTAATGCCATGATATTGGTCCCTGGGATTGCAAGTTCCCGGCTTGCCAGAACAAGGCTGAATTGATAAGCATGCATATGTTCAGCTGACTCACTGATGGGTGGTCCACAAATCTCATCTGCAGATCTCGCGATGCAGCGAAAGATCCCTGCTTGCCAGAAGTAGTCTAGTCTCGTGTCACTTTGACATACACAGCAGGCGAGATGTGTCTCAAAGTCACGACCATAACGCTATCACGCCTTTTGTGATTGCACTGCACCATCTAGGACGCCCCACTAATACCATCTCGGTCCAGATTGGCTGTTGACCTTCATTAGGAAGCTATCTCAGCTGAAACGCAAGAGCCGGCGGATTGGTTCGTCAATGAGACACATTTTCAGCTCATACACACAAATAAGCGCTTCAACAAGCTCCATAATAAGTTATAAATACAATTCCTAGCGGCTACAGCAAAAGCTGACATCCCATTCGCCAGAACAGCACATTACCTCCCCTGATTCGACAGAGTCAGTATAGGACCCAATCAAATCACCTACTCGCAGAAACTGCTACCCCATTCGTCACGTCCCATGGTAAAGTCCCAATCCGAGTAGAAGAAACCATCCTTGAGCCTTCCGCACGTCTTGTCCGCCCACTCTTCGAACGGCTGAATGTGGCCGCCGCCGCAGTTCTGCTCGCTGCAGCCCACGTTGCAGTGGTAGACAATGGCCGAGCCGGCCTTGGCGTACAGGATTCCCTGCGTCCCCGAGCAGATGAGTCCGTTCCTCTGGCGCGCGGGCACCTTGTCCTGCTCGCACTGAACTTTGAACGAGGCCATGGCGTTGGTGTAGTCGGCCAGCATCATGGTGTTGGCATCGTGTCCAGGAAACACACGACAACGTGTCAAGTACCTGCATCCAAGGCTGCGGCCATGCATGTCTCTAGATTGTAAAAATAAAACATGGACTCAATTGCGAACTCAACGGTATTACGAATACTGTATACCATGTATCAAGATTACTGCCAATACATGTATCCTTGGAGCAATCTTTCATAGTGGTGCACCGGGATGTCCTCCAATAGAGGAAACTGCCGGAGATTTAAGAAGTAAAATAAAACACTCTTCCATCTCAAGGTCTTACCCAAACATCAATCCTTTGGGCCAATAGAATTCGTCAAACTCTCAGAAACACCATTGCCATAGGCCTCCAGTGAGGCTATTGTGGTTGGTCCCAACAACATACGACGTACTTTATTGGTTGTTCTGGGCAGGTCGCTGATAGAGGCCCAGTAGATCTTCCGTGACTAGCAGTCCGTCGCGGGTAAGAAACAAAATCACGCACGCCCCACAACATGCGGAGCTTAGAATTGCTTCCAATACGCCCATCCATTGCGCATGAGTGAGGGCCCCGTCGATTCCCTTTCCCTTGTCTCGTAGCACAATGACGAGGAGAATGGCTGTGGAGATAACGCCGATAGCAGCAGCTTCAAGGCATCTGCGAAAGACTTTCGGTCTGAGATGGGCAATGTATTCCTCCCGTGAAACACGTCTCCTAGGTGGTGACTCTGCTGTAGGCAATATTTTGCAGGTTTTGTCTGCGATAGTGAACGGCATCGTGACTGCACTTTCTCGTTCGATGCACCTGTAAAGATCGTATCTGTTTATTGGTATCACTTTTGAAGTGGTTTGGATCGGAAGATAATGTGTGTTTTGGGCGAGAACCCATCCGGCCTGCTGCGTGAGGGCAGCGTGGCTTATATCGAAAGCGTTATGTTGTTGAGGCGCAGCATTGTGCGTGCTCTTGGACCACAGCTGTTGGTTCTTGGCTGTAAGCTGTTGGTTGTAGGCTGCAGGAAGCCGGTCGGCATGATTGCGTCATAAGTCATGGTAGACTCTATACATATAGAAATTGCCCGTAATCGCCAGAGACAATCAAATGTTGTCCCTGTAATTACCCGTGCCTTGATGACGTTACAGTCATTGTTTGGCACAAATGATTGCTTCAGTTGGCTACAGCATCGATAGTGCAGCAGTGGTAACTAGCAATGCAACAACACTGTCTGTCATTTCAAGATCTTTAAATTCGTCCTCCATATGTCCGAGGCCAATGATAATCCTTGACAGTCTGTGATGCAAGAACCTTTGGTATTTTTTCATTGATGTCTAAAGTATTAGAGAGTACCTGTGTTTGACAGGGGTGAAACTAGATCGTCAGCAAACGCCTGTTGGCAGACGATGCGAGTGGGATGCGACGGACGCAGGTTCATATCCACGGGCAACTCAACGGCCGACGACGCATCATGTTGCGTGGTCGTTTTGGAGTCACCTCCACGGCCCCTAGTCCACCAGTCAATTTGCTCCTTGGGCCCTTGTTGCCACCACTGATCCTCAAATCCATTATCAACCGTCATCATAGCAATTGAAAGCAGTCTCAGATCTTTGTTGTCATCAGACAACGAACCACTGCGAGAGAATCTCGAGGAAATTTGAGTTTGTTTTGGATGATTCTGCGAGTCAGGTCGTCTGTCCACATTGTCATTTTGTGATTTCTCGAGCCGGTCATCATGCGAGGCCGGAGTGGATGATATTGGAGTAGCTTGCGCTATATAAGTTACTTTGGGCAAGGCCGGTAGTTCCTTCCAAGTACTGAGATGTTGTAGACTATGGCTCGTGTTCGAGAGCCTAGCGGAGCAAACTGTATTGACCTCGGTATCGCAGAGTCCATCATGGAGTGCTGTTGTGGTGTAAAAGACTCTGGAGGATCCTTTCCTTGCGTCTGCTGATCTAGCACTCGGTTCATGGCCCAGATGCCATCTTTCATTCTGCCTAGATGGTAGAGCCTCCATAACGTTGGACCGGACTTGCTGAAATGAATCGAGCGGGTCAATATGGCCCTGTACCTGGCAATGGTCGGCATTCCTTTTGTGACTTTGATTTTGTTGATGTTTGCTCCTCTTCACAGCTGTAGCACTCGCGTGTGCGGCCGAAAGATTGATAGGAAAGGATAGACTTTTCTCGAGTCGCTGGAGATTATGTGTCGTGAGGGGAGCTGGGAAGTTATCTGATGCATGTCGGTGGTAACCACCCATCTTGAGCTTTAGGTGTATGACAGGTGGAGAGCCAGATCAAGTTATATCGAAAGTGGATGGTGATTTAGTCCTTTGCGCCGGCTGATCGACGTCTTTGAGTGTTTGCGAGAAGTGAAAGAAAGTTGTTAAAGATTTCGATGAATTCTAAAGATTTTCGAACAGGTGTCCATTGGCTTTTGTGTCGCAGGCGTAGGTAGATGTTCGAAAGAAGTGAGCTATTTCGTGATATGCACCACAGAGACAGGTGACAATAAATGTGGTATATGAAGGGCTTGGTTAATATAAAGACAGAAGGGTCGTATGATCAATTGAGTTTAAATGAAGATCGCGTCTCCTGACTCATGAACAATTAGTTCTGAAAGGCGGAAAAAGCTGAGCTAAATTAGTCCACCGTGCTGTAAGTATAAGTGATTTTGCGAAATAACAATGCGAAATGAGTGGTCCATGCGCGGGTAAAGTCAAGACCCGCATCGCTTGTGTAGGAAACCCGCCGTTTTGGTGAGAACGAAGGAAGCTGCATTTTTGTGAATAGCCAAAAGTAGTTCTCAAAGGCCCGTGTTGTTCATGGAATGGGTCAGAAGAATTGTTGAAGGAAAATTATCACAGCCACGTTTCAACGTGCCACTACATAACTGAACACACCGCCACCGGACCAGGACTAGTCTGGTTTGCCGTGGTAAATAAAACTTGGTCTTGCCCCACAGTTTACCCATTTTGGGCCGTTGTGACTATTAATAACTCCCATGGAAGAGATCCTTAGTTGAGATGATTGGCGGATCACGGCCCCTATTCAAAGGCCTAGTACAGGATTTAAGAGGATCCATACCTGCCTCGGGGCCGAACAACAGCACGCGATTTTGATCCAAGACTTTATTTGTAATGTTATTGACTTCCTAAAGCCATCTGTCTTGTGAGTTGGTAAACTTTCCATCATGCCGCCGTGGTTTTCACTTAAGCGAAGTTGAAGGATTCACGCGCCCCAAAACCTCGATACCACTGATCCACCTACCGCCATTGCCTGTCTTCTGATCACAAGGAAAACACGGGGGAGCCACGGGAGTTGGCATCGCATTCTCAGGAAGACGATCAAATTTATTTATCGGTCATTACCCTAGCTTAAATGATTGTCACGTTCCCATTCGTGAGATATGTAGAGGCAATGTGAAAGGCTCCAAGGCTACTAGGGCCGTAATTACCAGCAGCCTGCGTAATGCGTGTGCCGTTCACGGAGAAATTCTTGATGACAAAACCCTCCAACGCTGCCACGGCCCCTGTGGAATCTGTAAAGAGTGGCAGTTCGCTCTTGTAGATACCATTTGTCTTTACACTGAAAGCTTCGAGACTGATGTTCTCCAAAGTAAAGTTCTTATAATTGGACAATGGACAAATCCGCATCAAATTGCCTCCTATCCCTTCGGCTCTGATGTTACCGAAGTAGACATTTGACATTGTCTTGGAAAGATCCGCGTTATTCGACAGAGACTCGGAGATGCCGTAGACTTGATTGGCTCCAATAATACTGGGGTGCGAGCCATTGCTGCTGTATCTCATGTGAATGACGTCTACACCATTGACAGTGATGTTGTGTATGTTTCGGGATGCCCAACCATATTGGACAATGGGGGCGGTCTTGCCCTTCCAGACAACCACGTTCTCAACCAGCAAGTTTGATCCATAGGTTTTAATTGTGTCGTCTCCGGAGTGGTAAAAGGTATCGCGAACACTGGAGCCCTTGTATAATGTCGTACCGTCTGTCTGACCAAAGTAGGCACCAACTTGCTTGTAATCAGACTGGCGAATGGAGATGGTGGTTAGGTCTCCCTTAAAATCAATTGAATTGAATGGAGGGGCATTTGTCGTGGGTCCGGCAAGCAAGAAGGTTTGCTGTACGTCGGTGGTACTGTATCCGGTCCACATACGCAGTGAGTCACTGTTGCTCTTGGTGTTGGTGTAGTTCTCAGCTGTATTAGCCTGATAGACATATCTCTCGCCGGACAGCACGCCGTGGCCTGTTGCTTTGATCAGTGTCGCTTTTGTGGTGAATTGCATCGCTCCTTTGACGTAGGCGCCGGGAGACAAATAGACCCAATTGACAGAACTCGATAGTGTCGCGTGAGTAGTCGCTGGCATGTAGTGCACTCCAGGCATAAAGTACACTACTTCATTGCTGATGGAACTCAGATCTGGGACGTCTCCGGGGTATACGATATAAGTCGTCGCTGCTGTTTGATCTGGCACCAGATCAGCAGAAGGGAATGGGCTGGCAAAGATGAGGAGGGCGTCGTGTGGCTCAGTTCCCATGATGGGGTTCTTAGCGCTGAACGACGAGACGTAATTCGGGCCATCCGAGTGCCAGTTCTGGACGAAGTCACAAGTCGTCGTCGCACAGCTATCATGGTAGTCGTACAGATTGTCCTTGAACTCGACCGAGAATCTGAGTCCTTGGGCACTATACGGTACGAGTATGTATACATTGCCAGCACCGTCATCAGTGACCGTCAAGTCGAGGTTTGTTGGACGAATGACTACGTTGCTTGCCGTTGATGGGTTGTTTCCGCGGCGGGTGACTTTAATCCATGTGTCCGATGAATACAGAAACTGCGTCCAGGCCATTGTAAACCAGATGTCGGCTTCGATCGTAACAGCATCGTCGGCGGTGGTGGTGGAGGTAGGATCACCAGGGATGATGATGTTGCCTTGGCCATTTCTAGGGATAGTCTCGTACACGAACGTGTTGTAGCTGAAGAGCGACGTTAATCAAGGCCGTCGAAGCGCAAGTGACCAAGGTAATCTTACTAAGTATTCGAGGTATCTGCCGTTGATTTGACCCAAGCAGAATATACATGCGATTGCCGGACATTGCTCTCTTGAACTGGAGTCTCATAATTGATCTCGCCATTTTCATGCCACCACGTCTGCAGGCTGGATAGAGCCGCGGTTGCATTGTCAGCGGCTATGGTGTCTGCATAGGTGCCGGTTAGCAAGCACGCGACACGTAGAAGAATGAGCCATGGTGTAGAGCGCCGCATGGTGGGTCCCTTGGGCTGAACCGTAAGTTGAGTTGGAGAGGAACGATTATGGAGGCATAGTGATCGCCCGTGCCCGCATCGACGGCATTGTGTAGCATTAATAGGAAACAAAGGTGTTGATCGAGACGTGATATGTACAATCAATCATTCAGCTCCTTCATTCAGCTCTTCTCAAATCCACTAGGGAGAGATAGTCTTTGTTGTTTCCCATGCTCAGTCCAATAGAAACGTTTCGCAGGATTCTGTCTTTAATTTCTTCTCGAGAGCGAAGGATTCCGCTAACGAAATCAAGTGCGATGAGGGGGTGCGAGCGCTGGAGAGATGTGGGGGCGGATGCGAGCTGCAGATGCGAGGCGTGGAGTCGATAAAAATAGGCTCAAAGAACCGATCTCGGGAAGCTAATCTACGTTAATCCTTGGCCCCGAAATGGAGATTTAGGCGAAGACAGGCGCTATCAGTGCCCTGTATCGTATACACTAGAGTCTAGAAAAACTTCCCTGTTCGCTGCCACAAAACCCGGCGGTTTGACTGTCATGCGACGAAGGTCGCTTTTGAATTACAGAGGTCGCGAGCAAAGCGATGAATATCAGTTGCATTGACAATTATTCCATTGTCCTTAGGCCACATCAACACTGCGCGGTCCTGGGCGCCAATTCGATTGAGCCAGGCCTTGTCATCCTGATTCGCATTCTTGCACTGTCTCTGACATGTCCAGGTTGGCACGCCACTGACTGCCTTTATTTTTTAAAGTATTACTCATTTCAGTGCAAACACATGATGATTTGAAGAGAATTAATTGATTCGTACTATAAAAAGAACGTGCGATGAAGACTAGGTACGGATATAAAAAGTCTAGAGCGTTAAATGATGTAGAAGATCCATTCCATGATATCAACAGCAGTCTGACCCTGCCTTCTGATCAATCGTGAGTCTGTGCACGATGTCATCGGTTTGCTTCACCACATGCTATCTGCACCGAACCGCAGACTTGGTATAGTAGCCCGTCGAGAGATCATAGTGTCTAAGCATTTGAAACACAGCTCAAGAAATTTCGTAAGGCGTATGTGAACTAGACAAGTTGCAGAATGACGTCGAAGACCTATGGACTTAACAAGACTACCGCCCCTGCTGAGAGCCAAGGCTGACCATCATGGAAAACACATGGATTCATAGTTTGGAAAGGGCCTGATCTTCATACTTGGCAATTCCTTCTCGCAACTCATGCTCGCAACATCCCCATAATGATTCTTGATGGTTATTAAGATGTCTCGATGATGTGTAGCCCTGGGCGCCAAATCCAAGTGGATATCGACCTAGTACTCGGATAGTCTTAGTAGCAAAAGTTGAGGATGCTCTCCTCCAACTTCATCATCCACGTGCTCGTAGAGACATCAAAAAAAGTTGATTTTTGTTGCTCCGTGCCCATTTCTTTTTTTTTCTGAGGCTGAATCTATTTACTACCCGACTAAAATTCTGCACACAAGGATTCCAGCTAAGATGTTTGAGTGGAAAGTCGTGTCGATCACTATTGACATCGTGATCTGCTCTCTCTCCAAGTCAGATGGATGATTGACAATGGAAATTGATGGTACACAATGGCTGGGTGGACGAGGATTGTCGACTTCGGGCGAGGAGTGCTCAATGAAGAAGTATAAGTATGGACATGTTCGGGCGACCTTCAATCACTTTTCTATCCTCCACAGACAACCATTTCAACGACACAATCAATAGGACTATACGCTCTACAAAGCTTTGAAAAATCTTCCACATCACCATTATTCACAATGCAGTCTCTCAGCCTTATCCTCGCTCTATCAGCCCTCGCCCTGGCCACGCCCACCAAGAGAGAACAAACCTACAAACAGGTGGTCACCGTCTGGTACACCGGCTCTTTCGACACCATTGGAGATGAGACGGGCTCTGATAGCCATCTTTACATCAAGGATGCAGCAACTGGCGAGACCATTGACAGCTACGATGGTGATGAGTCCGTCGAGTGTCTCGGAACCTGCCTCGTCCAGTGGCAGCCCAGATGTTTCGTCAACCAGAAGGACTTTGCCGCAAGCGACGACGGTTACGGCAACATTGTCAGTTGCCAGGTGACAGGTGCCGGAACTGGAGAAGGCTCAAGCGACTGCGACGTCATTGGTGTTGGGTCTGCGTGCGAAAGCACCTGCACGGTGACCTGGGATGCTTTGACCGACGGAACCTGTTAAAGAAGGAAGCGTTAGGGCCTACTGTCTACCCAATTATAGACAACTTTGTTATTCTTGATCTATTTAGATAAGGAATTACTTACAATTCGACACTACGTCAGTGATCGAGGGTAAGGCATTCATGTTTTGTGTCACAATATTGTCTGCTTCAATAGCAAGGCTCAGAACTCAGCCAGGTTAGATTCTATCTTCCAAGTTCCATAATCTGTTGTGCAACGTATACTTTGCGAGTATTTTGTTGTGCTTACTTAGGATTTATTTCCACTAAACCCTCTCGGGTATTGCATATCTTCTTTTCCGGTCTCCCAGTCCTAGAGTAATGCGTTCTACTCACGATGACTTCAGATGAAGTAAAGAATCATGAAAGTGTTCTAAGAGTGATATAGAGAGATAGCATTGTCTCTGTCGCAGATCTGGTATTGCCGAAGATGTAGGATCGTGTAATACTGAGGTGGAATTATAGAGGTAAGTGTGGGAGCTTAGATCGAGGCATAAGATGAGTGCTGAAACTACATGGTAACTTTCATTTGCTTGAGTATCAGACCAAGATCCGTTGATGCCCATGAATATCCCGGTCTCAAAGACTCGGCAGAAGATGAGTTATGCAGCTCTCAAACGGATTTCCAAAATGCTTAAAGATGACAACTAAACGACTTGAAGAACTATAGAATATATGAGAACTAATCTAGATTTTGTATTCGAATCGCCGTCTCAGAGACTTGCGATTTCTCTCCGCCGTCATGATCCCCCTTGACTAGTAGTAGTTGTTCAACATTTGGATGACCATATTCCACAGCATACTGAAGCGGAGTTTGACCAAATACATCTGTAGTTGTTACATCAGAGCCTTTCTCAAGCAGTAGCTGGACAATTTCCGCATTGCCATGTATGGAAGCTTCGTGAAGAATCGTCATCCCATTATCGTCCAGCACATTGAAGTTAGCTTTTTTTGCAAGAAGCATAATGGCTGTCCTTGTATCGCCACAATGCACAGCTTTGTGAAGGGCTGTCTGCCCCGTACTACTCTTGTTCGTCAGGTCAACGCCATTGGCAAGGATCAGCTCAATCATCTCCATATTGCCCTCTCCAATAGCCTGGTAGAGAGCGGTTTCGCCTGTGTCATTTCTGATATTCAAGTCAGCTCCTTTCAGTATGAGCATCTTCACCATGTCTGTATTCCAGACGCGTGCAGAATAGTGAAGAGCTGTCTCTCCAGTCTCATTCTTTTCATTCAAGTCAGCTCCGTCCGAAATCAGCAGCTGAACGATCTCCGTTCTCCCCTCACGTGTAGCGTAATGTAAGGCTGTCTCTCCAGTCTCACTCCTGACATTTAAGTCAGCTCCTTTCGAAATGAGCAGCCGGACCATCTTTGTACTGTGTCCGCGTGCAGCGTAGTGGAGGGCTGTCTGTCCAGTCTCATTCCTGAAATTCAAATCAGCTCCGTTTGCAATGAGCAGCTTGGCTACGCCCATTCTGTCCCGAATCACCGCTGAGGTGAGATGTGTATAATCATCGTGCTCTGGGATGTTCACATCAGCTCCTTTTTCAAGAAGCAGCTCAAGTATAGCCGTGTGATGATTTTGTATGGCCTCGGAGAGAGCAGTCTGACCAAATTCGTTCCTGAAATTTACGTCGACGCCTCTTTCGAGAAGTAGACGCGTGATCTCGATGGAGCCTTTACCAACTGCTGTTATGAACGCTTCGTTGTGAGCCTCGCCCAGGGGAATCACATTTACGTGATCATCCAATTCTGACTGTTGTGATCTGGGATTCCCATCTTGGTGTCCTTGCACGAATATGTTCATACCGCTCGGATTGCTTCCTGCGTCAACAAAGGAGTGACCAAGGATTAATTTTGTACACCAGACAGCCCTATATTTGGCAGCGCGAACTAATAGGTTGTTGTGATATTCCTGTAGTTCGCTATTGGCTCCGGGCTGCAGTTCCATTCGCTTTCGCATCATATGTTGTAGTAGACGAGCATGGTCATATTTCAACGCCGTGCCTTCACCGTCTAGAAAATCAGGATTCCACCACATGACAGTGATGCCCACATCGTTGAACGTTCCTTGTCCCCATATTCCGTTCGATTTCAGGTCGAAGAGATTCAAGTAGGCCCGAACAAAAGCCCTGCCTATATCGTATACAGCTGATTCTCTTGAGATCTGGCAGCTTGTATAATGTTTGGTCCACTCGCAAACAACGTAATCCCAAAGCCCACTGACTCCCGGGGGGTTCATTTCAACAGGAACGATTATGAGACTTTCGGTCCTGACAATATCGCCGTCCACAAGTCGAGGTGACTCTCGAAAATTCTGCAAAGACAGATAGGCAATGCAGCTTTCAGCCATCGTGGAGTGAGCCTTACATAGACTAATAGAGTGGCGCCACATATCCTTGTCCCCATCAGTCTCTGAGCTTTGTGCCATTAGAAATTCCTTGACGGTCTGGTGAATAAAATAAACTTTATCGTCGTAGATCGTAACGAAGGATCGACATGTGTGGATCAGCCATCGCCTGAAGTCATCATCTGGTGCTAGGTCGATATCATCCTCGGAGCTAGCGCCAATATGTTCCCGAACATGGATAGCAACATTCATTTCATGTAGCGTGAATGGTCGGTGTGCAGCAAGTGTCAGTTCAAGTAGGACTCGCACAGAGTTGGCGTCAGTTTCTGCGACTCCTCGTAGAAGCTTCTCATATGCCCGGTCCACAGTCGGCGGTAGGTGTTCAATAAGTCTTTCCCATTCGGCTGACGTGTTCTTGAAATTTTGTTCCAGTACTTCAAACACCAACTGTAACCAGAGATATGTCTTCTGCTCCGAGCTTTGCCGCAATAGCGCATTTCGAATGATGATTTGTTTTTCAATGGTTAGCTTCTTCTTCCTTGACAGCTCTTTGATGTTATGATCCATCACGAGCTTTATCTCGGTTTGAATCTGGTCCTTTTCCCTCTTGCTATCCCCGGAGAGTTGTATACAATCTGTCTGGAGATCAGAAAATTGGTCCAATATTTCAGGATATCCCCGTGTCGTTGCCAGGAATCGAAGTTTGGATCTGCTTGTCGGGGCCTGGTTCTGTCTCATAGATGACAGATTGTTGACCAATGTCTGTAGACCTTGAGGTTCACATTCGTCAAGAGCATCTAAGATACACACTACCTCCTTTGAATGTGCGTTGGCCGTCGCTTGAGTCAGAAGTTTCCACAGAATCGATGCATCCTTGGTTATCTTCTCGCCTGCAGTTGTAATTTGATCTTCGACATTTACGATGGCTCGACGATTTTGTTGGAATATTTGATGCAGTAACGCGCAGAGTGCCGTTGTAAGACCTCTCTGCTCTTCGTTATCCTTGAAGAAGAAATATGCGATAGTTACACCTGGCATTCTCCGAGGAAGCATAATTTCTACAAGATAGCGACTCAGTGTTGATTTTCCGCAACCAGGGTCTGCGGAGACTAGCAACGCGCGGGAGCTGTCGTCATCTAGCCACGTTTGAAATGTTTCATGGTTACAAAACCATTCACAAGTACCTGGGACGTGATCGGGATTGATTCTCATTCGTGTTTCGTAGTCGGTTGTCTTGAAGAGCCCGATTTGCGTGTTTTGACGGAGCCGGATAGTCTCATGCGCTCGAATATCTTGCTCTTCCTGGATCCTCATCTGGGATTGGCTGATTTGTTCGAGCTGATGCAACGAATCAGCGAGCACCCTCGCTGATATCTCGATTGAACCAAGCTTCTTGAGCGTCTCGCTGTTCGCGAAGTGCACCATGTCATCTTTGACCTCTGTCTCTAATGTCTTCAGTTCTTTGAGTCGATTTTCCCAATCATCGAGAGTAATCACAGCTCTTAGCCCCCTGACAATAGAATGATAGTGGTGATAGTAACAGGCGCTTTGTACTTGATACTGAAGGAGGCTCATGTACAATTTACAGATGCTGCTCTCCATGGTAGTGCGAAGCCGGTCGCAATTTCCAGTATTCAGTCCCGCGTCGTGCTGGAAGACCACGTGGACCAAATTCATGTACCAGTCCAACCTTGAGACGACATACACCAAGCCGTCCACCATTGCTTTTTCCTCCGCAATCGGTTTCATCAAAATCTAGGTTGTTCAGTATGAACACTTCATGTTTTTGGCCATTATTGCTTACGGGCAAAACTGAGCAAATTCCCGACCACGCTAAACCAGCCACGGGGTTTGCTTGCAGTACTATCCCTACAGCTTCTTTCAAGCTTTTCAGATAGTTAGATGTCTTCAATAAGATGTCCTTGGTTTCAGAGTGCCGGTGGGCTCGGTCGAGTGATTTCTGCGCCACTTCCCTCATCTTAACCATTTTCATGTCGATGCTGCAACTAGACATCAAATTCGGCGCATCCGTGGTAATATCAGGATCATCGCCTGTGACAACAATTCAGCTGGGTGACACACAAACGACAGCATTGATAATGGATACAAAAATAGAGTATACACAGATATAGGGATGTAAGCACTTTTACCTTCTTTTATTATCAGCGCCTGACTGAGTATTGTCTCAAAAGCCGCAATAAGCTTGGGGTTTTCATTCGATAGCTTTTCGTATGCCTGGATCCATAGTTTCTTAGAGAAGTCGAGCTCTGTCGCCGGGCTTAAGCCGCCATCCTCTCGGAGACTTGATGCTGAAGTCTGCTCATCAGCGGCAGAAATATCGAGTCCATCTTGTGGTCTGGATATTGTGAGAACGCGCACTCCTGCCGCCGCCTCCCCCGGCCCCCTTACTTCAGAGGACAATGGCTCAGGATCATGATCACGTTGAGGCGATGCATCGATGACGTCAGCTGTTCCTGCTACTGGCTTTGGGTGAAGGCCCATACGGTCTTTGTTGCGTTTAAACCAGCGTTTCATCCTAGACGAGCTCATGATGACCTTGGAATATAGTCTGCCGACTGCGCGCTTCTGCCAATCGATTTCTGGTCATAGAGTAGAAATTTGAAGCTCGAGTTGTGATGCCAACCCCTCATTTTTCAGGTTCCCAGCGATGAGCCAATCGTACTGGTGAAAACCAGGTACGCACCCTTGTCTCGTGACGAGCTGGATGTGGTCTAACCTAGCAGGGATCCAAACGTTCAGTGCGGTGGCAAAGCACTACGAAGCGAAAGAACTATTGTACGCCATGCGCAACTGCCGCAGCTGTTAGATCTAGCGATGCACCTGGCTGTGCTTTATGCACAAAGATTCTCCAGACACTGAGGCTGAGAGCGTTGGCCGACTTTCAATTATCGCTATCTCAGCTTCAGCGGCCAGTAAATACAAAGAACGAGCTGGCCTGCCCAGATTGAGAGCTATATACGGGGTCGTTGAAATTAAGAACTGTATGATATGGTAGGGAAGGTTGCTAAGTATTCTCGATCTTCGCTTCACGACCCGAGCTCACAGTCACCACTAGGATGCGCAAGTACAGAGTACCTACCTACGTGGGTATGTATGCACATATGTACGAAGTACTTAGGTATTGACCTAACCTTAGGCAGTTGGCGGACGCCAGACGCGGTCACGGGTAAAAGTGGGGTTGGGGCGGAGGGTTAGGCCATCAGAGCAACATTAAGCGCATGTATACAAAGTGCCATAGATCTACTTTCAACTCCGAAAATCTCATTCATTTGACGACTCTATGCCTGGCTTCATGGAGGTTAAAATCATATGCATTATCATAGACCTCAGTCTGGGCTTTCTCCCGTTTTTACAGTCTTGATGGACCTTTCCGAATAGACCATGTCTCTTTAATCCTTACTCTTCACGACGTTCCTCCTGCAAGCACCGCGGACACTGACACGTAAAGGTGAAAAGCTCCTCCGTTTTCCTACGCCGTGCGTCCAGATCAACGTATTTGGACAAGTCGAAATACGACGTACAGCACTCCTCACCAGCGGCAATGTCTCTGAGCGCAGTGACGATCATGCGGCCACGATCATCAGCTTGATGCGTGACCTGGGATCGCAAGCCAACATTAGTCTTCATCTTGCAGTATTGGCCGTTAAAGGGTCCACTCACGTTAGGAATGCACGAGTGGTTGGCTAGGGTAATGCGTAAGAACAGTGCAAGGCCGTATTGCTTGCCGCGGCATATGTCTAGCTCTTGACCAGGAAATATCTCCGTCGGCCCAGGACAGAGTTCAAAGACGTTGGTCTCTTCAGCGCAGATGAGGTTGACAAGATCGTCAATTGCAAGCGTCTCAGGTAGTACGGACTCGTCCAGCAAGTAAGTCTTGATCAAAGTCGACCAGTGTTCGATCTGAGATGGAGGCCATGCCTTTCTATTGGTGCGCAACATATCGACACCTTTCCAGCCGCTGATGAACTGGTCCTGGCATGAAAACTGCTGTCCAACGTTTGTCGGTGTCGCGCCGTGCCTTTCCAAGCATCGGGCCGCGAGTATGCGAACAATGATCCAGAGCATATGATAATCATGGGCGCCCAGCTCCTGTCGCGCTTTGGCTCCACACTTCTTCAGCCAGAAGCACTCAAAAGCGTGGCGTTTTTGGTCCTCTTGCTTGCATCGCTCATTACACCAAAGGACACCCGGGGAACAGTCGTGGTCGCAATGAGCAATCTTCGCCGCTTGCCGGGGGATTTGACGACTGCAGCCCAGATTGCTACAGACCACTGCATCGCTGATACCATTGTCTGTGACAGGAACTACAGCATAGGGAAGATCTGCCATGAGAAGCTCTCCAGCGCGAATAGGCCCGTTGGTGCTGAGTATCCTGCCTTTGACTGGGTCCTGGGCTTGACTCAAGTGTGGGTGTAGGTACAGGATGCCCTGGGTCAATGGATTGGCATACTGCGCTGCAGTGTTTCTATCACGAATATTCGCGTTAGCGTTATTCTAGGGACTCTGGTATCAGTTCTCAAGATATCTTCTCTTACTTGATATCCTTGGAAGTGGAACCGACATTGGTACCACCTGCTACGTTGGCAGATGGGAGGATTTGGGTCAGTGTAGCCATTGTAACGCCGGACGTGTTGGAAATGATGCACGAATAATCTTCGTGACTTGTGTGTAAATCTTTTTTGTCTTTATATGTTGTACTATAAGAGAGTATTGATACTATGGAAAGATATATTGCCAGTCTACTATATGCGCTCCGTAGGTAAGTAAACATCACATTATGATAACTCATGACTGTCTGGCTTGCGCGCGGTGACACTTGCATCCAGCCATTGGTGGAAATGGTACTATTCAACATGTTAGGAGTGAATCATGAAAGGCCAATCATCAATGTTGAGTGACTCTAAGCTAGTGTGTGAGTATCAACAATGAGAGTATCCTGCCGAAGTACGAGAGTACCTCTTGCTTATTCCATGGACTTGTGACCAAATTGCGACTTTCTGCTGGATAATGACCCAACACTTAAAGTGCAAATTCCATAATGCATCATGGAATTCTTGCTACAAACCATACTGAACTATCAACAAGCTCCGGCCTTGCATCTTAAAATCAAATTCAGGGCATAGACGACCACCACAGCCATGGCTGCGCCTCAAACTGCTAATTCCGAGCCCCTTGCAGCGGCAACGGCTGCATCCAACGCGCAATCAGTTCTGTGGGTTCTCTGGGCTGATCCTTCATGCATAAATGACTAGTCCATGTTGGATACCAACGTCGCGTGAATTTCTGAAATAACAAGGTTCGGGATCTGTACGTCAAGGCGACCACCCAGAATGTTCATGAAATTGCGGCAAATTCTCCGCCGTTTTCAACCAGTCAATAGTGCAGGTCGCATCCACACCGACTCTCCGGCCATCTGGGCAAAGCATGGTACTATGCGACAAATACTAGAGATTCCAATACTAAGAGATCCCATAGATCGCGCCAGTGACATATAGTAAGATTGAGAGGAGTGAAAACTTGAGTGGTCAAAGTCCAGAATGCTTATGTACAACATCAAAGATTGTATTCCTTTGCTTCAAACCACATTCAGCTCTCAGCAGAATGCTGGTAAGCTAAGTTGGATGTATGGACCCGGCTTTTAAGTTGTGTGCCATGACTGATGTCTCGAAATCCCCCAATTTCCTTTTATTTATGGCTGGTTACAGTCTGAGCTTACCAGCATCCTAGTTGGGTAAGTCTTGAGTTTTCAGTGATACGACCGTATCGATGAATTGAAGATCATAATCAGGATAATTCTTCTCAGTTCAGAGATTCAACGTGCGCACAAACGGAATAGAAAGCCCTCTCTGTTGAACCAACAGCATTATTAAGGCTGTACACGGATAACCACATACTCCAGCCACATATGGCGTATTAGCCAGGATAGTGAGGCTTTTCGATGGCGAGTCAATAGGATGCCGCTCGCGAATGAAGTTTAATGCCATCTGTTGCATAGCTCAACTTGGTAGAGAGAAGCATTGGAATTGTATTTAGAAGCAAACAGGGAAGAAAGTTACCCGATACTCTCGGTCTCAGTATGTTGTAGGCCATCCTTTCGTGTAGTACTTTTGCGAATTTCTTTAAGGACCTGGAAGTCTGGCGTGACCTTTCCGACCTAGTCGTGTTTGTCGATCAAATGCTACGTTCCCTGCGACCTCCCTTGCCAGCACAGGGAAGCTTTGCTGAACGACTGAGTCCATGTAGAACATGTATGTACTTGCGGGTCATTGAAGATGTACGCATCATCTGCTTCGGATGGTTCTCCGTAGTATGAAAGTCTATCTCACATCGCGAAATGGGGACAACAATGCCACAATCAATCAGGGTCGAGTTGAATGTCATTTTAGTAATAGAGTTTAACCGCACAGGTTAGTGGGCGGATCTTGCCGCACTTCTTTGGGGGCTACCGTGACGCCAAAAAGAATGGATGCCGCCAAGGCGGCTGGCACACATCCAGGCCATCACGCGATTCTACCGAAACTTTACATATTACAGGCATTGTCAAGTAGACGAGTCCTGAATATTATCTGATCCCGATTATCTGCACGGCTTTTGCGCGAGGATCACCACAGAAATACAGAAAAGAGCTAGCGTTAAAGCCAAACAGAGCTTCAACCCCCTGTCGGCCGGAAGACGTTGGGCTGTGGGGAAATGTTGTGGCCACAGCCAGTAAGTTCGAGACCTTGACGGGAATAATGAAGCTCAAAAGAACTCTACTCATTTGCGTCTCGACTACCCGGCACGGCTATACCAGGAAATGGGCGAGCAAAATATCGACAATCGAGCATCACCACTCGTATTGAACAGCACGCAGACCCAAGATTGTGTATCGATAATATTTCATTACCAGTGGCTGGCCGACTTGCAACTTCTCCCGCGGTTCGCTGTGCAAGACTGGCCTTGTCCTTATGCTTTCATGACGGCAACAGAAGCATTCAGGTCATAGAAAGTTAAGAATGATATGGTTTGACGAAGTTCGTGTACTAGCATGCATAGTACTCTAGGACAATACTATCCGTACTCCAGCCAATTGCGAATTAGTGCCGACGCTCTGATGTTCCGCACGCTAAATTCGGTGTTTCCAGGAACACGCTTCCAACAACCCGGTCCTTGGATATAGACCCTTGGGTGCCTCATACTTGATAGCATACTTGGATCTCTTCAGGAAAGTCCCGAGACATTGGTGGTGTTTGATCCGTTCACAATGTACACACACCACAAACATCCAGCACTGGCATGTGATATTCTCATGTCCAGTCACTTGGACCCTGAGGCGTGGCTCATTAGCACATGTTACTCTCGGTGGTGGACTCGAATTATGACATGACTTCCTGCATTCATCCCATGCAATATAGCTCATGATAATGTTGGCAGTGTTGATCGCGCGACCTCATCTAGCGTTGGGTAATACGACGCCGTGATCTCACCATGGAGATCACCAAATGACTCCTACGTTGAGAAGAAAAGGAAACGCCACCCATAAACTGTCCGGTCCATGGTAATAGTCTCATCATGTTAGTCTTGCTTTTAGTTCGTGATTGCGGGTCTGGCAGGAGAGTCATCCTGTCATGGCTGTGGTTATTGCCAACTAGTTATCTGCTAAGCTCTTAGTTGCTGATGATATATTCGCCAGTTTTGGTCGGGCAGCTTTCGGGCTCAGACAAGGAACTTACCGAACCTTTGACATAGTTGTGACCGAAACAGGGATGGGTCTATAGGGCTCCCTTTGCTACGGTCCACAACTTGCACCGGTGTCAAATGGTAGCAAATTGTCTGCAAACCAAGCGCCACAGCCGCAGCGGGCGCGGCTATGAGCACTACCGAACTGTCTACGCCCATATTCGATCGTTAAGATCTTGACTGTGCAACATAGCAGAGATGATTCATGTGAAGCGACAGTGTTTGAAGAACGCAGCCGGCTCCATGGCCTAGTTAAAAATGGGTTGCGAGCAGCAACTTATGGTACAGGGACTTTCGCTAGTCGCGTTGGTCTCATAACACCGACAAATAACTTAACATACCCGCCTGGACAATGCTGTGCGCATGTATTCGCTGTGAGCTGTGGGAGACCGCCAAAAGACCACTTGCTGCGGCCTGTCTGAGCTACAAAGTTGTCATCACTGCTAGCTCCTCGTGGCATCAGAGTTAGCAAAGGCCAAGTAGTGAGGCTCACTATCCCACCAAAGTTAGCGCTACTACTGGAACTAGATGAGATATATGGATGTATGGAAAGATATAAGAGAAGCAAAAGATCTATATTGGCAGTTTCCAATGACCATAAGCTTGGAAGTCAGCCATTCCTCCACTACAGTCAATCATCATTGCTATATCTCGATCCACCGCCATTCATTCTCCTCCAGAATGCCTTCAATATCGAATGCCAGTAACATGGACACCTCGACGCTTGAGGGACATGTTGTGCAACCCAAACTCAAGTTCTGGCGAAGGACAAAGTATGATCATTGTATGTCCAACTTAGAAATAATTCAGCTGACGATCATAGTCCCTATGTCCAGAATCTTTTGATAACCGGCTGCCTCGCGTTATTGCCAGGACTTTACCTAGCCATACTTGTAAGCTTTATCTCACTGAATCATGTTGAAGCGCCAATCCCCCAGAGAGATTGACTGATTGTGCCACTCAAGGGTCTTGGAGCTGGTGGCGGCAAGGCCACGTCTATCCAGATGGCCAACCTATCTAATGCCTGCCTCTATGCCGTTTATGCTGTCACTGGTATTCTCGGAGGAACAATTCTGACCACTTTTGGCCCCAGGCTTACAGTCGCGTTTGCATGTCTCGGCTATCCTTTGTTCATTGGCTCTCTTTGGTACTTCGACCTTACTGGGCGCATTTGGTTTCCAATCTTTTCTGGTGTCTTTGTGGGATTCTGTGGAGCGTGCCTATGGACCACCGCTGGTGAGAATTTATGCGAAGAAAAAAGTCAATCGAATGAAGTGTGTTGACTTTGATCTAGGCTTCATGGCAAATGCATACGCAGAAGAGTCTGTAAGTGTGATGGTCCCCCAAGCTTTGGGTGAATGCACTAAAAGATTTGCAGGAGAAAGGTGCTTACAGAGCAATTCAGTGGACTGGAAATGCGCTAGGCGCTACGGTCGGTGCTGTCATTGCGCTAGGAATCAACTATAGCGGTTCGTCCCACTAGCGTTGACATGCGCCAAATTCTGAACTGATTGGCGACTCACAGCATCGACTGCCTCAACCCCAGCTGCCGTCTATATTGTCTTTATTGTTTTGCAAATTCTCTGCTTGGGACTTGCTGCAATGATGGTCTCCCCAGAGCGTCTGCGACGGCAAGATGGCTCCACTATAGCCGAATTCAAGGCGAGTTCGTTCAAGGACTCCTTGAAGGCCATGGTATCCATGTTCAAGGATTGGCGCATGCTTCTTCTACTCCCCGCATTCTTCACGCCCGAGGCGTTTATTGTGTTGCAAAGCTCTCTCAATGCCTACGCCTTCAATCTGAGGACTCGAAGCCTTAACAACTTCTTGAACTATATCTTCCAAATTCCCAGTGCTCTTTTTGTCGGCTACTTCATATTGGACAACAATCGCCTTGGATCGCGTCGTAAGCGCGGGTTGCTGGCGATTGGCTTTAATTCGACCTTGATACTGGGAACCTATGTCGCGCTTACAATTTGGCTCCACAGCTGGAACTTCGACAGAAATGCTGAAGGACCAATGATTGATCTTAAGAACGCAGCTTACCCTGGCGCTGTGGTGATATACATCTTGTACGGCGCTCAATATGGTATCTTTCAGAACACAGTGCTGTGGCTCGTAGGATCACTCAGCAACCAACCTGGAGCCATGGCGCACATGGGAGGAATCTTTGTGGGCAGTAAGTACCTACCAGATCATTGTTCAGTTTGTACATCAGCGATATGGATAGCTCGTGCTGACTTGTTGTTTCACTGCGAATCAGTTCTTTCCGCCGGCACAGCTGTCTCATTCGGTATTGACGCTGCGGGTACAGACTATCAGGTGGAGAATGCGATTTGGTTCGCATTGAATTGCGTCTGCTGGCCAATCATGGCTTTCGTCACTTGGAAATATGTTACCAAGACAAATTACTCTCTAGAGGAGGGTGTCACTGTGCCGACCCATGCTCTGCAAGATCATCAGAGTTCAGATCACGAAGTGGAGAAAGCGACCGTCGTTTCTCTAACCGACGCGGAGAAGCATTAACAGCAGGCGGGACCAGACGCAAGCACGGCTGAAAAGCCAACGGTCCGAGCCGCAGTGGGATGTTTAGCAGCGCCAGAACTACGTACCTCACTCGTTTGAGGCGCAGCGGGAATATGCGGGAATGGATTTGCATACGGGGCGTCCATTGATCAATTTTCTTATGACTACTGTTACTAAGAGACTATCTATTCAACGGCTGGGATGATGTGCCAAACTCTGAGTCATGATACCATCGTGCATGCATATGTCCCATGCCTTGTAGTGGTAGATGAACACGCGCCCTGGAAGCGAAGCTGTGCAAAGACGACACCAGCTCAATCCAATTGGCCAGAAAAGGCCACCAGAGCAGGCTTCAGATTTAACCTTCGCTTACAGTAAATACAAGAATAAGCAAGTCTATAGATGCTGTGGAGAGGCACAGGTGGCTTTTTTTTATTTTGGGGGGCTAGTGAGCCGTACGTACAGACTTAATATAATCTATAATTTTGCAATTTCCATTACATGTTGCAAGCAGATCCCGAGATGTGTGCATGGATCGGCAGCACCACGAGTAAGGTCGGCCAAGCCATGCATCTGCGTTGATGGCCAGCCGCGATTGTAATGGTGAGACTCTGGCTGTCAACCTAACTGCTTCCAGGTACCCGGAAACGAGCAAACCAAATGGAGCAAATAGTTATTGGTCCATCTATCGGGTCAAGCTCCGAAAGACGGCATCTAGCGCGCCACCTGCGACGCATGGTGCATACGTATACTTGGATGGTGTCTCAAAGGGCGCACGACAAGACGTGAAGTTGAATTGTAACGTTGATCTCCTTATGTGTCTTGAATTCTCTACTGTTTAGAATAGCTGGAGTTTGACCGGCAGAAGCCATTTGAGGGGCTCAGTGTGGAGTTGGACACATTCAACCCATTCAATGTCTCATTCCTGGGCCGTCAGGTATTTCCGCGTGCCAGCATGAGTATATTTTCACCAGAAGTGAAGAATTCCGACACTTGCTTGCTTACTGTTCGTGGCGTGATACTTGGGGTAATTCTTTTCCAAGGCATTTCCCACCAACTCGTGCATCCTCTCCGTTCTCAACCTGACACCCAAGCATGGCTCTGACTTTCTTACCCCGTTCCCCCCATCTCAAGCTTGCATGCGCAAAGCTTCACGACGTGCCCGAGCTAGTAAGCTTGTGGTATCGTGTCTTTGAGAGCCCAGACATCAGAGCCATATGGCCGGACACTCCCGGTGTGCGCCAATGGTGGGACGCGACCATCCGCCACGACATGCTGGGCAGGCCGCAGGAGAAATACCTCAAGGTCGTCGACACTGAGCAGAGGGGTGGAGGCAGCATCGTAGCTTGGATGAAATGGTCTCTTCAAACGGCAGAGGCGCGTGGCCCTCGCTACATTCCGTGGCACCAGGACATGGACATTGGCCGTAATACTGCCTACTTTAAGGAGCTCGAGAAGAGTCGCGATCGCCTGGTTGGGGGAGGTCGATACAATTTCTGTAGGCAGTCTCAGCCATGGAATTTAAACAAGCAAAAAAAGAGCTGACATTGGCACACACAACAGATGCAGACATGCTCGCAGTAGAGCCAAAATATCGAAAATTGGGATTGGGTCTAGCGCTCATGAAATGGGGTTGTGATGAAGCAGACGTAGAAAAGGTTCCAATCTATCTCGATGGAACAGAAGCCGGCAGTCGAGTGTTCAAAAAGCTTGGTTTCGTAAGTCAGGGTATGTCAATGGGGTTGAACTCCATGGTGAGAGAACCAGAGGAATTGGGGGTTTCGAGCGCTAAGCTTTGAGCATATTTCCGGGCAAAGACCCGACAATTCAGCTGGGGGTTGATCACGGTAGCATAGAGACAGCGACAGGTGGATGCGACTCAAAATACATCATAGTGTCATACATCCATTGCTATAGTCACGTACGATTGTCCCGTCAGGTCGACGTGGCGTCATGCGTGATCCTGCCCTGACCTGTATACCTGCCGTCCCGTACCGAATCAAGACAGTCTGACCGTCTTTTCAAGAATTTCTCTGGACTATACTATACACTTCTTGCTGAATCAAAGGACCCATAGTCACACATGCTGTTTCCGGCAATTGTGGTCAAGTTCGTTGGACCCCAAGCATAGCAGGGGGCCAAGACGTTCGGCTGTCGTTAGTATTGTCGAGACACTCTATTTGGTACTAGAGAATATATATTGGCTACGGGATTTATCGAAAGCTGAACATACCATACCAACCGGCCAAGAGCTAGATCGCCAGAATGCCTCATGCCATCACACCAACGAGGGTGTTGTTTCTGACCACGCAACCACCATCAACCATCCGAGCCGAATGGCCGTACTACCAAAATTACAATTTCCCCGGCCTTTTGAAACAAAAGAACGCGACAGTCACGTTCAAGTCATGGCTAGATGAGGACATCATCGCAGCGATCAGGCAGGTCGACGTTGTGACATTTTTGTGGTGCAATGAATACTATAAGCATCCCAAACCCTTTCTCACCTTCTTGGACGAGCTAGACGGAATGAAGCAACATGGTCAAGATGTCCCTCGCATCATCAATAACGCCAACTTGATCCGGTGGAACTCAGACAAACAGTACCTCTTGGACATGGAGCGAGAGGGTTTCGAAATCCCCAGAACCCGAGTCGTCACTCCCCAGGGGTTGACCACGTTGAACCTACAGGGGCTGATTCAAGACTTCCGCCCTGCCGGCCCGGTGGTACTCAAGCCAACCATGTCGGCATCGTCCACCATGACTTGGAAGATTGCCAACACGTCGATGCTCTCGGCTGACGACTCAGCCTTCCTGGAGCTCTGCACGTCTGGGGGCTTGGAATCGTCATTGCTCATCCAGGAGTTTGAACCCGCCATACTGGTTGGAGAGTATTCATTCGTCTTCGTGGCTGGGCAGCTCACCCATGTCATGATCAAGACACCCCGCGAGGGCGACTTTCGGGTCCAGGACGATTATGGTGGATCTGCTCGGCTAGCCAAGATGTGTGATATTGCGCCCGAGACTATTCAGGTGGTCAACGCTATATATGCCGCGTTGCGACGCCGGTTCGAGGTAGAACCTTGCGACAGAATTGGCTACGCGCGCATTGATGGACTCGTCATATGTGGTCGACCATTTGTGTTGATGGAGATTGAAGCCATTGAGCCTCATCTGTGGCTGGAATCTACGGACAAGGGAGAAATGGATCGGATGTTGGCATATCTTGTTCAACCTTCAGCTTGATAAAAGTTGCGAGCGGAATTTCCAAAAGCAAAAGTACCTCTTCACTGAAGCCTTCCGGCAGGCGAAGCAGAAAGACAGTATAGGCACCTGGCTATTAGCACAAGATCATGGTCCGAACATTGAATCAATATTATGGAATTGAATAAGTAAATATCACTATGCCCAAGAAAAGTGCTCCAAGTGCAGGTAAATGTCGCCAGCACCCGTCTTTGCCAAAGTCAACTGCTCACGGGCCACGGCATTGGCGACATCGCTCTGCATGCTCAACGGTCCACACACAAATACGCTCATAGTCTGGCCGTGCGTAATGGATCCTGCCTCATTGACAATGAGGCTAGACAGGTCTGGTCTCGATTCGAAATGCTGCATGCGGTGCCCGTCAAAGGACTGCGACGTCGGCGACAAGCTCGTGCCTGTCGTTTGCTGGACTTGGTTTGATGTTGTCTTGCTGAGCTTCTCGGGAACCTCCTGCATATCTTCCGATACTGCGATCCGCTCACTTTTTCCCGAACCAGTATAGTATATCTCGATTTCGACGGCTGATGTGTTCATCATCGAACATGATTGTAGAATTTGCTGAACTTCACTCTGAAACCACGATACGGTGGTACGTTCTCGCGACGCCAACACCACTCTGAGGGGTGGAGATGACGCCTCCTCTGTTTTACCATCACCCGACGGCAATCGCTTCAAGAAGGTTGTAATGAAAGGAAACACCCATCCAGCACCAGATCCACCCGCAATGACCACCATGCGATGGGCATCATTGATAGCTTTGGGGTCAACTCCGCCGTAGGGCCCATCTATCAGTACCCTCGGCCGGAAAGTTAAGTTCGATTCGATAAAGCTCGCCAGTCGAGCAGTGAAGCCACCACGAGGCTTGATGAAGAACACCAATTCGCTATCGTCGCTGGGGTACTTTGCATCGGTTGTCGGAATCGAGCATGCTGTGAACGGATGGACCGTGGCATCGTGGACACCAAGTCCCATGATACGTATGAAGTAATGCTGCGCTACTGTCCATTTCGTCTTGGTGGGTATGGCGACGCGAATGAAACCGTTTGAGGCGCGACTGAGTTCGGCCCGGTGGCTGATACCGTGCTCGAAATAAATGCGTACATGACGATAGAGCCATGAGAGACTGAACAACACGCCAGTCGCGACGAAATAGTCCCTTTGTAAGATGTTAGTCATTGCGTTCTCATCCACTTTGTCTAGTTTGTTGCCAAGCGGCGAAGTACGTACCAAGCTGTCAATGTAGCATCGCAATGGAAGAAGAAGAATAGGACAAATATCAGCGCGGCCAGGTAGTGGGAAAACTTGAACCATTCATAGCACAGATTCCTGACTTAGTTAGTACCCAATATTTGAAGAAGCTGCCGACCGTGGGAATGATAGTCCTTACCGGAGCGGACTCAACGACGCAAAAGTCAGCCATGCTTGGGCAACAAGCGCGACAACTCCAGTCCAATAGAAGACCATTTCGTTCCACATTTCCGTCATCATGTTCTTTTGATAATTGTACACGATGAATGGGAATGTATGGATCAGAGCAAGGATGAAGAAGGCGTACGAGATCCAGCGGTGGAACACTTGCAGACGCTCGTGCGACACGCCCGTGAAGTATGTAATTATGTTGGCCTTTCCCGCAGTAGCAAAGACAAATGGCATGCAGGCCAGTCCCATCCATCCTGCTCTGGTGGCGATGGGTGGGGAGGATCCGTAGTCGACATCATCCGTGTTGGGCCAATAGTACGGCTGGGGACCCAGGGTCATGGCAAAGAAGAATACCGTGCCAATGGCCGCCAGCAACAACACGCCTACAGGCGCCGAGTTCCAGTTTAGAAAGGGTATCCGGATGGTTCGATACGATAGATACCGAAAGAGTGACCTCGTCTTATTCACGAGGCCCGTCCGTAGTAGGCTTTTCGGGAGCACATTGCCGGCAGTGTGCGCCACGGAGAAGACAATGATGACGGCAAGAAAGAATGCAATGGTCGGTAACGCGAATCTGTGATCGGCCTCGTACCTTGAATAGTTTTGAATTAGCTTAATGATCGTCTCACGCCTTTGTACGCTGAGCGTCCTACCAAAACCTCCAATAACCCTGTTGGTATTCGCACTGCGAGGCCTCTTCTAGTGTGCACTCATATTCTCGGTAATTACCCGAAAACACCAAGGGCATGTCCAGCCATGGTGTCTTGCGCCTGACAAGTTGGTCGTGCATCGTGGCGTCGTGAAAGGCGGCCGTGGCAGAACAGTCTCTCAATATTGAAGGCGTGCGCCAAAAAGGCAACAGAAATGACTTTGGCGGACTGAGTTATGCAAGCATCAGTGATTGAATGGTCACAAAACTTTCGCCAGTGTCGCTTTCGAAAGATCGGGAGAAAACAGCCAGCAAGAACCAGGAAGAAACTCTAAATGGGCTAGAATGACATTTTGAACGTTTCCAGTGTTAGCTACAGGAATCAATCTGCGCCGGTTAATGGGGAAGAAGGATGTTGCAAATGGGCGCGTCCCCGGGCCCAGCACTATGGGAATGAAACAGCCTCTTGAATAGCCGGGGATTATTCCAACCCACCCACGATTGGCTGGGTGGGGGTTTGCGATGGATCAATCCGTGGTGTTTTGCGTAGATTTGCGCAAGTTTACCATGCACCCTAGTCCGAGCCCGCCACCCTATTGGTCGCTCACTGCAGAAAAGTGTCCGAGTCATGTAGGGTCATGTAAGCTTGAGAACATTTGAGCAAGTGTGATCCCTGCAACTTGGACACGCATTTTACATTTCAGCCCTATTGGTCCCAATCAGATAGTTCAGATCACGCTCAGTCGACTCCCATCAGATCAGCCTCAAGTCTGCCAAGAAACCCGACGCTTGGGATCCAACGCCAATATGATAAATGCGTTAGTTTTGACCAGATTTTGATTGATTGATTACATGGTAAACTTGCGCACACTCTAACGACTGCAAACCTGCTACAGTGACCAATCACAACCACAACCACAAAGCCAACGCCAATAACAACAGATGATGGATTCATATTGCTCTCAGTTGATGCAATTATTGAGAGAAAGTATTACCAATTTTAGAGACATGTCTTAAACTTGACAAGAGTCGCATCTGTGCGCATCATTGTCGTTAAGAAGGATAGGTCATCACCGTGTCTGCAGTGTACTGCTAATTATGGCCAACACAAAAAGGCAGCATAACTCAACATAAAGTGCATTCATCTGAAGACCGATGTGTCATTGATAGCAGGTAACCCATGTCGCATGATATGAGTGATACATGTATGGTTCATTAGATCTTTCCAACTCCAGCATTGGCGGTCACCGTGGTAGGGACGTCCGCCACGCCATAATGACCAATCAAAGAGCTCTTGTAGGGGGCCAACTTGGACAATGCAGCCGAGCTCGTTGAGGATGGGAAGCTGCCAGAGCCGGACAGCCGGTTCCACTCGCAAATGTAGCCGAGACTGCTGGTGCACCCGCTGGCGTCGTCGACGGTGACGACAGAGTACAAGTTGCTGCTGGTGAGCGAGCCCGAGGTGATGGGCGTGTCGACGTTTTCAAAGTAGTTGCCCTCGAGCAGGACCCAGGTGTTGACGTCAATGTCAAAGGCGTGGCCGCCAATGTTCTTGAAGTAGTTGTTGACGCCGTGGAAGATGATCTCCGAGGCGTCGTAGTCGGTGCCCATGTGCGGGGCGCGTCCCGAGACGTCGTGGATGTAGTTGCCGACAAAGGTGTAGTAGTCCTTGAGCCCGAGCAGCAGGATCGTCCAGTAGTGCTCGCCGTTGCAGCTGGCCGACCAGGAAGTGGTACCGTCAAATTCGTTGTTGGAAATGGTCACGCGTCCACCGGTGCCCCAACCTGAAACGATCATTTGTCGGCCCGTAAGGGAGACTATCAATGGCATGGTTTAGTATAGCTCGACCTGTGAACGTGATTTGCTGCTTACACTTGTTGTGGTCGATCCAAACATTGTCAGTTCCATCGAGTGTGATGATGTCACCTCCCCAGACATACTGTGGGTTCAAGCCCTGGTTGAACAAACGAGTTAGAATATATCTTACCAAGTAAGATGTGATGGGATGAATATCTATCACTTACCGTGAAAAAGATGTTCTGAATAATGACATTTGTGGCGCCTCCACCAATAGTCAGTCCTCGGCCCTTGATGACACCACTGCTGCCTACACCAACAAGACTCTTGTTGCTTGCCACCTTGATAGGGCTGCGAGCAGCATTGTAGTAGGTGCAAGCAGTAGTGGCGTAGTCGCAGGTGTCCATGATCCACAGTTGCCCATTTGGCTGGCACGTGTTTGGGCAGCACTGCGCAGACGTTGTGCCCGAGTAGCTTGTATAATCCCAGGTCTGGGAGATCATGATGACACGCGCAGTGGAGTCTGTGAGCCATGTTTCGAGCCTATTGCACCAATAATATTAGCTGGGCCTTGCGGATCATAGCCGTGTCACTCACTCTGCAAGACTGGAAGGATACTGCGGCGTCGCAGAACCGCCACCGGTGGTTCCGGCAGCAAAGCCTGTAGGAGAACCCTTGACCTGTGCAAGTACTTTACAGGCAGTAAGCCCGATCAGCAAGAAGAAGCTGGACGCGAACCCCATCCTGACTGTTATGATAACTGAAAATTGACGAATTTTGGCTTTTGGTCGGGAAGCCCCATTCAACCGTTCAAGGCGTATGAGTCTCCCATGATTCCCGACGTCGACGTTCGTCTTTTATAATCCAAAAACATCTTGGCATCAACCATGTTGGGAGAAATTCTTCATCTCTTTGATGTTATTTTCACGTTTTCGAGCAAGTGAGGTCCGAAATAAGTCTTGGCGTGGTATGGTATAACAGGGGCAAAGGAACGCCGGTTCGTGGAGCACAGTATAGTGGTTGTCGCGCACCAATAAGGGCCATAGTGGGCTGCCAAGGCCCCCGCGCTGTAAACCGCGTTCAGACCGGATTTAGAGGCTCCAACACTATTCTGGTTTGCGGCCACTTACCCTCCGGACATTTTCCGCTCTGCAAGTTTGGCAGAAGGTATGTAACCCCAGAATTAATATAAGCCCTGCACCATTCATTGGCGGGTACTTGCAGCAGATATTGTCCCAGGCGGTGCTCGACCAGGTATTCGGTATTTGCACCGCTAGACCACCATTACAATTCCCGGTGGGATGCCCAGTAGGAGTTATAAAACTTCCGGATGTTACGTACTCGGGAACAATTTCTTCTTTTTGAAGGTTTCCCCTTTTCACAAAGTAGCATGTTATTTGCGGATGGTATTAATTAAGGCAACTTTATTCCCATTTTAGTCGAGTTGATGCATACGTGGGTGGACCCTTCTTGCAGACTTATAGTCAATACCAATGCACCAAAAATGCATCTGACGGTCCTTCAATCAGATTTGTGGATGTGCAATGCGCGAAGACTTTCGCGTGTTTCCTTTGAGTATGTGGTCTCCTCTCTTAGATCGCATAAACGAAAGCATGCAGATCACCTGTTTGGGCCAACATTGCTGTAGATGAGAAAGTCCTTAAGACGAATCGCCACCAAATCCGCCATTTCCTCGCTTGGCGTTTCTCGCGCAGCGGAAATTCCCATGTCTACAAAACTTTCTTACGACTGGCAAGTGTCTTGAGGGCCAAGGCTGTACTGAGATTGCCGCGGAGGGACAAGCAAGGCTGAGAGCCAGTTGGGCTCTAGCTCCCAATATCCTCTCGTGATGCCTTGCGCCTGGCTCGTCTGGCCAGAATATCATCTCAGTGGTCTGATTGGTAGCAAGTCGGTATTTCGACTGCCGATTCTCAAGAACTTAACCATAAATAGGAAGATGTCTTCAAGACTAAACCTCTATTGAGCGACTTCTCACATGTCCATCTGGCCCGGCGTTTGTCCTGTTCGCGTGTTCTTATGGCATTGTGTTTTTATAGGACTTTTTGTTCATTCAAGAGCCTCGCTCTTAGTTCATATGGTTTTACACAGAATGAAACGTGGAATCCGTGATTTCCGTCCCAGACTCCCATCCTTAGGCCGCATCATGCACCAGGCGACCAGACTCCTAGTTAAACATGGCCCTCAGTACCTGGATCTGCTCCAGCACGGCTGATCGACTGGTACCGCCTTGAGACGACTTCAACTCGACACTTGTTTCGTATTCGAAAGCCTCCGTGATGTCTGCTGTGAATCGAGCATCAATGGCTTGCAGTTGCTCAAGGGTCAGCTTGTCCATGGAAACTTCCGTGTTCTCAGACAGTGCAACAACGC
This sequence comes from Neopestalotiopsis sp. 37M, assembly GCA_011058875.1. Classification (NCBI taxonomy): domain Eukaryota; kingdom Fungi; phylum Ascomycota; class Sordariomycetes; order Amphisphaeriales; family Sporocadaceae; genus Neopestalotiopsis; species Neopestalotiopsis sp. 37M. The sequence goes on from SWKT01000022.1 coordinate 484,326, forward strand.
GTCCAGAGATGTGGTGAGCCTCTCGGAACGGGCATCCCTTCCTCACCAACCACTCTGCGACATCAGTGGCAAGCATCGTCTTGTCCAAAGCAGCCTTCATCCGCTCTGGTCGCACCTTCAGTGTAGCAATGACACCATTGGCTATGCCTAGACTGTCCGATACAGTCTGAACTGAATCCAGCATAGGTTCCCAGCCTTCCTGGAGATCTTTGTTATAGCAAGATGGCAAGCTCTTCACAGTCTGTCAAGTCAAAAGTCAGTAGCTGTTCTTAACGCACTGCTAGTCGCCTTCAAAGCCAAGGCAACTGGCGGCGATGTCAATAAGAGGACTCACCATCATCAGTCCAGCCATTTGACCGAAGGCACGCCCCGACTTTCCGCGCAGAAGCTCCAACGAGTCCGCATTGTGCTTGTTGGGCATCAAAGAGCTGCCCGTAGAATAGGCGTCGGCCAGTCGGACGAAACCAAATTCAGATGTTCCATAAATGATGAGGTCCTCAGCCCACCTGCTGACGTGGTTGGCGAAAATCGAGTTCCAGGTCAGGAATTCGATTACGTAATCACGGTCCGCCGAAGTGTTCATGGAGTTCAGGGTGATTCCGCCAAACCCAAGCTCCTGAGCTATTGTGTTTCGATCGATTCGGAATGGATTGCCAGCCAAAGCGCCACAGCCAAGTGGGCTAAGGTTGACCCTGTCGAAGACTTGGCGCAATCGTTCGAGATCCTGCTTGAATGCAGCGGCGTGTGACATCAGCCATTGAGACCATCGAACTGGCTGAGCACGCTGGAGATGGGTGTATCCAGGCATGATGTAGTCGCTGATGTTGTCAGTCAGCAAAGGCGCTTTTGGACAGAGGTTGGACTAGGCTTACATTTCGGATTCGGCACGTGCGACAATGACCTTTAGGAAAGCGACAAGTTGGCTGTCGATTTCGCGGATACGGTCGCGCAACCACATGCGCATGTCACAGACAACTTGCTCGTTGCGGCTGCGACCTGTGTGCAGCTTACCCGCAATGTCTTTGCCGATGACCTCTCCCAAGCGACGTTCGTTTGCCGTGTGAATCTGATCTTTCGTGTTAGCCTCGAGAAGTTGAGTGGAATCGAGTAACCTCTCACATCTTCGTCATTCGCCTGGATAGCGAAAGTTCCCTGCTTCCATTCTTCCATCACTTGGAGCAAACCATGCTCAATGGCCTTGAATTCGTCTTCCGTGATGATGCCGGCCTTTGAATTGGCCCTGGCGAAAGCAATCGAGCCAAGGATATCTTCTTTGTAGAGAGCCTTGTCGTATCCAATGGAGGCATTGTACTTGTACATGAGAGGATCGATCGCACCTGCACGCCGCCAGATCAGTATACTGCATCCAATGCTTGTTTTTCGGGACGTTCGAACCTGTGAACCTGCCTCCCCAGAGCATGCCAGCTGCAGGGGCGTCCGCCTTCTTCTCGGCCATGTTGAGATGATTGGGAGTGGCGTTTGTTCGTTGGGTTCGTTGCGATTTCAAGGCCGAGGAATATTGGGATCGTTGGTGCCAATCGAGAGTATGGCGCGTTATTGTCTTCGAGATCAAGGGCCTCAGTAAACAAGATCAAAATATATGTTGAGGAATCAAACTCAATTGCCCAGTTGGGGGCAGTCATAGGAAAAGTTTGTGGGGCCGACACCGGTGTTATGGAGTCACGTAGGGACCCCTCCTATGATTTTTTAGTGCACCAGCTTCAAGCTCCTTATCGGAGCTCAGCAAGCTTATCTGCTCCATATCAGTCTGCAGCCCGGTCAGTTATCTGATCCGTGCATTGCTCACAGTGGAGCTCCCTAGCATGACGTACCAAATGTGTGCAATATGTATGGCTGAATCGTAACAGGTCTTGACTGGTGTCTACTAGAAGTCAACCTATTCTTGGGATCACAACCTCAATAAAAGAATGGAAAAAACATGGAATTGTACCTGCTGCCAGCATTTCATTCGTCTAGTCAAGATATTCCCTGACTTCCGATAACTGGTAGTCTTTCAACTTTACTAGGAGAACCTGTGCAAGCTCGTCAGCAACAGCTCCACTGCAGGTCAACAGAGTCAAGTAGGCGCCAGGCGCACATGGTCATTGGAATAGCCCGATGTGGTACCTCCAGGATCCCCATTCGCCTCGGCGATTGCCACGTCGGCGTCTTAAAAAGCCATCCTCATAGAAGTCAGTGATTTACTTTAAAGAAAGAGCGAGTACAGTAAGATCGATCCCCTTTGCTCGCGGTCGTCGCATGCTGACCCACCTGATTCCACCCAATAAAAGCGTCATACAGCCACTTGTTGCACGACTCCAGATAGTGGTTAGTGTATTCTCGCATCATGCCCTTTGGCATAAATGGTATGCCAAGATAATTGTTTCGACAATATACGCACCCTATCATTGGGCACAGATTCGAACTGACGACGCTTCAATCAATACGTATTTGAATACTCTAGACTCAAACCACTTGAGTGGAATCAAAGAGCTACGAAAAGTTCAGCCCTAAACGGGATGGTGCCGCTCACAACCCCCAGAGCGCATGTCGCATCGATTATACCAAAGGCCCGCCACGCAGGGCTTATCATCGTTGTTTACTTACAAACCGCTCTCTATGGTAACCTCGAGTTTTGGGTATACTGTACATATGTAATCCCTTAGAAATAGCTCTTATAGCAAGACCACGCAAGCCACAAGCGTACCCCGCACCGCAGTGCGCATGGCCCGTATGTACCGGTGCCGTCACAAGATACAAATGTTATAAGTTATACTGGGCATCTTCTTTTTAAGTTCTCGTTGTTAAGGCCGAGTCGTAACTTCCTCTCATAAGAGCCTTTGATACCGAAAACTACAATAGACAAAAAGCAGCCGTTCGCCAAGATGGTCCAACTTGATTCCGCTCCAGCGCTTTTAGTGGTCGACATGCAAAACGGGTTCTGCCACAAACAAGGTAGCTTCGCAAAGTTAGGCTTGCAAAGCGAACCCACAGCGATTGTTCCGCACATCAACGAGCTGCGCTCCGCGTTCCGTGCCGCTAACATCCCGGTCTTCTTCCTGAGGACAGGATACAACGCCGACTACTCTGATAGACGCGGCCGCGACAGAGGGGATCGTCTTGAAAAACTACAAGGTCTGATACGAGGGTCGTGGGATGCCGGTATCTTGGACGAGCTCACGCCCAAACCCGACGAAAAAGTTGTCGATAAGACGAGAAATTCTGGTTTTTTCCGGACGTCGCTGGAAGATACTCTAAAGGAGCGCGGAATCAACCATTTGATTTTGACAGGAGTGGGGACGGATGTATGTGTCGAGACAACGGCAAGAGATGCTTATCAGATGGACTTCGCCGTTACTACCGTCAGTGATGCGACTGGGACATGCAATAAGCCAGACCATTTAGCGGCTTTACACGCTCTACGAATGTTCGGCGGCACCGCGTCGACGGCAGAAGTGATTGAAGCTTTACACAAGGCATGAGACTTGCGCAATTAAAGAATGTCTTGTCACGGCGCTGGGCGCGCTGCCGCTGGACAGCTAGCGAATGGACCCCAGGCGCCAGCTACAGGCGGCCCGGGTGGATCCCGACTTATGTAGGCTAGCTCTAGTAATAGTCGGCTCTTCCAAACTCATTCCTTTCGGATAGCAACGTCGACAAGAGGATAACCCGTACCACATCACCCTTTATTCGAACGTTGATGGTGGTTCCCTCTCTCGTTATAGATTAATGTTGTTACGCCAGTGTGCTGGGCGAAGGTATGAGGTACGTGCACGCGAGGGAAACAACGAAATACCTTCAAGGTAACGGTCAAAGAAATCAGATAACTAGCTAACTAACCACGAGAGGATGAGCATCTGATGGGGGATCAATCCAGTCTTCGAGTGTGGCAAGTGTTACCAAAGTGAGATGCTAAGAGGAAGTTTTGGGAGCGTGTACTAGTACTGGCAATAAGTACTAGCACGTGATGAATATTATGCCACGTCGAGCCTCGTGTCGGATCCGTCTGACTTATGCAGCGAGGCCGCCGTCGACCATAATGGTCTGCCCGGTGATGTAAGACGCCTTCGATGAGGCCAGGAAGGCAACTGTCTCGGCAATCTCGGAAGCCTCACCCCAGCGTGCGAGCGGCGTCACGGCGGTGGCACCCTCAAGCAGAGCGCGCGCCGGGGTCTCCATCAATGGCATCACCATGCCGGCGTTGATGACTCCGGGTCCCACCGCATTGGCGCGGATGCCGTGACCAGCCTCCTCGATGGCGAGGTGGCGCATCATCATCTTCACGGCCGCCTTGGGCGTGGACGAGAGCGCGTCCTGCGGCACGGTGCGATCCGTCGCCGAGGTGATCAAGGCCACGAATGAACCACCCTTGCCCGCGCGCAGCACTGGCACGCCGGCCTGCACGATGTTGAAGAAACCGTAGACGTCGGTCTCGATGACGCCGCGGAACGAGTCCCACTTGAAGGCGGCCAGCGGGCCGGTGTCGAAGACGAGGCCGCCGGCGGACACCACCGTGTGCACGCGCTTGTAGGTCTTGACGGCATGCTCAAAGACGGCCTCGACCGACGCGCGGTCTGTAACGTCGCAAGCCACCGCACTCGCATTGCGCCCGAGCTTGCGAACCTCCTCGACCAAGGACTCGGCTTCGGCGGCGCGCGACTTGTAGGTGACAACAATGTCAGAGCCGCGCTCCGCGATCAGGCCGGCGCTCGCGCGACCGAGGCCACCGGAGCCGCCGAAGATCACGGCGCAGCCTTCGGGGAAGTCGGGTGTGGTGACGCCAAAAGTCATTGTGAGTTGATGGAAGGATTTGTTAGAAAATCGGGAGCGTCTCGACGGACGAGAGCCTATTTATTCTCTCTTTTATATAAGTTTTTACAGTAAGGTGGACCTGCGCATCTCCAAATGAGGTGTGCCCGGTCGGAATAGCCAGAACAGCAAGTAGTTCTTGGACCCTACATGATGATTCAAGGGTAATTGTGTTGTGCAACGCAGGTGGGCGGGGAACAGTGGAAACAAACCTAGGGAGGCTGTTCCGATGGGAAGGAAAATGCGAGAAATTTGGTGCAGCGAGGTGAGAAGCGAAACTTTGAGGAGGGAACCCAGCAACCTGATGTGTTTCCCCGTGGAGCGTCGTGATAGTTACGAGTGGAGGAGGTGGATATAGGCCAGCATAGTATTGGGTACCCAGCGGGCCCAGAGATGTCGCCCTTGGTGGTGCCACGGCCAAACAGCCAACAATAATCTTTATAACCTCTAGACTGACTGCCATCATCGCCAGTTCGAGAGGGGCTGGTTCAGAAAAGAACCAAGAGTCGTCACCGTTATCAGCCCAGGGGTACGCAAATTTGCAAGTGGGGGGATTATGTGCCATTGCGGCGCAAGGCTTGCCTAAAGCCTTTTTCTCTGTGCCGGCCGAGTTCCTGTCGCCGGAGGATAAGTACGATACGCAGTTGAATGCCTGCCAGCTCTATATAAGAAGCCGTTAGAGGTCCCCCGACGTGTTGCATATTGCATGCCGATAGTACCACCGGAAACCTGAATAGTGCTTGCTCTCTAGTTGTAATTACCTCGGAATCAGAGTGCCTTGCGGGGCGGCGATGTATGGTGGAGAGAAATTGGCTCCAGCGCTCAACAGGGGCAACAAAAAGCGCAGTAACATACCCCAGACCCTGCATACCAAAAGCCTTGGCGTTGTCAGGACTACGAGTCATTCCCAGTGGCAGGCAAGCATCTATAATCACGAGTATCATTGAGAGCGTTTGCATATAATGGCGAAAATGCCATATATTCAACCCTTTCGTATATGAATCTAACAAGTTTACTACAACATCTTCCACTCGCAGTGTTGCTGTGATGGGCGGGACTACTTCTCTGGGAACTCAACAAGTGCACATCGGGGAACTGGTACTGCGACGAGTGCTTCGACGATATTGTTGAAATATAGGTGGTTGGGTGCGACCCATACTATGTCTATACTGTGCATATAGTAGGAGCCTTCCCCATCTACTGTAGTTGAGGCTTAGCTAGTCAATGCAATGAATATTGTACATACCTTTTGACAGATGTACACACCCTGCTATTGGGCACAGATTCGTCCTGGCGAAGCTTCATTCAATATATATTTAAATACCACATGACTGGAGATAGAGTGTACTTTCCCATGCGCTTGAAGAACCAAAGCACACTGTGATTGGGCGAGCCCCAAACTCTCCGAGATACAGGTCTGAGCTGCCGTGCGATTGTGGAGGGCTCAACCTCTCCATCGGTGCCAATGCGCTTCTTGAAGGCATCATACTTGTCGAGTTTGACGCGAGGAAGCACGTTATTGTCGCCGCGGTCATGACGAGATTCGAACATGACCACGAGCATGCCGACTAGCGTAAAGGCAGCGATGGCCGCAAACATGAAAAAGGATCCCTAGAGCCAGTTATGAGTTCCTTATAGTTTGTGGCAATGCTCAGTCCAAGCTAGAGCGCCAGCTGGCTATTCATCGGCGCAACAGTCATGATACCATGTTCGTGCATGAAGATAAACTCCTGGACAATTATGCAGACTGAACATTTCATTGGTCCTGCGGCCAGGCCTTCAAATACACGTGCTATTCGAAGTGACTGATAACATGCGGCGAAAGCGCCTCAGAGACAAGTTGCTAGAAGCAGCGCATTGGCAAGGGGCATGGCAAACCTTCGGCCGTGGGCGATCGCAAGCGGAGTGAACATCAGCTGCCCAGGCTCGATCATTGGCATGATAATGATGACTAGGAGGTTGTTGATTCCACTTTCGCTGGCATCTGGGTATCGCTCCGCCACGGACGGAATGTAGTTGAGTATGAAGGCTTGAATTGGAAACGCGGCCGAGCTCCAGAGCATGCAAATGGTCAATATGGCCCATTCTGGCGCCGGATGCTAGTTGGGAGGATTTCTCGGATCTCTCGTGGGCGTCGGCACGAGGCAGGGCTCTCCATCTTCATCGACAAGCTTCCTCACTGCCGGGAGCATTCAGCGTGGTGGTGGGCAACTAAGAGCCGTAGCTCTAAATGTGGAGAAACGCTACTCGTCTTCAGCCCTAAAGAGGAAAGAGATAAGGTTGTGAGACATGCTGAATACGGGTACTTTTCCGTGAAAAAGCGTCGCTCTGGATCCTAGCTGGTATGATGCTTGTGATAAGCTTTGCTATCTTCCCCCAAATCCCTGGCAGCCTCTATTGTATGTCAAGCGTCGCGACGTTCTGCCTTGACGTATGCGACAAGGGCCCCCTAGGTGCATGATAGACTTATATAAATCATGGCTCAGAGACAAGTATTACGTTGCGATTTCATTCACCAAATTCTACTCTGATCTTGCGCGAGGTTTCAGCACATATTCTTTGAAAAATGACAGCCATCAAAAGTGACGATGAAGTCATCAAGACTACCGCTCAGAATGACATAGAGTGCGGCCAGCTTGTGGAAAGCCAAGAGGGCCTCCACCGGAGGGTAGGAGGTCGGCAAGTACAACTTTTCGCAATTGGCGGCTCCATCGGCACTACTTTATTCGTCGCCATAGGAGGTATTCTCGCTGTTTCGGGGCCCGGATGGCTTCTCATAGCGGTTGCTCTCCAAACCTGTTTCGTTGGACTACTCAATAACTCTATCGCCGAAATGTGTGTCTTGATGCCCGTTCCAGGTGGCTTTGTTCGTCTCGCTGGAAAATGGGTTGATGAAGCACTAGGGTTTATGAGTGGAATCAACTTTTTCCTTTACGAAGCTGTTTGTATTCCATTTGAGATCACTGCTGCGGTTTCCGTTTTGCAATTCTGGCGAGAGGATATATCTGTCGAAGCAGTCATTGCGGCATGCATTTTTGTTTACGGGTGCGAGCCATAGCATCACCCCTTCCTCAAGTATCAGAAACTAACTGGTCTGCAGTCTTATCAATGTGGTAGCTGTCAATTGGTACGGAGAAGTGGAGTTTTGGTTGTCGAGTGGCAAAGTCCTTCTCATTATTATGCTCTACGTTTTCACCTTCGTTACTATGGTCGGTGGGAATCCACGCAACGACGTTTATGGTTTTCGATACTGGTCCGAGCCCGGCGCGTTCAACACATATCGATCCGAGGGCTCTCAAGGCCAATTCGAAGCCTTTCTGTACGCCCTATTCTTTGCGGCTCTGCTCGTCGTCGGTCCCGAATTCATCTCGGTAATTGCAGGAGAAGCGGAGCGACCACGAGAGGATATCAAGCACGCATTCAAGACCATGTACTGGAGATTTGCTATCTTCTTCATCTTTGGGGCTCTCTGTGCCGGTATTGCTATCCCGTACAACGACCCTACACTCTTGAGCAGCCAGGGAATCGGGTTTTGCCGCGGCATCTCCGTATGTCATTGCAATGCGGAACTTCGGTATCGGTGTTCTGCCGGATATTACCAATGCACTGCTCTTCTCGAGTATCTTTTCAGCTGGTAACACGTACGTCTATACCGCCAGCCGCAACCTCTACAGTCTAGCACTGGTCGGTCAAGCGCCCAAGGTGCTAGCCCGGTGCACGAAGAAAGGAGTGCCACTTTACTCCCTTCTGGTGACCATGATGTTTGCATTCCTTTCTTTCCTCCGGGTGTCAAACTCTGGAGCTACAGTACTGAACTGGCTGATGAATATTCTGACGAGTGGTGGGCTGATCAACTACGTTGTTATCTGTATTACATATCTCAGATTCTACTATGCTTGCAAGGTGCAAGGCGTGGATCGCAGAGCCTTTCCGTACTATGGCTGGGGACAGCCTTACTGTGCTTGGATTGCCTTTGCTGAGTTCATACTGATCACATTCGGAATCGGCTATACTGTATTCCTTCCGGGACAGTTCACCGTATCTTCTTTTCTCACCAAATATGCTATGCTTCTCATCACTCCTTTTACTTATTTGGGTTGGAAGTGGACAAAGGGGACAAAGATTATCGAGCTGGCACAAATGGATTTGATTTGGTGTCGCCCTGCGATAAACTCTTACGAATTGACGCTTCCTGAGAAACCTAGCTGGAGAGCTGAGGTCAAGGCATACCTTTCTCGGCGCAAATAGCTTACGATCAGGCATGACCACTAATAATATGCGACGAGAATTAGTTCAACTTGGCCGCTTTCTTCATACTCGTTCTTCATCCCGAAGATCGTTCCAACGTGCTTCATACTAGCCTCGCTAGCCTCATTCGCGCCAGTGAATCAGCCTAAGGACGACTTTGTCCCCCTTCCCGACTTCAATTTTAGAAGATTGCTCAGTACTATGCATGTACTCTGTAAGCACGTGCACCCTCCACACGTAGATGGAAGGGAAAGATAAGCGCTGATTGTAGATCTACATATGCTGCTACCCTAGAGAATGTGCTAGATTGATGAGTCTTATCGCGATATCAGCAGGCCATACATAGCATCTACAAAAGTATGAGCTCCACACTAAGACTAGTCTAGAGATATGCTGCAGCTATAACAAATTATCACTCTAGGATTGGTCGAGCTGGCTATCTTAAAGCGGAGTCTCGCGAAACGTCCGTAAAAGGAAAGTTTCCAGGGCAAGGTTTGTTCCGTAGCGTCTGTTTGGTCACTTACAAATCGGTCACAATCAAATCTGTGTCTGAATACCTAGTATGCTCAATCCCGCCATTTACCGAAACGAAGATGTTTGATATCGTTTGACTAGAATTGCATGACCAGATTACTCGACCGATTCTGTCTTTGAAGTTGGATACCACCTTTTCCAAAAAAGAGCCAAATGGCCTGATTTTCGACAACACCAGCGAAGAGTATTTTCAGAGTACAAAGATTCAATCAAACGAACATTATGGGGAGGTACAAAGTTCGCTTTGCATCTGTTCAAAGTTCCGACTCGTTTGACGCAAATACTGCATCTGCTTCAATACCTACGGATGACACTCATGACAACTTTTCTTTCGGCATCGCGTGTGCCCCCAAAACAACGAAGAGGCGTCGCTACACTCGCCGCAAAAGTCGTGCTGGTTGTACGCAGTGTAAGCTTCATCACTTAAAATGTGATGAAAGCTTCCCGGTTTGCGTACGATGTCAGATTTCGGGTTCGCTCTGTTGGTCCCAACCACAATTGACAAAATGGCAAGTTGAGATGCCATGGCTGTCTGGCGCCGGGCTGCCATCATACTTGAGCAGCCCATCCACAGATAAGAGATTGCTCAAGTATTGGCTTGAAAAGGCCAGTCAGATTATGACACTCGACCCTGACAATAATCCCATGTCATTTCCCATATTGGCACATCTCGCTGCCTCGCCAGCGTTGATTCACGCTCTTCAGAGTGTAAGTGCAGCGCACGAGCACTTCTTCACATTTACGAATCTTGCAAGCGCTGTCGAACAGCGTCAGAATGCTCTCCGACTAGTCCAGCTGGAGCTCCAACCTGCTAGCAAAACTCTACCATCAACGTTTCTTGCTGTCTTTCTGCTGGGATCATTCACTAGCTGGATAGAAGGTAGCTTCACTGAATTTGGGGCGCAGCATCTTCTTGGGGGCCGAGCGATAATCGACTTGTTAGTCGCTACACCAGAAATCTACGAAACCGCGCATTTGAACTATGTTGTTGGCTGCTATATCTATTGGGACGCTTGTTGTTCATTCATAGCGGAGCCGAATGAAATACCGGTGCTGGAAACAGTAGGTGTGGAACGTGTCCTGCAAAGAATGCGGGACACGTTCCATCCCATCGGGGGATTCTGTATGGATATATTCTTCACGATTGGCAAGATCGGTAGGTACTGTCGGAAAGTCCTTGCAGGCGAGGAGCGTGACTTGGCTGGGGAGGCTCTTCTTAGCAAGCAATTGCTGCAAAGACAAGTTCCGGTGCAGACAGCCTTCGAGTCAACTCTATGCGAAGCCTATCGAAAGCATGGTTTGATCATGTTGTATCGTATCTGTGGACGTTTGAGATTCAATTCTTATCACGAGGAAGATACTGCTCTTTTTGGGTTCACGACGGAAGAGATCATCAGAGGCTATTCGCTGGAAGTTTTGCAAGACTTATCTTCAACACCAACAACTTCACATTACTTTAATCTTCACGGTATTCCGCTTTTAACAGCAGGCTCGGAGTTGGATAGCTCAGATGGGGAATTACGAGAAGAAGTGTTATCACGTTTCAAAGCCTTATTCTCGTTGAATCGTGTTCCCTCAAGTTTAGTAGCCATTCGGCTGCTACAAGAGGTGTGGGCCCTGCGAGACCAGTCCGACAGGAAATATTCCTGGTTGGAGGTCATGTTGAAGAAAGGGTGGAGACTCAAATTGGGCTGAATGTAACGATCATCAGACCTGTCGTTTATGAAATCATAACAGATGTCAGCAGAGCAGGCATATTTCAATGTCAGATTATCAGCGACAGGTTCCATGGACACACTGTGAGATATTTCTTACCATTGCAGACTCATGTAAAAAGGCTTTCAAACTTTCTATAAAGTTGACTACGTATCTTTTTTTTTTTTTTTCTTTTTTTTTTTAGATATTCTGGACTGTGTTATATGTCATTCCTCGGCAGTCCATCACAATCCAACTCTATTGGGTCCTAATCACCATTGTCTCTGGAGAAATGTAACAAGGCCTTAATACTAATCAGATCGGCAACATAGTCACCTTTGAGCTCCATTGGACAGTCCTCCGCTACTGTTGATTTCAGGCTCGTATATATGGCGGCAATTATATGTTTTATCACTATTGGCGTAACAAGTTAGCAAGCTGTTCGTCTTTTTCGCACTTCGCTCTCACCACTGAATTGGGAGTTGTCTTACAGAATTGAGCCAATAAATTACCAGGGCATCCCCTCGGCCCGCTTGAAAATGCCCAGAACCATTTTTGCGATTCACCGTTGCCGTGCCAAGCAGAAGCTTCGGGCAACCACCGTTCTGGATGCCATCCATCAGGGTCAGGGAAGACCTCTTTTGCTCGGTGCAAGCAGAACGGTGATGAACTGACGATGACACCCCCGGGAATATTGTCGAATTCTCCTAGCTTGGTTTGTCTTCCTTTCGGCGTGATCCGCAATTCCTGTCCAGTGTTTGGCCCATTGAGACGGAGGGTCTCCATGACCACAGCATTCAGGACTGGGAGCCCCTCTATTACTTTCGGATCTGGAAGTTGATCTCTTTGCGTGGTATCTTGATTGTTCGCTGCTGCGCGAAGCTCTCGCCTGAGCCTCGATTGGATGCGCTGGTCCTGAGAGAGATGTCAACATGCAAATATCAATACAGTGGGAAATACATGTATTACCCCCAAGGTTTGATCCATGATCTCACTAGCGATTGATATCTGTTGTGGGCTGCGAGGCTTTCGGAGGATCTGTTCCCAATGTTCTTCCACTTCGCCAGAGCGGCGCAGGTGTGCTGGCATGGTCGTATAGTCTGTTAAGGTTGGCGATGATGCTTGCCCTTCCTTTGATGTAGCAGTCTTGAACTGCGTGTAGACAACTGGGTTCTCTCCTGATCCAAAAGGCTCCTTCATCCCGGAATTAACTGCTGCAACTTCCTCATCGACTGCGTCCATCAATCGTAGTAACCAGGCATCAAGCTCATCACTTTTCTGCAGACTGGCATCTGGAATGAGTGAAAACCCTAGTTTCTCCAGTATTGAGGTGAACAGTGGGAACTCCGAAGGCCAATAGAACATTTGTTGTGGCCGGCTGATTATCATTGTAGTGTTGAAGCGGTCGACGGACGGGAGATCTTCCAGATATCGGGTGGAAACCCGACGTCCGAAAACGAATGCTGTCCATAGATCCATAGCTAAAGCCCGCATAATGACCATGATATCGACAGTGTGGCGCTCAACTGTCGATGGTCCCGCGAGTAATGGTAGTGCAGCTTGGTACATGGTTGCTTTCATTATAGCTGGCAGATCTCTGGAGCTGTGAAGGAACGATTTGCTCAGGATATTTCCGATTCGCCTTCGTTGTATGCCGTGGTTGTGAGGATCCAATGCGGAGGTCATATCATCCATTCTGCCTGATCAGTATGGATGTTGCATGGAGCTTCAAAGAAAAGCAGCAAAGCGAACTCACATGAAGTTTTTGAATTTCAAGTAGAAGTGGTGTTTCTCGAAAGCTTTTGTTGTATAAATGGTCTTGAATCCATCTTGCACGCAGTTGACGCTCAGTTCATTCGGACCTAGACGAACCACAGGTCCGTATGCATCGTGTGCTGCTTCCAAGAACCTGTTCAGCTGATTCTGATGTCGCAGCCATTTAATCCAGAGTGAGGAAAAAGGCGCCGAAAGGTGTGAGTTCGGGATTTTTGACAATGGAGAAAAGAGGGCATTATGAATAGCAGAAACCACTAAGTACAACAAATTCGCCGCCAGAAGGCCGCAGCCAATAGCGAAGTACTCCATGCTAAACTCGTAACGACTTGAGTTCCTCAGTATCTCCAAGTTGGAAATGCCAATACACTTGTTTGTGACTGAGAGATTTTGTGATATAACACCAAGCATGCGAATATAAAGCCACATCATATACCATGAATTAGAATGTATCAGTCAGATTGCCTTGAAAATGGTGTTGTCTCTGCCCCACCTACCATTCAGGGAAACTACCGTGAAAAGATCTAAAATGGTAAGGCGTTAATTCAAGACCCCAGACCCCACATGTGCACAGCTAGGTAAGGTGAGAATAGCGCTGCAGATGTCCAGTTCCTAGATTATGGAGATAGATAGTGTTTGGTCCCAATCTGGCAAGAGTATGTTTTGTTTGTTGGAGACCCAAACTTCCAGACTCGCTGCTTCAGTTACTGAAAGAGGAAAGACCGTGTAAAGTTCCGAAATGGTAGGACTTAGTTAGCCTGAATGCTGCTCTTCACAAATCGAAGAAGCTTCCGGGCTCCGATGTGATAAGATGGAACGGGAGAGAAGATAACACAGTTCGACAATATGCCGATAGAACTAGTGATTTGACGTTATACTATGGTAGAGTTGAATCCTGAGACTATCTATGGCTGTTTGTGGATGAGTACCATACGTTGGATGGTATCTTGCTGTACTATCCCACTACCCAGTATATTCGAGAAACTAGTGTCCGATCTTTGCTCACACTTAATAGGCCTCCATTACCTCCACACAAGTGAGTCAAGGTTTCTATGGTTATTTAAGGTTGCGAATGGTCCGTCTTCTTCAACTCTCGTGTACCAATTTGAGCCATGACAGCAATCCTGAACATTCAACATACCCTTCTTCGATCTTTTGAAGAGTCAAGTCAGCATGATGACGTTCCCTCCGGCACCAGATTATCTACGAATCGACGCTTCTGAGCACCTTCAGAAGTTTGTTGACTGTGTCAAGAAGAACGTTGCTGTCATCATTAAGAATTTTGCAACGCAAGAACAGATCGATCGAGTCAATGAAGAAACTCGGCCGTACATTGAGAACGACAAGCCATGGCTCGTAAGTCGACTCTCCAGCCAGCCTCCCAGGACTATGTGCTCAAGGATAAAAACTGTTTCATTTGAATCATGTCTTTATTGGCCATTGCTAACAATTCGTTAGGGCAAGATTTTCCCGCCGGAAACTCGTCGCTGTAATGCATTGATTTCGCGTAGCCCAACAACCCGTGATTTCTTCCTCGTGAACCCGCTCGTCACAGGTTTGGTTTCTGAGTTTTGCGACAAGACAACCACAAATTGGTACGGCGAGAAGCAATACACGTATACGTCAAAGGCACACCTCGATACCAGTCTTTCCATGGAGATAGGTCCCGGTGGCAAGGCTCAGCGACTGCATCGCGACGACAAAAACTTCCACGGAGAACATAAAGACCAGACCGCTACTGGATACCAACCTCATGCAGATGTTTGCATAGGTTTCTTGATCGCTGGAGTCAACTCCACTGAGGAGAATGGAGCCACGCAGGTCATCCCAGGCAGCCATCTCTGGGGAGATGATAGGCCACCAAAAGTGCGTTGACTGTTCTGGTTTTCTCTCTAAAACTGAATGATAATTCGCTAACTGTATTGGCTTAGCTCGAGGATGCCTACGTAGCGACGATGAATCGTGGTGATGCTCTCTGCTTTCTGGGGAGCATATATCACGCCGGGGGTGAGAATCGAACAGTTGATCAGAGGAGAACAATCCATAGTATGTTCTTCACAAGAGGGTACTACAGACAAGAGGTATGTACCGGCACCTAAAAAGCTTACTGTAATGTCATATATATCCTTTGGTACGGACACTAATCTCTGCCATTTAACAGGAGATACAACTGCTTATTCATTCGAAAGAAGAGGTCTTATCTTGGACACCTCAAGTTCAACAGCTTATGGGCTATCATATTTCAAGCCCGAACTGCGGCTATATTGAGTTTGTCAGTGCGGTAGACTATATGTCAGGTGCTCATTTGAACAATGAGGTCCTTGTTGACCTGGATCCCGATGATGAGTAAACGGCAGAATAAAACAAGAATGCTGTATTTCACAGGCTTTTGGCTGTGATAATATTGCAGGCTGATAAGAATATTTATTCCAAAATTTATTGGTGTTTATGTGACAGTGACATAGTAGTACCCACCGCAGATTATCTGCTCGGGTATATTAGATAGGTCTTCAGCACTCTCTTTCGTAGCTCTAAAGAATCAACTCGATATTCACTCGTTGCGTTAATGATCACTTATTCCCCTTCGTATTCGCACAAGTGAGAACGAGGCTGTATCAAAAATCCATTTAGAGCTGTTTGAAAAAGTCAAAGCGCTTGACTTGTATTAAATTCAACAGATCCTCGTACTAGATGTTGTTTACAGCTCACTGTAGTTGAACATTCTCAATGCGATACCCTTTGGGATACAGCCAACTCTGAATAGCATGTGTATCTGTCAGTCCGTGGATGTGACACGCTCCAACAAGTACAAAATGGTCTCCTCTTTTCCTAATCACCGAAGGTTGTCGGGACCCTTGGAGGATGCACACCATATCTCCTTGGAACACCCGATTTGGGCACACTCCGAATAAACCCCCTTTCGTCACCATGAGGCGCTGCCCTGGTTCTTGACAATAGTGATGTAAATCAAAGTAACCCTCATTAGCTGAAGATTTGTTTATCTTCTCGATGTTTGTCAGCTGGCTCTGTTCAATATCGCTGTAATCAAATTGGCAATTTTTCCTACCTCTTTCATTTCTAAAAGCGGGTCCAGATATAATGCCCATTGTACCAGTGTCTGCAAATGGATAAGTACGACGCCTTCCCCTTTACCTCTATAGCAATAGTATCTCAGAAATCCGATGAATTTCATGGCGTCTTGCAACGAAACGCGATTGATGTCATGGAGTATGAGATGGTTGGATCTTATGTCAGTGGCCCATCTCTTGTAGTGAAGCGCGCAGTATAATGCGACTAGTGGGTGACCTCCCAAAGCGTACTGCGGATACTCCATTGCGAGATTCAAAGTCCATGATATTGCCTTTAATAAATGGAGTCCCGAGACGGTGAGGTAGTCCTCAAGTAAAGGCCCAATCCTCTCGACAACATCTAGCATGACCGCAGACACACGCATCTTGTAGCCTTTGATTTGTGCTGAGTAGGAGCTCCCGAAAACTGCAGACTCAAGGTTTTCCGAATTTCGAACCCAAACTGGGGCTTCTGGTTCCTCCGTACGGCTTATACCGGCAAAGTTTGGTGTCCAGGATGGTAACCCGGGAAACGATGACCAGTTATGCCCGATACCAGCAAAACTAAGTAGGGCCAACTCGCCCATGGTAGTTGTATTCCTCCAAGAATCGTCTCGGTATGCTCTGACGTATTCAACAAAGAATTTGACACACGCCTCTGTGACTGAAATATCCTGACTATAGTTTGGTGTAATCTTCAGATGGCTGAGACCCAATAAGCCGTAGATATGGTCCCGTGGATCAGTAGCACGAAGTCCTCCAGAAACTGACCAATCGAATTCCACTTTGGCGTTCGACGATGCATACGCCTTCCTGCTGATACGAGCTGCGATCATATGGGACAAGGCCATGAAATGGCGGGTGAATAACCTTCTGACAAGTATCCAATCGAGGTCTGGGACATAGTCTGGCTTCCTTTTCGTCGATTTTCCGAGATTTGCTAGCCAATTGTTCAAGATGAATAAAGACTCCATGGTTATCGAGCGTTTGCCACAAGCGAACAAGGGTCTTTGCGACAAAACAACCTCTTGAAAAATCCACACTCGCTGCCAATACGGGGATTCGAACAGAGCGAAGATTTGAAACCATCCTGATTGTTCAGGGGAGTCAATTGGGACGCCTTTACTGAATAGGCCAGGATGGTTCTGGCACCAATCGGTCAAGTGTTGATGTTCAATCTTCTGCACCAGAGCTTGTAAGTCTTTCAACTTCAAATCGAGCTGGAGTGTTGCAGTGAGCAAGACCTGGCCCATGGTTCTTAAGCTTCCTTCAATGGCTCCTAACTTTCGGAATTCCTCCCCGAGCTTTGGATCGCTGAGACCACTGCCTATGGCAAGACTGCCTCCAGTACAGTTTTTGGAGCCAAGTCTTACCTGTCCCAGATTTCGGGAAATATCCCGCAGTGGAGGGATCAGTGACTTCATTGAACCAATGTTTAAAAACCCCCCTGTGGATGGTGACAGAGAGCTTAAAGACCGCATTAGGTAATTGATAAGCCTGCTCGCAGCAGCAATGGCATCCATAAGTTGATCTGTCGAGACACTACCATATAGCTCCGTAAGAATAGGCATCGGAAAATTTTGTGTGCTTTTGATCTTGTCGTCGCAAATCTGCAACGCACCCCGTAGGGCCTCCATGCGTGATGCGATGCCGTAGGTCGCGTCATCGAGTTTTGCCACGGTGATATGTTCATGATCACTAAGGTCTCCCATTTTACATTCGCAAGCCACTGTCTCGATCCAATCGATCGCATCAAAGATGCCTTTTTCCGGTAGACCCAGCCAGCAGAAAACGGTGCCGGCCTGTGCGTATATATCTCTCATCAAGGGGACCTGTTGATTCTTCTCGGGGATGTCGGTCTGATTTATGCATATGGCGTCAGCCCAGATCCATAGGTCCGGATTCCTTTGATGTAAATGTTCCCTGGCATATTCCAGCGCAGTTGACAGGTTTTTGGTTACGGACACTCGTCTTCCGTTTACTGATATGTCCGTGGTGCTAGATGGATCTCCCCAGACATAGGATAAGGCGTCGAACGCTGTCCCGTCGTCCAAATCAGCTACCCTGAGGTTGCATTCGATATGAGGCGCAGTCGAAATGATCTGTAGAAGCCTGATCTGGCCTTCTTTGATCTTTACCGTTTCATAAATTGATGACATTGTTGGCTCAACACGTATCAATAAGTCCAAACGAGAGGATAAGTGTGCGACTCAGAAGGAAAACATGCGCATTGTTGAACAGCTTCCAGCGAACACAAGGTTTAGTGCTCCTTAGATTTTGGTATGCGATCGAAGAGCACGAAGGTACACTGAACATACACAATTAGAAAGACTGCTCTACTTGGCTTGTTTTCCTCCTCGATATGCTGATCGCTCTGTGAAGTTTCTTTTTCATGATTTGAAACAACACAACCCCTTTGTTTAGCCAGTATGAAGCAGCCTAATAGGCACATCGCAAGGCATTCCGACGCAGCTGCAGGTGCGTGTCGGTACATTGCCTAGGTACCTAATATTCAAAGGGCGTGGTCGGGCGAAGCCCCCCTGTATCAAATTTTCGCCCACAGACCCCTTGCCTCAAGAAAATCATAGTGACACCGCTCAACTTCTCATAGGTGCTCTTTGCTTCTTCTCAATGACGATGTATTTATCCTGACGCTCCTTTGCAAGTGCACGTGAGCCCACACTGGATTCAGGAATGCGGTTGAATCCACGACAGACAGCGATCCTTTGGCACGTTGACTGAAGTGTAGCAGTGCATATAAAGAACCGATCAGTACTCGCACCGTTGGATGAGCGTCTTCTTTGTTGCTGCTGATGATTCTTGTTCTCCCGCAACGCGCTATGATTGGGGTGCAGCAGACCTGGGCGGTCAATATGCCTACCTTGATCATGTACCGACAAAAATTGCTTTCCACGGGTACTCAGGTTCCTAGGAGGATTGAAGACCTCTAAGATGTACGGGTTACATACCCTGAAGGGCACTAAGGTACCTACCTAAGGTTAGCATTAAGACGACAGCGCAGGCCAGTTTTCGGGACTGGGGTGGGGGGCTTCCTGACCTAGCGCCGCCACTTCCCTCCTGGTACTGCGTAGCGTAGCGTGCGAAAGGGCCGTGGCTGTTGTCGAACCGCGTTCTTTCTCAGGTACATAGTACATGTAGCCACGCGACTCAGTGGCAGGTCTTCACCATGCACCCTGTCCACTGCTTGCTCTAGCTAGCAATTGTATTTCACCGGCATAGTAGTGCTACTAAAACGAAATGCTTACACTTACGCGATTGAGCGTGCTCATCAAAGTCTTTCAACGCCTAGGTACTATCTCATTGACAGAAGCCTTCGCGGCTTTGGGACCCTGTACAGAGTATAGATCAAATTCGTAGCCAAGACGCCACGCACTTGTCATGATCGCTCCCGGCCAATCACCACCAGGGTCGCATCATGCATTAAGCGCCGCGGGGTCAGCCCGCGAGGTTGCGTGAAATTGCCCTCAACTCTGGATCTGGCTGCCTACCTAGATATGTAGTCATGGCACCGAGCTTGGAATTGAGTCCCTAGTCATTAATAACCTTTGAGAGCACTATCACCGACAAGCCAACAATGGCGACGCAGCCGCGCAGGCACAATGCCTACACAGTCGGATGGGTCTGCGCCCTGCCAAAGGAGCAGACAGCCGCAATTGCAATGCTCGAAGAGCGACACCCGAACCTCTCCAAACCAACCAGCGACCCAAACTCCTACACTCTCGGCTCAATTCTTGGCCACAATATCGTGATTGCCTGTTTGCCGAAGGGGAAGGTCGGCACTAGTTCAGCTGCGACCGTCGCGACTCACATGGTTAGCGCCTTTCCGGCCGTGCGGTTCGGGCTGATGGTCGGTATCGGCGGCGGTATCCCAACCAAAGTACGGCTCGGAGATGTAGTTATTAGCGTACCTATCGACCAATACCCTGGCGTCGTGCAATGGGACATGGGCAAGGCCGAGCAAGGCGGCGTTTTTCGACGAATAGGCGCGCTCAACAATCCACCGAATCTGCTTTTATCTGCATTAACGACGCTGGAGTCAGATACCAAAATGAACGGCACTAGAATTCCAGACTATCTTCATAAGATGAAGCAAGATTGGCCACGATTAGTATCGAAGTACCTGCGATCGGATTCTCTACAAGACATTCTGTTCAAGGCAGGCTATAGTCATATAATAAAACAGGATTCAGATGCCTCAGAGGCAGAGGAGGAGGAGGATGCATCAGACGACGATGCTGAAGAGGACTGCCGGCACTGCGATAAGACCCAGATAGTCAAAAGGAGACAACGGGATATGCGCGTGCACTATGGGCTGATCGCGTCGGGGAACCAGGTTGTCAAAAATGCCGGCGTCAGGGATCAGCTATCGAAAAATATGGATAAGAAGGTCCTTTATATCGAGATGGAGGCTGCGGGACTAATGGACAGCTTTCCGTGCATTATGATTCGAGGGATTTATAATTACGCGGACTCGCACAAGAATAAGTCATGGCAGGAATACGCTGCTGCTATCGCGGCAGCATTTGCGAAAGAGCTTCTAAGCTATATTCAACCACAGGAGGTCGATCAAAAGGGAACCATAAAGGACATATTAGACAAAGGCGAGTAATTTCATACAATCCTTACGTGCTATAACGAGAGGTTTAATTATCGATTATTAATATCTAGTAAAGTCTCTAAAACAAAATCTCAAGTCGAGCAGACTAAAATAATTCTCGAAAAAGAAAAGGATCTCAAAATATTGAAGTGGCTCACTCCCATCGGTTTCGGCCCGCAATATTCCGATTATTTGCGGAGACGACTACCTGGCACAAGGCAGTGGCTTCTCGACTGCGAGGTATACCGAAAGTAGGTGGAAGAGCCTAAACAAAAGCTATTTTATCTAAGCATACCTGGGGCTGGCAAGACAATCCTCTCATCCATCGTCATTAACAACCTTAAAAGTCTCTTTTCTGCCGATCCTACCACTATAGTGATCTATATCTACTGCAATTTCAACCGCCAAGCGGAGCAAACATTAGAGAATCTTCTCTCTAGCCTTTTGCAGCAACTCGCCCATAATAACGTCCGTCACCTATTTTTTGGCACCCCTTATATTTCGGCACCTTTATTTTCGATACGCTTAGACTTTAATTATAAATTTTAATTAATTTTTATTTTAGCTATAATATTATAATAATATATTTTTTATTATTATTAGGGTTTTTAAAATCCCCGGATTTATTTAAATTATCGTTAATTTCGCTAATTTTAATTTAAATCCTCCGGATAGTTTTAATATCGGCAAATTTCGAATTTAGGCTTATTTTAACCTTTTTACGCTTCCTGGCCCTACGGGTATTAACCTCTGCCTGCAATATTTTAATTTTTCGCTATATAATTATTAATTTATAATCCCTTTTATCGAAGCCTTTTTAGATTTTCCGAAATAATAAACGTTATATAAATATATTAATATTAAGCTTGCTAAATAAGCAAAATTAATTACGAAGCTTATCCTTTTTTTAAAAAATTAATTACGCTATTATTAATATATTTACCGCTTATTTCCCGCTTTTTTTATTATCGAAAAACCTTTTATAAACCTTATTAATTTATTTAGCAAAAATTTTCGCATTTTTAAATAATAAAAGGCTTATTAAAAGCTTAGCTATATTTATAAGCTATAGCCTAATTTATTTCTAGCTATTAATAATATTTTTTTTTATAAAACCTATTTTCCGAGCTTTTTTATAATATATTAAAAAATTCCTTTTGCTTATAATAATATTAGCATTTTAATAATTAAAATTCCTAAATTCCTTTTTATATATTATTTTAAAAAAACCGAAAATTAACTAATTAAAAGGTTAAAAAATATAAAACGCATAAAGCGGCAAAAAAATTAAATATATTTTATTTTTAAAATACGTATATATAAATTTCGTGGTTTCGTAATTTTTATAATTATTTAAAATAAATAATTTGGCTTTTTAAGGGTCGCTTAGCTAAATAAAAAGGATAAAAACCTTTTATAATTATTCGAAAGCTATAAGGTTTAAAATCCATTTATTATTTATTACCGTAAATTTTTAAAAACCGAATAAAATAAAATTTAAAGGGAATTATTATTATTAAATATTTTTTCCCTTATATATTATAAATAAAAAAAGCATTTTGCTATTAGCAAAAATATATTCGATAAAAGTAATTTAAATACGGGACCTAGGCTATTTTTTTCGAATAAAACGAGATTTTAATAATTTAAAAATAAGCCTATTTAATCCTTTGCCTTTAAGGATATTAATTTCGTTTATATTATATCGATTCGTAGCTTTAATAGCTATAATTTTAAATATAGCAAAATGCTTAAATTATAGCTTAATAATATTAGTTAAAGCTTTATTTATACGCTATAAATCGATAGCTCTGCTTTTATAAACCCTTATTAATAGGTTCCTTTTAATAAAAAATTATATTTAATTTTTTCTAAAAAGTTATAAATTTTTATAAATTTTTAAAATGCGTTTAGCAAAATCCTTTAATTATTAATAAATTAGCGGCAGCCCTAAATTAGCTTAAATTCGAACCTATTTAGCCAAATAATTTTTATTAATCGGTAAAAGCCTTTACTAATTAAAAAAGGCAATATTTTTTAATTAAATGCTTCGCATCCGATTTTAAAATATTAATCGTAAAATACCCTATTTCGATATAGCCTTTTTTATAAATTAACCTTATATAACCTTTTTAAAAGCTTAAATAATATAATTTTCCGTATATAAAGGCATTATTATTTAATTAAGCGTTTTACAAAATTTAGTAGTAATTAAATATAAATTAATAAAAAGATAAAAATTTAAAAATAAAGGGTATTTATAGCGGTAAGGGATTTTAAAGGTGCCGAAATATGGGGGGTGCCAAGAAGTAGGTGACGGACGTTAATTCCCCACTACCAGAGGCTCTAAATAACCTTTATAAGAAACATGCAAAGAAACGAACTAAACCGACTCTTGCAGAGATCACAACGGCACTACAAACTGTGACTGCAATATTCGCCAGGGTGTTTATAATTGTCGATGCGCTGGATAAATGCCAGGTGGCAGACAATTGCAGAAAAGGATTCCTCGAGGAACTCTTTAAGCTTCAGACTCAGCAAGGCGTGAGCATCTTTGCGACGTCTCGGCACATGCCTGACATCCTGAAGGAATTCTCGAATAGCTTGAAAATTAAAATCCGGGCCAGTAAAAAGGATATACGAAGCTATCTGAAAAGCGCTACATCGCATCTTCCCGGATTTGTTGCTGAGAGAAGCGACTTATAAAACGAGATCACCCAGACTATTAGTAAGATAATGGATAGAATGTAAATCTACCGTGGACGTATCAATCAATCTATGCTAATTTATTAGGTTCTTGCTGGCTCAGCTCTATTGCGATACTCTTATCGATAAAGATAATCCTAAGATGTTACGCAACGCACTGCGGGAATTGGCAGCCGGCTCAAAAAGTTATAAGGCAGCGTATAACGGTGCAATGAAACGGATCGAGGGCCAGCTCGAAGGGCAAGCCAAGCGTGCAAAGCAAGTGCTTGCATGGATCACATATGCTCAACGGCCACTCACTAAGATAGAGCTGCAGCACGCGCTCGCCGTTGAAATTGGCGGAATAAAGCTGGATAATAATAACATTACGCAAATTCATAATATTGTTTCCGTCTATGCAGGATTGGTAATAATCGATGAATCGAGCAGCGTTATTCGTTTGGTATATTACACAACACAAAAATACTTTGAAAGTACGCAAAGCAGATAGTTTCCTGCAGCGCACTCGGCGTTGGCAACAACCTGCACCACCTATCTCGCATTCGAGACTTTCGCTGATGGGCGCTGCCGGAACGGTTATGAGTTTGCAAACCGTCTAGAAGAACATTGCTTCTTTCGATATGCGGCTTCATATTGGAGTCATCATGCACGAGAAGCTCCTGGCTGCGAGGCGGTCCTTCGATTCCTCCGAAAAAACGCACAGGTCGATGCATCAATTCAAGCATATTTTACTAATAAACAGCGGCTTCATTAGCTATACCGTTCAAGCACACCTCGCAGAATATTCGGCACACACCTAGCGGCCATGTTTGGACTTGGAGATATTATATCTGCGTTATTGAACAACAGGAATCGGGATGCAAGAGACAGTACCGGGCGAACGCCGCTGTCGTGGGCGGTCGCGAATGGACACAGACACGTCATCGAAGTGCTTTTGAGCACGAAGGAAGTGGATGTCAATACAAAAGATTCTGATGGTCAGACGCCGCTATCGTTGGCGATAAGGAACAAAGATATGAAGATGGTCGAACTGCTCCTCGAAACGGGGAAAATAGACGTAAACGCGAATAATACGGAACATAACTGGACGCCGCTATTATGGGCGGCTAGATACGGACGTATAGAGTTGGTGAAACTGCTTCTTGGGGCGAAGGAATTGGATATTAACGTAAAAGACGCAAAATATGGTCGGACGCCGCTATCGTGGGCAGTCGAGAATGGACACAGATACGTCATCGAAGTGCTTCTGAGCACGGATAAAGTGGACGCCAATACAAAGGATACTAATGGCCAGACGCCGCTATCGTTGGCGATAAGGAACGAAGATATGAAGATGGTCGAACTACTCCTTAAAACGGAGAGAATAGACGTGAACGCGAATAATATGGAATACAGCTGGACGCCGCTATTATGGGCGGCTAGATACGGACGCACAGAGTTGGTAAAATTGCTTCTTGGGGCGAAGGGAGTGGATATCAACGCAAAAGACGCAAAATATCGTCAGACACCGCTATTATTAGCGGCCGAGTACGGACATATAGAGGTGGCCAAAATGCTTCTCGAGACGAATGGGGTGGACGTCAACGCTCAGGACACGGAAGACTTTCAGACACCGCTATCGTGGGCAGCTAGATACGGACGCACAAAGGTGGTTAGAATGCTTCTTGGGACGACGGAACTCGATATCGATGCTAAAGTTGATAATGGCCGGACGCCGCTATCGTTAGCGGCCGAATATGGATATACAGAAGTGGTTAAACTACTTCTTGAGACGAAGGAAGTGGACGTCAACGCCAAAGACACGAGATATGGTCTGACACCGCTATCATGGGCGGCTAGATACGGACACGCAGAGATTGTTGGACTGCTTCTTGAGACGAAAGAAGTGGATGCCAACGCCAAAGACAATGATGGTCGGGTACCACTATCATGGGCGGCTATATACGGATGCACAAATGTGGTCAAAGTGCTTATTGGGACGACTGAAATAGACGTTGACGCTCAAAGTATTTATGGTCGCACGCCGTTGTCCTTGGCGGCTGAATACGGATTCACAGAGGTGGTTGAATTGCTTCTTGAATCGGAGGAGGTGGATATTCACGCTAAAGATAATGACGGTCGGACGCCATTATGGTGGGCAGCAAGAGCGGGAAGTAAGCCTATCGTTGAGGCGCTTCTCTTGCTAGGGGCAGATTCTGATCTCAAGTTTCAATAGAGCTCATTACTATGCAATGTATCGTATCGAGCAACCATCGACCTGTTGAAAATATCCTACTTCCCATAGGCGCCTCGTTCGGAAATACATATTATTCATCACTTTTCTTTCGTAGCTAGTGTATTAATCATATATCCTCAAGTAGGAATGCGGAGTCCAACAAGTAATCAATTGTGTTTTTGAGGTGTCTACTTCATACTTACCTAAGGTTAGACATCAAGACTGAGAGCGTTACCGTGTCTCAGGCTATCGAGAAAACCGTCTACTTTCGCCAGCACACCCTTCGACCGCCGATGCGTCCCCTCAACTTCCAGGCTTTTTCTATCAATGCAACAAAACGGCTCGTTAATTGATTTTCCAAGCTATATATTGCGATCTTATGTAAGTTGAGACTGGGGAAATGAATCCAATAGCCTCGATCGCGCGACGCAACAGGACTTCTTTCTTTAAGTATGCGAAACACACTAGATGAGGTGGCGCGATAGTAGATACATCCGTTTGCCGCATCAAACTCTGCTACCGCTCTGCACGAGTCACTGTCGGACTCCGAACAGATTTGTTTCATCGATAAGTAGGGAATTTTTTCGTGCTATGAGAAAGGGGCTAGTCAGCTTCTTCAATACCTATCCTTACACTGGCCCTCTACCTTCACTTTTCACTTTATTACAACTAACGTCTGACAGATATCGATGTCTTTGATTGGATCTATGTCAAGATGGGGAACTAAGCGGAGCACTTCTCCGCCACATGTATAGGTATGTTTGACCATTCTAGCCTCTAGGTATTGGACCTAAACAACTCAACTAATAGTACATCTATCATACCATATGTGACGTGACGTAGTAGTACCCACTGCAGATCACCTACTCGGGTATATTAGATAATTCTTCAGCACATCTGACTTGTAGCTCGATAGGATCAACTCAATCTTCTTTCGTTGCGTTTACGATCACTTATTTCTTTCGGTGTTGGCCCAATTGAGACCACATCTATCATATCTTTGAGAATGTAATGAAGCTGTGGTGAGGTGTGGAAGCTGAGAGCCGACCCAGCTGGACCTAAGCTCAAGCTGCACTGGCTATGTACAGGTGGGCTTGATACCTAAGGCTGCCATCCTACATCGCTGCATAGGCAATCAAACCGCTCATACATACCAGCAGCATGGTCTATCGATCTGGAAATAAGTGTTTAGTGTTGAGCGCAGGCATTTGAGATCGCAAAGAATGCGCACAGCTAATTCAGTGGAGAGTCGTTCTTCAACCATCTGTAAGTGAAGCAATCTTCGAATTCTTTCACTACCTGATTAAATTAAGATGGTAGGCCCAACAGCAGGGAATCCTCCTCCCACAGGCGTCCAAGTGATCACAGACACCAAATAATGGTGTCCCGGCGTCAGGCCATCAATCTCTCCGCTAAGGCCTAGCTCTCCGACCCCAACAATGTAAGAATTAGAATCGTCAAGATCGTAGGCGTTGAGTTGATACAGCTGAACATCGTAACCAGTCACGGCGCTCCAGGTAGCCTTGATACCGCTACCCGTCGATACCGCATTGATGGTAGTGGGTCCCGGAGCGGTCTGAGGATGAGCCACGACGGTGACTATGTCGGTCCAGTCCGAGCGAGCATCGCCGTTGCCGGCCGATCGGACCTGGTACGAGAACGACTCATTTTCCAAAACCCACGTCTCCCAGTAGCCATTGGCGCTAGAGTGAGACACGCTCCAGTCCATGGCCTCTTGTCTCTTGGATCGCACATCGTAGCCTCGATTACCCAGTGTAGCATCCCACGTCAATTCGATCCCCATAGGTACTGCTGCGGCTTTGACATTGGTTGGTACTAGGACCGGGCGCGCTGGAACTTCGCCAATGGTGAAGGCGTTCTTGCCAACTCCGAAATCCTTCCTCAAGACGTTAGAAAAGGCTTGCGCGATGTGGAACTCGCCAATGGCAGCAGGATGGAGTCCGTCGTAGCCATCTGCGCACACTGATGGGCTACAGTCGTAATTGGATTGGACGTCGACATATTTGACGGTCGAGGTTGACGTCGACCACGAGGGTATGGCCTCTTCAAGCATGCTGTTATAGTCTGTCGTCTTGGCTGGCAATTGCTCATTGACCACGGGAATCAGCGTTCGCTGCACAACGTTGCCAACCAGAATATTGGTACGGGGATTCGAGGCCTGTATCTTTGTAATCAGCGAGTGGACGCTTACGAGCGTCCCCGCGGCATCGCTGACGAACCATCCAATGTCGTTGAATCCCAGCATAAGCAAGACATAGTCCGGCGAGTAATCCGACACGTAGCCTCCAATGTGGTCGATATCTTGCACAGCTTGTCTTCCCCACATCGCATAGTGATTTCTGGGAAAGTCCGGCGAGACGCCGGAGTTATACCTACCTGTATCGCGGGGCGAAGCTGGCGGCGCAACTACGCCTGGTAACGCGGCAGGTGAGGGCTTGATATCGTCTACAGTCGCGGCAGGGTATGTCCCTACGTAGGGTCCGACAAAGTCTGCCGCGACCCCTTCTCTATGCAGCCACTCCCATAAACGATAGCGCCACGTGAAGTCTCCATCGGCGCCTTGAGTGATGGAGTCGCCTACGACCATGACAGAGATGGAGGTTGGTGAAGCTGTTGGGGACGTTTCAGGCGACGTCGAAGGTGGTGTGGCTGGTGGTGCATCACAAGTAAAGCCCATGTCTCCTTCACGGTCTCCGTTCTCGTAGCCATTATTCTTGCCGTTGCCCAAAGTGCAGTCATGTGTGCTGGTGTCATGATCACAGAGCCAGTTCTGATCAGCATAAGCAAAAGCGACTGGATCAGAGTCGACATCTCCAACCGAGATCTCAAAGGTATATGGTAACCTGGAATCGATCGAGAGGTGGCCATTAGCGTCGACGGCAGCTGATTGAGCGTGGCCGATTTGGTCACCAGCGGCGTCGTAGAGAATCACATTGAAAGTGTATCTAGAACCAGTTCCGTATTCGTTCTTCTGGAACTGGTTCACATGGGCAGTGCCTGTATAGTTCAGAAAGTCAACAGGCTGCCAGCACGACAACGAACAACCCAACTTTCTGTCACGTAGAACCGAGAAAGGAAGAAGGAGACAACAACACTCACACCATCCAGGCGTGTAGCCTTGCTTGGAAGAATCAGGGTCTATCAAAGACATTCCAAAGGCGGAGCTGGCACCTTTTTTAGGGACACCGCATTCCCAACCCAACAACTGTATCGAGTCCTGACCGGTGAAGGTACAGAGCTTTCCATAGGGGCTATCTCCTTCCGACTTGATGATATCAGTCAGGTTCCACGGTTCCCAGTTGTTATAATCTGCGAAAGCGATGATAGGGCCGGTGAGGCTACATATTGTTAGTACAGTACGAGGCGAGCTATGGTAAGTCAAGCATACCCTTCATGGCCCTGATCCTTTGTGGTGAACTGTACAGAGAAGTCTCCGAGCTCAGGGTAAGAAAAGTATTGCCGGCCACCGACGTAACACACACTCCAATTCCCGGCGCTCTCGCCCGCTTTATCGGTCTGATCGCACTGGACAGAAGTCTGACAGTTGCCGCCATTCTGGGTTGTGACGGTGAGGACACATTTGTCCGGGACTGATGGATCCTAGTTGCGTATGGTTAGTCTTACAGTATTGAACTCTCCTGTTCTCTCTTACATATGCGTTCTCAGTCTTCAGATACTCTGTGACGGCTACTACGAGGGTTGCGATACCCATGCCGTTGAATCCTCTGCGAACGAGGCTAACCGGAAGACCCGATACGAGAGACTGGTTGGCCATGTAGATCATGGCTACAAGCGAGAAAACAAGCGCTACAGCGCAGCGAAATGGATGGAAAGCCATGCTACCAGAGGAACTTCAGTTCGATCTGGTTGACGGTGACAAGAAGGCGATGCGATGCTATGAATTGCATTTTCTTGTTGAAGGCATGAAGAGCTTATATACACTTATAGCATCCATGTCCGACTAACAAAAACCTTGCTTCAATAGACCGAGGCTGGTTTGTGAGGAATTCAAGCATCCTACCCAGCCCTTCACATGACTGCTACATCAACAGTCACATTTGAGTATTACAATCTCCCATGCCGCCATAGATTGTATAGTGAAAAAGAATTACCAAGGCTGTTGATGTTGGCAGAGGATACGAAAACGAAAATTGGTCAAATTGTAGGATTCAGCCAACGCTATTATTAGAGATTAGCCATGAAGCGACCTCTCAGCGACGCCTTCGTGAACAGCCACATTTGTTAAACCCTGCAGCCGACGCCTTAGCGGCTCTTTCAAGCCCAGTCAAAGTGTCAATCTCGCATCTTGACCTCGCAAATTTATGCTTAATCGCAGACAAGGTTATTTCTTTTAGGTTGTAAAAAGGCCTCGATTACCAAGGTGTATAGTAGCGGTACGCCGTGGGGACAAACAAAGAGATCGGGAGCGGGAATGCCAGTCCCCATTGGCAGCTGCAGGCAGTCGTCCGACATATGCCTCTTGCAGAAGGTGATCCACGAATGAATCATGGTTGGAGGAGGTTTGTAACCATCCAAACTTAGCACCCGGGCGCGATACTGACTTCAGCGACTCGTCAATGTCGTAGATACAGTATCGATAACCTGCGCACTGGACCTGGTTAAGCGTGTACGAGGAAGGATTAGGCGCGTTGTCTTCTGGAAGCACTGACCGGTACTATGGCCGCCAGCCTGGGTACGTCAGGAGAAAAAAGAAAGAAAAATTACGAATCGTTCCAATGATGATACTAAATTAACACCTTCTCGAATGGAATTGGGATAGAGCTATGCTTCGTCCGCATCGACGAGCGTATCAAGAACAGTGATCTAACGGCAGTATTCCTGCAACTGGCCCCGAAATGCGCAGCGCTATAGTAAGGTGCTACATTAGTCAAGTCCGACTTTTCAAAAAAATTTGAGAATTTGAAATTTGAAATTTGGAATTTGAAATTGCTGGCTTACGTAAGCGAAAATGCCAACTGCTCGTATAGCCTTTTTCCTTAAGAGAAAAATATATCAAATAAATCTTTCATCAATTCTTATCCAAGCTCTATATATGGATTATTTATTCAAATTTCTTGTCGCTGGAAATATGCGTACGAAAATGGTGTCTTTTTGTATTTGAATTCGTGATATAAATTCGGACATCATATTATGGTGTCCGAATTATTCGTGCCATAGCATATTATACCACTATTACCACCCACCCATTGCGCTGCACCCACTACGCTACACTTATTGCGCTGCACCTATTGCGCTACACCCATATGCCACTATACGAAAATTGGCAAAAAGCATACTCGCGATCGTTAGGGAACGATCACGAATCAGGACCTCTATACCCTCGGGACCGGAACGGTGCCATATGATATCTATTATAATAGCAGCGCAAATATGCTCCGTGACAGCTATACCTACTGCGCTACACCCACTACGCTACGCCCACTGCGCTGCACCCATTGCGCTACACCCACTACCAACCGGAAAGATACCATTTTCGTACGCGGATTCCCGACAACACAAAATTCAAATAATTAATCCATATATATGGCGTAAATACAAATCGATCGGAGATTCCGTCGATATAGTCTTCAATTAAATAAAAGCGTTATACAAAGGATCATCGTAGCACGTTCTAGATGGTAATATTATGGACTTCGCGAAATTGTACCCAAGATTGAAAAGTCGGACTTGACTAATGGTGCACCATACTATAGGCGGAAAGCTACCCCACCCTCTAGCGCGTTGCAACTGCTACAAGTTACC
The DNA here is from genome assembly GCA_011058875.1 of Neopestalotiopsis sp. 37M. Lineage (NCBI taxonomy): Eukaryota > Fungi > Ascomycota > Sordariomycetes > Amphisphaeriales > Sporocadaceae > Neopestalotiopsis > Neopestalotiopsis sp. 37M. The sequence goes on from SWKT01000022.1 coordinate 515,776, forward strand.
ATGTCACAGGCTGCAGAGAAAACCGAACATCTACAAGTTCGGAACAGGTTAAGATAATATGATTGAATCGTTTATTTCCACCCTATCCTATCTCTATAGGTGTCTAGCTCACCACTGTTCATGGATACGCTGAGCTTTCCCATCGCCAGCCGGCGACCTTCCATCTTCAGTGATCTGGAACTCTTTCGAGACAATGATACCGCCATCTGGCTTGCGAGACAACGCCTTTCCGTCTTCCGTCAGGTCCTGCATATTGACATCCGTGTCCCTGTCGAATATAAACTCCTCGCTCACACTCTGTGAGATGGTTATTGTGTGCGATGGTTTCTTTGCAATCGATGACGGCTCGCGGCGCCGGCTGGTGGTGTTTCGTGATCGAGCTTCGCTTCCCCCGATGGTCTTGAAGGTGTGGTGATTGTTTGAAGTCTTGTTAGACGAAAACACGCTGCCAAAGAGAGGACCTAGCCAGGCCCTGAGAAGTGGGAATAGTAGAGGCAAATTGGTCGTGACTACAGAGGTGAAGGCTTCGCGCGTTCCCCATTCGCCGGATAACTGCGCACCATTGATTGGGTCCTACAATTTGTGCATGGTTAGACCACTATGCCGTTGTAACATAGAACGAGGGAGTCTGCAGGGACAAAAAGAACATACTATTTCCACAAAGACCGTCTTCAGCAACGAGCAGACCAAGACAAATACACCAGCACCCAACACCAATGTAGAGCCGATTTTCTTGGCGAGCTTGAGAGTGGTGCCCCAAAGCATCGGTAAGGGAATCATCATCAGATAAAGATCTGTTATAACGCTGGAAGAGAAAGTTGTCCAGACAATGGGGTCCGCTATGGCGCCTTGGCAAGAGTCTAGAAGAACATCATTTGGTAAGAAAGGTTTCCATGAGATAAGGCAAAGGCTTGGTGATACCTACTGCCTGGATCGGGGTTGATCTGCCAATATTTCTCAAGAGGACGACAACCAGCATATATGGCGATTATGGAGGCCAAAAAGGTTGCCCCAACCAGACCAAAGCCTATCCATATGTGTATGCGAAATCGACGGCCAAGTCCCTCCTTTATGATGCGCAAATACGTTAGCAGGTTACTTGGGTAACGATTCGTTCCGGAGTGAAAGCTTACTGTGAGTCGCACATAGAAAACAAGCACCGCCATTTTTAGTGTGAATATGAGACAGCAGTATGTGGTCCAGCCAACGCTAGACAGATGATGTTAGCCATGCGTCTTGAAGTCCCATTTGCAGATTAAGAGCCCAGAGGCTAATCAAAGGAAGCGCCACGAAGCTCTCATTCAGCACAGTAGGCTTTGGAATAGTATAGGAAGTGTCGGTTACTCACACTTGTATCTTGGAACCAAACACTCTCAGTGCGAACTCGACCGAGTCGGGATCTAGCGCTGCTCTTTCGGCATCGGTCATTGAATTGTTGGCAAGCCCTTGACCGTAGTTGACGGCAAAGTAGGCAAGCGTCGACTGCGTCGTGTAGAGAATAATGGCTAGCCAGACAATGTAGTCATCTGCTCGCAGGTTCTTGAATCCCACCGTGTTGATGCGAGAATACGTCCTCAGAACCGTGACAAGAACTCCGAATGAGTACAGCGTCCATAGTTCCGTGTTGAAGGCACGCGTGGCTGCGGCGATGGCTGCAGCCTTTGCGGCCTGGGCCTCTAGGGATGTTTCTGACATCTACGATCGGCGTCGGGTGGATAAGTAGTTAATCGGGATCGTGATCTGATCGAAAGCGTTGGCCAGGTCGAGATTTCCAGAAGGGCAAAGATTGACAGACCGCGAACGAAACTCCATTTAATCATCTGGTAGATCTGGGGACCTACAATCTTGTATATGCGGCGAGGAGGACCTCATCTTGTGAAAGTTTGCCCAATGGTATCAGATAGTTTCATCCGGCCCCGACGGAGCCTTTCAAGGGGCCATTCTGGTTACAAAGTCGGCAGCCAGGTTTGTTGGCCGAATAATGAAGTCGGACGAAACGATGCATGCTAGTCATTTGTTCGTACCTGACAGGCATGGGTTAGCGTAACGGCGACAATGAAACAAGGCAGTCATGAATTTCAATAGCAACCGTACTTTTCATTTTGCAGATAACGTCAGCAAGGGTCCTGAAGAGGCGTGCCTCGGCCGAAAATTAGCAAACTTGTTCAAACCTGCAGTAGGCGCCGCAGACTTTTTGATCATTGGCCAATACAGGATACCAGGCCTTTCAAGTATGTGGACTCGGCCATGACTTGGTTACAGCTCCTGCATGCATGTTCCCCGGAGAATTTACATGTTCAAATTGGCTTGGACGCAGCGCGTGCGGACGGTCGATCCGGCATTGCGGTGCCGACGAACATTCGGTGCTCGATGCTCTAGGGTACTTTTATTATGTAGGCCTGTCGTTTGTTTGAGTAGTCTGAGGTACACCATGGTTTTGAAAGCTCCGTAGACTATATCGCAAGTATTATGAATCAGATAGGAGATTTCACGGAGGCTCCCACGTGGTAGCATTCTCAGGAATGACTCAGTCCCGATCAGGGTTCTGAGGCCTAGAATCGTAAGATGGCGATTCATGCAATGTCGCATCCGGCTCCGAATCCGCGAGCGGGGTTCTCCATGGGCCAAAACTTTGCTCGGCCGGTTGGAGTCCAGATGCTCTCAATCCTCAGGACTTCTGAGTGAGCTTTTCTCTATAGAACTACTCCGATTCCTTAGCTGCGCCGAATAAGTGAAAATGATTTGATGCTCAATTGATGTTTTTTGTTTCCCCTTGGAACAAAGAAGAAATGAGCACCGGTTGACTCCGCCTCCAATAAGCCCTGTCAATAGAGACCAAGCTTGTATTAGGCTTCACTGCGACCTTGCCATGGGTATAATCTGTACCGCACTGGCCGCTAAACTCGATCAAGGCCCCAACCCACAGGGGTCTTCGTTAAGCTCTACAGCGCTGCGGCGGCGCGCAGGGTCAACGAGGGAGAGGGCATAGACAATAATTTCCGCTACTGTGTCACTCGTGGGACCCTGTGAATGCAACCAAATGGCAGATAGACTTCAATCTGCTCTCCAGAGGAGGTCTAGGCCCGGACACGGAGTGAATATACGATGTGTACAGGGCAGTCATTCAATCCTGGCTTCCAAGTTGCGGAGTCGAGGAGTCCAAAGTCAAAACATCATATGATGGGCCAGCACCTGCATAATCACGCTAATTCACGCCTGGGGTTGCAGTTTTGTACTTAAAGAGGCGACGTTGTTATCGGCCTTGATTTATACTTTTGGGCTGCATGCTTTGTTTCCAGCCGCCAGGTTGTGTCATTCCTTCTTTCGAAAAGCTTCACTCTCGCTACTCTATCCTTACCCATGTATCAATCACACTTGGGGGTTGCGGCCCTCTTGGCTGCCGTCGTCCGCGGTGTCGCATGCAGCGTCAACTATACCGAGCTGCAAGGGCAACTCTCCAGCACTGCGTCGATCTTCCTGCCGGGATCTGCAGCATTCGATGATGCAGTGGCACGCTGGTCCAACTTGAGCACCCCCACGAGCAACGTGGTTATCGTTCCGGCGACCGAGGACGACGTCGTCACTACAGTATGTTCTCTTTCTCCTTGTGTCCGTGTGTCATCTCCGAAGGAACCGTTTCTTATGCCCGCGCATTGTAGATCAAGTTCGCCAACACGAATGGAGTTCCCTTCCTAGCTACCAATGGCGTGCATGGCTCCATCACGACTTTAGGTCAAATGACAAATGGCATGGAGATCTATCTGAGCCAATTGAACAGCATTGAGATTGCTGCAAACGGCCAGACGGTCAAGATCGGCGGTGGCGTCATTTCCAGAAATCTGACAGACGCGCTATGGGCTGCAAGCAAGCAGACTGGTAAGTGAACCATGTTTCCACTCATACCCTTGACCATTTCCTGACATATTTAAAGTTACTGGAACCTGCGAGTGCGTGAGCTATCTTGGACCTGCACTTGGAGGTGGCCATGGCTGGCTTCAAGGCCATCATGGTCTCGTCTCAGACCAGTTCGTCTCTTTGAACGTTGCATTGGCCAACGGCAGCTTGGTCACCGTTGACGAAAGCTCTGATCTGTTCTGGGCATTGAAGGGCGCCGGGCATAACTTCGGTATTGTCACCTCGGTGACTTCCAAAATCTATGACCTGGAGAAGCCAAACTATGCCGTCGATACCATCTTCTTCAGTGGCGATCAGGTCGAAGAGGTCTACCAACTCGCGAATGAGTTGTGGATCACCAATGGTACTATGCCTGATGATCTTAACAACTGGTCCTACTGGTTTTACGACCCTACCATTGACGCTGACAAGGTAAGATCACCTTCAACATGACCCTCACATTGATCTTGACTGACATCTAGACTAGCCTGTGATTGCAATGTACATCATCCAAGAAGGAGTTGATGTGGTTGATACAGCCTATACCCAGCCTTTCATGGATCTCGGTCCCATCATGAGCCAACCTCAGAACGGCACCTACCTCGATTTGGCAGCGTGGACTGGAATCTCTTTGTCAGACGGTCCCTGCCAGAAGACGGGCAACGCCAATCCCCGCTTCCCCATCTATCTCAAGGAGTACAGCCCGGCCGCTCAAGCCGAGGTCTACGAGCTCTTCAGACAGGCCACTACCAACGATTCCACCCCCTTCAGCGGAGCCCTGTTCATGTTCGAGGGTTACTCTCAGCAGGGAGTCAAGGCACCTGGTGACGATGCCTCGGCCTTTGCCTACCGTTCCGACAATCTGCTTGTCGCACCGCTACTGACCTATACCCCAACGGGCCCCGAGGTCGAAGAAGCTGCGTATAAGCTTGGTAACCAGATCCGTGATATCCTGTTCCAGGCCAGCGGAGAGAGTAGCCTTCACACTTATGTCAATTATGCTTACGGAGACGAGACGGCCGCTTCCTGGTACGGAAGTGATTCGAGCCGCCAGGATCGTCTGCAGACTCTCAAGTCAACGTACGATCCCACAGCCGAGTTCAGCTTTTACGCTCCGATTGCTTGATTCAGGGAAAGACGAAATTTGGTCCTAGAAACTGGGGTCACCACTGCTGCATGAACAGGTACATACAATAGATAGAGTAATTTACTCAAGTCTTCCATCAATCCTTTGTAAATACGCGCACATATAGCATTATGCACCGTTGGAGCAGTGGCGCAGATCCAACGCAGGCGACTACTGCACGAGCTGCTTGTAGCCATGCTTGAACCTCGTTGAGTATGATTCCGCCAATGCGGAACTTTGTCACGTATGATTTACGAATCTTTATTTGAGGAACATCATCTAAGTTTGGCGCTAATGACGGTGACTACTGTGAGTGTCGGGGTTGACACAAGACTTTGAGTTTGAAAGGCGCCAAGCAGCATTCAAGTTCTGGTCATTCAAGACCTTATTTGTAGTCTTTACAGTATTGATCGATCTCCGCATATTTCAACGCGTCGCCCCCCATTCTCAGATTCATTTCGACGTGTCACCATTTCTTACATTTTTTATATTCATTCAAAGACCAGCCTCTCTACACTGCAACCGAACATAGATCTTATCGCAATCTAAAAAAAAAAAGATCCACGTCATCACCATACAGCGACCTTTTCGCCCAACGCCGCGGACCAGACAGTATGGCGGATATTTGGGCATGTGAAGAGTGCTGGAACAGCATGTCGATTGTCATTTCCCTGTTTTGCCTCCTCATTCAACCCTACCTCATGGCCGTGGCAATGAACAATAGTTATTGGATCCTCCACGGATTTCTTTTCTTAGTCTATTGGTTACATATTAGCAATATCGTGGGCCATGTCTTTCAACTCGCCATCGAGTCGACCAGATACGACAGAGATTTACCACAAGGACACACTCATTTCATCAATCTCAGGGGAACATTGATGCAGTTATTGGGAATATCGTAATGGCAAATAATGAGCGAAGTTTCCCGTAACATGCACAGCAACACTACTCCTAGTAGTTGGGCAATGGAAAGCTGGACTGGAAGGAAGGAGCAGCAAGTAGAAAAGCGGGAAGTGGAACTGGCAAAGCTACGTTAGATATGATGACTGGCGCAGAAGGAGCTGCGAGTAGCAAAACATTTTGCGATGCTCAGAGCTAGTGCAGGCTCTGAAGATTTACAACATGTGGAAGGACTTACAAGTCTTGTTTTCATATTGTATTTCCCCTGATTTTAGCATATAAGATTGGAAAAGAAAATAAAGTCATGCACCAAAGGGCCGTTTTGGGTCCAATAGTGGCTTATACTGATGAAAGCATCTTCATCTCTCCTTTTCTGTCAATTTTTGTTCCGAGACCTCTTCGCTACAGCTGATCAATCATTCGAATGTTGCATACTTTCATCCAACTGCCTCTCAAATCTCAAAAGACTGAAATCTTCCGTGCCTTTCCCTTGCTCTGGAAGGCTCAGGTAGTCTTCATCGCGGATGGCTTCTCGAATCTCGGTGGTGATGGAGGGGCTCGTCAGCAGAATCTTGAATTTGGTCTGTGACTTCGTGAGATCAAGCAAGAAGCAAAGGACTTCGGCAAACTCGTAGCGCATTTCCTCGTCTCGCTCGTAAAAGTTGGCACCGTCAATTATGCAGAACACAGTCTCATCGCGCGCCATCTGCTGAACCAATTGACCAAATACTGAGCAGTAGGCTTGTATGTCACCAGTCTCCATCAGTTCGGCCATCTCGTATGTAAGAAATCTCAGATCAAATCGCGTTCTCTGCTGCAACAGCTGGGCCAACAAACTGATGATTAAGGTCCGAGGACCACCTTGGTCTTCATAGGGGTGGCTTCCGCAGAAAAATGCCACGGATACAAATCTCTGAACCCGTCGTAGATTCTGCATGAGCAGAGCACAGAAAAATGACAATGGAGAGATATGTGTTGTATCAGAATTTCCATGGATGAGAAGCTCCTTCGATGTCGGCTCGGTAACCCACTGCGCAAATTCATTATACTTCATTAATTGGTCAGTACAATTTCTCCCCGATGTCGTCCGTGATATCCGGTGTCTCGTGATGTACGCAACATCATGCGCATAAATTTCGGATGAGTCCAAGAATTCCAACAGATATTCACGTGTGGTGGTAGGCTCTCGAGGATACATTTCAGGTGTTGTGGCTCGTTGTAGATAATGTCTGAGTACCGTATTCTCGGCTGCGAAATTTTCAGTAAACGCAAGTTCATGAGGGACTGAGATACGACTCACTGTATGCTAATTGGGCCTGTTGGCGGAGGATTTGATACTTGGTGTTCGTGGTATCAATGTTGCGATTACACTGTTCAAACAGGTGGATGAAGCCATTTTGGATTCTTTGAGCCACATCCTCTATGAATTTCTTTTGGTTGTCAAGTTTTGCTTCAAGACTAGAGAACCCTATGCTTCTGTCAGCTGCCCTCGAGTCCCATATTTTTCTTCGAATTGTGCATTCCTCACCATTTTGAGTCTCCTGCTTTTGGGCTGTATCAGCCTGTTGAATAAGCTTATTCCCGACTTCTCCAATCTTCTTCAGGCATGTGAGCAGCTTCTCTTGATATTTTTCACCGTCCCATAACGCTTTCAGACCCTTGATCGCTGTTGACAGGTTTTGTTAGCTAGTAACGCCGACTGACCATTATTGCTGCATTACTTATATGTCCTGTATAGTAATCGATCACCTCCTCAATAGCGATGAGAATTGTAACATAGAGCTCCAAAGCAGCTTCGGAGACCTTAGCTTTAGCAGCATAAAGCTCAAGGTACACTTGGATAAGATCAAAATTATCTTTGAGGTTTTCTATTCCATCCTCGACATCAGTGCGAACCTTGCCAGCCTTTTGGAAAGCCTATTTCACTCACAACATCAGCTTCGGAGATCCCACAAGAGCAGGTAACTACGGAGGATTAGGATATGGGGGTGCCTTACATCAAGCAAGAAATTCAAAGTCCCTACAATCGGTTTGGTATATCCAAGGTCCGGTATCATAGCGGTGATCCTCTTGGCTGGGTCGGCCTTATTTCCGATGAAATTTCCCACTTTCCGGGCCGTTCCCTTAGCGCCTGCCTTTGAGGCATGCTCTGCTACTGCGCGATCCATCACCTCTCGCACTCCTTCCCAGCTTGTCATGAATCGGATGCTATAGCCTTTGGCGGAGACCCCTTTCGGCTCCGTTGGCACTTTGACCTTCAAGGTATCCATAATTTTACGGAATCCTACGGCCGAATCATGAACAGTGATTAGTGGCAGGGGTGCCGCCTCGATCTGTAGAGGTGACGATGGCTGAGAAGCCATGTTTCGCACTGGCTCCCTTCTTGATACGTACCTACGTTTTCGTTCGTCGTAGTGAACATACGTAGAGATGCGTCGGAATGTGGGGTTGTACAATGACAGATGCTCCTCGACAAATTCTACTTCTGGTGGGACTTGATGAGTCTTTCTCCCATCTGCCATCGATCCATGTCAAGTCAAATCTAGCCGTCGAGATGAAAGTGATATTGATATTTCCTCTGGTCGCTGCTCGGCAGTAATCCAGCTCAACCGTTCTCAAGTGGGATTGGTTTGCTCCAATTCTCTGCCTTCCCCTCTTTTGACCACGACCAGAAGAATTGGGGAACAACTCGCTTCTTGTGCGCGCAGCCTTCTTTTGGCCCCCAAGAGAACTGCCCCGGGATACTGCATATTGTAGCTTGTGAAAACCAATGATATGACACCAGATATCAAGGCCGATCAGTCCGGAGCTTCCTAATTTAACCAGCCAATTCCCCGCTTCTCTATCCTTCTTCCTTTCTACAGTCTCACATGTCTCAATCTTACTGAACCCTTCTGTAGTCAGAACAGCGCCCCATGGCTTCACTAATGATAACATGAATCGCCCACAATTAGCTGCGAGCAATTGTTATGCGACAACCATGGCACTGGCGCCGGAATCTGAGATGGCATGGACTGTGTCAGAGAACTGCAAGGCCGATGCTCGCATCGTATCACTTGGTGGCAACATGACTGGCAGAGTGCAAGGGAAATCACTGACCATTCACTCTGCCGCTCTGTCTGGCTTGTTGAGAGACACCATCAAGATATATCCTGGGTAAGTTGGGCTGACTCTTGAGCATTCTGATTGGACATTTCTCAATTGCCTCGTAGCCAAAACTTGACCGGCGATACGCTGGTTTTCCAAGAACCATATGCGGCTCTTATGCATCACATGTCAGATCTAGAGACGGCTTATTCAGACATGAATTTGCAAGAAGAACAGTCCACGACAGAACACGCTCAATCGATCCAGGTCCTAGGCACGCTTTTAGAGTTTCTTCGCCCTGAATACCAAGCATTCTATGTACCGGCACAGAAGCGAATCTCACAAGAACAGCCCGCTGTCATGTTTGACAACTTGTGGATTCTTTTCAAAGCTGATTCTCCTGCCTATGCCAAAGTAGATGACTACTGGCTTGGGTGCAAAATCAGTGCTGCTACAAAGTCGCCGGGAGACCCTGAGAAGGGGATACCCGGCAGGTGGGACATAGCAGTTTGGCTTCTGCGAACTGACTGGTCAGCTGAACAAATAGGTTGCGCCACACATACCTACCAAGTCTTCGACTTTGAGGGAGAGAGAAGTCCAATGAACTTTGATATCATTCCATGCCACTTATATGATAGCACTGATGGCGGATCAAGAAGGAAACGCTTCGAAGAACGTGGTCGAAAAGCCCTAGGCATACTCCAGGGGCCTTCGATGGAATGTAAATACGACGGGAAAGTCTTGGCTGCCCTCAAAAGACCTAGCAGAAGCTACATTGGGTTTGACGGCATACCTCTACAGTTCCCGAAACCTCCTGTAAGTTGTGAGCAACACTGCTCGGGAGCTTCATGGCCTACTGACTATATTCCAGTTGAAGGGTAACGTTCTATTGACCGCCTTATTCCCACAAACATCTGATAAAAGCATATGGAACTTTCCCTTCGCTGACGTTGACCATCTGCTGCCAAAAGACGATCCTGCGTACAGGATATCGGAGGCGAAAATAAAGTCCAAGAACAGCGATTATCTTTTCACTGACATCATGTGCTTCATGCTTTCACCTTGTCTGAGCGCAGTGAATCTATTGGGAGCCGATTTGCGTGCGTCAATTTCGTATCTATCATCATTGCCGCATCTTCTAACCTACACGTATAGTTTTGATCCATGTGGACTACCTGCAGCCGCTCATTTCCCCGAAAAGTATGTCAGAGCCAATCCTTCATCAGAATCAGCTGCAAGACATTGTCTCTATCGTGGAGTGTCGGGAGACAGAAAGTACGTTGTTGAGAGGAAAGCACGGAGAAAGCGCTGCAAATAGTGCCATCGTATTCTTACTCGGTATGACACCCCATATTGGAAAGGCTCGTATTGCATCGAATGCTTATAAGCGGTTAGGTGAGATTGGAGTCGGCAAACGTTACACTGCCAGTTAGTAACGCGTTCCCCAGCCAGTGACACATTATTTGTAACGCTATGTTTATAGACTATGTTTCCTGGAAAATGAGGCGTCCATTACTTACGCTCCCACATTACATGTTCGATTATGGCACGGAAATGGAAAACTTCACATATTTAAGACCCATTTGCGAGAACCAGAACGTCAATATTCTGGTCCAAGACATGAACCTGCAAAATGGGCCACCCAGCAGCCAAGGCAAGCTCAAACCAATCTCTCATGAAGACGCATTGACTAAAGCTTATAAAAGGACAACTCATCAACCTCATGAGCCAATTTGAAACTATAGTATTCATGAGTTCACGAGAAGCAGGCGATGCTCTTATTGCCAACATACAACCCCATGTCAACCTGACAATTGCCTTCAGTGCGCTTGACTACAAGAGGCAGGGTAAATTATGGCTGAATATAATGGACATGTATGGTGCCAAACAGGAAACTGGCTCTGAGATCACCTTTGAGAGGACTGTCTCTAGTTTCTTGAGCTCTGCCGACATGCCCAAGGTCAATTGGAACGGACATGATATTACAAAATGTCTCGAAACAGCTATTTTGTTAGCACAGCTTGCTGCAAATTCCAGCCACTCAAGCGACAAACACAATTCGGTCCTGGTAAAGGTTGAGCATATAAAGAAGGCAATGAACACAGCTTACGGATCACGTTTGGCCATGGATTCTGCACTGCGTTCCTTACTTCCGGCAGATCGCAATATTCCAAGGCCTCCAGTAAAAGGAAATGATCCGGGACAGGACGACACATCTGAGGACGACCTGGTGACTTTCGAACGTTTTCACGAATACGATGAATTATCCGACGATGAATCACCACCAATGTCTCCAAAGGATGGCAAACCTCAATCATCCATAACACTCCTTGCAGGTGCACGAAGCCGAAAGCGTTGGCTATGTGTTGCGGAATTGAACAAGGTGGAGTGGAGTACTTTCAAGACTCTGGGAACAACGGAATTGTTCAGAAGCAAGAGATTTCATGCCATTGACGTGCTTGTTGGAGAGCCTCAAATCTGGCGCGAGCTTCCTAGCCTAGTTGGTCGAAAACGACGCATCGCGGTCCGAAGCGTAGCGCCTCAACCTGCCATCGCGACGGCAAGCAGACATCAGAACACTGCAGATTCAGCGATGAGTGCGGTATTGCCAGAGAGAATTCGTGTCAACTCGCCAGCTATCATCAAAGCTTTTTCGGAACTTCAAATTGACGATACATCCAATTCGAGAGGCTCTTTCTTGCTGTTCCGCCCGTACAAAGTGCTCTCGTACCACGAGAAGGACTTACGGGAATGGACCAAGACTCTAGAGGAGAAGATGAACAGTGGGTTGATTGTCCACCAGCACTACTTCCAAGGCGCGTACTGACTAGACCATAAATAGCGAGTAGCGGACGCCCTGGTCACGGAGATGAAGACCAAGAAGACGATCTACAAGCTGAGATCACGGAGATGAAATGCCTCTTGACCTTCATTGATACATATCTAAAGGAGAGGCACCAGAAGATAAATGATTCCCATACTCATTCTGTTACTTTCGACGACCTTTGGTTTTTGTTCAAACCCGGTAATACGGTTATACGGAAAGACATGCAACAAGCTTACCGTATCGTTCGAGTGGCAACGACTCGGCACCATATCGTTGACCACGAGCACACCAGTCTTTCTTTCTACAAAGACCGTGCCCTCGTTGAGTTTGAGGAGAGATATATCTTCGTCAAATGCGTCCACATTGACTTCAATGGCCAAATGCTGGGTCCTGTCCTAGACATTTTTGCAATTCCCGACTTCAAGGGAGAAAAGGCAGTTGCATCGCTTCCCGTTTATCCCATAGAGTTCTGCGAGAAGGCTGGAATAACGGAACTCTTCGTAGAGAGAGGCAAGGTTTTTGCTAAAGCTGGAGGCATCGAGCACATGCACTACAGAGGCTTGACTCTTCCCGCAGAAGAAAGCTCCAAACTGCGCGATGATGTAGATAGCCAAGTGGTCATTGACTTTGAAGAAGCCATCAATCGCTATCCCGAGTGGATGCCGCCTGTGGAGAAGACGGTCCTCGAGGAATCTGGGGAGCAGGAAGACTCCGATAATGAAGAGGAGTGGATGCCGCGATTCCGGAAAACCCAGAACAGATCAGATTGGAAATGTATCCCAGGATGCTGCAGTCGGGAAAGGGCATATCACGACGAGTCCATCGACGATAGGACACGGAACGACTATATGACTTCCCAAGCGAACGAGAATAGCACGACCCCATCAGCTGCCATTGTGGCGAGAACATTCTCAGACATGAACGATCACTTCAAAGATGACGACTTCTTGATCATGTCGTACCGAGTCTTTGGCTTCGTCCTTCGTAGTCGGAAATGGCGTAAGTTTCTCTTGTTCTTATCTCATTCATTTTCAATAGATCCGTTTAGCAACGTGACGCTGCTAATTTCACACGCCGAGTTACACAGATCAGCTGGATCTAGCAGATGCGACACCAGCTGAGACTAACAGCGACGGGTTTGACCAGCTCGTTTTACCGACAGGCCATAAAGACATAGTCACATCAATGATTACAAAGCACCTCCGAGACAAAAGATCGGCAACATCGATTCGTACCCAAACGGACATTGTTCGAGGAAAGGGTATGGCCTGTCCCTATTCAGTCCCGAGATGACGAAAACATTTCACTAACCTTGTCGCTCATACTAATCGTTACAGGTAGAGGAGTTATCATGTTGCTACACGGAGTGCCCGGCGTTGGGAAAACATCCACTGCTGGTACGCGACATCAAAATTCCTACGGCGATTGGTATACTGATCAAAGTGAACAGAATGCCTCGCAGGGGCCTTCAACCGGCCGTTGTTTCAAATAACCAGTGGTGAGTATACGCGCAGTTGCGACCAGAGTAAGCGCTGAGCTGAGAAACATTTCTTCAGGTGACTTGGGCATCACGGCAGGGGATGTCGACGAGAATCTCGAGGAGAACTTCTCGCTAGCTAATCGATGGAATTGCATCTTGCTTATTGACGAAGCAGACGTATTCTTAGCCCAACGGAGCAAAGAGGACTTTGTCCAAAATAGTCTTGTCGCAGGTAAGCCACGTTGTACGGATGGACCGGAAGAGAACTGACTGGCCTTGATTTCACTCAGTATTCTTGAGGATCATGGAGTATTACTCAGGAGTGCTATTCTTGACAACTAATAGGGTGGGCGTCTTTGACGAAGCATTCAGCTCACGCATTCATATCACTCTGTATTATCCTCCATTGGATCGCCAACAAACTCTTGAGATTTTCAAGAAGAACTGGGAAAGGATATTGCTGCGTTCCAAGGAAGATAATCGGCGTATCGATATTGACCAGTCGGAAATTACTCAATTCGCCATGGACTATTACGACAACAATAAGCAGGGCCGTTGGAACGGTAGACAGATTCGCAATGCTTTCCAATCCGCTCTAGCCATGGCTGAATTCGAGGTGTTGGGTATAGAAGGTGTGAATCAGGACGATAACGTCGTAAGCATTGATCCAGAGGCAGTCCAGACGGTCAAGCTGGGCAAGAAACACTTCGAGGAGGTTGCAAAGGCATACAAGGGCTTTGTGGACTACCTCAATAAGGTTTACGGTGCCGGCTCTGCCCGTCGTGCTCGTGAAAACATGTGGCGCTTCGATGATGATGACGAGAGCACACCCAAACGGCCGACTGCCCTGTCTCAAAGGCTCAGGTTCGCGGGGGACCCGATGCAACAACAAGCGCCACGGAATCTTGATCCGGGCTATGGACCAATGCAAAATCCTCGCGGCTACGGACCTAGTTACGAAACCCCGTCAAACTACGGTCCGATGAATCCGCCGCGCGGAATGTATTCTGGTCCGCACGAGTATCAGTATCCTTCCTCTGCTTTTCCTCCACGGTCTCATGGAGTGGAGCAAGGTGTCTACTCAGACCACCCAAGGGCATCCGAGCCCAGTGCCAACTATCAGCCGGCCCAACCGCAGGCATACGGTACTAGAGCGCATCCAGCGTCACAACACGAGATGCAGCCTTCGCAACCGAGCTGGGATGGCAGTAGCAGAGATGTACAATCGGGAGTCTACTCCTATCGTCCGGGAGAACAAAACCTTGGTGCTGCAACAGGTCCCAACATCAGATGGGGTGGTGATGCTGAGGCTGGTGGTAGCCAGCAAGGACCTTGAGTTGAGCATTCGTGTCCTTACTTGGCTCCCGGGAATTTCGGTGGATTCGCGACATCTTTCGTTCTACTGTCTCTTATGTCTTGTTGGGTTTTCTTCTTTCTTCACTTGGTATGGGAAGCTTGAATAGGATGGCAAGACAGTAAATTTCAAACGAATGGCTAAAAGTAAATTGAACATGAAGGCTTTAGCTATTTCTGTTTGTCCCGCTACTTGATTGTGCCTGCTTTCAGCTCGACGCGTTCCTTTCAGGGTCCACTGCCCATTGGCTTTAGCCGTGGAAACTCCAATGCTGTGAGAGACGCGGTCCACACAACCAGTAAACTTCACTAATACCATGAGTCATGAATACCATACACTTTATGAAACTGTACTGTGTCTGGATGTAATGAAATTTGTTTTCGCCCGTCTGTTATAAATTGTACACTGTCGCGTTGCACGCGCAAAGCATAGCGAAGGCTCTAGGCTCATCGCACCCTCCCATCTCTAGCGTGGTTAGACTAGGTTAGAGGGGCACGCTGCATGCATGGTCGCGACCGGGGCGATGGCGTGCTCAGTCACGTAGTTTTATATAACCAAGTGCTTCCTTCTTGACCTCGCACGCGTCCATTTTATACTAAAAAGTCCTATAGTCAGACTATTTCGACTCTTTGTATCAACATGTATCGTTCATTTTGATATATTTTAATTTGGCCCGAGCATCTCCTGGTCAAATCTATCCAGCAATGGACAGGTAACAAGACGTTCAATGTCCCTTTCCCAATTGTTGGTATTTCCCAAAAGCCACTTCCTGTTGCTTCTCTGGTCTGACGGATAAGCAGGATATTTTCAATCGCCGACTCATCTTCGAGGTTACAATCGCCGACTCGGTGACCACTGGGCCTTGATGTAGTCGCCGGCCTGTAGTCGCCGACCATGAATTCGTCGCCAGTGCTCCGCCAGCTGCCGGCGACCTTGAGGCAAACTCTGGGCGGCATTCCCCGGTAATGCCTGCGGCAATCGCATTTCATGCTACCGCCATCAATGTTTGAGCCCCGACAGTGGATTGCGATAGGATTATGATGGAATTACATGCTCAAATGGCCTCGTCAGCATTTCGGCATTGAAGCCCCCCGACAACCTCGTCGCGGCCGCCGTGGCAATCTGAATTCACCGACAACCGCTTGAAGCGCTGGAAGCGGGAATGAGTCATATGTTTGAGGTCTTCAGCGCAACGGGTGTCATTGCAATAAGCTGCGCTTTCCGGCAGGAGATCAAGCGGTCTAGTCACTTCACAGGCGCGTTGCATGAGATCAGCGGTTCCCGTTGAAGCCGTTAGGATCGGATATATTGACAGCTCTATGAGTGGTGGCTACCCTTCTCTATAGCAAGCCTAGCCCCAACGGCGACGTTCTAGCGCATTGAGCCAGTGTTCTGTGCATCACACCCAGCGCGTTCCCGTCATTGCTCACAGCGCTTCTAGCCGGGGCGAAGAAATTTTACGAACTGCCCACCTTTTCCACCATCTCACCCTCGTTGAAGTAGAACAAGATCATGACGACGGTTTTGCTGACGGCGCAGGCAAGGAGTGTAACGGCGGAACCGCGGTAAGAGTAAATGAAGGCACCAACCATGGCTCCCAACATCAAGCATAACAGAAAGAGAAGTCTTCGGTTGCGCGCCCTATTGTGGAGTCCATGCACATGCGGATCAACCAACAGGTCGACAAAGGCCGCAGTCGCCATGGCCTAATTGGTCAGTATTCCATATGCATAGGGGTCAAACAGGGAAGTAAGAACGCATACCGTAGTAATTTGTGTAATCTTCAGTGGCCGCGTCATGGCGACTTGCGCACCAGAGGAGAAAGACAGGAGAAATAGAATAGCCAGCGTGATAGGTCCAGAATGATCAACACCAGCTTTCCACTGCACAATCGCCGCCGCATAGACCATGATGACTTGAATGAAATTCGTAAAGAGCAGCCAAATCCTCCGCCGTGGCCCGACCAGGTTACCCAGCTGTCCCATGACATAAGAGCCAGCCAGGAAGCACCCGAGGGACACGCCTATATTCTTGACGTCGAACAGGCCATTGCCGATTTTCGCCACCGCAATGGCTAGAAAGATGGTGTTGCCCGTCTGGTTGGATGCAAAGCACCCATAGTCGGGGTATGCTGCGGCGTCCTGGATCTCGGTAGCAAAGGTCAAGAGGAGCAGCTCAATCTCGATGAGCAGGGGCGAGCTATCGGCATCGTAAATGTGCTGGTGAAGGAGTCGCTGAAGGTGACGATTATACATGGTTACTTTGGGTTTGCAAGGTTGCATCCGGCACACCTTTGTTTCGTCAGCTGCAAGCGATGATTCGATTTTGATTACTGAGGTAATTTGGCAATTGTATATCTGCCGAATTTTGGTCCAGTGTGATTAGCGTAATTAGCAGAGTATGTAAGACGGCGTATAGTTGGGTTATAAATACATTTCTTAGAGTGAAAACATCGCCGAAGACCACTTTGGACTCCGCTCTTCTAGCGGTACGGTTGTCGGCCGGTAGGCATCTTTTACTACGGCAAGATGAAGCCTTCAAGAGCCGTCTACATGGATTTATCGCATTGAATTACGTTATCTGCCTGGCTGAGTATTGGCCCAGTCTCATCTGGGCAGCGTACAACGAAGACCAGTATTCACGAGTCACTTCGCCAAGAGTTCCCTTGAAAGTTGCAGTCAAGCGATATGGGATACAATTCAGAGAAACCAAATATGAATCAATTGCTTGCTAGTTGAAATTTGGAATATTGTTCACAACCAAAGGAAGATGCATCAGCCTCTGTCCCGCCGCGTTCGGCTTTGGCAGCCGCCCTCCTCGAATATTGACTTGCAGAGACTGATGGAGGAGCCTCGGCTCCTTCAATCCCGCATCTCGTCCACTCCGGACCGCCGCAAACTCTTCCTCCATAGTATCCAACATGATGTGCTTATTGCGATTCTTGTGCCCCTCTACGCTCATCCATGACTTGGGCATGGTGCGCGACTCTGATGGGTAGTCATGTCCAGTCCAAATCTTTACATTGTCTGGCATGCTGAGCAGCTTCTTGGCCGAGCGAAAGAGGTCTCGAGCATTACCGCCGGGAAAATCACAGCGGGCAGTGCCAAGATCTGCAATGAATAGGGAATCTCCGCAGAAAACATTGTCTATAAGGTAAAGAATGTTAGCGCAAAATTTATAGTTGTCCGGCGATGAAATGCTTACCTCCAACTTTGTAGCCCATGTGATCGGGAGTATGTCCGGGGAGATGAATGGCTGATGCTTCCAAGGCACCAATATTAAATGTCTCATCGTCATCAAAGAGTATATCAAAGACGCCCTGGTGCTCTTCTGGCTCAATTCCGTATTTCTTGCCAAAGAGTGACTGCACCTGCTGAATGCGCTTGCCAATACCAATCGGTGGTTTGGAGCCTTGGCTCTGGGCAAGAGAGACTTGCAAGTAATATGCAGCAGTCAAGTGATCCGCGTGAACATGGGTCTCGAGGATGCGATCAATCTTGTAGCCCTTTGCCTTGATGAGCGAGAGCAGAGAGTCTGCCGTCTCGGTACTAATGACACGAGAAGAAGGGTCAAAATCCAAGACTGGGTCAACTATGGCACCCGTGTTGCTTGAAGGGTCGATGATCAAGTACTGCCATGTGCCGGTCTGAGCATGGTACAAGTCGTGCACCAATGGTGCAGTGACTTGCTGAGGGAGTGAGCTGTAAACAGGCATGTTGACTATAGAAGCCGGTTTTTCAATGGCCAAGCTGCCAAAACTATTTCTTTGCAATAAGGATGAAGCTGGTATTTGGTGTATGGGGAGACGTGGTCGAATTTTGACAGAGTGTTGAAAACGTGTCAGACTTGAAGAAAGACGAAGTTGAGCAGCAGCGCTTCGAGAAGCAGAATTCATATTGGAAAATAATGGTTACCGACGACTATGATTCCGGCGACCAAAGGTCATATTGGGATGGTTAGTGCATTATAATCTATGGAGCAGTTTAAACGTTGACCAGCGACTAAGCGGTTAGGCGGCTCTCGGCGCGGTCGGCACAGACCATGGAATAGTCACCTCTTGTCTGCTTAGTAGATGCAATCATACGATGCTACCTAGAGGTCGCCGACCTGTTTGGAAATGACACACAGGCATGGCAACGTCCAACACCTATATTTCAAACACCGAGAAAACCCGAAACCGAGAACCACTTTCCATATGTTGGTGGAAATAAGTTGTGTCATACACTTTGGTTACGTAGATGTTCTATAATTTCTTTTCTTTATTAGTGACAATTGTAACATATAGTCTCTGGCTTTAACTTGCGGACTTGAACCATGCCATTCTAAATTACAATTATCATATATCGGTTTTCAAAATTCAGAAATCCAATATCACCATGTTCCGCCGCGCTCTTCGTGTCCAGCCTATGGGCAAGATCCACCCGTCCCGGCGAGCAGCGTCGACTATAACATCCCCGATTACCCATCCCGGCCAAAGTCACCGAGTCGTCGTGGTGGGCGGCGGCACCGCCGGGCTAGCCATCAGTCACCAGCTCGTCCGCTCGGGCCAGTTCCGCCAGCACGATATTGCCGTGGTCGACCCGGCGACTTGGCATCACTACCAGGCCGGCTGGACACTCGTGGGCGGCGGGCTCAAGAACAAGGAGGACCTGCGCAGGCCGCTCTCCAGTCTTGTCGACCCCGAGATCAAGTACTACCAAGAGCGCGTCGACACCTTTGCTCCGGACCAGAATACAATTACCTTGAGCAACAATGATCGCATCACGTATGAACATCTCGTCGTGGCACCCGGCATTAAGATCAACTATGACAGCATAGCGGGCCTGCCTGAATTACTGGCCGACCCCAAAGCTCCCGTGTCATCCATATACGGCTACGAGAGTTGCGACAAGGTGTTTCGAATGATTGACCAGCATAAAAGTGGCAAGGCATTATTCACCCACCCCGCCGGCGTGGTCAAGTGCGCCGGGGCGCCGCAAAAGATCATGTGGCTCGCCTTGGATCGGTGGAAGCGGTCCGGCTTGTACAATGCCGCCAGTCCCGACCAGTCGCCGATCCAGATCAACTTTGCGACGGCGCTGCCAAGCATGTTTGGTGTTCCCAAATATGGAGCAAAACTGGACGAGTTGCGACAGGCTAGGGGAGTTGATGCGCTCTTTCAACACGATCTAATTGCCATCAATGGCAATACAGCAACTTTTGCCAGTCCCGACGGCAAGGGCAAAGTCAAGGTGGACTTTGACTTTTTGCACGCCGTACCAAAGATGGGACCGCATGCATTTGTCAAGGACAGCCCGCTCGCCAACGAGGCTGGCTTCGTCGACGTGTGCGAGTCCACCTTGCGTCACAAACAATACGACAATGTTTGGTCCGCAGGTGACGGGTCCAGCCTGCCGACGTCAAAGACCACGGCAGCAATCACGTCGCAAGCACCGATTCTGGTGAAGAACCTTCTCGCTGCCGTCAAAGGCAAGCAGCCCGCGGCGACCTACGATGGGTACACTTCGTGTCCGCTGGTGACAGGATACGGCAAGGTGCTGCTCGCAGAGTTCAAGTACGGGGGTGAACTCAAGGAGACCTTTGGGAAATTTGGCATCGATCAGTCAGTTCCGCGTCGAGCATTTTACCATTTAAAGAAGGATTTCTTCCCATGGGTCTACTACAAAGCTTTGGTCAAAGGCGCCTGGGCTGGCCCTCAGGGATGGATCAGATCAGTAAAATGATTAGACAGTATATAAAAGTCTTGCAATTTTCCAAGCACTCAGGTTTCTGGCTGTTCGTCGACCCAGAAGGTGATCACAGTGTGGCACAATGCATTGTGATAGAGTAAAAGTGTCAGATTATCAAACAGACGCTACGGTCGGAAATATTTGAACGCCGCCAACGCCTTGCCATATGCATTTCATCGGTATAGTGGTGTTCTCGAAAAGTTGAGTTTCTATCTATTGTGGCCGCGCTGGTGTACAAGTACCAGCTCAATCATTCCGAGTCCTCTGTATCTTCAACAGTGACTGCTTTCGCCTTGCCCTTGTCTGTAGTATCACTGTTTTCATGCCCCTCATGCGATTGATGATTCTCGGCGCCTTCAGTAGAAGACTCAGCTGCATGATTCGAGGTAGTACCCACCCCTCCGTTGGAGAATAGCTGAGCAGCACCACCCCAGTTGGGCAGTCTTGGTGTAGGTGCAGCCACTTGCGGGGGTTCTGTTTGGGCTTCCGAGGCTCTAGTAGTCATGGACTCGTCCTCGGGCGCTGTGTTTGCTTGTATAGCACTTTGTATCGGACCAGCAGAGCTTGTCGCTGTTTCGTGGCTGAAGGGATTTTGAGCGTGAGGTTGTGGAGCAGCTTCAGTGTGTGAAGTGCTTGGGTGCGCAAACGAATGTGGTTGGCCATCCGTTCGCTGCAACGGCATCAAGGTCCATCCTGGCGGAATCACGACACCGTCCGGTAGATCTGGGCTACCTGCAGGAATGGCTGCGGTGTTCGCAGAAGCGACATGCCGACTAAGTGTGGGGGTCTGAACTCGCTGAGGGATGGGAGGAAATGAAGCCATGGTGGGAGGCATGGCTGGGAAATGGTTTGTTTGATGTCCGACGACTGGTTGTGTTTGTAGGCCTTGGCCATTGACTGCAGGGGCGCCTTGTACGGGCAATCCCAATGCGCTGTTAACCACTTGTTGGTGTTGCTGATACAGGCGCAAGCGTTGAAGCTCGGCCATGAGGGCATACGTGGTCTGCAGCTCTGCTTGGGTAAGTTGCAAAGCCTGAACCTCTTGTTGCAAACGTTGTTGCAACTCATGGAGCTGGCTGGCAATATCAGTGGCGGTATTATTACTCGGAGCTGCTGGAAGGGGCTGCTGGGCCACTCCAGGCTGAGGTGGAACTAGAGGTGCAGGAGCACCATCTAGACCGACATTGAAACGCTGATTCAAGAGTTCTTGAACTCTTTGCGGGTTGCCCTGCGCAAATCCGAGACGTAATGGTCCAAATTGAAACATGCGCATACCGCCTTGACGACCTCCTTGTTCGCCCTGGTTGCCATCGGCAGCACCGTTAGCAGCACCGGGCGCACCAGGAGCCGGGGCCTGGCCGTCTGCATTGGGTCGGGCTGCGCCGTCGCCGTTGGGTGCTGCTCCGTCTACTACAACAGATCGTCGACATGTTGGACATACTTGCTGTCGCTCCAGCCATCCCTTCAAGCATCCAAGGTGCAGAATATGGCCGCAAGGAAGTTTCTTTGGGCGTGATCGTTCGACAGCTCCGGGGTTTGCCGCATCCCAAGGTCTCATTTCCTCTCTGCAAATGATGCAAGTATCTTCGCGTTGCAACTCTTCCTGAGTAGCATCCGGGTATTTGTTCATGTCTGCCAAAGCCTTGCGATATTTCACCAAGGCTCCCAGGCGCTTGAGGAATGATCGGGTGGTGAGGAATAGATCTCGCATGATGTGAATGGGCAAACCATAAAACATCATGAGAACAACAAAGAAGCCGACATAGACGCCCAGCTTGACGAAATCTACAAGATGTTAGATAGATACGACGATTTTACGATTACTGCCAAAGCTCAACTCACCAGCAAAGAGATCCAGGCTCAGGACCCACTGGCCCTTGGTTTCCCAGCCAGGCACTTCAATGTCCATCTCGTCAATGTCTTCCTCGTTGGGCAATTCCTCCTGGTTGGCTGCCTCGGATTCGGCGGCATCGCCCGATTCGCGTCGGCGGAGGATGTCTGCACGTTGTTCGCGCACTTCTTTGCGACGTTCTTCTAGTCTCGTTCGTGTTTGCTTGCTGACAATATTCATCTCGACGAGCGACAAAACGTAGCGAAGGCCGGTCCGGAACGAGCAGGTGCTCAAAATGGCAAACTCGAACAAGAACATGACCATCATGTTGGGGCGTGCCTGCTGAATGACGGTGTTTATCGTGTATGAGAAAAGCCAGGTATCGTAGATGATGCTCAATAGGAGCGAAATGCTGAGTCGCGTGTGGAATAATCGGGGGTTCGCCGGCGGCTGTTGCTCGAGAATCTCAACCCTGCCCTCGCCAATCCATTCCCAGACCTTGCCCGTGACCAGGGCCGTGAACATGACCAGGAACCAAGCTCCAACCTCTTCTCTGAATATGGTCATGGCCAGGCATGTTTCCGTCACGGCAAACCAGGCCTTTTCGTACAGCTGCTCGACTTCGACGGGTCGAAGTTGACCGTAGCAGACTCGCTGCAGGCCATACACAAAGGTACCGTAGACGAGGAGAATGAGGTTGATGAGGATCTAGGTATACGGTATTTGGTTAGGCAAAGCGATGCTTCCGAAGGAGTTGCGTGCGCGCGCAAACAGATAAGGGGGGCCCCGTCGATTGCATGCTCACCATAAGACTAATATTATTCTGGGAGAGATACACCATGGCCGAGTAGAAATTGGCCCGCTGGTTAAAGGCATACGTGACCACGCCCACGGCGAGCGCGGCCGAAGACTGTTCGCGATGGTTGGTTAGCTCTGAAGCTCTGGCGTAACCTAGCTATCCACCACAGCTGCAGCATAGGGAGGATCGTCGATAGCTTACCCCGGCGTACCATAGCAGCCTCATCTCGGCGATGAGGACTGAAATGCAAGCAGCGATGGATCAAATGGAAAGTGACTTGGTGAGAGAACAGAGTGATCAAGTGTCCATCATTTTGATGTTGAGAATGCGGTTGTGATGAACAATGCACTGCTTGCTACAGGGTGTGTTTGTTGGTGGACGGTAGCACTGGTAGTAGCACTTGCGTTAATGCCACGTTTTGGAGCTGGAGCGCGCGCGGCGCGGAATGACGCATCCCGATTTAGGTGTAGGCTCAAAGGTCAACCGCGGAAGCTGGACGCTGCCCACGTGACCGTTATCTCGGGCGCAATTGCGGCGAAGTGGACCGCCGATTTCTTAGTCACGGAGACCCGAGATCATGGGCCCGGTCATTTATTTTCTGCCGGTGTTTTGTTCTTCAAATACTGCCGTGCCGTATGCTCCGGAGCTCGAAGACGGGATTCGATTATGATTTGCCACTCGAATTTGCATTCTTCGCTGTCTGAGGGGATCTGCATATCAAAATGGCGCTGCCTCAGCTTGCAGCCATCATGACACCGGCACTCTTGTCTACACTCCGGAATCACCCCGTCCTACCACAGCACAGTTGGTATATAATAGCAGCGTCGGCATTGACGATACTGAATCGCCCGGATGAGATAGCAAAAGTTTATGCATTTGCCGTCGAGCATGGTATCCATGGTGCCGAGGTCAAACCAAATGACGCAGACAAGCTGGACATTTCAAGAAGAATCAGAGAAGCACTCATCAAGACCTCGGCCGTTGGGGGCTTACCCAAGGTAGGTTGCCTCCATGAGTATAACTCATATCTTGTATTTTGCATATCCGTGTATATTTTCTACATCACCGATCACGATCACACATCGCTTACACATGTTCACGTAGACTATCAACGCCTTGCTGTCACTAAAGCAGGTTACGCCTGAGGAGCTTATCGATGAGCCTGGCGCTCCTTCGCCGACAGGCAGAATGGGGGACATTTACAGCGTGCCGTATTCCGAAATCCTCGAGAGAGGGCGCACCTTTTTCGACATGATCTACGGCAAGATAGCCAAGCGCGTCATGGGGCAGATGGACAGGTCTGGTACCGAGGACCTTGGGCTCATTGCCCGGCTCGAATACGGTCACGTCCTGAGCAACACCAGGATCCTCTCGCCTACCGAGACTTCATTTGTCTTGATCGCGGGTCTCATTCCGCAGGATGTAAGTGCTGTTGTTTCTATTTTGACATGCGAGCTGAAAAAATGGGAAAAGAGTAAGAATGAGCGAGCGAAAGTGAGAGCAGGTCCTACAGCCATGTACACCTTTTCCTTTTCCTGTCCTGAATATTTCCAAGGGTCCTGCGGATACTGACGGGGCCACGTTTTTTCTTTGGCGCAAATTTAGGTGAACCCTCAGCTCAAGGGTCACCTCCGAGGTGCATTGAATGGAGGCGCGACCGTTGAGCAGGTGCGTGCAGTTCGGGAAGTCACCCAGATGATCTGCTACGCCTCAGGCATGAAGCGGCTGGCTGAGGACGCCGTCGGAGGGTGGGGATGGCGGAGCGATGTTGCCAACGTCTAGCCAGTCGCAAGGTGTCCATCTCTATCTCACCAAGTCCTACTTCTTTTTCCCATCTATTATCCCTTGCCCTACCTACCTACGTACATAGGGGTCGGCATATTGGTGTGCTCGAGCCTCGAGCCGTTTCTATCCACACAAAGGCGTGAAGGAGTATTGACTGGGCGCTTGAGACTTCTGACCTGCAGAACAGCGTAGCGTCTATGGATCGAGGGCCATGTCTGTCTTGTCTATCCGCGCTCGAATAGGCAGTCGGTCGAAGGACCCGCGTTTCTTCAGGCGCCTCGAGACATACATTTGGCAGGATTAAAAATCACATATAGAATTCCAGTGTACACGCGAGGTACAACTTTCAAGAGGTGCGCAAGGTATAGACAGCCCATGAATGTCACTCTGTTACTATGCGTTCTTCGGATGTAGGGGTTCTTGCAGGCGAACCTCGCGATGCTATTCCAGCTGATGTGTGCCTTGCAATTTCATGTTTTGTCACTCTCGATGCGGCTCAACAGCTTCATGTTCAGGTCGTCAAGGGTAAGGAATAATAATCATGTCATGATATTACTAACACGGTTGCAAATAGCTCGAGCCCTACCAAGTTTATTGTATACATGCCCCTCCACCAAGATCCAGGTTTGGCCTGGGGCACGACGCAATTTCCAAATCCAAGGGTGCAGCGTGGTAGCAAGTGCGGCAAGCCCATATTTCCTCTCCTCCGCTCCCCATAGCAAGCAGGGCCAGCAGTTGGTGCATTTACGGGTGACAAGGGATGGCTTACGGCCGTTAGCAGCAACTGGGCTTGCTGGGTACTCCCCACGGACGACGGCATTGCCACGAGGCAACCTTACCACTTTCTTATGCAATCACATACAGGATGGTGTATCATTGGGTTACCATGGCGAATAGGGCAATACCGCCCAGTGCCCACGGAGCGGGATGTCCACCACCTGTCCGGGGGTGTGTCTTTTTCACACTACCTAATTTCATCAACGTCACGATGTCCAATACCCATACACACACACATAACCCACACCCTTTGGAGATGTACGTAGAAAGACCAGCCCATTTCTAATGATATCAAGAGGGTGTCACTTGGTGGGGCGGAGTGGACGATAGAAAGGAAAAAACGGGAAGTTGGCAGGATAAATCTTGGTTCATTGAGTAAAATACCGATCGATGGGGAAAATGCAACTCGACAATCTCGGAAGCCAGAGGCTCCGAAACCTGTTGAGAGGGTCGAGGATGTCAAGCTGCATTGCCGATCAACCTGCTGTAGAACGAACAGTTCACGCTTCACTTGGGAGCGAAAGAGAGGAAAAAGAAAACAAGGCTCGCCCCATGGGACAGTGACACTGTGCTTCCCACGCGGCCGAGAGAAAGACAAGACTTTTTTTTTTCCCTGGCTCGGACGGATGTGGGCGGAAGCCGCTGCAAAACGTATGTGCCCCCGGAACAACAACGCTTTTTCCAGTCATCGTGATCACTGTGCGGGTCGGCAGAACGGCGCCCTCCTCTGAAGGGAGGCCCTTGGTGACCACCAAATCAGCCCGTCGGTCAATCATTTTGGTAGGGGAGAGAGGGTGGGCAGTGGGAAACGGGCGAAGACAGGCCCCTAAGCAGCGGCAGCGGCAGCAGAGCGTCCATGCTTGCTGCTTCTGCTTCTGCTGCTGCTGCCGCGCCTACCTCACCTGCAAGCAGCAAGCCCGATTAAGGTTCCAAACTAAACTTGAGTGGGAGAAGTTAAGCGTACAGAGTAGCATTGGGGCCGGGGTGGTGACCTGTCGCGGGGCGGCGCGTAGCCCAACCACTTCGTCGGGACTGACGGACAAAAGAAAATACATGGCAGTCCAGCCTGTCCAGTAGGTGGTAGCAAGTAGTAGCATCCATGCCCATCTGCCAAACAGGCCCCGAGCCCTTTCCCCCCCAGGGCATTTCCTCTCCGTTAGCGGTAGGTCATGGCCACGCAAGGCCCCCCTCGGGCCCTTCATTTTGCAGTGAAGTGTATTGAATGAAACCCCGTTCCAGGTCCAATGAAAAGACTAGACTGCGGGGTGCCATCACTTAAACACCCTGGAGTTCAGCACAGATGAAATCAATCATCTAGTACGTGTGTAGTAGGCGTGGTGGATTTTTGCAAGAGACTCCTCACTTTGCGAGAAGACGATCTCTCTGCTGTCATTGCCCCTTGTGGCTCAGCTACAGAAAAACATCGCAAGCCATGCTCTTTTTGGTCCAAATGGAAATTACCAAAATCTGCTGCATGCAAGATAAAGATACATGTAAACAAAGAATGTCAAGAAATGCGGTGAAACTGGCCAGGCCTGCGCTGCGTTCCATTCATCCTTCTGTGGGACAAGATGCAGGGAGACGAGGATAGACGAAGAAAAAGCAAATGGTCGTGTTTAGAGAACACTATGGGCATGGGTTGAGAAACGCAGTTGCAGAGCGGCAGCCGGGAAGAAGAAGCAGAAAAAGCAACACTCTTACTTGATGCACAGTCACGAAACCCGCAAACCAGTAGGATTTCTTTCGTGTTCGCCTTGTCGCTAATCTAATCTTGCTCTGTGCTTATTTTCTTATTCCCTCTTTGTCTTTTTTCTTTTTACCCTTTCTTTTGGGTTGATAGCTTGGTGGCTTCCCGAACCATTCAGTTGGGACGACCTAACTGCGGCACTCCCGTTGGATCCCCCCCGCTAGCTGGACATGGCCCTACGGTCCCGACAAAGGGGATCTCTCTCTCTTTGGGTGGCTGAAATGAATGAAACTCTCTCAGACAGGTACCCATGGGATATTTCGCAAGACGGTAGACCAGGGTCAAGCTTTGAGTCTTGATATCCCCTGGTCCTATATGCCTGTATTTTAATTGTCACTATCAAAAGAACTACTGCTTCTCGTGAGATATTTGCCTTGATGTACTGTACATGGGCAGTTGAGAATAAAAAGATAAAATAGAATCAAATAATCAAGTAATCAAATAATCGAATAATCAAAAAAGCTACCCGACAGAAACCCAGCATCACATCGCGCCAGCAGAGAGACCCTGGTCCCTTGAAGATGCATGTCTAGATCGTTTACTATGCTACAAACTTGCAGTCAGGTGGTTGATGTCCAATGATGCCAATATGCAGGTCAAGTCGGCGACCACTTTACTTTGAGCAACCACTCGGCAAAGAATTCTATCAAACTCACCGACCACTGAAGACCCTAGCAGCGCATTTTGCAACAGGCAGGCCGCCCTGGTTTGTGCAGAATATGCGTGACAAGATCTCGGGAAACCGCCACAAATAGACTTTTCTTTAAGCACCGTCACACAAGTTGCGAAATAGTAATTCGGACCAGGGACATACCGCAGAAATACCACCACCATGGCAAGGGAGTTTTCCTGTGCCGGTACTACCGTAAAGGTGCCATTGACTAATATGGTCGAACAATAGAAAGTGTGCCTAATTCTGGAATTATTTAAATTCTATTCATTTAAGCTCGAGTTGCATTCATGTTGGGAGTCTGTGATTGGGTCAGAAGGAGTGCATATCATATCATACCGAATCGATGGGATCGATAGAGTTTGACAGAGGAACAGTCTATATTCATGTCGATCGCAAAGCTGCCAAGTAGTACACAGTAGTGTCGGTCGGCACTTCGTTTGGATCATGTTCAATGTATCTATTACCTGCCTTTTTCTGACCAGTTCACTAGACGGTGAAGCCAACGGCGCTTGATAGAAAAATGTGTGTGTGGTACGGAATAATACTCTGTACAGGCTTGGAAGTGATAACTCGTACTCTAGTCTAAACGATGCATGTCGTGTCTTCTTTTGGAATTGGCCTTGACCTTGGACCAGCTGGCAATTGCCTTTACATAGTAGATGCCAATAAACCTGGAGAATGCGCAGCCCAAGGCAGTTCAATGGGGGTGATCCAGCCCGTCGGTGCGCGCTAGGATCGGTACCGGCGGGGTGGTTTCGTGGCACTTGCATGACGAGTGAACCCGACAGTGTGGTCCAGATTCCGACGGGACGGCAATCCCATCAAATCTCTCTCTTTCTCCCAGAAGAGGGGGTGAGAAATCGCCACGTCTGGGTCCTCTGGCCTCTCTCTTGGTACCTGGGCTGGATCGCTGACAAGCTCTTATTTTCCCATACCTGTTACTGACCCTAGATCAATAAGGTATTCTTACAGGGCTATAGAATACGTATCCTTTTTCCTTGGCCGTATGCACCCCGTTCAACTGCCCACTAAATTAGATCCTATGACCATGATGGTTCGATATCTCGCAACGACAAGGACAAGGCGAGTGCGAGCGAAAGAGAGGGGGCGGCCCGGCATTTGTTTGATTGTAATTTTGTCCGTATGTTGGAGCCTTGTCGTAATGAGAGCCAAGTGCCTGGAGCCTTGGGCTTCAACGTGCTCCATGATGATGATTACAGCGACTTGTATTTTTTTCTCATCCCAGACGGGAATGCTTTTCTCGCGAATCGGGAATATTGTCTATGATCACCATCATCATGATGTGATGAGCGATCTTGCATTGTCAAAGTGGGGCGAGTCCGAGGTGATCGCCATGGAGCTTGCAATTCCAGCAAGCATCTTGATCCTACATTGTTCACATATCAATGATTACATGCATTTTTCCACTGTTTGTAAGTGGTATTGGTGATGTTCGTGAGGGTAGCAGTGCAAGTGTTTCAAGGGGACCTGGACAGTTTCCAAAGTCACCATTTCTTTCCCCCATTAAAACCAGGGTATCGCTAAGATAAGGGACACATCATTGGAGTTTCTCATATTTGAATAGTAATCAGATTTCTTTTCCCCTGTCCGATTGATCATATATGCCCCCCAGTCCCTACGGAACGAACCACTCTGTGACCAGCTACCCATGCGGTTCCCAGCAGTCGGGTCAGATCATACGGAGGATTTCGATATGTGTGTGGCAGTTGGGTGGTATGTGGTGTGGGTTGTGTTCCAACCTCGATGACTGCTCGGGACCGAGGGTGGGTATTGGGCCAGTAGGCAATCTAAAATCTGACAGGTGCATCCTAGGCATGAAAAAGCATTGGCGTTTATGTCGTAGTGGCTAGTGAGAGAGAAACGGATACACCCAGGACACCATGGTGAGTGGAGGGGAGACCAGTACAAGAAAAAAAAAGAAAAAAAAAAGAAAAGAAAAGCATGGACAATTATTTGCTCGTTTGGCTCGGTACGCTATGAACCGCACTATTCACGGCACAGCGCGCAAGTACCACCTACTATGTACTTACATTCAACTAGCTATTACTTCGCAAGGCCCAGGAATACGGATACGGTTGCAGGGAAGGGCAATTTGCCAGGACCAGCCAGCAGGCAAAGAAAGAGAGATCGCAGCAGGTTCCGTGCGTGGGAGAGATTTCCTTTGCTCATTGTCTAGGTCACTGGTAATCGCTCTCCAGTCAGCGTCTCTCTCTCCCACTTCCCACCCTTTCCCTCGGCAGCCAAGCCCAGCATCTGTGATAGGCCGCGACCCTGGTTTACCGAGCTCTCGGGACTTGGGCGTTCCGTCCGATTGTCACCTCCAATGTGGAGGACCAACCTTGTCAATTGGGGCACGTCTGAACCTGGGTGGGCAATGAAAGCAAGAAAAACGTCCAGCCACATCTCGCCGCATCGCATCAATGACAAAACTACCAAGCCTACGTGCTCTGTTCTGCCTTCAAAAATCAGCGTTGACTAACCCACCACACCGGTAGGTCCCGCCATCGTAAGCCAGAGTCCAGATTCATCTTATCAGGCCATGTCAGGTACACATGACTACAAGTGGGTTTGCCCTACTCTCGGCTTGAGAGTGCGAGAAGCGTTAGCCCACCGTCTCTCTACTGCGTACTAGTAAGTAGCATCAATGAGGGGGCCTAGATTTGTTTTAAAGGAGGTAGAAACAGATTGAACACCAAGAGACAAGCTTTCTTGCTTTGTCATGTTAGTGACCGCCAGCGAACCAAAGCCAGTAAAACCAAGGGCGCACAGGGCATGTGGCTACGGCAGTTGGGGCTGTACTATAGCCAGTACTGTAGGTACGTATTCCCCCCTCGAAAAAGAGTCCAGAGTCCAGACTGTCTGGAGTGCATCCACCTTCGCGTGTAGACTTGCCCAGCAATAACGGCTGTAAGCAAAACTAATAGCCTTACCATCGTCTTTCTTCCCCCTATATGAGGTAATTGGCATTACATACATGGCACACTCCATATTGGCTGCTGCTGGCAAAATGATGGTATTGACTCGTAAGGGTGTTCGGAAGTTGGCATCCTGGGCCCAAGAGACTGGGATTCCAAATTTAGAAGACATGGTCATTGGAGAAAAAAAAAACCCAGATGTGGTAAGATGCAAACACGAGATTGTGGGCAGTCGCAGCTCCCAATACTGCAGCACTGCTACTGCAAACACTCATTGTTTTCTGCGGTAGTATGGTCAATGCTGCTTATCCCAAGGGGGTGGTTTGTGGATGGCAGACATGGCTGCGCTCGCCCAATCAGCGCTTGGACTACAATCTAGGACTACCACCCAAGAGTGTGCACCTTGGGCCACACCCTTGATCTTAACCGGAGATCTTATATGACCCCAAGACGAATAGAGTTCAGGGATACCAGGATTTGGGGAACACATACCCCCCAAGCTTTTGCTGTGCCAGCAAATGGCAGACCGGGTTCGGAGTAACATTGAAGGATCTCATACCTTGACTATCCAGATTCCTTCTTCGTTACAGGTCTATTACTGTTACAGCAGTAGCTCATGCGTGTTTTGTGGTCTCGATCAGCGAGGGGCCTATATCGCAATTGACCCTGGGAGTATTATCGAGATGAGTTTGTGGGGACGAACCGGGGAAAAGAGAAGATGAGCATGCATCATCCTGACTAGATCTGACATAGGATCTCTCTGTGTTGTCGCAGACATGGGCAAAAGGCTATTCGAAAGAAGGAAGAAAAAAAATGGGGGCCGTGCGTGCTTTGATCAGAGTGCACTGAGAGAGTGTGAGTGATAAGAATCTCGGGCGAGTTGAGTTCGGGACTCGGGAGTCGGGTGACGGGGCCGCGGGTTCAGGGACTAGAACACAGGTAAATTGTTTTGTTTGCAAGTATTGAGTGTGCATGACTACGTGGTCGACCGTGCACCGTGGCCCTCACGTTTTTGGCGAGATGAGATGGAAAGGAAAAAGGGAAAGAAGGCTGTCGGGCGCGAATGGAAACTCGCTCATTGACCTATCAGGCTCTCCGTAGACTGGTTGTATTCTGGTGATAAGGCAGAGAGTGACTGACATGTCTCAGACCCCGTACCAAAAGTGCTTTTCCGATCGAATGTTGTCGGTTTGGCATTCTTCGTCGGCACTCGTCGAGGGTATGTCGCAGATGCAGTCTCGGCGGGTCATTCAACCGCCTGTATATCGTAATGTCTGCCTTGCGAGATTTTATTTTCTTATTTTCCTATTTTTTTTCATCGCCGAGGGAACATGTATTCACCATGTACCAGAGGTTCCTGATTCCATCGTGTGGAGGTAAAAAAGGGTAGTGAGAGGTCCACCTAATAGGATATGTCTTGGACCGTTGATGATTGCTGACTTGGGTTAAGTCATTGCCCGTTACGGTGACCGGAAGGCAGTCGTGAATATGGCAATGCTATACTAACTGCAGTGCAAAACTACTGCCAAGAAGGCACTATAGCCCGTTGATGCTTGCTCGCTTCGCAGATGGGCGCGGTCAACGATCTCGGGATGGCTATGATGAGTGGGAGGATATTGCAGATGGGCTTCTGCAAGGCGCAGATGAGGGCACCGATTACACTAGAGTATAGTTGAGACGCCATGCCTCTTCTGAGCAGAGAGTGGAGAAATTCGTCTAATTTCTCCAAAGATGGATTAGCTCTCGGCTGGGGCCCCGGCAGCCTTGCAGTGTGATCTTCTCTGCCCCTGGCTTTGACAGGTAGTGTGGCACTTGCAAATACCGTACATCACTTACAAGGACATGATGCCGTCTCTGCGTCTGCAACCACGGCCGGGCAAAAGGCAAAGAGTGAGCACGGGGTCCATGACGATGTCGATATTCCAGGCAGGTATATCGTATCAGTCTGTTTCTTTCTCAGGATTTGCCAAAACCAACCCCCGGCTTCAGGTGAGAGAGATACGTGGGTGATCTTAGGCCGGAAGAGGGTCCGCGGCGGGGCGGAATTGAAGTGATCTTCTACCCAGCTAACATCATTTGCGCATTGCTTCCCGTTTTCGGCGGAGTTACTGTCATGAGTGGTGATCGATGAGAAGATCTGCCTACCTCGCTTGGAAGCTCGCAAGATCCGAGGAGTGCTCCACCGTAGATGTTGATAGTTAGCTCTTTTCTCGGTCTGTCTACTAACTGACATTTCTGAGTTTCTGGCCGTTGAGAAATGTCCTGGCTGGGCAAAGAAAAGTCTCCGGTCCATTCCATAAGCCTGACCACATGGACGATAGTTTGCTCTCTAGCACCTGCGACGACTCTCCAGTCCTTACCACTTGCAGCCTACGTGCAAATTTCAGGGTCTATGGTGGCTGAGCTTGGGGAAACTCTAAGTCGAGAATGAACTGAGCAGCCAAACCAGCATTCCGACTGCCACGTGTGTATGGCGGTCCCAAGCGAAAGGGTGACAAGGCCTGGGGGATTCGGGCGGCGCCTCCCTGTCTGTGCTAAACCCCAAGAACCCTCGGGCGGGCCGCCTTGGCAACTCTATTCAAGGGTATAAGACAAGTATATACCCAATTCGGTAAGACTTCTTGGACGATTATCGTGCAATGTGCCTACCTCCACTTCTTCATCGAAATGTCAGTCTACCTTGGTGCAACGCACTATGATGATAGTGTCCGTTCACGAACGGAGTATGCTCCTACATTCGTCATCGGCGCAAATAGATCCAATGACCAAAATGTCAACGGTCGACTGCACTATTCAAGTGCCAATCATTGACTCACTGACGTGATTTCTCGTGGAGAATGAGATGGCAGGCAGAGAGAGAGAAAAAAAATCCTGCTCAGGCCCAGGCGCTCGCGGAATCTGGTTTCCTCTTCACAGCATGCTGACTAGGTGCAACGCTCCCCCGGGTATTGTGCACGTGTTTGTGTACGTACATACATTAAAATCTGACTTTGTGCCGAACGCCAACTCGAGGCACAAAATGCATGCAACCCCCCAGCAAACCAATGCACGTACATGTCTAGTCTCCGATGTCAGCACTTTACTGCTGCTTCTTTTGATACTATAATTATGCTGCTTCCTGTAGGCTGGCCAGAAATGGCAATAAAAGTGAACGAATACGAAGAAGCAAAAATCGGTCGTAAGCTATTACCTTGGTCGTTCAATGACGCGAAGATTACACTTGGTTGTGTGTCGTCGATATACACAGAGTGACATACATCATCATGGATACTTGAAAATGTGACCCCACGCGAGCAAGCAAGCAAAACCTTCCCCTGCGTCTAGAGAAAAGCCTTACGGCCGACAACTGTGGTCCCCAAACGGCGCCCAGGCAATAGTAGCCTCAGGCTTGGCAACACCTGGTTCACTGTAATAAGGCATGGATGGTTAATAGATGGGCTGGCTTGCTCTCATTACGCGCCGCCCGTCAACGTCGCAATGAGTCCCCCGCGCGCGCACTCTCTTTCCCCTGCGCTTACTAGTGCCAAGTACATGATCTAGGTAAGTCAGGTTTGTAGTTGACGGGAGGAATTTGGCGCCTGCAGGCGTAGGAACCGGGCTGATATTTCCTCGTGTGAAGAGAATAATCATAATGGTTCATCATGGTAATAAAGCCAAAGAGGGGAGAATGAGCTGTACAGCTGCGGCTCTGCCGTAGGCAAAAAAGAACCTTGATCATCCCTCAGAGTCCCGAATCCCCCGTCGCAGCCCGATGCTACACAAACGTTCAATATAGAGGCTCCTTGACGTGCTGTGTCGCGAAATAGAAATAATCCCCCTATCTTGTACATACAGGGTTTTGGACGACCGGCCAATGAGGGAACTTGTCAAGCCACCGGCTCAAGCAGCCGACTAGTGTCGCGCTGCTCGCGGCTTTCTTCGGTCAAGGCATGATAAAGGATCAATAGGCGCAACGGCCACTAATAGGATCTTTGTTTGTTAAATCCTCCTTTGGCTGGTGGCGGCAAGGCAAGGACAGCCGAGCTGCACCACGGCGTCGCATAAAGGATCTCGTCGTGCATCAAGAAAAGAGAGCGAAGGAGGGCTTGCCGCAGGATGAAGGTCGTAATGAAGAGACACATGGCTTTTCTCCAAGGTAGGGAAGAGATCGCATCGGTAGATGTGCATCCTCGACGTACACGTGGGTGATGTATTATGGTGGTGTGTTATTGTGTGTGCCTCGCCTCTTTCCTGCCTGTTGATAGACGCCTCTTCAATAAAGCCATGGGCAGCAGGAATCCTTTGCCAGGCAGGTAGACCACACTTGATCACCCCTGGGTAGTCAGCCAGCCCTGAGCCTGGAGAGCAAGAGGCAGCCCTGTTCATGATTGTAGGGCTGAAAACTCCAATACTACTGTAGTACTCTTCCTTCTCCTGAGCGCCGCTGAGTTACATGATGGATTCTACATGTCAGTCTCCCTTGCTTGCAAAGCATAATCATGCGTGTCAGCTGGTTTGATTGGCAGCCTATGCATATGCTTCACAGTAAGAACTTGTATGGTTGAATTCATGCTGTGCGACGTAAACCATATGGGCATATGCGGTAAGGTAGCATCCCATATTCTTCGGCACATTCGGACAGTAGTATTCGTCCTGCCCCGTGTTTTTACAAATCCTACGAAGCGCAGTGTTACGATGGCGGAAGCGCGCGGAATGAGTAACAACAACTCCTGCTTGATTTCTGTGCATGTCTGCATGGGATTCTAAGTGCCCTGCATTGCAGAAACTCATCGTCTTCTTGTTCTGCCGTCGCGACAAGGTTCTTTGTACGAAGTAGTTCGTATGAAGTGGCCGTGCTTTTTCGGTGATTGTATTTGGCAACCTTTTTTTTTCTCGCGCTTGCCCATGATGATTATTAATGTCTTGTATCACAACGTCGCTTATGCCAAAGTACGCATAGGGTAAATAAGCCTGTCAAAGGATCGACACGGCAAGGAGAAACTTCTGTTTACTTTGTGTGCCGTGAAGCCTTGTGAGGAGGAGCTATTCTGTGCTTGCACTGTAAAAACGAAACGAAGGATCCACCATTAAGAGATCACGATCCGGTTACGATAGCGACAGACGGACAGCCAATATTTCCTGCCAGATGACGTACATACATAGTTGCAAAGAGATGATCTTGGAGATAGACGAGCTAAGAGCTGTTACGCCTAATAAGTTACGAATCCAAGATCAGATGATCCGTTGATATGGTTTGTTCTAGTATACAGGAGGTTGACTGGTCTCATTGTATTTGCAACCAATCATGCATCTTGTGATCACGGACTCAGAGTTGCAATGAATGGTATTGGGTTGTTAGTAAGAGGCCTGTATGAGACGATGCAACTTACATACAAAGATCTTGGCATGACTTTTCCAGCAACACAAAAAGACAATAGTGCATGGACGGCAACCAGTGCAAAAGAGGTTCAGGCTTGTTGCACAACCGAGGAATAAAGTGGTTGTGCATGCCCATGGTGGTGGATCGTTCGGCCCCCGGGTTGCAATCTGTGCTGTTCTATCTTTGGAAAAGCAAGAAAGGGAAAAAGGCAAGATCTTCCTTTTCTCCGTATACCGACCAATCAAAAATGTCCCAGCTGGTCCCCGAGTCGGCGAGCTAATATAGAGCGAAGCCACTGGCTATACCCAATCCGGCTTGAAGCCATGGAATGCTCAGAGCTGTTCAACTCTAGTGCAGTGCACACTCTCTTGCTACAGCGAATTGACAGGCAAAGTTAGGGCCTGCTCTCGCTGTAACGACCCCACATTTAACGTGTTGAAACTCTATTCCCCGCTGGAGGCATACGCTAGAGTCAGTGGAAGAGCATTGCAAAGAGCACTGAAGAGGGAGCCGGTAGCCATGCCCCAGGCACTACGGGGTCGCTACCTTCATTGCCTATCTCATTATCTACTGTACTGTAGCGATACACACTCTGGCGATCGATGCCTCCTTTGACTCCCTGAGATCTTCAAGGCGGGTCCAATTGTCGCTGCTGTATGGGTGCTATGGCGTAGCCGAGGGATATCCGTATCCACGATATCGGATTTCGCAGAATCCGATTCTATTCCCAGTCTTTCGCGAAAATACAAACAAGCTTGTTGTTTGCGATGATGTCGATCATGTTCCACCTTGAACAGTCGGAAAACAAAGTACTGTACCATAGTAAGAGCCCCCATGTCGAGGAGCTTCAAGAAATGTTCCGTGACACAAACATTCCCCCCTTTTTTTCTTTCTTCTCCACGATGGAAGAAAATGAAACTTTGCAAGACTGACTACATACCATGCGTGTAAAATGCCAAACTCATGCTAGCCTTGTAATTAGACTTTGATATCGAAGTGTCTCAACGCTGGGTGCGCCACTGGGCTTGAGTCTGCGTTGAACCGCCAGGAACGGTCTGTTTAGTAGCTCTCGTAAGGCAGAACGGGGCGCGTCCTCTCAACGTTGAACTTCATGAAACTAGAAAGCTAGTGATGCAGTGTACTTGTATGCTAGTGAATAGTGTCGTTCTTGGTCTGTTTTGCTGCCTGCAAGTTGCGCCATGATCTTGATGAGGCTTGTGAGTTTTTGGTGGATTTTTAGCAGTGGGCAGTGGGCAGTGGGCAGTGAGTGGGAGGGAAAAGCAGATGGATGCGCGCCCCTCTTTTCCTTCTTCTCTAATCCCTCCCGGCAAGCAAGAGATAGTGTACATTGTATGCCAGATGCCAGGCAAAACCAGGGAAGCAGGATGCGGGAATGAAGATCTTCAACAGCACGATCTCCATAATGATCTTGCAAAGATCCAATTGCAGGGACAATGCCAATCTCATCTGTTTCTGGCTGTGTTATATTATGTCATCGACCCAAAGCAAAGCACTTTTCGGACGAAAACTTGTGCCGCTCTGTCGGATCCGGGGTCGTTCCCCATTTCCCAACCTTGAGAAAGTCTTTGAATTGATCTCTCAATGGTCAGCGGTGTCGGGGTGACTCCTTGCCGCCGCCTGCTTGTCTTTGATCATGTACCACCAGGTACGTACACTTACAGAGGTGCCCGGGGCAGGCAAAATTTGGCTTCTTTCTAATAAATCTCCACCAAACTACATGTAACTTATTATTATGCGACTTGAAAAGAAAAATTGTCATATGTAAAATGGCAATTACAGCCAGCATTAGTGGAGGCTCGTTGAGTGAACTGAACCAGTACGTGCACTGGCACTTGGAGAAGATGGCTTTGTAAGTTTAACCACGGCAAACGTTGAACAAGTCCCGAAATAGGCGGCGCAAAACTCAATGGAGGGCAGTGAGTGGACGGAATACGGCATGGCTCTAATTACGATCATTGTCCTCAATTTTTCTCTCGAGTGCCAAGCACAGTCTCTCACTCATAAGACACAACCGCGAGATAATAATACTCTGCCAATGGTTATGTTCCAATTGTACAGACAGACACACATATACAAACACGGCCACCACATCGCATGTTATGTTGCATGGCTATTTTCGAGACTGACTGACCGCTTCCAATACCAGCTGCATAGTGAATGAGTTGCTGTATTTCGACTCGTGCAATTTGTTTGGGCTTTGCATTCGCATCGGCCATGTGCGATGGATGGCTCCGTGCAAGCTGGAAAACGACCGGTTTGGGCAACACCGCAAAATGAGACGCTTACCGCATCCAATGGCCGCCCACCACACCACCCTGGCGATATCGCAAATGGGATGCAGTTATACATCTGTCAGGGACCTCAGTCCGGCTGGAACAATATGAATTGAAGACTTCTGAACCAATAAAACCCCCAGTCATGTCGTCTCTGGTGCAGTATAACGCACAGCAAGTCTCGATTCCACACTCCCTAAACAGACGACAACATTCCACATTCGACATGTATGTAATCGCCCAATGGGGAAAATAAACCCCAAGTAGTGTTTTCCAATTTCAACAATTTGTATCTTGACCTCGGCCAAACAGTTTTTTTGTCGCCTGCAACCCCCGAGCCTGTCGCCGTCCCCGGGATAAAACTCCACAGATACCCGATCGGACGTGCCATATTCCGTGACTGGGACTTTACTTTGGCGAGCTGGGGGCTGCGCTCTCAACTTCATTGGCCAGTTTGTCAGCAATTGCAGTCGTCGGGCAAGGCTGTGTGCAGCAACTCCCATATGAGAGGTCCGATCTATCGACTTTTATGCAGAGCTACTGCGGGTGCAAGCGCGCCCTTGCACTTGTATCGTGAATCAAAATATACCTCATTTTTCAATTATGAACTATTCTCAATCTTCATTTGTCGCCTGACTTTCAAGGTTCGCATCGATCAAAGTCACGAGATGTTGCAAGTAATGCCATCGGGCAAAAGGTAAGTAGGCAAAGGGCGGAAATAGGCGAACGACGACGACGACGACGACGAGGAAGATCCTTCCACAGAGAGAACCCCTAGATTTTCATTTACTTCTCGCTCCCTTTTTTTTCCTCCGCGGAAGTAAACAAAAGACTGCGGCAATAATGAGGCCGCCTTCATATGCCGAGTACGCTTGCTGTTTCCAAGCAAGCACCAAGCCACTCATATTTCTGTAAGGGGAAAGAAACGAAGCCATACCACTTTGACAGCGTCGACCAAGCCCTCTAGATTCTAGTGTATCGAGATTCAAACCCCTTCTCCTTGCTCCATGGGCGCCCTCTGGCCTTGCCTTCTCTCTTGGTGTCCGCATCACCCGCCATAGTGTTCGAGACCTCGTTCTAGGGCCGTTTACTTCTCGTCTGCTTTTACTCGATTGAGAAAATCCCCGAGGTGATAGGTCTGCCTTAAAACTTTCGTAGCGCGTGGATCACGTCTGTTTTGTAACGAACCGTTTGCCCATGGGGTTCGGCCCCCCGAATCCATCCCAAAAGAAGTGGGAGCCAAGCAAGCAAGCAAAAAAACTTGTGACAACTATTAAGGAGAGAGGGTGTTGCGTGTACAGTCTGGCCCTATCGTGGCCTGCGCATGTTAGTTGTTCAGAGCTTCCACCGTTTTGAGACAAGTCCCGGCTTGTGCAGACGGTCTAGAATCTCCGTTGCAAAGTGAGCCGGTGAGTCTGGTGTGCGTTAGCCTACTGGCGTTAGGAGGAAGCCTGTCTGTTGCGCTACAGACGCCTCAAACAAACCGTGTGGAGGGGAGAGGATATTGAATGTGAAATGCGTATCATGTATTGGTGGTGCTATGTAAAAATGTATGTAGGGTAGGGCAGTGGCCGCGCGCCTCCCCTTCTTGTTGCATGCGTTCGTCGTTTTGTGGCTATTTGGAGTTGTGCATGAGTCCTGAATCAATAGACACGAGTTGTAAATTGATCCTCCAGGACGTCTAAACTCTGGGGCTGCAGACTACCATCTTTGGGGGTGGAACGCGCCGGCCCAAGAGCCCAGACTTGCCAGACTGAAGCTGCCGGCAGCAGAATCATGTCATTTTCATCACCCACCACCTTGCCATGGCTCCCGATTGATCATGAATACGGACCTCTGTCCGCTGGGCAGCTGTATTGGACCCTGGGAATTATTGAGTCTCATGATCCCGCCCCATATAGCTCTTGTAGTCTGCACAATCTGCACAGGGTTTTGTGTTCTAGCGCGGGTACCTCGCAACTCTCAGGCAGGACATGAGGTCCCCGAATTATGGAAAAAAAGAAAAGCCCAATGTATGAAGCAAAAATGTAGCGAGAGCCTGAGCTGTGCCGGCTTGGAGTGCAGGTCTAGGCAAAGCAAGGTGCAAGGTACAAGGCGTCACGGAAACCACTACATACTATGGACTACTACTACTACTACTATTGCCAGACTCTGTCTCCCGGGAGCCATCCAAACCATCTAGCTAATTGTATAGTAGTGCCTTTATTAGCACGAAAACTGATTGTCGACGAACAGTTGAACCGGAGGCATGGGAAACGACTTTTTCTCTCTGCCTTTGAACTAAGAGCGGACTCTCTATCCACGGTTAGAGGTCAAAAGAGAGTTTTCTCGACCCCAAATTTTTCTCTGTCGCCGGGTTATGCCATGC
This sequence comes from Neopestalotiopsis sp. 37M, assembly GCA_011058875.1. NCBI lineage: Eukaryota > Fungi > Ascomycota > Sordariomycetes > Amphisphaeriales > Sporocadaceae > Neopestalotiopsis > Neopestalotiopsis sp. 37M. Next base: position 556,742 of record SWKT01000022.1, read on the forward strand.
ACCTTCAATCCTACCACTTGAGACTCTGTCGCATAGTGACCAGACCTGCCCAAAGCTTACGGGAGCGAGCATTGATCAGCAATTGGTCACCCAGTGAACTTTTACTTGTGTCCAGAGTTGCGCGATGCCATCCCACGAGGACGTGTGTGGGTGTTGTTTCTCGATGCAAGTGTGAATTATATTACGGCTCATTTAGAGATGGCGACGGTCACATATCGTGGCGTCGAGCGTAGACAAAATAAAGTAGCACCGGTAGTAAGTAGGTCGAAATGGTTAGGCAGTGAATATGACCACGTACAGAGGCAAGCAACCCACATCCCATTGCCTGCCGAGCGGTCTCGATGGCTATGGCCCTTCTTCAGTCAAGTCATTCCGCCGTCGGCGGGGTGGACAGCACAAGACAAGCTTCCACTTGGGAGGGTCAGGGGGGAACACTTGGACCCTGGCCGGCCTGCGCGTGCGTGCTGCCAGTGCCAGTGCCAAAGCAAATGGGCCAGACTCTCTCAACTGAAGTCCACACACAGCCTGACAAGCATAGGATGAAGAAGAATGAGACGGCTCCCTCCACGATGGGGAGCTTGGTGCTGGCACAAGCGTGTATCGGTGGTTGACAAACTCTGTGTCGGCCTTCCTTCTCCATTCATTAGATCGGTACCGACACTCGCTACGGCCGTCAGTTTAGTCAGTTTACTATTACTGGTGGTGAGGAGGTAACTCGAGGTCTTCAGCAGCATAGATGTTCTTGGCGCTGTGCTGCGCTCTGCTTTGCTCTTCTGGTCTCTTGTTCAGCAAAGCAGGGGGGGACGACCGGGGAAGCACTGAATTGGCAATATGGCAATATGAACAGGACAATAGTGCTCTGGGCGGAATTATGAAAGCCACTTCGTGCCCGTCATTTGTGTCTCTATGTCTCTCAAAGCTGTGTAGGTAGAGTAGGTACATGGAGATTTGGGTGTTTTCTTTCGCTTTTTTCGCTCCCTCTCTTCTCTCTGTACTCTGAACAGTAGTGTACCTCGTTCAGGCTGGGTACGCCGCTCGGTATCCAGAATGCTAATAACTCGAAGTCTCCCACCTTGCCCAAATAGGACAATGGGGCCCCCTGTCGCAAGCTGGTCTCTCTCTGAGCCGGGTAGCCAGCCAGCCAGTACGTACCTCCCCAGACCCTGGTTCATTGGCTTGTCGTGCATCAAATTGGCGTCTAGAATCAAAGTCGTTTCTCCTACCCTATCGTGGTTAGTCAGTTTTCGCAAGAGAAAAGATACATCGGTACCCGCAAAAAAAGAAAAGAAACGAAAAAAAGAATTGACCCATGTATACAACACCCTTGCTCTAGTCCACATGGCGAGAGGCCCAGGTACTTGGGTACGGCTGCGGACTTTTGTCTACTGTCCCTCACCCAAATCGACCCCTGCTCCAGCATGGGTGGCAGTGAGCCCTACGGTACAAGCAGATTCGATTCCCAAGATCCAGTCTTGTCTCGCTCGCGTCCTCTATGAGCCACTACCTATATGAATCCTAGGAGTCCCCTCGATGTGTTTCTGGCCCCCTCCATAAGATCTCACCAACAACGCTTCTTCAAGACGAACTACCACTTTGCTTTTGCATCATTGCAATCATTTCACGATCGTTTCTTCTGTTCACTTAGTCGTGATCAGACCAGAAGCCGGCCTACTCAACCCTCGTACTCGAGACAGGACAGCCAGCCTCACAACAACTACTCCCCAGCTCACCATCATCCGCGTTGGTAATATAATCTCGGAGAGACCGCCTATTATAAGACGATCAGTTCTGAAGAGAAAAAGCGATAGAAGGAGAAAAAGAAACCATCGGCTACTTACCCAAGCAAAACTCGTTGTTCTCACACGAACTTGCTTATAAGTCTGCCAGCGCCCTGCCTTTCTCCAGCCAAGACCCGGCATTCCAAACTTCAACCTCTTTCATCATATATAGTCTTGACATCAGTCTCATTGCACTAGCATAATACCAGATATCTTTCTGGTATGAGATAATTCACCGGCGATCACACAAGACCCCCACCACTCTTCTGACGGCAGAGGCACTTAGCGCGAGCTGTGTGGCTTTGCTCGCGAGACAGGATCCCACCAACCTCACCACTTACACATCACAATCCTCACAATGGCATCGATAGCCAGTCACTCATATAACATGTTCCCCCGGAGAGAGGAGCAGGACTTCCTGCTTTACGACCAGCAAGTAGGATCCGGTTACATTTCACCACCAATCGACCAATATAGCCCAGAGACCATGGGTTTTCCTTTCGAGATCTCTCAGTGGCAAGATTTCTCTCAAATGACTTACGGCGGAAGGGCATCGCCTGGCGCATATGCAGAGGATGCAGAGCTGCGCGTGCCTCCATCGAATATGTCCACAACATCGGCTTCTTCGTCAAACATGGGCTCACCACAATCTCACAATGGCCAGTTGGCCTACAACGCAGTACCAGAGTACAGCCACAATGCGCTCGGTGTAAATCCCAGCATCGTCGGCCACGAGAACTACTTTACTGGAACCGAGTACTCATCATATGTTCCCGTGCCCATGGAGAGCTACGAAATGACCTACGCTGACAACAAGCCTGGTTTCGTTGGTAAGTTGGTACAAGTTCCTCGAAGTCTCCCGCAACTTGATTCCTCTCTGGATGCACTTGACACAAAGGCGATGCCGTCAAGTGCAATATCTTCTCCTGGGTCGACGTCCATTTCCTCCACACCAACAGGCGCAGCCTTGTTTTCTCCTGTATCTTCCGCACCATCTTCTGTGATTTCTCCCGTAGCGAATGCTTCGGCGCAGTGGAGCAGCCCAATCAGTCCCAAGACGCCAACCAATAATTCTCTCTCCTCTTCGCGCCTTTCCTTCTTTTCTCAGAGCAGTGGTCACTTTGTTGCTCCTCTTGACTCTTATTGTCGGTTTTCCTCTGTCTAAATCCGCACGTTGCTTTTAAATGATTGAATTGGAACCAAAAATGCTGACTCACCTGGCGTGGCTTAGATCCCTCCCTTATCCATCCAGAAATACGCGGACCTATGGGGCCACCCATGCAGGGTTACGACAACTATTCGCAAAACCACCAATATCCCACTTCGCCCGCACTTTCAGGAGCGACATCACCTGTTCCCGGTATTAGAAATGGCAGCGCTTCGCCCTACGTTCCCGGCTTCCAGTACAGCCCTTACGCTGTTCCTCCTCAACACAACAGACGGCCCAGCATGGGATCCTTCCAGTCCCCCCAGGAGTACTCGTATAGCGGCGATGAGTCCAAGGAGAAGCAAAGATGCCCACACCCCGACTGTGGTAAGACCTTCAAGGACCTGAAGGCGCACATGTTGACGCACCAGACGGAACGCCCCGAAAAGTGCCCAATTCAAACGTGCGATTACCACATCAAGGGCTTCGCGCGCAAGTACGACAAGAACCGACACACCTTGACCCACTACAAGGGAACAATGGTGTGCGGTTTCTGTCCTGGATCCGGTTCCGCGGCTGAGAAGTCGTTCAACCGCGCCGATGTCTTCAAGAGGCATCTGACGGCTGTGCACGGTGTCGAGCAGACCCCGCCAAACAGCCGCAAGAAGTCCGCTGGTGGCAACAAGAGCGGCAAACCCTCTGGATACGCATCCGATGCCACTGGCAAGTGTTCTACTTGTTCCGTCACCTTCTCCAACGCCCAGGACTTCTATGAGCACTTGGACGACTGTGTGCTCCGCATTGTTCAGCAGGAGGACCCCGCAGAGGCTGTCAACGCAAGGCGGCTGGCCGAGGTCGAGAACGACAGCGAAGTTCACCAAACCCTGGAGAAGAACTCCCTTCCCCTCACTACTCAGACCGCCAGCCTGTCTGACGAGGAGGACGACGAGGAGATGGGCGAGGATGACGATGAGGAGGACTTCAAGGGCCGCAAGTCCTCCCCCAGGTCGAGAAAGGGCAACCCGGCCAACGGCGTACAAAAGTCGCGGGGCATGACGCACTCGCGCGGAGGTGTCACCATGGCCGTCAAGTCCAAGAGCCGCAAGAACCGCCGGGACTACCCTTCCTCGTGGGGCTTCGACAAGGGCCAGATGACCATGAAGAAGCGCGTCATGGCCGTCTTTGACGGCCCTCGCCGCCTGGCCAAGGACGACATGATGCTTTCGACCGAGCACGAGGTGCGCATCCCGCTCGCCGACGGCAAGTACGTCACGGACCTGGACGTGCAGACTATGAAGCGCGCCCAGGGCTTCCTCGACGCCACCGACGAGGAGAAGGGCATGTGGATCTCCGATGACCCGACCGAGGAGGACATGCGCAAGATGCTCGAGCTCTCTCGGTAAATCATCAAACACCTCATCACCATCGCACCTCCTCCTCACCTTACATTATCACCTCGGCCAAGGCCGCGTATATACTTGTCCAACTAGTTGATACCCTCCACCGTACACTGAGACGACTACTACAATCGAAAATGAACAAAAAGAGAGATGATTCGGAGCATACTTGGCGCATGGCTTTGGGTCAGTGTTCATCTTGGTGGGACTAATGACGACACACTTTGCTTTGGGATAACGGTGTCTCTATGTTTTCTTTCTTCTCCTGGTTGGAAAAACACCATCAAAAAGAGCGACTTGGGTTTTTTTTTACATCACATTGCTTCCAAAGGGACTTGGAGCAATTATACTCTTGACATATGCATTAAGGGTTGGAATTTTCTGTTTTATTTTTGAAAGCGAAAGCCTGGGACACTTGATGGATCATTAATCCTCAAACTTGTATTTAAATCACCTGAAGAGCGTGGTGACGATACCCTGTTTATTATATCTACATCTCTGAACAACACTATCATGACTTCTCTCTCTCTTGCAATTGTGAAAACTACCTACTTGGTGACAAGGGGCTTGGCCCCCAACAACATGGCACAAGAAAACATACTGTGTAAGTGTCATTGAAATTGCCATCCACAATGAAACAGACTATGGCCGCCACTTTTTCCCATCGCAAATGTCTGTGCGTTAGAATGTGGACGATCAAAAGATAACAGATCTAATGTACTCGTCACACGCACGGAAGAGATACCCGGAAGCCGAATAAAACATCAATTTGTCTCAATTATTTACGCACATAAGAGAATAGACAATAAACGGCAAGATTCAATGTTGGCTTGCTTCCACGTAGCACTTTTTTCCTTCTTTACGTTCACAGCAGTGACCACGAGGCTGCGACCGGTGTGCGTGTATGTGTGTGTAAGTGTGTTCAAAAAAGGGACGGGATGAATGTATCTACTCCGTTCTTAGTACTATGTAGTATGTATGTGGACAACAAGCACCACCCACACCCACAACACGCACCCCCAAATCACCCAAATCTCATCTGCGGCGAGTCTGATTGGACAAACAACGAGATCTAGTCTTCCCCGTCTTTCTGCATTTCCCAGGGCCCGTCCTATTGGGAAAGGAAATTTTTCTTGTCAAATTGCTTCTTTTTACATGCTGCGTTATGCGACTTTTCTTGCTACACACACTCTCTCAAATCCCTTCTAATCTTCTTGTTCCTGATTTGCTTGATTCTCTGTTTTCTCCACAGGGACTTTTGGGAAAAGGTTAGGCGCGTGTGGGGGATCTTCCCATCAATCGTCCAGGATTGCCCATGCAACAGGAATCCTTCCGGCAACCCTTCCATCTTTCTTTCGTCTTGCTTATTCTGAGGGAAAACATACTGTAGTAGGGCTCCCCCATGACAAATCAAACTTGGGAGTTGAGAGACATTGTGTCCTCTGTGGGGGGAGAAAAGAAACAAGCAAGTTGTATGTGTTCGACTCTCCCATGCAGACCTTGTTGCGAGGCCTGCAGAAATACATTGAATGCCTACCTAGAAACATAGTCACGTTGTGCAGTTTGGGGGGTTTGTCCTATTTCCCAATACATGAAAAAGAACCTCAAAACTCTTCTTCTCTCGACTCTTACGTCAGTATCTCCTGTTTTACTCTACTCTGACGACGAACATGCGACGTCTGCCTGTTGAGGTGAATTAGCTAAGACGCGCAGATTGGCTACCTCACATTTTGAAAGGGACCTCAAAATCTTGGTTCTTGATGCACACATTCTTCATGGCACAGCCTACCACCATGGTTATGTGTGTGAGTATATGTAGTGTTAGGTATGCATAGGAACAGGGGGGAAACTTGCACTGCAGAAAAAGATGGGACGGAGTCGTCAGTGGTCAGGTGCTGTGAGTTTTTGGTGGTGGTGGTGTGCTGAGGCCGATTCTTTCACTGGCCGCTATAAACGGTGCACTGCCGCGCCCGGCCTGACCCGAACCAAGCGACTGGGGTAGAATAATAACTTCCAAGACTTTTTTGTACAAAAATAATCCTTCTGATCGCGCTATACTCGAGAGAGAAACTCCCCCCTCCCTCCCTTTCTCCCACCACAGATTCCATAGTTCAGTAGCGGTGAGGGGGGAACAGCGAAGCGGGATGAAGAATAGCGAACCTGCCCACTAATACTCAACCACTACAAGCATCCTCGGCACCCTTGAAAGAAGAAAAAAGGGTTGGTGTCCGCTACGGAGTTACCTACACTTGAAGCACCGCCCCCAACCAGCACGAGGGTGCAGAACAACTGCGCTGCGCCTCTCCTTGAAGCAACATCCATGAGAACATCGGGCAGCACCCGACAATTTGGATGGGGGAATGACGCACGGAAGGCGGCAACCCACTTTCTTATTGTCTTTTTTTGGCTTCTTTTGAGTTTCTCGTCAATCTAACCTTGTACACGCGCATCTTGTTCTGTCCGATCGGAAATGTCCGACTGTCATGTTTTCCTTTTTTCTCACTTTTGCTTCTGGTGGGGTTGTTTGCTTGTTTGTTTCGTTTTGCTCTTTCTTTTCTTCTTTTTTTCTTCTCTTTCCCTGCCCAAGTGTGTCCGGGGTATGTTTCATTCAAGGACAAAGTTGCTGCATTTCATGTAACCAGTTCGGCGATCTGACGGGGTCAAGGGAAGCAATCATCACCACGCAAAGGCATGAAAAGCAAAGATAGAATAGATTAGTGAAAGAAGCATAATACGGCAGTTATGTTTGCTGTGATCTGATTTTGCAAACTAAGTAGTAGGTAAGCACCGGCACGGGCCGTAGTTCCTTCGCTCAGGCCGGCGCTTTGATGACTGATTTTTCTTTTCCTTGCCCGCACGGTCAAATCGCCGCCCGGATCTATCCTCCGTCTTTTCCGGCATCGTGAATCCCGGGGGTATGCTGCAGCAGATTTTCCAGAGGCCGCGTCCCCGCAATTCTACTAGAGTCGAGGCTCTGATCTTGACAAACCGCTTCCCGACCATCCTCGATCGATGTGGGGTCACTTACTAGGCATCGTGTCTATTCGGATAGGCTGACGCCAAAATTTTGGATCCCGCACAATTCCTTACCTTGCACTCGCCCACATAGACAAACACGGCAAAGATTAGTTTCGCAGACCAGGAACGTGACATTCGTGGCACCTTGGAAAAAAGCCATGTCTCTGACCCAGCGCCTCACGTCCGTCACTGTCACGGAGGATCCAGAGGACTTTCTAGGCGAGTCCCTGGGCATCATCTTCACCGACGACGTGACGACGCAGCACGGCGACGCCGCCAACGCCCTGCGCTACACGTCGCCGCACCTGCCCAAGCCTCTCCACATCCGGCTCGCCGACCCGGACACCGAGGACGAGCGCCGCCTGTTTAGTCACTACCTGTGGAACGCGTCCCTTCTGCTCGCCGAGTTCGTCGAGGCGGGCTCCCTGGGGCTGAAGCTCGACAAGCCTCTGGGATGCGGCGCGACGGCGAGTGAGGGGCGAGAAGGCGACTCATCGTCTGCCCCGAGGCCGGGTCGGCTTTCCGAGGCGGGTTTCGACGTTCGCGGCCTCTCGACCATTGAGCTGGGCAGCGGCACCGCCCTGCCGAGCATCATGGCCGCCGTCCTGGGCGCGTCCCGCGTCGCCGCGACCGACTACCCGGCGCCGCCCATCATGGAGATCCTGCGCGCCAACGTATCCGCAAACACGCAAGCCGGTTTCGCGCCGTCGGCGGGTGGTGAACGCACCGTCGCTTCTTCCGTCGTCGTCGAGGGCCACGCCTGGGGCGAAGTGGAGTCGGAACCGTTCGCGGCCGAGAACCGCGGCCGCTTCGACCGCGTGCTCGCGTGCGACTGCCTGTGGATGCCGTGGCAGCACGACAACCTGCGGCGCTCGATATCGTGGTTCCTGGCCGACACCGAAGACGCGCGCGCCTGGCTCGTCGCGGGCTTCCACACCGGCCGGCACAACATGAGCGGCTTCTTCGACGCCGACAAGCTGGCGGCGTTTGGCCTCGGGGTCGACTGCATCTGGGAGCGGGACGTTGAGGGCGAGGAGCGGGACTGGGCCGTCGAGCGCCAGGACGACGGCAATCGGAAGCGGTGGCTGGTCGTCGCGAGTCTCAAGAAGATACCTCGTCCGCAATCGTGAAGAAGGGCGAGCTCATCCTCTGTCGGCCATTTTCATCCCCGTTCGGTCGTTGTCCTCCTCCAGTCGTATAATCCGCCGCCCATCATTAAGATCGTGTTGTATTACGCGGCCGCGGTTCCCACCAATGTCCTCCTGCTTCTGTCGTCATCCGTCGTTGCCAGGCCTTATGATCGTGTTGTATTACGCGCCAGCGATTCCCATCAATATCTTCAGCACAAGATCTTTCGCAGTCAAAGCCTTATAACCTTTGCACTTTGTCCACAGGACATGGGAAACCAAGTGCATTATATACACAACACAAGAGCCGGGGATCAGCGCTGGCTCTGCTTCTTCAGTCTACCGGTATCCGCTTTCAGCTCGTCCGCCTTTGGCTATAATAGAGTCTTGGCGCCGCACCAGCATTCAGCGCGCTGGCTAACTGATGAGCAAGGCTTTTCAGCTGAACCCCTTTACTCTCGTGTCATTGGCCACAGAGGCACGCTCGTGGAGACATTGGCATCTGCCAGGCCTCGTCGGCCCTTCTCGTAAAACCCACCTTTAGATTCAGCTGCATGAATATTCATCGCGGGATCTGGCTTTCCGGTCGTGATCGATCTAGATTAGGGATCTAGATCGGATGAAGCACGCATGTATTGCCAATTCGAGCACATGAGGAAAGGATATTCCACAATAACGAGAGGTTCTCTCGTATCGCTATTTGGGTATGGATATTGATAGATCCCGAGGTCCGGAACTTGGTACTAGTTAACCAGGTAATCTAGTGAATACTCAGCCATCACCTACTTCCCCGTGAACATTTAGTCTGCCACTCATACGATATCACAACCCAGGAACATTTTCCCCAAATTGACCACGATGCATACCTCTTTTCCATCTGGAAACGTGACCATACAGACGCCGCGCTAGAAAACAATACAACGAAACAAAGCCTACTTAATACCACTACAACAACATGTGTTAGCGATCGCCTGATTAGGTGGGTAAATGAGTGAGTAGAAGTAGCTCTTTTCAACATTCCCTGCAAGAGTCTGCTCTTTTACAGCATCATAGTGGGGAATGTTTACTAATCAGACAACCTGGAAAAAGGAGAGATGACATTGGGAGTTGCTTACCGCACAGTACCGGAAGTAACACTCTGGGCAAGGGTTGTATAGTGTTGCGTGGTTGTCAAACAAGTGTTCCAAGACCATTACTTGAGCTTCTACGGCTCTTTTAGGCGAGGGCCGCATGGTTCCAAAGGAAGTGTGCGGGAAGAGGGCTTTCCGAAGCACCTTGCCTGTAGTTTTCCATTCCTTTTGATTAACTTTCATCCATCGATGGCAGCGACAGCCGGCTCGAAAGGTCAGGCTCTTGATCTGAGACAGCGTCGATTGGCGCAGGTCGTAGAGAAAGAACTTGGTAATGGGTACGTGTTTAAAGAGAGGACCTATGATCATATCAGTAAATAATTCAGGTCAGGCGCAAGAATCCAAAGCAAAGCAGTCGACGGTTCGTCACAGGTTGGGCGACCTGACTTACAACTAAGATAGAAGTCGTTCATTCGATAGAGAATTCGCGTGGCTTCAAAGTCGATCTGTTTGCATGTTCGTAAGATGGCCGTTTCCGGTCGCCAGACAGGCTCAGGCTTCTTAGAGTGAGACGTCGAACATGCTGGACAAATGAACCCATCAACAGGCTGCTGGCGACGAATTGGAGATATAGCAATCTTCTGTGGCGATAAGAGAAGAATATCGTAAATCATCCAACGTAACTCTAGGGGAAGCCTCTCGAGAAAGTAACACGGTTGTTTTGGCTGCCGAGGTTTTAGTCATCTTTACATGGCAACGTTTGGTAATTCGCGAATTATGAGTCTGAAAGTTCAAGAATCAAGCATAGAATGATTTTGCTTCGGGACGCGTAATGATTGTCAATATCAAACGTGAGAAGCAGTTTTCACTTGAATCTCTTCATCCACATGATGATATTGGCTCATCGATTTGAGCCTAGATGTTCTGAAGCGCATGCTTATTGACTGAAAATTGGGGGTTTTTTTTTGGGCTGCTCAAGTTGACAACATTCTTGTTGACATGCCACGTTCCAAGAACATTGAAAATCCATATTCGTCCCTAGAACGAGCTGAGTATGAATGAAAATACCGTGCTGATGCGCGCAAGACGTGTACACGACTTTTCCTCTTGGTAACTTTGTATCATATGTCGTTCGCCCAGGCGATGGGCAACAGAGCAGAGAAGCACGTGATTGGTACCGTATTCATTCAAGCTCAAGAAAGAAAGCGCATGAAAGAAGTAAAGGATTGCTCACCTGATCAGGCTTCTTGGGCAGTGACAAATCAGGAACCATGCCCGCAGGTCGTCTCGCAGATCTTTTCGCTGCCCTCACGATCGCCGGCTTGGATTTGGCGGGAAGTCCTTGCAGACCGGCCTTCTTCGGAATTGGAGAGGCCCCCATGGTGCTAGTTACACGAGGACGCCGGATTGCTAGGCCAAGGCGTCCCCGTACCTCAAGGTAGGTAGCACGGCCTGCAAGGTAAACTTGTCTGTTGCGCGCTGGCCGGTTGTCGTGAGGGGAAGATCCTAGATGTGCGGTGTCAAAGATATTGATTGATGGATGACGACAAGGGAGGGGTTAATAAGCGATGGTGATGGTGATGATGATGCTGTGGATTGATTGAATTGAGGTCCCAAGTGAATCAAGGACACCTCGGGAGTCGGGGGCGGTGATTGCGCCCACCAACCGGCAAAGTGCCCGCCCGAGCTTGCTTACCTACCTGACCTATCGACTTTGTGTGCTCCGAAGGCAACTGCTACTGGTCGGTGTTGATGCATCTCCAGAGTTAGTATATTGGCAGACGACCATTTTTGGAGAGCAAGCTTGGCAAGAGGTCCGGCACAGCGTCCAAAGTGCAGTATACTCGAACTTGCCGCGATAGGAGCTCCTTGGGATGCACCTAGGGATTGTACTCGGTACGGAAGTGGGGCAAGTTCGATACAATGCAAGTATGTAAGCTGCCAAGTTGGTAACCTCATGCTATCTGCACATCATCCAAAGTTCTATGCTACTGCTGAGAAGCGCCAATGGCCTCTTGGGTATAAACGGTCTCATATCACAACATTGTCATTTGAATTCGTACTTAGCGGCTGCAGAATCGACCCAATTGCACTTGGCTCAGCATGATCCATACGCCTAATATCGGAGGAGCACAGTCACATCTATGAAACAATACCATGGAAGAAGTCGAGCGATACCATTCACATTTCAACGATTCTGAGAAATATCAATGGATCATGGGAAACAGCAGTCATATACAATACTGATATTGAGCTCCAAAAATACAGCAACGAGTCCCGCAAATGATGTCAAGCTATAAACAATTGATTATTGGTCGGGTCGTGACACTGGATCATCCTTGCTGTTTAGAGAACGATCCGCACTTTGAAGCCATTGCCTAACTGGGGAAGCTTGAGAGGCCGATGCGGAATTTGGTTGGTCAAGCCAATGCGGGGATCCGAGAGACGAGCTTCTAGGAGGGTTGAAACTGTGCATGATGGCATTGGCAAGCATGGTTGGAAGGGTCTTTTTTGTCGTCATCCTGATCATCGCGAAATAGAGAGAGTTTTTGCTAACCCGCAACTTAAGCGATGTTACAGGTGGAAGGATTATCTTTTGTGGTGTGATTACAGGCATGGCCCAACAAAAGCAGGTCAGCAAAGTCATGTCGGTCTGCGGCATATTGCAGATGCAGTACACTACAGTAATAAGAGCATGGCATGACCCGTCCGAAATAAAAATTTCTCAAGACAGTCACATACATGAGTGCAATACAAAGCTATCTGTCGCGCGTTGGGGCAATTATTTGCGACAACGAAATTGAACATTGCAATTATAAGTCTACATAATATCAAGCTACTGAGGTCGCACATATACACGGAGTGCGGTCGCGTAAACCGGCCAAGCCGTTGTCAACCTTGATCGAAGAATTCCAAGCTCTCTGCGTTTTGGACCGACATCAATTCTCGGGCAGTTTTGGTTGAGGGGTGCAGACGCAATGTACGAAGTATCTCTTGTAAACACCACGTGCGCTCCATCCACATCCGTTTGTGGCTGCTAGACTGCACTATGATGAAATTGCTGCGGCCAGGGTCTCTAGGGGACCGGATCGACTCAGCACCTACAGGCGGCTAAGCAAGCTCTCCTACCAAAGCTCGGTGCGGGCAACAGAATATGATCATACCATTGCGAAAGTGCCCGCTGTGCTGCTGGAATGAGCACTTTTGCAACACAAGCAGAATCGCATGATCTATCCAATTTCTCAGCATCGATGCAACCCAACCATGGAGACGGGAACTAAGCCGACCAAGTTCCACTTCCAGCTCTTATTGCGCGCAAAATCCCATGGGGACGCAGAACAATGTATCCACCAAGACTCCCCTCAGACCCGCCTCGACTTTCAAGCAGCTTGTGCCGTCAAATCAAACCTTGACCTCTGCACGCTGTCAAAACACTCTTCTTGTCGAGGGATATAATTGCGAAAAAACCGTTGGTTACACAACTTGAGGAGCTAATATAAAAATTCGTAATAGCTTTTAGCCAGTCACAACCGCTGTGGTGCCGCCCGCAGCCTGTGGTTCTCGCTGGGGTGAGGTTTGCTCTCAACTGAGGAGCTCCATCCATGTCCCCAGCTTGACACGCTGGACGCTAGGCCGAACCCGACAGAACCCCATGGGCTGGCTCCAGCTCCAGCTCTTCGATGGATAGAGATCCAAGTCCCAAGCTCGGTCGACATCCAGGTTCTGTTGAGAGGAGAAAAAAAGATCAGGTCAGTCGGTCGGATCAATTCTCGCTCGCAGGAAGGCAGAGAGAAAAAAAATAAACAGACTCAGAGCAAGGGTCCAGTCCCCCGATTCTCGGTCTCATTTCCATTTACTTTCTTCCCTTTGAGTTTTGGCTTTATTTTCCTCGCCCGCTGCGTCACAAATCTTTTGCTCGCCCAATTAACACAAACACACACAACCCAGCGGGCACTAGTACGGAAATACAACTGACCTCATTCGTTTCCTCTCACCTACCTGCCTGTCTACCTACGCACAGCTACCTACCTACTGCGTACGCGCTGTTTTAAACCGCACTCTGCTGCTGCCATTCACTACCGCTGTCACTTGGCCGCGCGCGTGTTTTGCTCTGCTTTTATTTTGCGTTTTTGACCTTTCCGAGAGCGATCTGGATTTCCGCCTGGCTTGACTTTGTCACGATTCCTGCACACACAATGGCTGTGCCAGGAGCGGAGGATGTTTACCTTACCGTGAGCTTTTGCGCTTTCCGCACTCCCGCTGATCTGTTGAATGCCATTGCTAACAATTGCGCACCACAGCTTCTTTTGACCGATACGTACTTACCTGGTAAGTTTTCTGATCAATCGTCCTTCACATGTTCTAGAGTTCCTCAAATTCTGACAACGGCGCAGGCGCGCTGGTTCTGGCGCATTCGTTGCGAGATGGTAGCACCACAAAGAAGCTCGGCGTGCTAGTGACCTTGGACTCGGTCGCCGCCGAAGCTATTACAGAGCTCAAGGCAAGCTCCCCGGGTAACAATCAACAAGACCTTACATGTTGACCACTTCTACAGACAGTATACGACTATGTTATCCCCGTGCCGCGCATCAAGAACGAATTTCCCGCCAACTTGTCTCTTATGAACCGAACCGATCTGGCCGCTGCCTTTACCAAGATCAACCTATGGAAGCAAACCAACTTTCGCAAGATCGTCTACATTGACGCCGACGTGGTTGCATACCGAGCCCCCGACGAGCTCTTTGACCTGCCCCATGCCTTCTCGGCAGCACCGGACATTGGCTGGCCAGATATCTTCAATACTGGTGTCATGGTCTTGACGCCCAGTATGGGTGAATACTATGCACTGGCGGCTTTGGCTGAAAGAGGAATTTCCTTTGACGGAGCCGACCAAGGACTACTGAATATGCATTTCAAGAATACTTATAACCGCCTGAGCTTCACCTATAACGTTACGCCATCCGGACACTACCAGTATGTCCCGGCTTATCGCCACTTTCAGTCAAGCATCAACATGGTTCACTTTATCGGTACCGATAAACCTTGGTTTCAAGGCAGGTACGCCAGTACCGGCAGTGGCCCGTATGATGAGATGATTGGAAGGTGGTGGGCAGTCTATGATCGGCATTACAGGGTGGAAGTATGTACCCGTTCCATGAAATGTCTAGTCTTTCCATGCTCACAAAGTTCACAGTCTCCCCAGAACACGGCACCGACACCGAATGCCGACTTAGTACAGTATCTCACCAGAGGCGAATACCAGCCGCCCCGACCTCAAGTTGCCCACGTCGAGCATGTCGAACGAATCGGTGAGCCTCATAGTGAAGACCACCACGAACAGAGCCGGCATGGCTATTCCTCGGGCGGCCAGTCTCAAGCGTCCGCTGAGCAGCATGCTGGACATCAACATGCCGGCTCCGGACATGTCGAGTCCCAGCAGCAATTTCCTAGCTCGTCTATATTGAGTGGCTCTCTTGAAGGGACCCAAGCTGAGGCTCGTGAAGAGCAGGTCCCGCACCCACAGGAGCAGAAGAAGGAAGAGCGACCTCCCGTTACGTTTTCTGAATGGGACGCTCAAAGGTGAGTGACAGCGCAAATTAGTTCTCAAGCTTTTGTATCTAATGCTAACGGCGCAAATTAGACACCCTCCGCCAGCAGACTCGAAACCTGAAGCTGCAAACTTCCCTGCTACCACGTACGAAATGTCGAAAGAAACTGCGCCGTTCGTCCCTCCCGCCCGATACCCGAGCCCGCCGAAAGACATGTGGTACAAGGTGCCGGCACAGCCACCGGCCTACCGCACCGCGAAACCAAAGTCGATATTCCCATGGGAAAATGCCCAACCACGAGCCACTCGTGTCTTCCCCGACGAACCGTCCCGATCCCAAGATGCCGAGACAGAGAAGCCGACAACGCCGACGGGTGAGCCTAGGGCCTTTACCTCTTTTGAAACCAACACATCCACTGAGAATTATCGAACAGGGCACACCGGATCAGTGCCAGTCACCCCCATCACTCCCACCATCCAAATCACGTCTTCGGATCCTTGGACTGCTTTTACTCGGACCAATGCATGGGACGAAGTGCCTGAAATAGAGCGCTACGTCGACAAAATGCAGAAGCACCGTCGTACGAGAAGTCTAAAGTCCCCTGGCAAGATAGATCTTCCCAGCCCAAGTGGTGAGGTTAGCGAGATTGACTTTGCTCGACGCGGTTCCAAGGTGACCGACTTCCCGTCGGCAGCCGAACGACCGAGTCTACCAGTCACTCCTGCGCCGATCCGCCGGCCCAAGTTCTGGGGTGGTGGAGATGATGGTGGTCATGGCATTGGTGATGAAGAGGAAGCCGATCCTCTGTTACCAGTCGCAGAGGGCGTGCCTGGACAGAGCGAATGGGTATGTCCGCATGGGTTGAGATGGAGACCGACGGCCTGCCTTTGCAACCTGACTAACGTTCTACAACACCACAAGGATCCTGTGGCGCAACTTCAGAAATTGGCCAAGCAACAGTCTGAAGTATTGCTGCAGAAGCTGGGTGGCGCTGCTCGCGACAGTGATGACTTGCCGCCGCGAGCTGTTCCATTTGGATCCGAAGAATTGATCTCGCCAACTTACGTGGCCCAGTCGCCTCCAGTGCTGAGCCCGCAACCGGTAAAAGGAAGCGCAAGCTCAAGCATTGTCCGGGGCATGACTGATGAGACGGCTACTCAAGCCTCGGGTCAGCCAAGTGGTTCAATTCCGAAGCCGAGTTATGGCGGACCTGGTGCTGAGTTTGAGAAGGGCGAGGACTTTGCCCAGCACTCAACACCGCTGCCACCTACCGAAGATGAGCGAGATGTGCTGGAGACATGAGGGAGGCATTCAAACCTTTCGCTGCTAATGATGAATCACTAGTAACTGGAATTTGTTGTGCATGGTTTTGGTACCATGTTTTGTATGATGTATTTTATACCCAAGGGGCGGGTTGGAAACACTATGAGGTTAATGAAGGAACCATGATGCATGGCTAGTGTGGCTCGTGAAACCTGATCATTACTGTACATACTTATTACTGGTCATCAGGAATTAGTTAGTATAATTGAGGGATGGGATGTGAGTTACAGAAACTAAGCCCCTATTATGTGCTCGAAGGTGACTTCTTGGACTGGTACTCCCAGGTCTTCTATGATTGTGCCTTGTGCTTGTCGTGTATTCTTTTGGATCGCAGAACATTACTCGGCAGCTTTCAGTTGCACCTTTTGGGCGTGGTAACATGTCTTCGTATCCTCATCTGGGGTACAATCTTTCTTTTTGTGCTATTTGCTCTTTCGAGGACCGGCATGCCGGCAAACGAATAACACCGTGAAAGCTATTAGCTAGAACTCCTTGGGTCACGGGAGCGCCTATATCTACGACGAAATGATCACAAGTTTCGACATAGGAGAGATTGTACTTGCGAACTCGTATCTTATTATGATTCTCTAGCCGCTGTATATCTAGCGGCAAGATTTCTGGGCCCGGTAATGACTGTTGTACGCTATGTAAATACAGATTAAAAACTATGTGCAGGAAATGACTGATTCTCTATGCATGGCACTCCTTGATTCATGCCCTTTGACTTTTCGTCTTGACTCGCTTACGCATCATACTCAATTGGATCCTTCCTTATCACGTGCATGTCTCCAGAAAAGCAGTTTCCGAAGATGTTGCCAAATCCGTGAGAGGAGAGGTGACGAAGAGGTCTTCTCCTAGAGGTCCTTCTTCAAAAAGTGCTCGGGCTTGTGCGTCGTCTCATAGTCCACATGGACATAGGCACGCTCAATATCTGGGAGGTTCTCGAGCTTGAACTGGAGCTCCTCGGCCACATCGTGAGTGTCGCGGAGGGTGGCGTCTGGGTCCATTACAATGTCGACCTCTGCAATGAGGCGGGGGCCCGAGTGGTAGACGCGAACCGTGTCAATGCCCTTGACCAGCTCGCTGTGGGTGACGCAGACGTAGGTGATGAGTCGCTGCATCTCGACCGATGCCACAACTCCTACGAGCAACATGAACTCTTGGAACGCTGTTCGTAGCCAGATGCCCGAGATGAGCACCGACAAAATAATGGCGCCCATGGGATCGATCCACCACGCCAATTTGGAGCCACCAACCGATGTTAGGATACCAAAGCCATTGATGAGCAGGTCGTTGCGGTGGTCTTGCCACAGAATATCCACCTGGCTGTACTTGTCCTTGATGCCCCAGCAGTAGAAGAAGAGAGCCAGCTTGGTGAGGAAGGCAATTGCCACAGCCAGGATAGACGGGAGATGGAACGCGTTAAGTTCGTGGTGCGTCTCGCTAAGCTCCTGAGCGGAGAAGGCAATGAGAATAAGCGAAACGGCGGTCATCATGAAGCAGAAGAAGATGTTGCCAGCCGTCTCGAGGCGGGCTTTACCACTGGGGAAGCGATTCGGATCTACGCGCTTGACGGCGCGGTGCGACAAGATGAGGAGCGCATTACTCAGGGGATCGAAAACCGAGTCTGCCATGGTAGTGAAGAGCGAGAGCGAACCCGACGAAATGGCACCATACATCTGCAGGATGGACAGGATAATGTTGGCCGCAAAGCTGCCATAAACAGCGATTTGGTGACGGAGGTGGTCGTCGCCCTGTGTCTGCTGCGCCTCTGCCCGGTGTTCCTCGACCGACTTGAGCATGTTGTGAATCATCTCATTCTGTGCCTTGTAGAATCCCTCGACCTTGCGAGCCTTCATCTTGTCCTGGCCGGGGATGCAACCACGGAGGCCCGACTTGGCACCTCCGGGCCCAGTTGTCCGCTTGCGCGACGTGTTTGCCTTGATCTCGTCCAACTGCGCATCCGTCTTGATGGCTGACTGCAGATTGTACGGATCGCTGTCCGAGTAGCGACGAATGCTTTGCATTTCCACATCGGGACCGCCCGCAGCCACGCTCGCAGGGTGTCGCGCAAGAGGCTGTTCTGCGTCTTCTGTGTCCGCCTCTACACCTGTGCTGGTACCATTCCCGTGGTGTGGCGATGGCGAGTGCGGCACGAGCCTGGGAGTCGAGGATCTCGAGTGGTGGGACTGCGAGTCGTGGTGAAGCTGGAATGGACGCGGATGCATCGTAATGCTAGCCGACAGGTCGGGCTCCATCTTGTCTGTTGGCTTAAATGCAGGAAAATGCGATGCAAGTTCCCTGAATATCTCTGCTCCAAACAATGTTTGCAAAATTCTGCTGTATAAGTAAAACAACTGCTCAAATGCTCCCCAGAAGAAGAAAAAGGGGAGTGAATGAGTAAAATAGATTACGGCGAGGCAGAGAGGGCTGTGTACGAGGTAGAGCTAGTAGATCTTGCTCCCAAGACAGCACAGGCTTTGGAGGGGGAGCCTGGAGATAGAGGTAGCCAATATACGACCGAGTGGGGATTTCGCAGAATACCAAGGGGATGTTGGAAATGACGGTGTTTTGTTGAGGCTCGGCGGTTGACCGGTGGTGGCCAAAATGCTTGAGATATTTTACCTTCAGGTGCAAGACTGACTGTGGCTAAGAATTTCCAAGCAGAAAAAGCCGTGTTTGCATTCTTGGCAGTGACCACCGCGTGCCTACCTGTCAGTAAGAAAAAAAAAAAAGACTTCCGTTTCCGACGGTTGAAGCGGGCGGTGAACTCGTTTGCATGCGTTTCTCCAGTTCGCCAATATCGACCATCTTACAGTTAGCAGCTAGCTTACAGCAAGCAAGCAAGCA
This sequence comes from Neopestalotiopsis sp. 37M, assembly GCA_011058875.1. Classification (NCBI taxonomy): domain Eukaryota; kingdom Fungi; phylum Ascomycota; class Sordariomycetes; order Amphisphaeriales; family Sporocadaceae; genus Neopestalotiopsis; species Neopestalotiopsis sp. 37M. The sequence goes on from SWKT01000022.1 coordinate 576,001, forward strand.
AATAACCTTCCCTATGCGGGCGGGTTTGGCGGGTGTTGTCTCAATTGCCAAGCCATGGCAGATTGGCACAGAGCAGAGATACCGCTGTCGGCAGCACTGGGGAGGGAACTCGGAGGCTTGGGAGAGGGCAAGTCGCCCACGGGGCCAAGAGCTCTCAGGTCATTGGCCTGCTCCTAGCTCAATGTGGGTGAGCACAAGCGTGGGAACATCTCCTCAGGTACGATCAGTCAGGAGTAGGTAAGCAACAAGAGAGGTAAAGACAAAAGCAGATCAAATGGGCGGCGAGCTTGGACAGAAAATACGCTTTTTGTCCAAAGTGGCCAAGAATACCGAGACCCGCTGAGTCCAATGCCCATTTGGCAGCTGTCCCAGCGCGTTGTTGCTGCTGTCTGACATAGCTGCGTAGTGGGAAGAGGAGGGCGGGTAGTGAAGTGAGGGGTCGGGTCCTGTGTCTGTCCACTATGCGCCAGTGCTGGAGACCTCCAGGGCGGCGGGACGACGAGCGACACCGAGGTCGCGAAGCAATTCACCCAAAGATGAAAGGTTGCTTGCAGAAGAATCAAGGTCTAGGCGATTGGGGGATGCAATCAACTTAAATTCATTTGACATTTACTGCCACACAGACTGGTCGTCATGGTCAGGTCGGATCGTCCCGCTTGGGCTTCCCAAGCGTTTCAGTATCGGTGAAAATCGGGAACGAAAGGCCTTTGGTTACTGGTTCCAGCGGTTCCATAGCCGGACCATAGCCATGGCAGGCTTGCAGCTGTTTGCCGCCAGCCGAGAGAGAACCTTGATAGTCGATCTGGAACGATTCTTTGTGGCTATGCAACAGTTTATAGCAGCTTCAAGTGCCGAGTAGCATCATAATTCACACGGTATATAAAGAAAACCCCTGTCACTAAAGGATGCGAGTATGCAACGGTAGGGCGTAGAACGGCAAGGACGGCAGAGTTATTGTAAGACCTTGAAGTACTCATTGACAGCTCATGACTCGAAATATTTACTTATGTATATTATGCAACTGGTTCATTTTGTCTATATATGCCGTTTCAAGAACATGTACTTTTCAATTCCAGTCCCCAGATGATGCTTTGAAAATGCAATGGGTATCGCAAAAACAAGAACGTGGTAAATCCCCTTCTAGGGCTATAATTCGGCATCTGCTCGCCGAAGAGGATGTGCTTCTGTATTAAGCACCCACTTATCCAAGTCCACAACGTCCCACTCAGCGAACACCAGATAGAAATATTTCAGCGTTTCCGCGAGCCAGAAGCTCTCCATGCTGTCAATCTGCTGTGGTTTCGCCTTGGTCACGTCGTCCAGCGACGCTGCCGCCACGGTGGTTCGCGTGTGCTTTTCGACAGCGATAAACATGTCACAGGCCTTGTCCATCCAAGAAGCATCACCGGTCATGCGATACATTAGGAAAACGGACTCGATGGCTTCTGGGCGGAGGATGTATTTCCTATCATTGACATCCAGCATACCCTTGGGCAGCTTGCGCCCGTCCACAATATCCTTGACCGTTTGGTCTGGGACATCCTTTTGGCCTTTGCGCCAGTGCATCTTCAAACTGTCCAACCAGCGTCTTTCCGACCACTGGCAGTCATCCTTCTTGGGATCAGGATCGCAAGGGATATAGTTGAAGATCTCTGGGCCCAATCCCGAAGGAGTAGCAAAATACGACCAGACGCAGCCATTGGTCAGTTGAATGGCAACGTCCATGTCAGCCGGGCGATTAAAGACCTTGGCCGCCAAACCCACCATACCCCCGGCAAAACATGTCAAGTGTTGCGCTCGTGGAGTCCGAATGATTTGTTGCGTCACCGGATCCTGAGCATTCTTGACTCTAGCATCGCCAGGGAGGAGGATCGGCAGGTTATCGGGATTCAAAGCCCGGCGAAAGAGTTGTTCCTTGGCCACGTCGATGAAGCCCTCGTATAGTCTACGTGGCTGTTCCAACATGCCGCCCAGCAGGGCGTACTGCTTTGGGAAATACTCATAGAGGGAGTCGGACATGCCGCCCAATGTGAACGTGTCGCCTGTGAACTCAATCGGTGACTTTGAGGCGTCAATTACCACGGGCCACATGCCTGGTAAGTGCGTCTTGCTCTGGCCCAGCTCAATCTGGTCAGATATGCGCTGAGCAGCATCGTGGTATATCATATCACCAGTCAGCTCCGAGAGCTTGGCGAATTCCAAAGTGAAGGAACCAATCTCGGAGACGAGCATGGACAGCGGTGCCTTTTGCTCTATTCCCTGGACATACTTGCGCCAATCCCACCGAGACACGGGCATGCGGTTTGGGGTATCGAAAGCGCCCATGAGCAGGTCTCCCACCTCTTGTGCCTTGGATAATAGGGTCGGGTATTGCCTGCCACTAAGCTCGTACGCTGCCAGGAAACCACCCAGGTATCGGATCGTAGTCTCGAAAACATTGATGTCCTTGGTCAGCGTCGTCGCAAAGTCAATCGAGTCGCAAGCCTTGACAGCCAGGTTGAAGTCTGTTTCCAGACCCATGATCCAGAGCGTATCAAGCGAGTCCACCAGCGTGGCTGCCCATCCACCAAAGGGGTTCTTGTAGTTCCCGGTTATGGGCGTGACCTCGTCCTTGCGCCATGCATACTTTTTGTACCCCGTCCAGCTGTGCTGGAAGCTGGCCTTGACAGCAGCAAGGCGCTTGTGGCGCTTGGCTTTGGCCGCCTCATCCTCGACGGGTTCCGCTGCCTGCACTCTCGGTATGCGCGTCTTTGGAAGTGTGGTCGGGAGTTTGGTCGGCTTCTTGACGGGGAAGCGGGCGGGAGGTTTGTTCCATCGTATATCCGACGATTGCTCGCCGAGCTCTATTGTGCCTTCACGTTGTGCTGTGAACGGGGACGGGGGAGGACCTTGCCCCGGCGCCCAGATGTAATACCATGATGCAAAGATCCAGATTGTCGCAACGGCAATGACGATGCGCATGCGACGGACCCCCATGATGGTAAGGAAAAAGAGAGACAGGCTGTTTTTTCGACAAAGTTCAGCTTATCTACTTCAAGGTGCTGACATTGGACCTTGTTTGCGCAAGCCGTCTTGGCCCGCCAAGCACGTGTGTGTCTGGGCGTGACGTAACAGAGACCAAACAAAACAAGTGCGCAGGTCTAAGAAGAACAGCGCTGTATTGCTTTAAGGAGCGTAATGTTATGAGATGAAAACTGTCAATGAGAAAAATATGTCTTGTATCCAGACCAATGGAAACAAAGTCAAAGTAATGGCACCAGATTCAGAACGAAGAAAAAATGAGTGTACGAGTCGGATGACTGAGTAGTACTTTGGGTATGTACTGAAACGTATGAGCTGCACTGCGAGGGCTGGCGGTGGATAGGAGGTCGCAGATAGAGGAACTCTGGAGCATTTAACCTTGATCCAATGCCTTAAAAAAACCGTGTGGGGTAAACCACTGGGAAGCTTCATTATGACCAACATTTGCCTCTTGGAACCCCTGGGACCGCCTGGGAGACGATTTCGCCCTGTGAGGTCGCTGAGAGGGCAGAGAAGACAGCCTTTGGAACTTGGCGTCACCCGCACAGGGTCAATCTGTGGGGATCGGCAGCCTTGGCATTCCGGGATCATCGACCGTGTGTTGGAGGGGAGAACAAGGCCGCTGCTTGTTTTGGTCTGTGTCCGTGAGTCGGTCTCCGAGGTCCTCGTCTCTCGTTGCGGACGTACGCATTTTGGACATCGTCAACTGCATGCCCAGACCGGATTGCAGTTGGACGCGCGGCGGCTGATATCAATGCGGCTCACGGTATAAACTCAAGTCGCAGGGTATTTATTGGTGCCGGCATTCGACTGCTTGAGCGCCTAAGCTCCTTATTTGCACCAATCATTCGTCAGGTCAACACAAGCAACATCCGCGGCGATACGGGCATTTATATCAAGTTATTGATGCTCCCAATGGCTAATGCCCGCGTGCTTGTGTCTTCAACGTGAAAGGTTGAAGGGAAATGGAGGCAGAATATTGGAGAAATCTCTTCTAAGGCATACTGAACAAGAACTACATAGTTTTATAAACGTAGTCCATGCTGTGAATAATTACGCATGGCATACGCAGTACATATGCCGTATACTATTGCGCAGAGCAACAGCTCGGTCATGATGTGGGGGAATGCTAATTTCGACATCAAAGCTTCTAGAAACCGACCAGAAGCCAACAATAGCCAGAGAAGCTTTCTAGAACGTCGCCAAGAACGGTGACACAGAATCTGGTAGTGGTCAAAGAAAGAATAGCTGAGCTTTGTTCTCACGTCACGATATACATACACGGCTTGAGAGGCACGTGCATATTATCAATACCAGCATAGCAAGCCCATGTCGCAGCTGATTTGGCCCAGATGTGATGAGTAAGATACATATTTCCCACATGTATCTGTTATTCAAAAATATCGTGAGGACTGATTCCCTATGCAGAACTGGGTTATTAGTTGACAAAGAAGAAAGCACAGATGCATGCCAAGGTCAAAATATGGACCGCACGTGGCATTGTACGTAGTCAAGTCTTGGCCTTGTATAGGTATTTAGGTTTGCAATCGCACGACAAACGCGTTGATAGGGACAAACATTTTCAGATGTCTCTTCAGTGGCAAGGAAGAAACACAAATTGCGTATAGATGACCAACATTTGATGCCACTAGATGGATGCGTACGAAGAGGAGCAATTGAAGGTGCGGACAGGGATCTTTCGTGGGAGTGATATCAAGAGAGAGAAAATATAGTCGTCACTGAACATTTCAAGCGTAAAAATGCCGATCAATCCAAGGAGCGTACACATGAGCGGTCAACCACATAGTTGGGCAAGACAAGAGGGGACTCAATTGTCAAGGGGAAGTAACTGCAAGCTAAAACGATTCGTGATAGACACCATCTCTATTGGCATTGCTGAGCGCCTGCCCAGCCCTGTATATTCCTGAATCGAACGAACTTGGTGCGCTGACTCGGTGAGCCGGCGCACTAGCTCTATCCCGTCCCATCACAGAAAGAAACGCGGAAGCTTCGTAACGGCGTGAGGATGGGTATTGCGAAAGCGGTAAGCGACGAGAAAGATGCTGACACTTTTTACTTTTGCATCATGAGCTGGACGAACTCGTTGTCTGGGAAGGGATTAATTAGTACAAATTCATCAATCAAGCCCATAAGGCAAAGGCAAAGGGAGTCTTCGACATACAGTCAATACGTCCATCACCATCTTGGTCAGCCTCGCGGATCATCTCGTCAACCTCGTCGTCAGTCAACTTCTCACCGATCGAGGTCATGACGTGGCGGAGCTCGGCAGCCGAGATGAAGCCGTTGTTGTCGCGGTCGAAGACCTGTGTTAGACTGTTAGCTGCTAAGTTCTCAAGCGGCATTGTTATTGAATTCTCGAACCTTGAAGGCTTCTCTGATCTCCTCCTCGGAGTCGGTGTCCTTCATCTTGCGGGCCATCATGGTCAAGAACTCTGCAACAGGCGATTAGTCTCTGGTTTGAGTGGCGCAAACGAACATGGGGGCTCACCAGGGAAGTCAATGGTGCCGTTGTTGTCGGCATCGACCTCGTTGATCATGTCTTGCAGCTCAGACTCGGAGGGGTTCTGGCCGAGCGATCGCATAACGGTGCCCAGCTCCTTGGTAGTGATTTGACCTGTGAAAGAAATTGATGCCTCAGTATTGTCTCGCTTTGCGATTCGAGGGGAGAATCCGTGGACATATTGACGACCGCGCCTATTGTTCGCGAGAGGATCGGTCGCCAAATACGATTATCGAGGAGCAGAGCGATTGTACTCACCATCGCCATCCTTGTCCTGTTGAGGGGGTCAGCCGCGCGTGAACAACAAATGCAGGTGCCACCATAGCAACGGCGGGAAAGGCGTTGCGCAGTGGTGGCCTGGGATCAAAACTTACAAAGAGGGAGAACGCCTCCTTGAATTCGGAAACCTGTTCTTCGGTAAGAGAGTCGGCCTGTTGGCGATAGCCTCACGTTAGCAAAAGATCAAAGCAATGTCAGGCTGGGCTGCTGGTTGTGGTGGTGGCCATCCCATTGTGTGGGCGAGCCGCGGGGTAGGAAATGGCGGGGAGAAAGCTGCTGAGCTTGTTGCGTCGACCAGGAGGGACGCAACAGGCCTTGGGCATGCACAAGATGGAATGGCAGGAAGGGAGGAACGCACCATTTTGAGAGGTTGGTACTGGTAGGTCTGGGGAGAGCGATCGATGGAATTTGCAAATGTTGGGTGTTGATAGCAGAAAGGAGCGTCGTCGGTTTGCTGCTATGGAGTTTGGACCAGTTGGTCTTTGTTGTCGGGCTCGTCTCTCAATGGTCTGGACGGGACTGTGTGATAGGTAAAGCTAGTCTGACATGGACTGATTAGGGGAAGGAGAAGTTTAAAGCCTCCCAGGAATGTGCCAGTTGACGGTACGGTGCCGGACCCGCCCAGCTTGCAAGGACGGACACTGGCACTGGGGGGGCTACTGGGACTACTGGGGCTACTGCTTAGCAAGGAGGGACACGACAGAACGAATCGAAGCACGCAAGCCAGACAAGCACACACGGTGGGAGGAGCCCATCAGGTGGGGGGCCAGAATGTTTGGAACGGCTTTTGCCTTGGAGCCAGTCTAGTTGCCAGGGTCCAGGGGCTGCAGGGTGTTGAGGGCAATGAGTGGCCGCGTCTGTTCCAGCGGTGGAATCAAGCACGCAGTCACAGAATGCCAAGGTGCCACAACAAGTTGAGAGATTCACTGCCTACGACCATTCCTCCAGTTGCAGCCTGGACTTTTCTGCAGCCTGGACCACAATGTCGAACAAACCGCGTTCTTGGGCGAATGACACGCCACGGATGCAAAACTCGGTAGGCGGGTCACTCAAGGCTCGAGCGTCTGTCAGTCAGGCTGAATCAATCGGATTGACATTCATTGTTCATGAGCCTGGACGCAGCAAGAGCAAGAAAACAGTGACGAACAGGCAGATCTTTCTCATGGAAATGAAACAGGACCCCCTATCTTTGTCATCCATGATGGTTCCCTTAAAACACTGGAGACTGGTATGTCATGCATGTATGTCCCGGCACCATGTAATGGTAGGTAATAATAATAGTTGTACCCAAAGACAGATCCAATGCCAATCTACAGAGACTCGGCCATTATTCAATGGTCGAAACTGCGTCTAGAATCAATGCGACTTGCACTGTGACCGTAGCAGAAACATGCGCAACCCGGTAGTACACTATTATTCGGTTTCTCCCCCAGCATTGTTCTAGACTTTTAGGGGCATAGCGCAGATTGGCTTCGAGTTGCAGCTACGTCAGCCTCATTGATTACACCAAAGTTCCTACGTACTCTGTACCTATCTACTGCTGCAGCCATCGAATCCCCGAAAACACCAACCACATGCTGCGGAAGGCTAGTAGCTACTGCTGATCTTCCGTGCTGAACCCATTTGTACAACATGTCCTATTAGACCCATCGCCGCACATTTGCAACCACAGCATCCGCCCTACTCTCACCCTCGAATTGGTTGGCGACCTCGACAGCGACGTTGACCCATTCCTGCGCAAACACAGCATCAAGCTCTGAAGGACTTTGTTCCTATACTCGGCGGCCGCCATGTGGCGCGACCGCACCAATCTGTGAGAACTTGTGCCCTGTGCTGTTCTCGTTCAAGCACCGCCCAGCGTCCTTAGTCCTTTGACCCGTCACTGGGAGCCTTCATACGTCCGTGATACTGACCATTGAACAAAGCTACATTTCATATCGCCAGTCATATGCGCACCACCCGGCTAAGAAAACAAAGTACTCGGGTCCTAGCGGTAATGGCTTCTCAGACTTTGGTCGCGGCAGCGCTGCGGCCTCTGAGGACCAGCAGGGTCTCTTGTCGGGCGCCGACTACGACGACGGCGATGCGGTGATTGAGATGGACCTGCTGCCTCCGCGATGGGCCGACATCTCCGACGAAGTGACAGACCTCTTGGCCGAAATTGCGAAAAAGTCGCAAACGCTCGAACGACTACACCAAAAGCATGTGTTACCGGGGTTCAATGACGAGGAGGCGAAAAAGGCCGAAGAGGACGAGATCGAGCGCTTGACGCAAACCATTACTCGAAGCTTTCACGATTGTCATCGCTGTATACAACGGGTGGAGCAGATGGTCAAGGAGGGCAACATGACCAGGGCCGAGGAGACAATGGCCAAGAATATTCAAGTCAGCCTGGCAACCCGGGTCCAGGAAGCGAGCGCAGGATTCAGAAAGAAGCAGAGCGCATATCTGAAAAGTAGGCTTTCGTGCCCCCGTCCCACGGGTCATGGCTGGTGGAATACTAATCTATTCTGCAGAACTACGCGGCATGTCTGGACTAGGAACCGCTTCCCCCGGCGAAAGGTCCTCGACTCCATTGGCATCCAACTATGCCGCCGACCCGTCATTGCTCGAATCAGATGCCGATCGATCGTATTCGCAATCCGCCTTGCAGGCAACCACCCACCAAAAGATGCTCAAGAGCAACGACGCAGTCATAGCTCAGCGCGAAAAAGAGATCGAAGACATTGCTCAGGGTATCATTGAGCTGTCGGATTTATTCCGAGACTTGCAAAACATGGTTATTGATCAGGGAACAATGCTCGATCGAATAGACTACAATGTTGAGCGCATGAACACGGATCTCAAAGGAGCCGAAAAGGAACTTGTCGTGGCATCTGGCTATCAAAAGAAGACAACCAAGCGGAAAATCATACTATTACTGGTACTGGTCATTTTCGGAATGATCATTTTGCTGGTGATCAAGCCCAAGAAGAGTGGCTACGTCGCTCCCCCAGAGCCAGTCGACGCTCCTGTTGCAGAGGCTGAGGGTGAAGGCACATTACAGCTTTTTTAGCAGTCTCACTGCTGGCTAGAATGTGGCTGGAAAGGATCTCCGGGTAGATCCCGATGTTTGATTTATATACATTTAGCGGTAATTTTGCGGCCTTGAAGTCGAGACTATGACAATATTAGACAGGCTTTGTAACAATACAGATTTCCAAGGGAGCTCACACGCCCCAAATTCAATATTGGCACGTTGCTTTTGCCGTTGTTGAAGATATTTGTGTTCATGTATGCTTTCTAGACAGCCACATGAGAAAATCAGCCTTTACATGTTTACACTAACCAAGCAGAAGTCGCCTACTGTCACCGAGTTTACTGGGATTCTAGAAATAGTCATCGTACAGATACACAAGAAACATATGAGAAAGACAGTCTGCAATATTCACTTATTTAGAAAAACACCAAAAGAAAAGAATCAGAGTATGGGTACCAGGAACGACTTGAAGACTGTGCGTGTATTGATAACTTTTCACTTAGCACATCTTATAATCACCAAGCAATACTCAAAATCACCATGTTCTACGGAAGCGGCAGGATCGTTAAAATCAAAATCAATAAGGGTATCTTCGCAATATACTTAAATGTCAACTGCTTTCATCGGGCTCGAGTATGGGTTCATGGCAGTCCTCCCGGTTTGTTCATTCCACAGATCTTGTGCATCTGCAGGGCAGATGTTGTCAGGCTAGCGACGACGGGAAGAATGGTGGTAGCCGGAGTTGTCTGGAGCGGGAGGGTAATAAGATGCCTCGCCTTGATCGTAATACGCATCGCCTTGGTCGTAATTCTGACCGCCTTGGTCGTATTCCTGATACATTTCAGCGATTACCGGATTGGTTGAGTAATTCCACGAAGTAATTTGTGAACCCTCAAGCCTTCCTGTATCAATCTGGGAGGAGTGTAGCTGCCCGCCGCTCGGAACGTCTCTCATGGCGACTTGGTAGTTTGATCCGCTCGGAACGTCTCTCATGGCGACTTGGTAGTTTGATGGGTCCGTATAGGCTTCTGAGGGGCCCTCGAGAGCTGGATACGACTCAATAAGCTGTCCCTCCTCTTGGGCTTGTGCCTGAGATGTGCTGGTTATATCGTAAAGTCTGACGCACATGGAAACACACTTCATGCCGTCCTCGGTCGTCTCACCCCAGGAAATTCCACGTTTTGTTGGCGCATATCGCACGTCCCAGATGGCCAGCTGGACTCCAGTGTCTTTCAGGATGTTGGCGATCAGGCGCATGGTACATTTAAGAAATAGGTTGTAAGATATAATCGATTGCCATTCCTCGGGTTTATTATACTGATCGGAAGAGTGCCACACCACCTCACGTGGCAGTAGCTCAGGGTGGTCCTCGCATATAAGTTCGCGCATCGTAGTTATATGCTCTACGACTTCTTCGTCTATGATGTCGACAAACAACAATTGCCGGAGCTTGCTCGCATCTCCGCCCGCATCACGGTAGCAGGTCTGGATCAATTCGTTCAGTCGCATCGCTGTGGTTCTTCCACCCCCGTATTGGTCTAGAAATGCGTCTTCCACCACAAACGTGTTCTTCTCAATGCTGATGTCGTATCTCATAACCTTTGTTTGGTATCCTCTCGCATCTTTGCGCTTCTGCTTAATGTCATATCGCTTGAATGTCGGATCTTTGGGTCCCATCTGAAAGTAGTCTGCTTGTTGTGGAGCAGTGAGGCTCTCGATATCCCCAAGAAAAAAGTCTACTCCGGTTCTGTCTTCTAGAGGGTCTATAGGGACATCTGACTCTAAAGGGACATCTGACCGGTAGAGAGTTCTGTCGAGTGGTAGAACGGTCGTGCGCCGTAGGGCTGTTGATCCTGACATATTGCTTTAGCTTCGCGATGTCTTTACTGTGTTGCTTTGGGTTCGTGATATTCTCGTAAGATTCTTCTGACTCCTTATGTCTCGACTGAAGTGTTGACTTACTGGTTTGGTTGAGTTTCCCGTTCGCCAATTCTTTCCAATTCTTATAGTTATCTCCCAATGATGCTGTGAATAATGGTGGATGTACATTGTGATTTGTTTGAGCTTGGTGGAAGTGAGCAGATGACTTGAAATCACACAAGTTGACGCTTCCGTCACTTGGCCGTTATCTATTCACATCAATCTAGCCTCAGTATACCCGTTTTCGTGAGCGACAAAATCATCGTTGGTTGGAGATGCCACGCTCAGTGAATCACTGTCCGTAACTGGATGGCCAACTTATATTGCACTTTGTACCTGGCCAAAGAGGAGGCTTGCGCAACATCACACAGGACTTACCACGGGAATTCTCGGACTCGTCTATTCTACGACAGGATTAAGTAAGTCCGATTGAAGTTCTCAATAACATCCAGATATCGTCGTGATTGGTCCTATGTGAAATGACAGGACAAGCGATATTCATATAGTCTCTCACTTTTCAATAGCTACTTCCATTGCATTCCTCGAGTCCCTTCTGAACAAGCTCTCGACAGGCACAATTAACGCATCCAACAACGATCACAAGCTGTCACAAAACCTTGCCCAAAAAGGACCTGGTTAAAACGTGCCCTTATGATACTGCGATGTTCCGCCATGATCCACCTTCCAGCCGTCTCTTGGATAGTACTCTACAGCTAAAAGTGTATTTCTATGAAATGCTCAAAGTTGGTCAGACTTTCCAATCGGATATGCAATGTAGTAATAATCACGTAGATCGCCATCGGCGATAATTATCGAACGCAAAGAAGGGAGAGGTCAAAGATGCATATGTAGTCATCGTGTTGCTTTCATACTCTGTTGATTAACTCCGTTTACGGTTATGTGTCAAGATCGTAATGGTGGCCCATCACTTCACCACTTATTGACATAATAGGGTGGACAATCAGATCGTTTGCAATTTTGGTCTGCTTGCGATGTTCGACCACTTTTGGTCAAAGAGCTGCCATGCATCACATTCAGCCACGATCCCTTGATCCGGACCACACCAGCCTGTTGGGACAAATGCAACGGCTGGGAGCAACGCTTGCACCATCACAACCAACATTGGTACATATGTTAGTAGATGACACGTCAGATGAATTAGTCAACATCAGAGTTTGAATGATAATTAGGACTGGCCTGCCCCCCGTCTTCAGTGAATGACTAATTCAGCAACGAATCCGGCCGGACTTCTGCCAACGTTGGCTCGCTGACTGTGCGCTGTGTTACAATTGACCATATTGGGCAAACAGCTCAGAGTCACTGACAATCCAGATACATGCCTCCTGCTACCGTAGATGGTTCATCTTTTCATTCTAGACCTCACTAATTGGCGCCTCGCCCGTGCCCAAATTCCCCTACCTCCTCCCTTCTCCGCCAAAATTCTTACACCCCTTCCTATCGCAATATCAACCAGTGAGCATCGGAGCGGAATCTTCTCGCGGCATAATCATATAGCAAACTGTGATGGTGAAGCTACAGAGAACGATTGTAACGAATAAAGATGATGTCAACATCAACCGATACTAAGAAAGGCACCAAATCATATTCTTATACTTGTAATTGAAATGATGTGCGAGATCTAGTCAGCCTACCCGAAGGTACGAAAGGCTCTCAGAGACCCCGTCTTTGGCGAGCAAGATCTCATAGAGTTACGTATCTACATCTTCGTGAACAGAGGCTCGGAGCCTGCGTCAGTTGCCTTGAAGGCAGACATCGTCACAGCTATACAACTCCTCGTCAAGTGGTACGCTGCCTGCGCTCTATACAACCTAGACTGCAATGGGCCTTGAGGCATACACCGCGATATCCGGCCTGACACGAGATAGTGCTCTAGGCTATACTAGAGAGGCTGAGTCGGTTAACGTTACGAAGACTCGCGGCTATTGCCAATATTGCAGTGCTACGTTATCAGAAAGTACTTGCAACAGCGCTGTCGAACACGGCAGTTGACAACTTGGTTAGCAAGATGATGAGATCATTTGCTGCGACAGGACCAGAGGCCATTGTCATTCGCAAGTGGCAGTCGGTCTCCGATGTCAGCGCGATGATAGGGCAGCTACGTTTGCCAAACATTGAGTGCCTTGGACCACCCGAGCCTCCCACCGGTGGTGGGAGGCTTCTAACAGCACCGCCGAATGGTGCCTGAAGGCACTTGGGTATGTGCCAGTTGAGAACGTCCGGCAAAGACTGTTGCTAGATGTTATGCTAGAGGGTCTAGACCAGAACGAGCAGAATCCCCTGCTATCCATTGGCGGGTTGTTTGGCACACAACCGATTGTAAATCCCAAGCGTCTGCCGTTGGCACGGCTTCGACAACTGTTCGGCCAAGAGCAGAGGTGTGAAGTCGAAAAAGGACAACTTCGTTCTTTACTTCGTTGGTTCGCTAAGCATATCCCAGACAACTGGGCACCGGCACCGCCTCCAGAGGCCAAGGCTGGCCACGAGTATGCCACTGGTCCTCGATACAGTCAGAAGTTCGCCAGTGGCACCGCCATAAAGGCAGCCTTTTCTGCCCAGGAATCGGCAGCCACGTCCAAGACGAAGTCAGAGGCACCCCCTTTCTACCATCTGCAGGCAGACGAGTAGACTGCGCAGCTTTTTTTATAGCTTGGGTTTTGCTAAACAGAGTACGCAAAAAATTCTTTTAAGTTTTAATGTTTCATCATTCTATGAAAAGAAAAGATACTAAATTTCTTTTCAAAAATATATAGGAAACATTATTGATGAACCATGCTGGGCTGTTGTTGGTGATGGAACACCAGGTGAGAGCGTTGATTCGGCTTTCTAAGCATTCTTCTCCTGACAATTCCTCGTCTGAGGAAGCCATTTCGAAGTTGTGGCGGAAAGCCAGACACAGTTGCACAAGACAGAGGTGAAATGGATTAAATTTTTATATATTTCGATGAATTCCTTTTTATTCTTATATAATAAACAATAGTATTTCGTGACGCGGGATTGACATACGCCTCCACCGTCATCGAGTTGCCGGCGCCACTGATCGTAATATTGAGCAGCTTTTGCAGCCGCTCCAAAAAAGGCTCGACGTGGCTATGGTGGACACATTTGAGAGGCAACGCGTATGTGAAGTGACACGTTCCTTAATGATGGGTAAAGAAGTCGTGAGCGGTGCAAGTTTGGTTACCCCTGACTGACCCGAGAATACGCCAGGTCATTGAAGTTGTCCTGATCGACGAGGCCAGCCCGATACCTCGTTCGGTTGTGGCTAATATGTGGCATAGTAAATACCTCTCCTTCTATGGAGACGAGAGCCTCCTCGGTGTTGTGATTCTCAGTGAGGAAGTGGCAGCCGAGGACGATCGGACTAACGTTCTGGCATCATTTGACAGGCTGACGCTTCTCGACTCTCTGGTTCCCCGTAGCTGGCCGGCTTTGACTTTGAGCATGCAGCGAAGAATGACCCGTGGGTCGTCCATGTGGCTGTTGGCGGCTCGATACGCGGGGTCGCCTGCCTTGTCTGGGTGTGCCGCACGAAGCGCGTCCAAATGCAATCCTGTAGCACTCCGGTGGTGGTGATGACCGACCTCCAAGCCACCAAGGGCGTGGTTCAGCAAACAAACCTCAAACCTATAGACGCAGTGAAGAACAATATCAGGCTTATGACAGCCTCGACCTACCTGGCCCAATTCAACTTGGACATACGATACATCCCCGGCCACGTGAACCTGGTCCCCGACGCATTGTCCAGACTCCCCACAACGGACAGCGACGAGGACAGACCCCCCCCCCC